>CM053771.1:544517957-544537016 GCA_028658325.1 Potorous gilbertii | reverse complement strand
GATATGATCCCATCCTATTCAATTCACTCTGTGCTCTCTGTCTCTGTATGCATGTGTGTATGTGTGTGTGCATGTGTGCATGTGTGTGTGTGTGTGTGTGTGTAATCCCACCAAATACCCAGATACTGAAAAGTTTCAAGAGTTACAAATATTGTCTTTCCATGTAGGAATGTAAACAGTTCAACTTTAATAAGTCCCTTATGACTTCTCTTTGTTATTTACCTTTTCATGCTTCTCTTCATTCTTGTGTTTGAAAGTCAAATTTTCTTTTCATCTCTGGTCTTTTCATCAAGAATGCTTGAAAATCCTCTATTTCATTGAAAGATCATTTTATCCCCTGAAGTATTATACTCAGTTTTGCTGGGTAAGTGTTTCTTGGTTTTAATCCTACTTCCTTTGACTTCTGGAATATCATATTCCACGCACTTTGATTCCTTAATGTTAGATTAAGGAATGTTAGATTAAGATTAATGCTAGATCTTGTGTTATCCTGATTGTATTTCTGCAATACTTGAATTTTTTCTTTCTAATTGCTTGCACTATTTTCTCCTTGACCAGGGAATTCTGAAATTTGGCCACAATGTTCCTAGGAGTTTCTCTTTTTGGATCTCTTTCAGGGGGTGATTGGTGGATTCTTTCAATATTTATTTTGCCCTCTGTTTTCCTTGATAATTTCATGAAAGATGATGTCTACACTCTTTTTTCGATCATGACTTTTAGGTAGTCCCAAAATTTTTAAATTGTCTCTCCTGGATCTATTTTCCAGGTCACTTGTTCTTCTAATGAGATATTTCACATTATCTTCCATTTTTTCATTCTCTTGGATTTGTTTTATGATTTCTTTGTTTCTCATAAAATCATTAGCCTCCATCTGTTCCATTCTAATTTTGAGAGAACTATTTTCTTCAGTGAGCTTTTGCGCCTCCTTTTCCATTTGGCTAATTCTGTTTTTGAAAGCATTCTTCTCCTCATTGGCTTTTTGAACCTCTTTTGCCAATTGAGTTAGCCTATTTTTCGAGGTGTTATTTTCTTCACCATTTTTTTGGTCTCCTTTATCAAGGTATTGACCAGTTTTTCATGCTTTTCTTGCATCTCTCTCATTTCTCTTCTCAGTTTTTCCTCCACCTCTTTAACTTGATTTTCAAAATCCTTTTTGAGCTCTTCCATGTCCTGAGACCATTGCATATTTATTTTGGGGGTTTTGAATGCACAAGCCTTGGCTTTTAACTCTTCCTCTGATGGTAAGCATTGTCCTTCCTCATCTGAAAAGATGTAAGAGAATACCTGTTCATCAAGAAAGTAACTGTCTATAGTCTTATTTTCTCCCTTTTTGATCATTTTCCCAGCCAGTTACTTGAATTTTGAGTCCTTTATCAAGAGCATGGTATACTTTGGAGACCTGTAAGTTCTCACTTCCTCCAAGGTGGCACAATCAAGGGAGAGGAGTTTACTCCTCTCCTGTCCTGTGCTCTGGTATGGGGCTACCAAAACTTTTCTGCCCATGATCTGCAAGTAGAGTTCCCTTTCCAGAGTCTCCACAAGCTCCATCATGCCAGCAATTTTCCTCACCCCAGAGCTGCCACTGAGGGCTGAGGTTTAGATCAGCTGCTCACTTCCTCCAGGGGCTGTAGGCTGAGGGCTCCAAAAATAGATTCTGTTGCTGCTGCTCCCTGGGGCTGGGGCTAGGGGATGACCTTGCTCCCTTCTCACCCAGGTGGAAAAGATTTCTCAGTAGCTTTTCAAGCTGGATTTGGTGTTTGTGGTTTGCGGGACCTGGAAACCTCAACTGCTGCCAGGGATTCTGCCCCCAAGACCTGCTCTCATCATTTTCCTGCAGGTATCATGCAGCCAAGGCTGAGCTCACCTCCATGAACTGTGCTTCATTTCATGCCCCCCATGAGAAAGACTTTTGTTTTTGGTCTTCCAAGCTACCTTGGGCTGGAAATCTCTTTTACTCTGTCATTTTTTGGCTTCTTCTGCTCTAGAACTTGTTTAGAGTCATTTTTACAGATATTTTATGGGCTGTTGGGTAGAGCTAGAGTAGATGCGTCTTTATACTCAGCCATCTTGTCTCCACACCTCCATCAGGTTTTCTTAGCAAAGATCCTGGAGTAGATTTCTATTTCCTTCTTCAGTGGATTAAGGCAAGCAGATGTTAAGTGACTTGTACAGGATCACATTGCTAATAAATATCTGAGGCCAGATTTAAACTCAGGTTTTCCTGACTCTAGGAACATAGTAGGTGGTTATAAATGCTTGTTGACTTGACTTAAATAGATAATAAATTAAAAAAAACCCTCAGAATCTATAAACCATATGGTAAGAAAAGCTTTTAAAATGCAGAGAACAAATAGGAGAAAACAAAACTATGTGGAGATGAAAGAAGGGAGGACACTATCATCCTAGTCATTCTGTCAACTACTGAAAGGCTTTCTATGACCCTTTAGATGATGTGTTTACATTCCCATACTTGCATTCAACTGAGAGTTGCTCTAGGATTATGTCTATGTGAGTTCCACTGAACATGAGATAAAAAAGTATAAACCCCACAACAACCGCAACATCCATATTTTCATGGAACCTTAATTTTTGTAAATGACTTCATATTCGTTCACTCAGTGCTTCTTCAAAGCCACCCTGTTAGGTGGGTTATACCATTATCTCCTTTACAAGTATAGAAGGATGAAGATTAAGTAAGTGAAACTTGGTGTGAATGGCTAAGGAAAAATGTTAGGGGCCACAGCTATAGGGGACATGAGACATAATAAATAAATAGCAAAGAAATACAAATTTCAAAATTCTTAAAGAGTAAAATGAATAGATATAATCTAAGAACTTATTTAATACCATCTCTAATTACCTTTTTCTTTCCTTATTGATAAGGTCTCTCTGTGGTATTGGACATTATTAATCTCTGGCTCTTTCTCAATGCTCTCCATTCCATGGGCTACTATGAAGCTGCACTTTCATTGTTATCCATTTACTTCTTTGGTTCTTTCTTGTCTTTCTTTTTATAGTGGAGGTGAGAAGAAGATTTCCACACTCCTTTCCTCCCTTAAGTACTTATTTGTTTCAAGATTTTAGTCTTGGTCATCTGTTCCCTCTTTACCCTCTCTCTCTATTGATGATTTCCTCCATTCTCATGACTTCATTGATCATTTCTATGAAGATGACTCTCAAATATTGATATCTCTCTTTAATCTCTCCCCAGAGCTCCAGTCCTATATTTCCATCTTCCTCTGACTCTATCATGTCCTTCTAAAGAAATATCAAACTCAGCCTGTCTTTATACTTTTTTCCACCACACACGTGGAAGAGACCCTATAAATACTAGTCATCCTAATGTTGTCTATTAAATTCTTTTTTCCCTTTCAGATAGCAAATCAATGCTAATGATGTCTATTACACAATTACCCTGATTAATCTCCCAATAGACACTATTATCTAAATCACTCTAGCTGGTATTAATTCACTGGCAGGGAATTTACATCCTTAATTTTTTTTCATTAACCACAAACATATTTACATTTCTTTTTCAGATATTTAAATGTGAATTTCATTATGTTAGTCCTCATTTCAGATATATTCCAGTGGATTAATTCAGTAGCTAAATAATATTAGCACATAAATAATAACACCTCATGCTCCAATAATTTAACCAAGCTATTGACTAATGTGCTGTTGCATTTTACTTCTCCAGTCATCAGGTTGTGTTCTCCCACCCATACACCCCAGAGATATCAAGGAGGATGCAGATGTGATATAAGTCTGATGGTTTTAAATCTTAGCCCACTTGTAAACTTCAAAAAAAGATTAATGACTTTTGTACAGATGTAAATATCAAAATCGCTATATTTATTTTGTTAATGCCTTATCAGGATAGAAATGGAGATTATCCACTGGCTAATTTCTAATTTCTGGTTAATTATAAGCAATGTGAATAGTAAGTACAGTAAGTTCTGCTCATTTTATTCTCAGTCCTGGGAACACTGACTTGACTGCTGTCCCAGGTCACTGTTTTCATATTTTACAGCTGCCAACAACAGCTGATCAGGAAGTGGTGGCAAGATACTTGATAAATGATTTTTTTTTTCCTTCTGTTTTATGTAGAAGTGCAGATCTGCTGAAGTAATTCCCGAATCAAAGATAATATCTGCCTTTCTCCTGTAAAAGGGACAAAGAAAACATTTAAGGGTGCCAGCAATTGGATTATTGCAAATTTCCTTCTCTCCTTTTTGGACATTACCTAAAAATATTCTCTCTGCAGGAGACTGTGAAAGCTATCAGACTTCATTTCCAGAATTTGAACCCAAATCCAAGCTCAGTGCTATAGAGCAAAAGCCTACCAAAAACTTTCACTAGATCAAAGGCAAACAAATACCTTCCTATATTTTAAGGGGCTCAAAGAAATTAAGAAAATTGCCTAATGTGTCACAGCTCTTAAGTGTCTGAAGTAGGGTTTGAGCCCATGTCTTCCTAATTCCAAGTCTTGAATTCTATCTTCTGACATAAATTACCCATATTATGATAGCTTTTAACTTTCAGTGTGCCAAACAATCCTCACATACTATAAATTACAGAATAGATACTGATTTTCTTTAGTAGAGGGAATTTCCTCATCAAAATTCCCTTCATAAGTGGAATTATGGGTGTGGTCTAAACAACACTTTTTCTGATGATTCCCTTTACCAATATGTCCTGGATAATTTTTCTTGTCTATTATATTGTGAAATGTACTTATAATCAATATGTAGCTGTCCACCAATTCCTCTTTCTTAGATTTCATTCCTTGGAGACTGAAACATTTTATGAATTGCAGTCAGAACACGTCACTAGAAAAACTGATGGGGGGAAAATGGGTATTAATTTTAGGGAGAAGTGAGGGAACATTCAAAAGATAGTACACTCCCCCCAGATAATCTACTTGACTGTTGGCCACCCCTTCAATCCCAATTCCAAGTTAAATTTATCATTCATTTGCAGTTTATCTGTCTTAACAAACCCTATGGATTGGCCGTTTAACTGCCTCCCATTCTGGACAATAGGAATTTTTTATCTGCCTTTGTTTTCCCTCTTTGGTTAATTATATTGCATCCCTTCTTAAAACATGTATCAAAATTCTGGGGCTTAATGAAAGCAGAGAAATTCCCTAAGGACCATCTGGACAAAGTCACCATCTGTAGGAAATATACCTCAAATTGAGAGTCTATATTGTTCTTCTGAAGGAAGGTGGCACATTATGTAGGTTTGTGCATGTTGGTGTAGACTGGCATATGCTGAGCAGGTAAATTATTTTCACAAAATAATTTTATTTAGGTGAAAAAAAGCAGGAGAAGTTGCTATTCCCTCAGTTATTGTTTTTTTAACAATAAAGTCAGACTTTACTTATCCCCGCATATTTAGCAACTTCCTTTATTTTATTAGTACTCTCCAATGGTTTTACTACTTAATAGGTGTCTTCTTTGCCAACCAAGTAAGTGCCATTTGCAATGCCTTTGGTGATATTTTTGGAACTAATATGTTACAGTTCAATGTGGCAAATTCATCATTCTTGATTTTTATCATTTGTAATTTGTTTATTGTCATTCAGTTTCTAATCCTTAAACTGCCTAGTAATTTTTCTCAGGTGGTCTTACTTTCAAGTTTTCTTTAAACTTATTTTTTTCTTCCTCCTATTTTGATTCTTTTTAAGTCTACCACTATTCACATTTTGTAAAAGAGTATTTTAAATCAGCATTGAACTTTGTAGTGGGGGAGGATGAGAAGCACAACAAGAAGAGAATAGAAACAGATGAGAGAGAGAGAGAGAAAGAGAGAGGGAGAGAGAGAGAGAAAGAGAAAGAGAGAGAGAGAGAGAGAGAGAGAGAGAGAGAGAGAGAGAGAACACCTCAGTTTCTTACTCAGAACTATGCCACCAAACTCTTTCCTAGATATGTCCAAACAAAACCTCCTGCCCTCTGGGGCTCCTCCTCCTCCAAGCACCAAACCTTAGACTGAGCCCATGAGATCATAGACTCATATATTTAGAATGTTAAAAGGCTTCAGTGGCCATTTAGTGAACCTAGTGTAACCCCACCATTTTGTTGATTTGGGAAATGAGTCACTTTTGAAAGGGAGAATTTTATTTTTGAAAAGAATGTGAAGAAATAAAGGAGAACACTTATCTGTTTTGGAAGATAGAAGGGTAAGGGAGTGGAATCAAGGTGGTGGGGTAGAAGCTGGGACTTGCCTGAGCTCTCTCCTCAAACTCCTCAAAATACCTGTAAAAATGACTCTAAACAAATTCTGGAGCAGCAGAAATCAGAAAATGATGAATAAAACAGATCCAGCTCAATAAAATCTGGAAGGCAGACAGGAAGAGTTTAGTGCACAAAGTTCAGAGCAGCGCATAGCCCAGCTTGGGCCATGCCAGCACAGACAGAACTGGAGTAGACCTGAGGGTGCTGATACACTGGCAGCTCTAGTGGTTTCCAGATTTTTCAACCTACAAAAGCCAAAAAGAGCTTGAAAGGTCAGTGGGAAATCTCTCTCACCTGGGTGAAAGGGAAGCATGATCTGGCCCCAGCCCCAACTGCAGGGTGGCAGCAACCACTGCTGCATTGCCAGATACTTCTGGAGCTCTCTGCCTGCAAATGGTGGGGAATCAAGCAGTTGATCTGGGTTGCAGTCCAGGGTGGCAGTCCTGGGGCAAGGAGGAGGGCTGTTGGCAGAGCAAGTGGCAGCCATGGAGAGGGAATTCTACTCACATTTGCAGACTGTGCTCACAAACCAGAGCACAGGCTAGAAGAAGAGCAAACACCTCTCCTTTGATCATACCATTTTAGAGGCACTGAGAATTTACAGGTCCCTATAGATATCTCTGAAAATAGCTGCACAAAAACCCTGAAAATTGGAACAGTACACCCTCTACTTAACAAAGAGCTCAAAAGTCAAGTAATTGGCTGGGAAAATGACCAAAAATAGGAAAGCATACAAGGTTACTCTCTTGGTGAAAAGATATTTGCTTATGATGAGGAAGATCAAAACATACAACTGGAGGAAGATAGTAAGGTCAAAGCTCCTATGTACAAAACCTCCAATAAAAATATGAAATGATCTCAGGCCATGGAAGAACTCAAAAATGGTTTTGAAATCAAGTAAGAGAAATAGAGGAAAAATTGGGAAGGGAAATGAGAGTGATGCAAGAAAATCATGAAAAATGAGTCAACAACTTGCTAAAGGAAAATAAAAAATATGCTGAAGAAAATAATACCTTTAAAAATAGATTAACCCAAATGGCAAAAGAGGTACAAAAAAACCAATGAGGAGATGAGTGCCACAAAAAGCAGAATGGAGGTCCCTCCAGCCTGCCCCAGAAATGGAAGCTGCCAAGTCAGCCTGCTCCTTTCCTACCCTGGCAGATGGCCTGGTTAAAGCAGTGGCAGGCCCTGCACAAGCCAGTCTCAGCATGTAGATTGTGGTGTAGTGGCCATAAAAGCTGGCACTATGAGAATCCACAGCAAAGGCAATCACCTGGGTGGTACCAAAAGAAAACATGAGAAAAATAGAGCATTTTTGAAAACTATGTAAAATGATAACAAATCAGAAAGGTCTAAATATAAGCCACTCTGGGAAAAAATCTTTTATTGTGTTTTGCCTTCAATTGTGATCTCTGAAAAACTGGAAATGTATCTCAAGGAACTAGGAAGGAGAGTTGAAGAATTTCTCAGCAAAGAAATGTTATTAAATTTCAAATAAAAGGAAGCAAAATATGCTCAGACATTGGGGTGTGTTTCTCTTGTCCCAAGTCCAGAATCAACATATACAGAAGGAAATTTTTACTTTATGTCATCCTAACTGTGATGGAAATTTATTCAGGACTCCAGATACAGTATGTATGAGCAGAGGAAAAATAGTGGTTGAAAAAGCTATCAAGGAACATGAATTCATCCCTTCAAATATTATCCTGTCAAATGGCAAGCTAAAATTATTCATATTGATGATTTTAAATACTATATTGAACAAAAGAAAGAAAAAGAATTGTATCTGACCAAGAAAACAAGCACTTCACTAAGAGAGGTGAGAAAATGATTAGGTACTCAGAAAACAAAAACAGGAAGCTTCAAAAAGCCATTTGTAAAGGTGGAAGATTCACGTCACCATTACAGACCATTTTACCTTCAGCTTTCCAATATACCTCTTATAAACTATTCTGTTCCAAAGCACTGCAGTCCTTTTGATTTGGATAAAACCTCTAGTCTGCAGAAACAAACACAAACTAAACAAAGAAACAGGATGGGTTATGAAGCCAATGATGGGTGATGCTCTCCTGCACAGCCCCACCTCACAGAGAACAAGAAGAAGGGCTACTGCAAGAGCTGCTCCCAGAGATACAAGGTGCTCCAGGTCCATCTTCTAAGAGAAAAACACAGAAACCCTGAGCAAAGTACTCAGTATCAGGTTATTGATGATATCATATTCAAGTTGGTCTATGACTTTGTAGAATACAAAAGCAATATATCCAGAAGAGTAAAATACAATGTTGGATCTTTGCCCCCATCAGTGAAAATACCATTAAAAGAAATGAACCTGACAAAAAGCTGAAATTACACCATGTTTCCCTGAATGACTCTCAGGGAAATACTACCAAACAGGTTGTAAAACAGTATTTCCAGTGTCAAGGAAGCAGAGATCCCTCAAAGTAGGTTGTTTTCAGTTCAGAAGAAGAAAACAAAGCCAAAGCTCCTGCATTCAAAGTCTCTAAGGAAAATATGAATTGGTTTTAGGCCATGGAAGATCTCAAAAAGGATTTTGAAAATCAAGTAAGAGAAGTAGAGGAAAAATTGGGAAGAGAAATGAGAGTGATGCAGCAAAATAATGAAAAGTGAGTCAGCAGCCTTCTAAAGGAAAATCAAAATAAAAAATGCTGAAGAAAATAACAACTTTAAAATTAGACTAACCCAAATGCAAAAGAGGTCCAAAAAGCCAATGAAGAAAAGAATTCCTTAAAAAGCGGAATAGGTCAACTGGAAAAACAGGTCCAAAAGCTCACTGAAAAAAATAACTCCTTAAAACTTAGAATGGAGTAAATGGAAGCTAATGACTTTATGAGAAATAAAGAAATTATAAAACAAAATCAAAAGAATAAAAAATAGAAGACAATCTGAAGTATCTCATTAGAAAAACAAATTGACCTGGAAAATGGATCAAGGACAGATAATTTAAAAAATATTGGACTACCTGAAAGCCATGATCAAAAAAAGAGCCTAGACATCATCTTTCAAAAAATTATCAAGGAAAACTTCCCTCATATCCTAGAACCAGAGGGTAAAATAGAAATAGAAAGAATCCACCAATCACCTCCCAAAAGAGATCCTAAATGGAAAACTCCTAGGAATATTGTAGCCAAATTTCATAATTCCCAGGTCAAGGAGAAAATATTAAAAACTGTTATAAAGACATTGTGGAAACACAGTCAGGATAACACAGGATTTAGCAACTTCTACTCTAAGGGATGAGAAGGTTTGAAATATGATATTCTAGAGGTCAAAAGACAAAGCATCAAAACCAAGGATCACTTACCCAGCAAAACTGAGTATAATTCTTCAGGGGGAAAAATTCAGTTTCAGTGGATTAGAGAACTTTCAAGCATTCTTGTTGAAAAGACCAGAGCTGAATCAAAAATTTCAAAACAAATACAAGAATCAAGAGAAACATTGAAAGGTAAACAGGAAAAAGAAGCCATAAGGAACTCATTAAAGTTGAACTGTTTACATTGCTACATAGAAAGGTAATATTTGTAACTCATGAGGCTTTTCTCAGTATTAGGTTAATTAGAAGGAATATATATATATATATTTACTGTTATAGATATACACACTTACATATACACATATGTAAATATATACACATACACACACTGTATATTATATATATGATTGTGTCTGTGTGTATTATATACATGTATGTATATGTATGTATGTGTTTGTGCATATTTGTGTATGTATATATTCATATGTGTGTACATAGACACAGATACACATATATTTATGTATATATGCATATATTTATGTATATATACATATGTATGTATATATGGATGTATGTAGAGGACACAGGGTGAACCAAATATGAATGGAAGATGAATAAAAATATATATAATTAATTGTTGAGAGGAATGTATTGGGAGAAAGAGAAAGGGAGAGGTATAATGTAGTAAATCAACCCATATAAAAGAGGCAAGAAAGCTTTTACACTGGAGTGGGAGAGAGGTGGAGATGAAAAGAAATAAGTAAACTTTGCTCTCATTGGATTTGGTTTAAGGTGGGAATAACACACACTTAATTAGCTATGGAAATGTATTTTACTCTGCAGGAAGGCAGGGGGAAAGGGGATAAGAGAGGGAGGCTAATAGAAGGAATGACAGATTGTGGAAAAGAGTAATCAGAAGCAAACACTATTATGGAGGGACAGGTCAAGGGAAAGAATAGAATTAATGAAGGGCAGGACAGGATAGAGAGAAATGTTGTTAGTCTTTCACAACATGACTGTTATGTAGGTGTTTTTCATGGCTACACATGTATGACCTACATCAAATTGCTTGCTTTCTCAAAGAGGGTGGCTGGGAAGGGAGGGAGGGAGAGAATTTGGAACTCAAAGATTTAAAAATGAATGCTAAAAATTGTTTTGCATGTAACTGGTAAATAAGTTGTACAGGCAAAGAGGCTTAGAAATCTATTTTTCCCTACAGGAAAATAACAGGGAGGGAGATGGGAGAAGGGAGGGGTGATAGAAGGCAGGACAGATTGGGGAAAGTGGTTGGGGTGGGCAGAGGAGAGAGATTGGAATGAAATTTGGAATTCAAAATCTTTTGGAAGTGAATGTTGAAAACTGGAAATAAATTATATTAAAAAAGAAGATAGAAGGGTAGAAGAATACTACACAAAGGACAAAAGGAAAGATCACTGCACATGTGAAGCTATGAAATATATGAAACTTTTCCTAAGGAAGATTGAATTATAGGGGGCATTAGGTAGTAGCCGAGCTGGAAACAATCAGAGGAAGAAGTAAGTATTTAGGATTTAGGAAGGCCTCTCCTCTTTGTTTCTCCTTCTGTCCTATCCTTCTTCCCTCAGAAGTATTGGAATACCCGAGGTGGTCAAAATAACCTCACTTCTATGTGTTTGTTAACTGTAGAACTATTAAAATGTCTCCAGTGGAGAGGACTCTCCTTTTTTTTACATGAAACTTTTATAAGGCAGATGTTGCTTGGGTAGCATTAAGCTATGCCAGGAAGTAACCCACATACAAATCAGGAATCCCAATATGGAGTTAAATCCCACTCATTCTAATTAGTGGAAGAAGTCAGATATTTCTAAAGGAGAAGGAATATGCCCATTTTCTGTGCCAGGTGCATTTCAAGAACAAATATTATGAGGACTATTTCTTATGACTTGTGAACAATCTGCTTAAGGCACAAAAGAGGGAACATGGAGGATCTTTTGGGTTTCAATTTCAAAAGTTGCCTTGATAATAGTATGTGGTCTTTGAGTAGCAGACTAATGTCTCAAGAAACCAAAGGACTTGACTGATATTTTTAGACTCTGTCAAAAAAAATACTCATCCAGGTAAATCCAGGTTTTTCCTTATCTGACTTAGGTAATGCAGTCTTTGTGATATACCTTAGAGGAGATCTGGCTGGAACCAGTCTTAGAGAGAAGGTCACATGAAACTTCGATGAATGGTCCAGAGAATCACCTTGTCACTGTGCACATTGCTGCTTGGAGAATCACCAGGTTCCCTGTCCTTTGTAGGCACATTCTGAAAAGTGGTCCATATTCACTGATTTATCCATTCCTCTGCAACATGCCCTATGAATAGGATCATGCTGAAGCTATCTTAAGTGGGCATCATTATGGCATGGGCTATTTTAAAGGTTTTAATTGAGATGATTTCCCCTATCTTCTTCCATTTGTTGCTTAGAATTGTTCATGGGAATTAAAATTTTAAATCCAGATGTCTTGGGAAAAGACTTTTAAAATACAAAATAAATTCCCTGTCAAACCTGTGGCCACCAAGTTTCCATGAATGTTTCCAGCTTGCTCCTGCCAGAGGCCCTGATCATAGTACTTTCTGGAAATAGCAAGATGATACCTGTTATCACAAACTATGACATTTCTGGAATGTCATCTTCAGGAAAATCCTGCTAATTGTGTTACACTGGTAATTCCCATGACACCACTGTCCCAATCTCATTTTGTACACCTTTTTCAAATGCTTGTCTCCCCAAAACTCTTAGGGAAAAAAACAGAGACATAACATGAATAGCAGATGGGGCAGTTATGAGCCTGAGAGATCTACTTTCTTATTATACGTCATCTTCGATTATGGTGCAGTGTGCTTGTTTACTGTAGTCATGTTAACTCTTATTAGTATGTTACTTTAAGCTTTGCAAAGGACTTTATTCCTTATCGTTCCCATTCTGAAGATAATATAAATGATTTTGGGAGAAGTTAAGGAGCAATGTGCACTGCTGTCTCTCCAATGGCTCAGGTTCAGCACATACTTGTTATGATATACATGATTGTCATCTTATTTTTCCTTTATTTCTCACTCCTATGACTATGCAGCACCCCCATTGTCTCAGTGAGGTGCCAAAATCACCCTTAGACTCACTGCCTTTCCAACATAGGCTTATGAACACTCAATTTGTTTCATTTATTTTTCTTTTAACTAACCCCAACTGGGAGAATTGATCATGTGATACTATAGTCATGAAAAAGACATTTCTTTAAAAATGAGTGAAAGGTATCAAAAGGGAAGAAGATAAACAGTGAACACTATTATTCAACTGTTTTGCCAAATGACAAACTTCCAAATGTCTAAAAAACCTGGGCTGAGCATCCTTTTAGTGTCATTTTGTGTTGGCTGATCATCAGAGACACAAAAGTTAGTAGGATGGGTGGCAGAGAGATAGGAGGGAACCCAAGTTTGTTTGGCTTCACTCTTGACACTTCCAGAATTGCTATATCATGCCTTGACATTTTGTGACAGAATAAAAAAGTGTTACAAACTTTCCCATTAAATGAATTCTGGGACCTCTTCTCAGTAGCAGATATGAAGCTTAGGACTCTAACACACACAACTTTCTGGTACTGTTGAGGGAAAAGTCTCCTGGTTTATGAAGCTGCAGGACAATTCTTGTACCACCTTTCTAATGACCTTTTTATCTGTTCCTGAAGATTTTTTAAATTTTTTTTAAATTTATGAAATAAAACAACATTTCCATAACATAGTAGAATAAAAAATACATGAAATTGCAAATCTATAATTTACAACTTTCTCTTCCTTTCAAATATACAATGAAATTATCAATTAAATTTCTTTTATATCTTTCTATCCCCCCTCCAGTCTAGAGGTGGCTAGCATTACACAAATACACACACATATGTGTGTGTATATGATGTTATAATATAATAATATATTATGATATATGTATATAATATATATCTGTGTGTGTGTATTATGTGGATGCACGTGTACAATTACTTAATACACATATTAATCAGTTTTTTCTCTAGATTCAAATAATGTCTTTCTTCATATGCCCTTTATAGTTACTTATTCCTGCATTACCTTTCTTTGAAGAGAATTTGTCCCTCACCTCCCATAGAGTGGTGCATTGCTAACATTTGCTTTCAAGTGGAATATGTTTCACAGTGAAAGTATCAGATGAGGTAGTCCCCAGGGTTATGAGGATGATAGTTCCCAAGGAGAAAGATATTTCTCTACACACACTCATACACACGCCACTCTACACATGAAAGTCATAAAAGAAATATTGGTTGAGTAGGGACAATCAAATAAGAAGAAGATTTATAGTACGAAAATAATTTTTCAATCACTTATGTTACTGATACAGCTATGACCTTTTAAAATTAAGTACAGGGGCAGAGCCAAGATGGTAGAGTAGAAAGATGTACCTCTAAAATCTCTCCTCCAACAGCCCATAAAATACCTGTAAAAAATGACTTCAAACAAATTCTAGAGCAGTAGAAGCCAGAAAATGAGAGAATAAAAGAGATTTCCCAGCCAAGGCAGACTGAAAGTCCAACAGGGAAGTTCTGCTGCACTGGTTATGGAGTGGAGCACAACTCAACCGTGGCTGTGCAGAACATGAACAAGACTAGAGATGGCTTCAAGGAACCACTTGCAGCAGCTACAGATCACAGATTCCTCAACTCATGAATGCCAAAGACAGCTTCAAAGGTCAGAGAGAAAGCTCTTTCAACTTGGTGAGAAGGGAACTCAGGGATCCCAGCCTCAGGCAATGGGAGCTTCCATTTTTGGAGCCCTGGCCTAAAGATCCTAGGGAAATTGAGCAGCTGATCTGGGTCTCAGTCCTGAGGGATGGTCTTTGGGTGAGGAGGAGCACTGATGTAGTGGAGCTGGTGGAGGCTTTGGAGAAGGAATTCTACTTCCAGAAAAGAGTGCTTGTAGTTGATCTCAGACCAGAGTGCAGGTCAGGAAAGAAATAAACTCTTCTCCTTTGATTGTGTCACCATGGAGTAACTGAGAACTTCTAAGTCCCGGAGTATACCCTCTTCTTGACAAAGGAATCAAAAGTCAAGTAACTAGCTGGAAAAATGCCCAAAAAGGGTAAAGATAAGACAATAAAAGGTTACTTTCTTGGTGAGCAGGTATTTTCTTCCATCCTTTCAGATGAGTAGTAACAATACATACCATCAGAGGAAGATCTAAAAGTTAATGCTTCTGCATCCAAAACCTCCAAAATAAATTGCAATAGTCCCAGGCCATGGAACTAGTCAAAAATGATTTTGAAAATCAAGTAAGAGAGTTGGAGGAAAAATTGGGAAGAGAAATGAGAGTGATGCAAGAAAATCATGAAGAGTAAATCAACAGCTTGATAAAGGAAACCCCAAAAAACGCTTAAGAAATTAACACCTTTATAAACAAACTCAAATAGCAAAAGAGGCCCAAAAAGTCAATGAGGAGAAGAATGCTTTAAAAAGCAGAATTAACCTAATAGAAAAGGAGGCTCAAAAGCTCACTGAAGAAAATAGTTCTTTAAAAATTAGAATGAAGCAGATGGAAGATAATGACTTCATGAGAAATGATGAAATTAACCAAAAGAATGAAAAAAATGAAGACTGTGAAACATCTCATTAGAAAAACAATACACCTGGAAAATAGATCCAAGAGAGACAATTTAAAAATTATGGGACTACCTGAAAGCCATGATCAAAAAAAGAACCTAGACATCATCTTTCATGAAATTGTCAAGAAAAGCTGCCCTCATATTCTAGAACCAGAGGGTAAAATAGAAATGGAAAGAATCCACCAATCACTTCTTGAAAGAGATCTGAAATGGAAAACTCCTAGGAATATTGTAGTCAAATTTCAGAATTCCCAGGTCAAGGAGAAAATATTACAAGTTGTCATAAAGAAACAATTCAAGAATTGTGGAAACACAGTTAGGAATAACACAGGATTTAGCAACTTCTACTCTAAGAGATCAGAAGGTTTAGAATACGATATTCCAGAGACTAAAAGAGAAAGGATTAAAACGAAGAATCACCTACCCAGCAAAACTGAGTATAACACTTCAGGGGGTAAAATGGTCTTTCAATGAAATAGAGGATTTTCAAGCATTCTTGATGAAAAGACCAGAGCTAAATAGAAATTTTGACTTTCAAATACAAGAATCAAGAGAAGCATGAAAAAGTTAAGAGGAAAGAGAAATCCTAAGGGACTTACTAAAGTTGAACTGTTCACATTCCTACATGGAAAGATAATATTTGTAACTCTTGAAACTTTTCTCAGTATTTTAGTAGTTGGAGGGATTATACACACACGGATATAGACAGAGGGCACAGAGTGATTTGAATAGGAAGGGATGATATCTAAAAAAAAATAAAATTAAGGGGTGAGAGAGGAATATATTTGGAAGAGAAAAGGAAAAATAGAATGGGGCAAATTATCTCTCATAAAAAAGGCAAGAAAAACTTTTTCAATGGAGGGGGAAAAGGGAGGAAAAAGTGAGAGGGAAAAAGTGAAGCTTACTCCCATCACAATTGGCTTAAGGAGGGAATAACATGCACACTCAATTTAGTATGAAAATCTACCTTATACTACAGGAAAGTAGGGAAGAAGGAATAAGTGTGGTATGGGGGGATGATAGAAGGAAGGGAAAATGAGAGGAGGAGGTAATTAGAAGTAGATACTTTTGAGGAGGGATAAGGTCAAAGGAGAGAATAGAATAAATTGGGGGACAGGATAGGATGGATGAAAGTATAGTTAGTCTTTCACAACGTGATTATTATGGAAGTTTTAGCAAAAGTACACATATACAACCTATATTGAATTGTTTGCCTTCTCAGTGGGAATGGGTGGGGAGAAAGGAAGGGAAAGGTATTGGAACTCAAAGTTTTAGGAACAAATGTTGAGAATTGTTTTCTCATGTAACTGGGAAATAAGAAATACAGATAATTGTGTATAGAAATATATCTTGTCCTAAAAGAAAAGAGAGAAGATGGGGATAAGGGAAAGGAGAGATGTGATAGAAGGGAGAGTATATTGGGGGAAGAGGTAATCAGAATGCATGGTGTTTTGGGGTGGAGAAGGGGAGAGATAGGGAGAATATTTGAAACTCAAAATCTTGTGGAAATGAATATTGAAAATAAGTAAATACATTTAAAAAAATTATGTACAATTTCTTCTTGGCCTAGAATATTTGCTGATCTGCTTCCACAAGTTCATCAACTGTCCTAGACATCTCCTATTTTACCTTTGAATAATTTGTGGTATATTAGATATCAATCCAGATCGCTCACAGCATTTTCTTTAATTGTAAAGGTATTATACATAGCCAATAAAAAAAATTACCTTTAACTAACATACTTTATTAAATAGTTAAGTGAATAGTGGCAGGACAAGGAGCCATTGTTTCAAAAAAAGTATTTTTTCAAAGAAATAAGACTACTAATGAGATCCTAAAAA
Source organism: Potorous gilbertii (assembly GCA_028658325.1). Lineage (NCBI taxonomy): Eukaryota > Metazoa > Chordata > Mammalia > Diprotodontia > Potoroidae > Potorous > Potorous gilbertii. Next base: position 544,520,018 of record CM053771.1, on the reverse strand, counting down.
GACAAACAAAAACAATAAACAGAAAAAACAAAGAAATAGAATACCTAGCACATAAGAGGTGTTTAAGAAATGATTATTGATGGCAAAAAAAAAATCAAGTTTTAGCTGATATTTACTTTTAAAGTTGTACCCGTACTTTTTTCTTTCTATACTCTGTCCTCTAATTTATGTCTCAATTCATTTCATGGAGAGAATTACTCCTTGAGTAGTACATTTAAAAGCCTTATTCTTCCTATGTTTGATTCCATGATATTTTTCAAAGCAAGACCTCTCCTATTAGCAAACAGCTTCATCAAATGATGATTTTAAAAAATTCATTAAAAAGGAAAACAAAGAATTTAAAAACCTAGGATTAAAAAGTTAATCCTTGTACATTTCTTTTTCCTCTGAAATATCTGTGAATTGGCAAAAAAAATCATTTTGTCAAATCTGAAATGAGATTTTTTTCCAGGAAATTAATTGGACTCATTTTATTAAAGTGAACACAGACATGGTCTGCATTTCTTTTCATTTTATTGAATCACTTATTGGGTGTTGGAGTCCTTCCAGATATCTTTCAAGAATCTAATGAATGCAATTTTAATTTTCACACATCTTACCCAGACTATTCTATATTTTTGGGAAATCCTTTATGATTCATCTTCTTGCACAGAAAAATTTGTATTTTCTCTCTCTAAATCAATGGCTATTAGTTGTGTGGCTGGTTGTTGGTTGTATTGTTTGTTTATAAGCATATGATGTCACTGAAGATTTTTGTTTGTTTGCTTCACAGAAAAGCAAAAATTTCATCGTGGTAGATGGAAATGAGCACAGTTAGAGTTGCCACATTTCCCATTCCGTTGAATCAAATCCTGTGGGAGATTATTGTTGGATAGACATTTACTACTGTTTTCTGCAAATGAGATTTCTTTTTTTTTCCTCCTTTAGATGCTATTTCAAAGGAGCTAAAAATAGTTTTCCTTTTATGATGAGTAACGATCTATTATACATTGATCTTGATAATCAGACCTTGGCAGAATCCTTTGCCCAGACATCTTTTGGTCTTTTCCTGAAGTTTAGTAGAAAGAATGGTCATTTTGTTACAGCCCACTAAATATAGTCAGAACCCTAAATTCTGACAGTTAGACATTGCATAATATACCACAACCAATTGAAGTATAGTCTAGATCTTTCCATTGTAGAGTAAATCTCCAATGCAATGGCCTCTTAAAAAATATTTTAGGGTATAGAGGTTATTTGAAGCAAGAATAAAAGAAGCTCTGCTTCCTCCCAGCCCCAAACAGATAATACCACTTGAAGTCAGAATTTTATCTATCGTAATTACTGGCTTTTGCTCATGGAGGTCAAAAATCATGTGACATACCAGAAAGATCATCAGATTTGGGATCAGAGGATCTAATTTTTAATTCTGTCATTTTTTTCTACATGTTGCCTGAAGGATCCAAGGTGAGGGATATAACTGCCTCTGATCCTCAGTCAATCCATATGTAAAATGGGTGAATTAGACTGGATGGCATCTTAAATTTTTGATTCTATGAAGTTACTGAGGAAAGTTCTGAAACCATTAAGTATCAATGGTGACAAGAAAACAGAATTCCTCTGCCTTTATTTCTTACTGCTTTGAAGAAGAGCAAAGTTGTAATGAGTTACAATAATTAATACAAAGGACACATTGCAGTGTACATCTAAGTTACGGATATTGTACAGACAAAGAATAACAGTTAAGGAATTGATTGATTATGATTTGATTTATAATTCTATTTTCAGTGAAATATTTGCTGATGGATGTGAGACCTTATACCATGTTAAACTATATTAGCATGTGGAAGACACAGCTGATTGAGATATTCTTTTCTATGATGACAGTCTTGTGAAACCAAAGTGTATTTATGAAATACTAATGAACTTTTATTTCTGTTTTTAATATAAATTTATTTATTTAACTTTTTACATTCATTTTCACAAGAATTTGGGTTCCAATATTTTCTCCCCATTTGTCCCCTCCCCCACCCCAGTACACTGAGCATTCTAATTTCCCCTATCACCAATCTGCCCTCTCTT
>CM053771.1:544481021-544517457 GCA_028658325.1 Potorous gilbertii | reverse complement strand
TTTAAGGAAGTGATTGTAGAACATTTATAAATAAATAAAATAAAAATTTAAAAAAAATCATTTGGTCACCAAGAAAATAACCTTCTATGGTCTTATTTTTTTTCCCTTTCCTGGGCATTTTCCCAGCCAGTTACTTGACTTCTGAGAGTCCTCTCCACCCCTGCCTAGGCCCACCCAGCTAGTACTTGGGGTCTGAGATTCAAATGATGCTCACCAGCGTCAGGGCTTTTGGGGGCGAGCTGGCTGCTGTTCTGGGTAAGATTAAATCAGGTTCTCAGGGTGGGGGCAGGGCCACCTCCCAGGCTCAGTTCCTTCAGGGGGTTTATGCGGAGACCTTCTGTAATGGAGCTGATGCCTGCTCCGGGAGCCTCTGGCCACCTACTGCCTCTGCTTCTGCCTCTGCTGCTGCCTCCCGAGGGGACCCGAGTTATGGAGACACCCCACTCTCCCCTCAACCTGTCCAGATGTGTCTCTCACTGACCTGTGTGTCTGTGGGTGGAGGGACCTTTGTGGCCACTGGAGATTCTGTCCCTGAAGCCTGTTCTGATCTGCTCGCTCCTCTCAGTGCCGTGTAGCCAGGGCAGGGCAGGGCTCTGCTCCTGCCCTGCGCGCCATGGACCTTTGTGATCGGTTTTTCAGGGCTCTCTGGAACAGAACTCTCCTTTACTGTGTTGCTGCATGGCTCCACTGTTCCAGAATTTGTTGGGAGTTCTTTTTAGACGAAATCCATGGGCTGTGGGTTCAGAGCTAGCATATGTGAGCCTTTCAATTCCACCATCTTGGCTCCGCCCTTGGTCTTTTATTTCTTTACACTGAAACTCGAGACAGAAGATATTTACACACACACAAATAAAAGAAAAACTTAGTATTGCTGCTTCCCAGGCCTAAGTCAGAAAGTAAATGTAACCATCTATCTGTTTTTAAGTTAATCTGGAAACAGTCCATATCAAATTGTCTAGACTATATGGAGAATGGTCAATATGACCTGTGAGTCCCAATTTCCCTGACTCTAATAGCTAGTGATGATACCTCCATTTGGTTTCCACATCTGAACATCTCTCAAGGTCTTTAAGGACCATAACCAACTATGAGTGCAACTGAATTTGCATCAAGACAAATGATGTCCAGTTGGACCTAGTTCTGGAACTTTCCTTAGTTGTCAAATGAACACTGGAAGCTGTATCACACTGACTACAAGGACTAATAAGAATTAAATATTAGAAGACTGGCAGAATAATGTGAATAGTGACTATTCCAGTTGATTCCAAGGTAGGACCCATTCATAGCATGGGGTCTTTAGCCTTTGAGTTGACAGAAGTGCCATTGATGGCAGGATTTCTGTAACATCATGGTATTGTAAATTTGAATTTATAAGGAAATTTAGAGGTCATTTAATCCAACTCTCCAAGTCAGTCATTTCATAAATGAAAAGCAAAATGATGTTCATAGAAGGAAAATGACATCCAAGCTTATATAGTTTAGGATTACTAAGACCTGCTGATGGTTCCTTGTGATGTCTTTGTCTTTCCATCTTCCCTACAGCTGAATTTTCACATGTGTGTTGTCTGTCACAGTAGAAAGTGAGCTTCTGGAGAGCAAGACTCATCACATTTTTTCTAGGTAGGTCCTCAGAGATTATCACATCTCTTGGTACACTTAATACAAACCCAGCCATTCATTGATTCATTCACTCATTCAGATGGGAAGGAAATGCAAGACGAAGAAGTTTAACTGTAATGCCAAAATCAGGGCTTTTCCCACTGCATTTCAGCAAAGTATTGAGAAGAAAATCAGCCTGTGTTTAACCCTGAAGGTGTGCCTGCTTAGAAGTCTTGTTTTCCTGAATGAAAAACATTAAAAAGCAAAATCATTTCCTCTGGAAATCATATGTGTGCATGCAAGTGTGCATATGTGCAAGTTCATGTCTTTCTCTGATGACAACTTTTCATTCCTAGAGCTTGAAATAAAAGGAGTCACCATAACTTTCAGAAATAAAGTATTTCAATATCTATAAAGGTATCATATTAATCTTCTTAAAGCCTGGATCTGTTTCTATCCTTCCAGCCCAATCCTTCATTGACTCGCTGTAACAGCAAGCCGAGTAGGATCTTTGCTGGTTTTCTGCATTGAGTTTTAACCAATCAGATACATACATGTGGGTTCTAGCCAATCAGATACTGAGTAGAACTATATAGCTCTTGTTATTAAAGTGAACTGAGCTGTTAACACAGAGCCTCTGGACTTTGGAGTTGAATTGAGATTTTGGTGGCTATGGTGTATGTCAGTATTGTTGTCCTCTAAATTGTTTACCCAGTGGCAGAAGCTGCCCAGGAAAGTTTGGAGTAGAGCAGTACCCATGAGCTGTGATATGGAACAGGAGCTGAGAGCTGCCTACGTGTGAATCCAGGCGAGAGTTGGGAGTGGTCAGTCCACAGAGGAAGAACCACAGGACCTGGAAGTCAAGCATGACTTTATAGTTCTGACAGTTGGCTCTTTAAAATGCTTATTGAATTGTTAAGAATACAGAAAATCTGAATTCAACTTTATTGCTCTTAATAAAAAGGAAAATTGTTTTAGATGCTTTTATTTAGGTGAGAAAAGTTTATTTAAGTGATGTCTCATTTTAGTAACTCGTAAGCTTGTTTTTAAAATTTAAGCTCACTGTGTACCCATGGAAGATTTTCTTTTGTTGTTTTTAATAAAATATATGACTTGTCAAAATTAACTCTGATTTTTAGCCTGAAATCAACTTTTTCTCTATATATAGGTAGAAAAATTTGAAGATTTGCCTCTATTTCTTATGACCAAGTTATAAAATGTAAGTGTGAGCAGTGGATCATGGGTGTTAAGCCGGTTCAAGTTGTAAGGTCAATGGAAAATAATAGGGAATGGAAAGATCTAACATGGGCTGGGGGCCAGCAGTTGAGCAGATGGGTAGTCAGTAGGTCAAGCATGCATAACGAACATCAGAGGAGGCCAGAAAACAGTTTAGGATGAATCTAATGATATTCACTAAACAATGACATTCATTATATTCGCTTCAATTTCAATAAAGATTTTTATTCAGAAAAGACTTGGTACTATCTATATCATTACATTTCCAGTTTGATGGGAAGGAATTCTACTCAGTGAGGACAAATGACATTCAGCTTTTATGATAGCCTTCAAAAAATGTTGACAAGTAATATTGACTAGATTTATGCCATGGTAATATTGACTAAGTCAATTCTAACTTACTACATTCCGCATACATAGGATGAGGTGCTTAATGAATGTATTTCTTGATTGATTGATCAAAGATGTATTACTAGAAAAGACCTGTTAGTGTCTATGTTATGTTTCAAATGCAGCTAGAAGATCAACTGAGAGAAGGGGGAAAAATAAAATGAAATTCTTCCCCCTAAAGATATCATCTAAAAATACTAATAAGTTTAGTCATTCCACAGCTTTTCCTAACTAAATAATTCAAAAGCTACATCGCATGAGGCAAACTATCTCTCCACGGAGCCTTCAAAAACCTCTCCTTTTTTAAAAGAAGCACTTAGATTTAAAAGTTGCTAAAAGCCACAAAGCTCTTTGACTCAGATGATCAAGATGGCAAAAGGAAAGCCAAGTCAGAAATGACATCGGAATCAGAAAAAAACACTGAGTAAATTCCATAAAGAAAAGTTACCCTTCTTTCTTTCTCTCTCTTTTTGACAAAGTGAGTTTTGGTATTCTGCTATAGAGAACATTATTTAGTAGTCATAGCTTTTATTGTGATACAATTTATACTGCCCTGGAGCAAGTCACTAGAGGAGAATGTGACCCTCTGTGAGAAAAAAAAATAAAAAGCACCACTGATCTCAGTGTTAATTTGAACAGACACATAGGCATAAAACAAAGGTTTTTGAGACAGGAGTCCCATCAGTAGAAATGCAAATGATTCCTGGGATCTGAAGACCTATTTCTGTGTCCAGGAGCTGGAGTGGTAAGGGAAGAGTGTGTGAATGGCTGCCTGTCATAGCATTTGGGGGGGTGGCGGTTTAGATGGTGGTTTATGTGGCTAAGCTTTGCATTCAGAAAGGAAGGAAGAGTAGGAGGCAAGGAATGTGTCTGAAAATGAAGAAAGTGTTCATTCAGAGCCCAGCACAGTTACAAAAGATTCTAACATCCCCAGTGTGCAAAGGAAGGGAGCAAAGGATGAGTTCATTTGGGTTCTCTCTGCACTCATGTTGGAGCTCAAGAAGCTTTCAGAAGTGTGGGACAGAATGGGTAGGGTTGTGGAGACCCCCACCAATGAAAAGTGACATCTTTCATGTGCTCAGTGATGGGTCCATTAGTTATTTACTGGCTCCTGGTACAGCTAGAAGACTTTTTGTGGCATTAACTAGGTCATTTTGTGTTCTTGAGGGCTGCAGTAAAACTGTGTGGGAGCTGGTTGTCACTGCAGATTTAGGCTTATTAGATCATATTACCCATCAAATCCTCCCTCTCTTTCTTCTTTCCTCCCTCATTTCCTTCCTCCTTTATTTTTCCTTTTTTATTCCTTTCTTTCCTCTTTCCTTCCCCTCCTTTCCTTCTTCCCTTCCTTCTTTCTTCCCTGCCTTCTTTCCTTTATTTCTTTCTCCCTCCTTCCTCTCTCCATTCCTTCATCTATTTCTCTCTCCCTCTCTTTTCCATTCCTCTTTTCCTTCTTTTCTCCCTCTTTTTTTCTTCCTCCTTCCCTTTCTTCCTCTCTTCATCTCTTCCTCTCTCTCTCCTCTTTCTGTTCCTTTCCTGTCCCTCCTTCTCCCTCTCTCTTCCTTCTCCTTTTATTCTTTCTCTCTACCTTTATCCTTACTTCCCCCTTCTTCCTTTCTTCTTTCTCCTTCCTCCCTCTTTCCTCTCTCTGTTCCTCTCTCCTTCTTACCTTCCTCTCTTTCTTCCTCCCTTCCTTTCTTCCTTTTTTCCTCCCTTCCCTCTTTCCTCTCTTCCTTCCCCTCCCTCTCTCTATTTCTTCATCTGTTTCTCCTTCCCTCATTTTTCCTTTATTCCCTCCCATCCTCCTTCCTTTCTTCTTCCTTCTTTCCTTCTTTTTTGCTGACTTTCCTCCTCTTTCTCAGTGACATCACATGATGTCTGTTTAACCATTTTAACAATTTAACAAATTTAACCAGGTTGCTTTTACAAAGAATATTTGTTATACCAAAATAATAAGAATATGCATATGATAATAAGAATAAATATATAGACATTATCCCTCAGCATATAAGAAATGTAATCCTCCTAATAACATATCATTCTTGGGGTGAGGAAGGAGTGACAAATTAGATGCAAAACTTAGTTCAGTTCTTACATAGTATTAGTCCTACATAGTTCACATCCAATGGTGGCATCGTTGTTCAAAAGTCCTCCTTCTGGACTCAGGTCTTAAAGGTTATTTCCAAAAATTAGTCTTTCCTCCTTAAGGCATTGCTGGTGGGCTAGCCAAAACATCTTGTGTTCTGACTCCCAAATGCTTTTGAATCCCACTCCTGACCTTAACTGCAGACTCTACTCCCTGTACTTATATGGAAAGAATAAATGAAAAGGCCAAGGAGAAGCCCCTTCTCACAGGACCCCATGGGCTTTCCCCTTACAGCATTTTTTTCTCACTAGACATGGTGGTTCCTCCAGATGTGAAGGCATCAAAGTGGAGTTGACTCTGGCCTTTTTTAGGTGCCAACAGGCCTTGTTAGATTGGCAGCAGAAAAAAAGTCTCTTTTTAACCATGGGATAGGCCAAGAAGACCCAGCTGCAACATATCCACTAGTACTCTAGTTTCTTCAAAACTCTTCCCTTTCATATGCCAATTCTCCTGAAAGCTCCAAATATCGTTAGTATGGAGATTCCTCCTTAGTAAGCTCATGGAGTCTGCACATATACCAGAAACCCATTAAAGTTGAAACTACTTTGTCCTAACATTCAGTTGGTATTTACTAACCATCTGCTGTGTGCCAGCTACCTTACTAAACTCAAGGAATAAAAAGAAAGATGTCTAGATGATTCAGTGTCTAGAGTTAACAACTGAACTTGGAGTCAGATAGATCTGAGTTCAAATGTGGCCTCGGACACTTCCTAACTGTGGCTTTAGGCAAATCAATTAACCATCCTCAGGCTCAGCTTCCTCATCTCAAAAATAACACCTACCTCCCAGAGCTGTTGTGAGCATAAAATGAAATACTATATGTATAGCATCTTGCAAATTGAAAATGTTACTTTAATGCTAGCTCTCACCATTATAGAAATTAATCTGATCCTACTTCTTGCATGCAAATCATCACTGGTAAAATGCTACAACTTATTTACTCCATGAGTCCTGACTCTCAAGGAGTTCACAGTTTAATGTGGGACACAATAAGCCAACAACTGCAGAAATACAAACTTTCCATAGGCCACACTGAGAGGGAGGCACTAAAATTAAGTGTTGGGAAAGACTTCTTGCAGAAGTTGAATGTTAGCTGATACTACAGCAACAAGATATCCTGGATTTGGTTGAAGAAACAAGAGACAGAATAATGGATAACAAGACTTGTAGCAGAGCTCAGTCTGGGGGAACTATAGAGAAAGGCCTCAGGAAAAAGAAAAGAAACACAGAATTATATTTTAACAGGACATTAGAGAGGGAAAGCAAACTTGGAGGAGGAAGTGGGCCGTGGCTTCCAAAGAGAATATTCATAAATATTCCAATTTTCCCCAATGTTGGACCCTGTTTGAATTTTGGTTGGAGGCAGCTGTGGGAACCAGGAGGCTGAACCATTTCCTCCTCTTTTATAGTATGAAGATATGGAAAAAATAAGTGAATAATGAGTCTTTTTGAGTAAATATAGTATCAAAAAATCAGTCTGGCTTTTAATTATCCCCTAAGAATGTGTAAATATCTTCATAATGTCTTTTGGAAGCCCAAGATCCACCCAGCAAAGAAGCCCAAGGATCAATTCTGTATCCAAAACAATAGAACTTCAAGGGAAGAAATGTGCCAGCAAGTGTTTTAGGAATACAGAGGATTGGAAGTCACTGTGGGGAGGGTTTATCAAGGAAGTCTTGATGTTGGCTTGAGTTTAGCTCAGAAGAAGGAGAAGGCTTAAGACTGTTAGAGGGAGAGAGAAAGAATTTTCAAGGGGTCACCATGGGAATGAGGAAATGCTAGTGAATTAACCCATAGAAATAGAGCTGAAATGTGGACAGAAAGTAGCAGTGAGAGAGATATAGCAAAAGATTGTTAAGGGGGATGTTTGTTTTGGTTTTGAAAAATTGGCAATAAGGGCAAAATGATGGACTTTTAGGTGGGAGCTGAGAGAGTTCAGATCAAACAAGCAATGCACATTTAATAAGTGCCTAGTGTGTGCCAGGCACTGTGCCAGACTGATGATGCAACACAGCAATGAAGAAGTCCATGCCCTCAAGTAGCTCACAATCTTGTGAGGAGAGAAAACATGAAAATGCATAAATATAGTCACAGTGGGGAGAGGCACTCACAGTAGAAGGGGAGAGGGGGCAAAGAAAGGCTTCCTTCAGAAGGTAGATCTTGAATTGAGCCTTGGAATAAGCTCACAACTGTCCAAGCCAGAGGCAGTTAGGTAGCATAGTTTATAGAACTCTAGACCTAGAGTCAGGTATACCTGAGTTCAAATTTTGCCTTAAATACTTAACTGTGTGAGCTAAGATAAGGCACATAACCTCTGCCTACCTCGGTTTCCTCAAATGTAAAAATAGGAAAATAATGATGCCCATCTCCCAAGTTTATCTTGAGAATCCAATATGACAAACTCTATAAAATATTTATCGTAATGTCTAGCACATATGAGGTGCAGGATAAATGCCTTGTTTCCATACCTCCAGGCATGGAGAAAAGAGAGAATATTGTGCGTGAGGAGGAAAATCAGGCCAGTTTTTCCTGGACTACAGTGGGTAGAATATAATCAGGTTGTGTAGGGCTTCAAATGACAAATAGAAGAGATTCTTACCTACATTGTATGAGTTTGGGGAAGCCTCTTGCCCTTGTATACATCATTCTCTTTCTTTGAAAAATGAAGGGAACGGTCAGTCTAGTTGAAGAATTCCTAATCCAAGGTTCATGTACCTTCAAGTGATTTTGGACTGCTTTCAAGAGGTCATTGAATTTGGGTGGGAAAAAAATCATCTTTATTTCAATTTAAATAATTTCCTTTGCAATGATATATTTTACTGTTAACTATTTGAGAACTTTATCCTGAGAAAGTCAATGAACTTCATCAAACTGTCAAAAAGGGTATGACCAATTAAAAAAAGGATAAGAATAGCTGGTCTAGATGACTAAGAAAGCTCTATTTACCTCAAATATCTTATGATCCTATGAGGTCTATGAATTCCCAAATTCCAATATGCCAGACTAGTTAGGAGTAGATCATACAAAACTTAGCAGGATCTTGTGAGCAGCTTGATGCTGCTAGCCCAAAAGAAAGAGGAGCAATAAATGACAATGAGTGTCCAAAGGCATCTTTCACAGTCCCTGTACCAGATGTTTGCCCACCATAAGTCACTTCCATTATGGAAGGCCAAACAAAGATTGACAATATTTTACTTTAATATCAGTTTAGGGCATTTTTATTTCAATGAAGTGATGTGTGTTTGCACTAAATGCATATTAACTGCATCCCTTTGCATGAACCCTAGTAAGGAAACCACAGGTACATACTTTCTTGGCCAACAGAATGACTGTTAAAACTCACTAAGTCCTATTTAGTTATTTCCTGGAGAAATATTGGAGGAGAATGACTCCATTGAGTACCTAGGTGTAATCAGCCTTTCACTAGTATGCTGGCATGTACCAATGTAGAGAATAAATTACCTAAGACACACTATATGTAAGATACAAGTATTATGGACATTCCCACTTCACAGAGAAGGGACTAGATCATTGAAATACACATTTTGTTTCAGTAAAGCCCTGTATGTTTTGCAAACCAGCACACATTCCTGTATTAAAAATTCCCATTTTTTTATTAATATATTTTAGGAACCAAAAAAATGTGGTCCATCAGTACAAACATCTTTCACAAATTCTTCATATGGCCAATTAACTTACATGGTGGCATGAATTAATTGAGTTCTAGGCCTGGACTTCAGAAGTGAGTTCCAATTTAGTTTCATACTCTTACCAACGGTATGATCCTAGACAAATCACTTTGTCTCAATTTTCTCAGTTATAAAACAGGGAAAATAAATATTTTCTGCCTCTTAGGATCATCATGAAGATTGAATAATACAATATTTGTAAAATACTTGGCACTGTAGCTAGAACATAGTAGGTGCTATATAATTACATATTCTCTCCCTTTTTTAAATAAGAGATGGGTACTGGAAGAGGAAATAGGAGAGAATATATTTAGAAATGAAAATAATTTTAAAAACAAAAGATACTGATAAATGATTTAAAATCATTGTTATTAATTCATAGAAATCATTTTGTTGGATTGGAGTTTTTGTAATGAGTTAGAAATTTCCTGGAAAGTTCATGTGCTTGCGGATGTTCAACAGATACCTTTTTCTGTGTCTTTGTTTCTACCTCTGTCTCTGCCTCTGTCTCTATCTGTCTCTATCCCTCTGTCTCTGTTTGTCTCTGTCTCTCTCAGAAATTATGCCTGTTATTGAATAAGTATGAATCTAGCCCTGCCTTTACAACCAAAAACAACCGATTAACCATTTGTTAAAGATTCTTCAGATTCTAATCAGGAAGGGAAGTTAATTGTATCTCAAAATTACTTCTTGGAAAAGTAGGTTTTACAGATAAGAATAACAGATTCCCATACTGACTGTGACAGTTTGAATTTTCAACATGGCAAGTGTCTAGGTCAATGTATAACATACACACACACACACACACACATGCACACACATATGTATATATATATATATGTGGTCTAATATATATCTATATTTGTATATATATATATATATCTAATGTCTAATATACATATATACATACATATACATAGTCATTTAATAAATGGAATATTAATCTGCCTCTCACCTAATTCACCTCTGTAATGAAGAGAGCTCTGGATAGCTTTACAGTCTATTAATGAAATTGAAAAAGGACATGCAGCTTTCTGAATAAGGACTAAAGAAGTTTTAACTGAACAGGAAGAAGGCACGAGCTCTAAGCAGTAAAATTTTCTTAATATGTTCCTTCAACTCATTCCACCATATGGGCCCTTGCAGAGATGGACACAGTTTGCCTGATTTGCTATCTACTGCTCATCCTTTCTGGCACTTTCTGAAATGGCCTGTATTTCTTCCATTGTGGGAAGGAGAGATGCCCTTTGTTTAATTGGAGGAATAGTCATTGACTGTATTAATGTATAATTTCCATTACTCCTTATTCAATTTGGAAAAGTAATGACCCTTAATAGGCACTTAAAGTCTCAAAAATCTCATTTAATACTGTAATGGTAGAGAAGAATCACAATATTATATTTCAATAAGCATGTATTTGGTACCTACTGTGGATAGCATTTTGTACAGGGCGCTGAGGATTTTTCTTTTGGTAGACCGGTGATGTTTCTATAAATGTATTATAGATAATCTCAACTGCACTTTTAAAACTGCACAGGAATCTCCAATGCTTAATTCACTTTGTTTATGATAAAAAACATGATTACCACAATTGACTTCTTTGCCTGAGAAAGATAATTCTTATACTGTTTCATATAAAACTTAAGTGTTTCATTGCAGTGTGTTCTTTGAGCATGTTCAGGGGTTGAGATCATGACAATGATCACTTACAAGACCCTATCAAATCCTCTCCGTTGGATTCAAGATGACGCCAAAGACGCAAAAGGCCCAGATTTGAAACTAAAGAGGAGAGTAGCCTGGGAGAGGAGCAATCAGAAGTAGTGTGCCAGGAGTGGGAGGCAGGAGATATGGATTCCCATCTCAGTTCTGCTGCAAACTAGTCATGGGGAGTTGGCCAAATCATCCAACCTCTCTGGACCCCAGTCTCCTTATCCGGAACACGAGAAGTTTAGACTAGACCATTTCTAGCAGACCCTTTCAGGTCTAAAATTATGATTTCATCAATCTCAACTGATTGACCTTATCATAGAATCCCAAACAAGTGACTTTTGAGGGGCTTAATTCTATAATCTGTTTGATTAGATTTTTGAGTTAGTTGCACAGACTATCTTAAGATTCCCTATAGTCATCATTTATATCTTCTCATAGAAAATGTAAAAAAAAATTAAGACATATTGAAAGTAAGTGCTGGGCACCTTTTATAGGAGAAAAATAATTCTTCAGACATGGAAACAAATCTATTATGATGTATATCTATACACAAAATATTTATGGGGATGTTTTTTCTCCTAGGTGTACAAAGTCACAAAATAAAGGTAGAAAGTACTTTAATATCTTTATTTTCAAAAAGGAGGCAGCAAGGTGGTACAGTGGATATAGTGCCAAATTTATAGTTAGGAAGAATTGAGATCCAGCCTAAGAATATTACTGCTATGTGATCCTGAGCAAGTCACTTAACATAGTTTGCTGCAATTTCCTCCTCTGTAAAATGAACTGGAGAAAAAAAATAGCAAGTCATTCTAGTATCTTTGCTAAGAAAACCCCAAAAGGAATCATGAAAAATCAGATATGACTGACAGATAGAAACAAAGTAAACAACAACTTGCAAAAGGAAAGCATGGTTGGTTCTTTCACATGGTTTGTATTTCTCCAAGGTGCTGATCTTAAGTGACCACCTTCAAGTATCATAAGATATGTCTGGATTAGCATTCTCTGAGAAGATAGCAGCAGAGATGTAAAATGGCAAACAGGAATTGCAGGCATTTTTTTTTCTCCTCTCTTTAAAATGCAACTCACTCATTGGTTCTGTTTGGAAAAGAAGAGAGGGAGTACTTGTCAGTTTTTTCCTTGCTTAGCACGTTCAGTGTGCAGCATGTGAAATAACTCAGGGAGGAAAGAATTTCACTTTTTTTCATGCTAGATGCTTCTCATTTTTCTCCTCTCTGAAAATGTTTGACTGTGGAAACAGCCAGTCCATGAGACCAGAATCAATCTCCGAGTAGGCCTTAATGTGAACCTTGTATGTCTTCTCCATCCTCACTTGGATTTGGAGGTTTCAGAGAACATACATGATGTTTTCTTTTTTCAGAATAGCTTCAGAGCATTGATTTACACCTTTATTTCTGGTTTTTACCTCCATTGTAAGAAAACACTGTACTTGTATCCCATTTGATGAAATCCCAGAAGGCTTTGTGGTAGACTTTTTCTTTTTTGAAAGTGCAATCATTTCATATTAGTCTTTCTGGTGTCCTTATTCTTTTTTCATTATTTGGTTTCACCAGTGTTCAATTCTATATTTTCTGTTTCTTTTGCTTACCATGCATATTTTTCATTTATTATTTGATAGCCAATACTGTCACAAAGTTCTATGCAACAGAGACAGACACCAGATTGTCAGTTTTCTGTTTTCATATTGTTTTCATATTTGTTAGCACAATCAGTATCTCCCTTTCTGTGCCTCCCTTTCTCTATTTCCAATGAGAGTTAGAAACACAAATTGCCTGTGTTTATACTTTATTGCAAGAGGAAGAAATCTTTTACTTCTCTCTCTCTCTCTCTCTCTCACTTGCACTTCCAAATTTCTTTCCCAGGGGAAAAGTATTAGAGAAAGGCATTATATTTTGCTATTTGTTTATTAGACCTTACCACAGAAGATCATCATCAGATATTTTCTTCTCACTCAGAGAAAGCAATGTTTGACTTTTGATTTCAGGAATTAATAAATTTCTCATATGAATCTTAAAATCTTCTGAATATCATATTAATATGCAAATCATATGCTGATCAGGGATGGCCAAATTTAGGTATTAAGACAGTTAAATATTTTGCTAAATTCAGTGAACACTTATTATGCTTTTTCAGACTCTGACAGACTGCACTTAAGGTGACTTTTGTCTTGGATTCAAATGAATACTTATACATAATTCTATTCTCATTTACTAACCCTCTTTAAGGAGACTATCCCCGCAGCATACCACATTGAGAGTTTCAAGGTTCACATCACTTGATGTGATCAATAAACAAACTTGGCTTTGTTCTACATTTCCACAAGCTTTGGGATAAAAAGTCAGTAGGTGAATGGTCTACCTGTGAAGACTCCTTGAAAATTACTTGTAAACACTTGCCCATTGAAAACGTATTAATAGGCATAACTAAGTATAAAACTATTTGATTTCTTTCCTCCTTTGTGGAAGATTAATTTGAGATGATAAACAACAGCTGTAGGGTTTTACATCTTTTACTAATAAATGATTTTAACTACCCTGACACCCAGCAGTTGTTGTATTTTCATTGAAAAGAGATTATAAAGATTTTTATAGTCAATAACATTAAAGATTTACAAAGCTGACTGCTTGATAAAGGCCTTGCAGATTCTCCCCAACTTATAAATATGTGACTTATTTGCAACTGAATGGAATAAAGCAGTGGTGAGGAGGAAGTAGGTTCTAAAGTCCTGCTACACCTCCTCATTTCCAACAATGCTAACTACCATTTGCTTCCCCAATACATAAGGCCTAGGGAATAATTGACCCAGTGAGTTATTTTCCCTTATGTACAATTGTATAGACCTCACTTCTCTTATGTAAATATGAAGCTTTAAATCTCTTTCCCTGCTTTTGAGAAGTAAAGAACCATGGATGTGGGATGTTGCATGTGTAATCAAGCCAAGTTGCCGAGTATTGGGTGGTTTTGTTTTGACACAGGGAGACCCTCTAGGAATGGGGGTCTTAAATGACTATGACATCAAAAGTATCCATAATTTTTTAGCCTGATTAGTGTTTTAAGGGCAAGGATCAGAATTGGAGCAGTAATTTGATTAGTATAAAGGATTCCTTAGGAGAGGAAAGTTCCTCAATAAATGCAGATTTCTATATTCTTTGCATCTTTTAGTGTAAAGAATTGTCCAGATAATAGAGTCATGAAAGACTTCCCCAATGTCACAGAGCCCACATTGGTCAGAGACAGAACTTGACCCTGGATTCCCCAGACTTCAAGACTTGTTCTCAATCCACTACCCCAAACTATCTCTTGCTAAACTTATATTTATTTATATATCATCTTATAATAATGAGATTCTAGTTAAAGTTAAATAGTAAGAATTTATTGTAGACCTAGCCAGTGAGGTTTGGTGATTGTTTTGTCCAGTGTCTGGAACTTTAGGAACAGATGGGGAGGCAACTAGATGTCTCAGTACTGGGCCTGGAGTCAGAAAGACCAGAGTTCAAATCCGGCCTGAGACACTTACTAGCTGTGTGAACCTGGGCAAGTTGCTTAAACTCTGCATGTCTTAATCTACTGGAGAAAGAAACAGTAAACCATCCCAGTGTCTTGGCCAAGAAAACTCCATTAACAGTATTGGTGAGATATGGTTCGAGGTGTCTCAAAAAGTCAGATAGGAGAGAACACCAATGAAATGGAGAAGGTAGAGTGGGGGAACATTAACTTGGGCTAGGGATTCACAGGATTGTGATGGTGGAAGGTGAAGAGAATGAAGGGTTCAAGGTTATACATACTTAAGCTACCATTGCCATCATTATTGCCGTCTTTGTTAGAAGTCAGTTCAGTTGAAAGCACGCTGAATTTAGGAGGAAATTAATGTTGGAGGATGGGAAAAGATGCACCTTCATTTTAATATCTCCCTAGCTCTCACTCTGTAGATATACACAAATATGTGTGTATGCATACCTACACACTTACATATATCCATGCATACATACATACATACATATATGCAAAGTCTATATGCATCTGTGTGATGTATGTATTGGATGTGCAGTATGAAGAATACATATATTCCACATAACACATGTGGACAGAGACACTATGCATACAATTTCAGCATCCAGAAATCAACACATATGTATTACGTA
This sequence comes from Potorous gilbertii, assembly GCA_028658325.1. Classification (NCBI taxonomy): domain Eukaryota; kingdom Metazoa; phylum Chordata; class Mammalia; order Diprotodontia; family Potoroidae; genus Potorous; species Potorous gilbertii. The sequence goes on along the minus strand of CM053771.1, from coordinate 544,502,530 downwards.
CTTTCTATGGAACAAGCTAAGTTCTGGATACACAAATACAATCAGAAAGAAAGACACTCCCTGCCCTCAAGGATCTTATATTCTGTTGGGGGGTACAGCATTTCAAAGGGAGTTGAGAAGGAGGAGGGGCAGGATAAAAATATCCAATTCAAAGGCATTGCAGAGCAAGTCCTGAGGATCATAAATTCAACATGGAAAGGAGGGAAGGAAGCTTTCTCCTTCTCCAGAAATATCTCCTGGCCAAATTCAGTGCTTTTTCCACCACTGCACATTGCCTATCACAACTTCTAACAACCATAAGGGTAATAAGAATTTGCTTCCTTCCTTAAACTCTTCACTTTCTTAACCCACCTCTGTCCTATAACTTCTAACACCTAGTCCTGAATGAGCCCCACCATCTTCCTTCTTCATATCTACTGTTCAGCATCTCATCACTGCATGAATTAGCCACTGCACTATAATGCTTGAAACTAAGAACTTATTTAACCACAGCTACTACGTTAATCCTTTTTTTATTCATTGCATCCTTTTCTTTATCTTGTTTTTACATACATTTCATTCCTTACCACTTTTCCTGCAATGACTCTCCAAACACATTCCCTCTCCACCTCTCTTTTAGTATACAACTTTTATGGAGTCCCCTGTAATTGTTTTTCAATATCTTAACCTCTCTCTTTGTTGACACCAAGATCTCTGCTCCTGTCTCAGGGTTACTAAGACTGATTCTTCTGCCACAACCTTAGGAACTATTACCTTCCAGATTCTCCAGAGCCTTACTCAATCCAACAGCCATGCAGTTTCTTCAGTCAATAGTATTTCCTGCTCCAGTGACTCACAATTAAAAGCCCTTCTTTAAAAAAAAGCTAATCAAACAAAAATAAAATCCTGTCCCTTCATAAATTTCTTCCCTTTCATTTCCAAAAAAGAAAAAAAGATGACTAAGTTATATGGCTCCCTGTTCTCATAACAGCATACTCTTTGATGCCTTGGTATCTGTTATTGATCAGTCTAACTATCATTCTATTGAAAGCTCTCTTTCTCATACATCCAATGACTACCTCACTCAGAAATCCAGTGGCCTAAGGAATTTCTTAATCTCTTCACTTCTCTCCTCTTTTTAGTGTTGTCAAATCACCTCTCCTGCATATTCAGAGTCTTTGTCTTCAAGGTCATTGTTCTATTCTGAGTCTCCTACTTTTCCAAGGAAAGGTATCTTCCAAAACTCTGTTGGACCTTCTTCCTTTGTCTCTTGATTTCTCTCTAGGTTCTCTATTTTGTTGTTCTCATATGTTTCCATGGCTTCACTTATTGCCTCTGTGTGTATGATGCCCAAATCTGTATTACTAATTGTAAAAGATCCCAAAGACTCCAATACCAACCACATATAATTGCTAAATATCTCCCTGCATCACAAATGATCTTAGAAGACATACAATGCAGACTGAATTTGACTAACTATCCCTCAGAGGGACACAGAAATCTTCAGTAGATAACCTCTTGGCCTTAGTATCAGACTTCTAAATGAACACTGCTATGAATGTTGTCTTCTATTGGAATAAAAACTCCTTGAGAGAAGGAAATTTTTTTTTAATATCTAGCACTTCAAATGACAGAAGAATTAATATATCCTTACTCATTTTTTCTTTCTTTAATCCATTTATTTGATCCAATTAAAATTAATTTAACATTCCTTCTCTCGGCTGTCAGAAAGTGGCCATTCGGTCTCTCCTTTAAGACCTCCAATAAGTAGGAATTCATGTACTTTTGAGATAACTCGTTACACTTTTTGGAGAACTCTAACAATGAGGAAGATTTTCTCTCTATTTCCTCTCTGCAACTGTAATCTACTGTCCCTGGTTCTGTCCTCTTGGGCTATCAGAACAATTCAATCTTTCTCCATCCCCTATCTTTGAGGATTAGCAAGGTGTTTTTTTTCTTTTTAAGTTAATAATAATTAGTTCCTTTAATCAATTTTCGTATTTTCCAGGCTTCTTATATGTCACCTTTTTTCTGGGCGTGCTTCAGCTTGTGTCACCCAGAACTAAATGCATTACTCTAGATATGGTCTGACCATGGCAGAATACAGAAAAACTAGATCTTCCTTCAAACTGGACATTGTGTCCCTCTTAAAGTAGCCTATGGTAGCATTTACTTTTGTTGACTACCAAGTTGCATTGATTAGTTCTACATTTTTACCTTCACTCCACACAAATCTCCTGATCTTTTTAATGGAATTATTGAATGGTTACATCTTGCTTGCTCTATGCTTGCAAAAATGATTTTTTTGTACTAATGTGTCAAACTTTGTATTTGTTGCTGTTAGTTTTTGTATCCTTAGACAGTCAAGGTATTATTGGAGTTTCTTCTGAGTCCAACATTTTAACTAACACTCCCTCCCATTCTCAACAAAATTTTCAAATTTTACAATCGTGGCATATATATCTTCATCTTTGTCACAAATAAGCATGTTGAACAGAATAAAGCTAAGGGCAGATTCCTAGAGCTACTTAATTTCAGTCCTTCCCTTAAGTGGACATTGGATGATTAATAAACACTCTTTCAGTATGTTCTAAATTCAGTGTTCTAAATTATAGGATCATAATTTTGGAGTTGTAAGGAATGTTAGAGACCAGCTAATCTAATCACACCACTGTCCTTTGAATAACAATACTCACGCTCAGAGTTATGACATTTGAATTCATTTCCACTGACCCAGCATACTTTCTGCTGCATCATATCACCTCCCAACTTAAGTAATTCCAACTGAACAAATAGTCAGCTCATGAGAGCACATAGCAAGAGAATGTGAGAGTTGGAAAAGATCTCATCATCCAGTTAGTTATACTCACCTCTGAAAGGAATTCCTATTATAACACAATTATCAAGTGGTCATCCAGCCTCTAAGTAAAGACTTCCTGATGGCTTGTTCTCAATGAATAGTCACCCAACCTTAGGAACCATTCTTCCATTTTTAAATGTTCATAAACCATCCTTTAAATAGTGCATTAGAAAGTTTTTTCCCAAAAACAGGAATCAAGTTCATTGGCCTATGTCTATTCTCACTCTCAATTCAATTGATTCCTTCACACTGTTGACTGATTAAACTTCTTTAGGCAAAAATCTAATGACACTGATATTTTTCTCAAATTATTTCATGGATTCCGATATTATCTACTTAATGAAGTCTAAATTCCCATATCTACCAATCCACTCTTACTATAATATAGCCCAATTTAGCTGCATTGAGTCAAATTGAGATAGAATAGTGAATTTTGGAATAGGAAGAAGAAAAAGTTGTCTTAAAAAAAGGACTCATTATGGAGAGCTATATATAAGAAGTTTGTAAAGACCATCTTAGCCTTGTTTTGAAGGATTTTAAAAGTGAAACAAGGTGTATAGATTTGGTGTTAGAAGCAATAGGAAAACTCTGGAGTTAGATGAGACTTTGGACTCATCAATCATTTGTACCTTAGTGTGAGGATGGGAAATGATAAGAAAGAAATAGACAAAGCAAGAGAATACCACGCATGTGAGGATGCATGCCTAAGAGGTTAAAGATTAAAGATAAAACTGATGCTCTTTTTTGGGATTCAGTATCCTCAGTTATAAAATGAAGACACTACTCAATTATCTCTCAATTTCATTCATTATCTTTTGTCATTCCCTATACTAGACCACCCCTCCCCCATACTTCCAATTATAGAAAACCTTCTCTTCCTCCAAGGATGAGCTGAGGAGACAATTTCCTACTTGGAGTCTTTCCTGATCTTTTCAATAGCAAGTATTTCCCCAGTCTCAAAACTGCCTGAGTTCTCTCTGGGCATATTTTGCCTTGTGTCATATTTATTTTTCACATGGTATTCTCCATTAAGCTGTAGATTCTGTGAGGGCAGAGAATGTATACAAGTTAATCTCTAGACCCCATCCCTATAGCATAATACCTTGACTATGGTAAGTGCTACATGAATGTGTAGTAAATTTATCCAGAAAGGTAATGCTGTTGGGACATAGAGCAGGAGCATAACTTTCTTGTTTCTTGGCAGTTGTGAGCCTGGCTCCTCTCCAAGCTTGAAAAAAGGAATAATTTTAGCAAAATTATTAGTCCCTCCCATGTAAATAGAGTCAGTGATAAAAAAAATGTTGTATATGAATACTTTGTGGCTCAGAAGAAATGAAACCTACTTAAATGCATTGTAGATGCCTGTGTAATTCCCTTCATTGATACTTTTAATGGGATTTTTCACTTTAAATTAGTTGTCTATGCAAATGAATTCTGGATATTGTAAGTTATAAACACATAATCATCTCTAACTTGAAAATGAAATCCTTTTGAAATACCGTTAAGATCCAATTTATAGTTACTTTAGTTGACAAAAAATTTAATAGATTGTCTTTGAATGAATCACATTTGGATATGCTTATAAGAGTACATCTGAACATATTTACATAAGTGATTTAGAATTATGCTGTTTTTTCCTATAAATAAAAAAAAGTGTCTTCAGTATTAATTACCTCAAACCTTATTTTCATTGCACTAGAAGAAATAATGGTGGGTTTTGTTAACTGCAAACATTTGTTGTGCAAATAAGAAGTTTGTTGCTTATGCCAAAAAATACAGAAATGTACAAACTCATCTAGCATAATGGACTTTATATTTTTGTGGAATGAGAATTTACCAAGATGCATTATTAGGAAGTGCAAATAGAGCTGCCAAGTGATCATTCTTTGGAGGGTGAATGAAGCGTGATAGTGATCAAAACTGAGATTGTCTATGTTGTTGATGCAAAATGCATGTTCTATAATTGGTTTCACCAGAGACATCAAAACAATTTCCAAGTAACTATGATTGGATTTAAAGTTCAAAAGGCCCATATCATAGACTTACCTTGATGATTTTAACATCTAAGTCATTCAGATGAGAATTAACCTTTTTATTGTTTACATTTTATTTTCTTCCTTTTCAGTTGCCTGGGTTCTGGAAATGCTTCTATATCCACTCTCCCTTAAGAATTACTTTGTAGAAGGCAGTTTTCCACAGGATTATTTAAAAATAAACAAAATTCAAAATAATATAAAGCCAGGTACTGTGCTAAGAGCAGAAGGTTTAACCGATGGTATGTCTGATGTTCTTCCAGAGCAGAGGTAAGTCTGCTGTATTCCATAGACATTGCCGGGAGCCTATCCTTTACCTCAAAAGGTATACTTGATTGTAGACCTTTGGACATATACCTCCACACACACACATACACAATTGTGATAAAAGGCATAAATTTCACCTTCAATTACCCTTCTTTCTTTAGTGATAAATACAAGGGGGCTCCTGGTAGGAACTTTAGGTCATCAATTACCAATTTCCTCAGGCTATCTTTGAGGTTAAGATATCGTTTTCCTTCATTTATGTTATGAAGATATCTATGGCAATGTAAATGAGTTATCAGATAAGGTTATAAAGCAATAAGGGACTTTAGAATCACATAACTGCAGAATTGGAAAGAACTTTGGAAATTAATAGGCCTAAGGGGGAAAAAGTTTTCTACAATATACCTGAGAGGTAGTCATCTGGCCTCTACTTAAAGACATCCAATATTGGGGAACTCACTAACTTATTCAGCAGTCCATTCTTCTTTAGGACATCCATAATTTGGGAGAAGGCCTTGATTTGATTCACAACTTTGCTGCTTTACTCCCTGTTTCACTTTGGCAAAGAAGCAAACTCTTGAAACCTCTGTTTTACTGCTAGAAAAATAATAGAAATAAAAGACTTTATCATCATCATTGGAAATAGTTAACACGTATGGCACTTTGAGGTTTAAAAAGTGTCTTAGATTTTTTTTATCTCAATTGATCTTCATAATAATCCAGAGGGGTAGGTACTATTATAACCCCATTTTACAAATGAGAAAACTTGAGGCAGATAGATGTTAAGTGACTTACCCAGAATCACATCTCTAGTTAGTGTTTGAAGCAATATTTTAACTCATATCTTCCTGATTTTAAGTCTGATTCCATTCCAAAAATGGAGAAATGCCGGTGCATCAACAACTTCCATGGAATCAAAGACCAGTGCACACATATGTATAGCAGTGTTTGCTGTTGCAACACTAGACACTAACGGGATCCCATCAACTGGAGAAAGGCTGGACAAAATTATACCATATGAAAATAATTGAAAGCTCTTTTATCAAGAAATGACAAAAGGCAAAGTTTCAAAGAAACCTAGGAAAACTTGAGTAAATTGATGAAAAGTGAAGTGAGCAAGGCAGAACAATCTATACAATAACAATAACATTTTAAAGAAAAATAATTCCAAATGACTTAAAACTCTGATTAAGATAACAACTAAGTGTGCTTCCAGAGGAGCAATGATGAAGCATAGAAACCATTGCCTGAAAGGCAGGAAAGGAATTCAAGGCACAGAATAAGATACCCTTTTGTACACAGCCAATGTGGGATATTTTTATTTGATTATAAGTATATGTTGCAAAGTTTTATTTTTTCTTTTTTAAAAATGTAGTTTGAGAGGGAGAGGTAAATAGAGTTGCAAGGAAGGAAGTAGGGGTAGAGGGAAGAAAGGAAGGAAAGGAGTGAATGAGAGATGAAAGACAAGAGGAGGAAGGAAGGAGGAAGGGAGGGAGAGAATGAAAGAAAGAAGGAAGGAAAGAAGAAAGAAAGAATGGAGGAAAAAAGAAAGGAAGGAAGAAAAGAGAGGGGAGAAGGAATGAGTGAAGGAAATAAAAAATGGAGGGAAAGAGAGTAGAGAGAGAGACAAAGGAAAGAAAAAAAGGGATTCAGTGAAGGCATTTTTAAAATTTGCAAAAGAGGTCAGAAGAGGAAGGTGAGAAAGACACATAGATAAGTAGAATAACTTTAAAAGTTATATGTTGACTTTAATACATCCTTAAAAGGAAAATCAAGTTATATATAATAGTGACAGATTCATGTAGAATTGCATTTTTAATTTTATTTTTTATGAAAATGGTCACATTATTCCATTTAATTGAAAACATTTAATTTAATGAAATGGAAGATAAGACTAGATGTTCTCCCAAGTCCTCTCTAGTTTAAAATTCATTATGTTTTATGATCCCCAAATAAGGTGATTTCTGCTTCTTTTCAGTTTCCAACTATTTACTGCTTAGCTCTTCCCTCCAAAAAACACTGTGAATTTGATCCCTCTCCCATGTGACAACCCTTTCAGTACCTAAAGGTTGCCATCATGTCACAGGATCATAGCTAGTCCTAGAATTCAGGGTTGCAAGGAATCTTGGGGACCATTTATCCCTCTATCAGTGTTTCTACTCTTTTCTACAAGCTAAACATCCCCAGCTACTTCCCCTCTTCTTTTTCTGTGCCATAGTTATTATTCCCCTAGTACTCTGGTCTTCCTCTTATGAATTTCCACTAGTTGTAAAGGTCTTTCCTAAAACATGGAGCCTCACATTGAACTACTGAACATGTGACCGCACCGTATCTCCCTGACTCTGAATCCCATCCTTCTATTTCTGTTATGTCATATATCATTCCTTTTTTGGCTGCTATATCACTTTATTGACTAATTGTGAGATTTTAGTCCTTTAAAAGTTATTAAATCTTTTTCAAAAGAAAAGAAAACAAAACTGTTTAGCCACATTTTCTTCATATATTACCTATGTGGTTGATTTTTTGAACCCAGCAATATGATGTCACCCTTCTCTGGGTTGAATTTCATCCTAATGAATACTATCTTGTTTGTCTGATGATAACATTCTGAAATCTTAGTCTATCATTTGGTATGCTAGTTGTTCAAAGTTAATAACTATGGTATCAGAATTTGGCCAAGGAGGAAGCCCTGTGCCCCTCCAGAATTCTGTTTGGAAATTCAGCATAGCACAGTGGAGAGAGTTTTGGATTTTGAGTCAAAAGGAAATTAATTTGAAACTTAGATCTGTCACTTACTATGTATGTGACCCTAGGCAAGTCATTTATCCTTTATAAACCTTGTTCTACTATCTACACTGGGTTGTGAGAAAAATACCTTGTTAACCATAAGTGCTGCACATAAACATGACTTGTTGTCAATAAAGACATCCTTCCAAGCTGGCATCAGTCCAATAGTCACTGGTATTTCTTTTCAGTAATTCAGGAAAATCTGAATTCACTTTTCTGCATGATCATCTGCCCCATGTTCCACCATTTTGCTCATATAGACAGATATCTATATATATCTATACATTTATACCTATCTGTCTGTCTATCTATCTATCTATCTAACTCTCTTTCTGTCTGGCTGTCTATCTATCTATCTATCTATATACATACACACAAATAATTCTTCTAATCTCCTGCTCTAGTAACCTTTCCAGAAATGGAACTGAATTAAGTCTGCCATGATTTATTCATATGAAGCTATGCAGACGTTAGTGATCAACATTATCCTTTTCAAGGGAACCTAATAATGTATTCCAGAAATTTGCTAGGAATTTAAGTCAAGTTCATTAGCTTATGTTTAAATAGACTACATTTTCATTTTGAAATGTTAATATTTTCTTATCTCCAATAATATTCTTCACAAGTTTTCAGAAAGTAACAAGCATCTCAGCAACCATACTACAAGCATCATTTTTCGTGCTCTCCAATGACCAATCAAATAATCCCTAAAGATTCTTTCAATGTATAATAACGAGAAGAGCTAACTTTTAGTTAGCACTTATTAGATGCTGAGTACTTTAAAATTATGTCATTTGATCCTTGCAAGAATCCTGAAGTGTAAGAACCACTTCTCTGTTCTTGTTTTGTCATGGCCAACTGTGTGACTCCATTTGGGGTTTTCTTGGCAACGATACTAAAGCAGTTTGCCATTTCCTTCTCTCGCTCATTTTACAGATGAGGGAACAGGTAAAATGGCTATTATTACCATTTTTGGGTGTGGGAATTGAGCAAAGAGAGGTTAAGTGACTTGCCCAGGGTCATATACTAGTAAATATCTGAGTCTGACTTTGGACCCAGGTCTTCTGGACTCTAGGCCAGGCATTCTAACCACTGTGCTCCTTAGCTACTTACTATGTCCTAGGGGCACTATGTCAGGCTTTTGAGGCACAAAAATAAGAGTGAAAGAGTGCTTTACTTCAAGGAGCTGATAATCTATGGGGAGGAGGCACAATACACATGTACTGGTATAGGTAAAACAAATACAAATCTGATACAAGATAGCCTTGTTACAAAGAAATCTAATCTCTGTGGGGACCAAGAAAGGCCTCACCAAAAGGTGATGCTTGAGATGAGTGACTGAATTGCAGCCAGGAATGCCAAAAGATACAAGTGAAGAAGGAGTCTGTTCCAGGCATGGGTGGTAACCAATGTCAAAGGACAAAAAAAAAAGACAGAGTTTCACGTATGTAGTCTAGTTTGACTAATTAGGGTTCATGAAGTATGGAAATATAACAAGATTAAAAACCTCAAAAGGGTTCTGATTGTATACATCTTTAAATATGGAACAGCAAAGTTTATTTTTTATTTGAGGAGCATCAACTTGAGGTTATTGAATGTAGGGCTAAATGACATGGTCATAACCTGAATTTTAGGAAAATACTCTGGCAGTTGCATGGAGGAGGAAATGGAACTGTGAGAGTGGAGGATTAGGGATGTTTTAGGAAGCTCTTACAATAGTACAAGTGAGAGGTGGTAAGAAATTATCCTGGAGTGGGGACCAGATGAGTGGAGAGAACAGAGACTGGGTGTGAAATGTTGGGAACACAGACAGACTAAAACACGAAGATGGTCTGAGGGTGAAATGTATGAGGGATGAAAAGGGATGAGGGATGGAAGATAGTCTCAAGGATGAGGAACCAGATGACTAGATGGTGAGTGGTACCTTCAACAGAAACAGGGAAATTTGATAGGGGAGTGTATTTTGGGGAAAAGAGAATGAATTCCTTTTTGATCATGATAAGTTTAAGATGACTGAGGGTCATCCAGTATGCAAAGTCAAATAACCAGTCTCGGGAGAGAAAGTGAGTTTGATGTCAATATCTGGAAATCATTTGAATATGGATAATTGAACTCATAGGAGATGATAAGGCCATCAAATGAGAACCAGAGGAAGGATGAGAAGGGCCAGAAAAGACCCCCTTTTAGTTCACCTAAAATTAGGAAATGATATGGATAATGAACCAGCAAAAGCGATAGGTAAAAAGAAAGTTCTGATAAGGATAAAGAGAATAAATCATAACGAGTACAACAAATCCTGGAGAGAAGTAAGAATCTCAGGGACAGGTAAAAATCCTTTACCCTGAAATTCTAGAAGATAAATCAGTGAAAGAGGGATCAGAAATTCAAAATAGAGTAATGAAATCCTTAGGATCAAGTTAGATTTTAAAATCAATCATTAGATAAACTTTTATCAAAGATCTATAACTCAGACATTGTACTATATAGGATACAAATGCAAAAGTGAGATAGACCCTTCCGCCCAAGGAGCTTTCATTTTACAAGGGTTGCCCTTGAGACAATGTTCAACTTTTCCTGACTTATCTCTAATGAATCTAAGGTGGCAGGGTTCCTTCCTCCCTAGTTTCCATTTAATTTAATTCAACTAATTCTTTTTTGGTAAAATAAATCAGGTCACAGACCACCATTTTCCCAGTGATGTCCTCCAGTGTTTCAATAATCAAAATGACATTAAGGCAGGTCACACATATATAAGCTGCTCTGTTTTTAATTGAGAGAGAGAGACTCAGTTAACGTCTGAGTCATTGACATCCTCATTTCCTCTTATCCTCTCCAGAAGATCACCTTATGTTTTATTTCCCTCTTCTCTCTAATCTTCCCCATAATCACTGGCACCTTTCCATCTATATAAAGGCACATCTGAAACTGCTCATATTTTTAAAAAAATGTTAAGTAAATCCTCACTAGAACTCATCATCCATGATAGCTATCATTTCAAATCTTTCATACCTTTCTGAAAGTTTAAACTCTGGAAAAGCTTGCCTGATAGATTTTTCCACTTCATTTTCTAATATGTTTTTATATAGACTTGGTCTTCTAAACTTTCTCCATGTTTCACTTCCTGGTATCAGTTTCTATCAATGCCAAAAAAAAACCCCTCCACAGTATCAATAATCAAGGCAGCATCAATTTAATTTCCTAATACTTTGAAATCTAACTTATATGCTCCTGGAGGACAAAGAATGTTGTTCTTTTTGTCATTGTTTTCCAAGTGCCTAGGACAGTATCTTGTATGTAACGCATACTAAATAAATATTTGTGAATTGAATTGAAGAAGGTCACATGGATATGACAGCAGCAGATAAATAACACTATGTTGGGGATAAAAGAGATCCAGACGGGGCCATTGAATGGAAGTCAGATCTTAGCGAGGTGACATGAAAGTCTCACACGTTCCTGGCCTCCCTTCTTTCCACCTTTGCTCTACTTATAGCTCTATTGACCTGATTCCTCTTGTAAAACTTCTAGGCCATGAGGGATGATGCCACAATGGAGATAAAGCTCCTATTAAAAAATAAGTGTGCATGTGTATGTGTGTGTGTGTGTGTGTGTGTGTGTGTGTGTGTGTGTGTGTGTGTGTGTTCCCAACTCTGTACTGGACAGGAGCAGATGAGCTCTGTCTTCATGGACTCCCATGTAAGATGAGTTAACTTCATTGAACGGGAAGAATTGGGCTGGTGAGAATCTCAAATATAAGTTTCCCTGACTCTGTCCATCACATATTCAATATGAAACAGAATAAAACTATCATTCTTTGTCTATGTATTTGTATTCCTAATTCCTGCTATTCAGCACAGTGCACGACACTTAGAAAACATTTAATTAATGCCTATTGAGTTGAACTGCAGATTTGTTCTCTCTTGCTTTTAGTCTTGAAGTAATATCTGTTTTCCATATCTTCTTTACCTATTGATCATCTATCTATCTATCTATCTATCTATCTATCTATCTATCATCTCTGTATATATATAGAATATATATACACACATATTTATATATGTACATAATATTCTATAATTATTTCATATATTCTAATATCTTATTTAGATAGCTTGTGTGTAATTAACTTCCAGACTATATTGAAAAATATATAGAAAAATATTTTTTCAAACTCAATGTTATGTACATGCCAATTATCATTACCACTGTATTTTTGTATACCCTATTATATTATACAACTTAGTGATTTATGATTTATTTAAATTGTAAGGTCATTTAGGACAAAGACTATATTTTGTCTATTTTTGTATACTTTTCTCTGTACTGTGTTGACTTTCCTCTTAAGGAAAGGATGAGAGAATCCTTATATATCAGTCTCAGAAAACTGAAGTCTAATTCCCTCATGAAAATATGAATTGTTGCAAATCCATATAGCTATTCAATTCACTTTGAATAGAATTTTGAATTTTCCTCAATATAAATTCAGATTTACCCTGTTCTCCAATAAATAACACATAGTAGACTAAGAAAATGGAACTTACTGGCATTTGTCCACATGAAATGTAAAATAAAAGGTCAGTGGTACTTTTGCAACCTGTATGATTTAAAAGCACTGCCTTCAACTAGGTCACTGTCCATATAACTGGGATATGCTGCTGCTGTAACTTACCTTGCACAAGGCTCTCCAAGCTAAATCGAACAGATCTCATAGCCTGAGCCTTCAGACTGCCCAAGTTTCCTTGAGTGGTGTCTAAATATAGAACCTAGCATTCCAATTTCACAAATATGTCAATGGAGATGTTGCCTCTGAGAAAGTGCTAGCAAAGAGACTCTATTCCCTTGCATTCAGATTATGAAATGTTTAGCTATTGAAATGAATGTGAAATAACCCAGACATTAAAAAGAAATTTGCTGCCCAACTTCAGAAACAGGATTCAAGGACACAGACCTTAAGAATCATACTGAGACCAGAAACCTTGGTGTTGTTGAAAGTATTCCTATGAACTTGTTTTTTATTTGCATTTTTAATTCTGCCATTCACATACTAAGAACAAGCCATTGTTAGATGAAAACAGTGACCTTGCCACAAAGGATGTGTCAGGAAAGTCCAAATGCTCTGTAATCCACCATGGTATCTTTCAAACAAACATAAATAAGCCCAGGAAAACACATAAAGAGATAAATTAGTTAATTACACAAGTTGAGCAAAACTTATGAATAAATCAATTATGAGAAACTTTGGATCTTTAGCTCAATAACACTGGAGAAAATGAGCATTGGAAAGCCAGAATCATTCAGCAGATCTTCAGTGCGGTTTCATCTCTCCAACTTAGGGGCTTGATTAGGAACAATTGACATGGCAGAAATAAGGAGACAGTTGTCCCTTACTTGCAGGACAACAAAAAATGTAATGTAGTCAGGAAACAATAAAAGCATACTTGATGTTTTTTCAAATATGTCTCAAAATGCTTCTTTAAAATGGCTAAAACAAAATGAAAAAATCACACCAGTGAAATCCAGATCATAGAAGAAAGACTCATCAGCCTAAGCTTCATTCAATACATATACATACATATATACACATCCATCCATCCATGTATATATGTTTATATATTTGTGTGTGTATGTGTGTATACACACATATGTATGTGTATATTCCCCAATAACCAATTATCTTTCCAACCTATTCTTTTTCACAAGGTCAGGCCATCCTTATAAGTCACTACAGAGAATTTACTAGTCCAAATAGAATGGCTAGCAGCAGCTCTTGATCCATGGAAAATAACATGGTTGCAAAGTGAAAGAAATGTTCATATTTTACTACTCAGGTGTGCCAAATGTTACCTGCCAGAAGCAAGGTTCATGTTGCTCTTATTGATCTTAGTTCAGTATGGAATATGTTTATTGCTCATTTAACTTGCTGAAAAGGTAAGCTATATAAATATTATGGTTATTATGCCATAAGTTAAAAAAATTGGAGCTCAGAACAAATCGTTTGCTCAATGTTACCCAATTACAAAGAGCTTGAATCATAAGAAATTTGTTGCTTGCACAAGATTTTTATGGCAGTGAAATTATTGGGAATTTTAATACAATTAAAACTGAACAGTGCGATTTCCTGACTATAATCCACCTGGCTTTCCTGTTTCTGGACTGTCCTTGGCCCAGCTCATCATCCATTTGCAGTGACTTAGCAAGATAAGCATATCCACCGAATGATACATTAGAGTCTGGACAGCAGGCATCACACAATCTCTGTTTTTTTCTACCTGTATGGTTAGAGAATAGTGTTTTAAGGTGCTATGCATCTCATTTAATAGACTCTGAATGTCTTAAATATCATCAGAGAACTATATGAGTGGTAAAAAAAAGTGGAGTTACCCACATTGAGAGAAAAAAGAGAGAGAGAGAGAGAGAGAGAGAGAGAGAGAGAGAGAGAGAGAGAGAGAGAATACAAATTTTTTCCAAAAAAAGGGTTATTTAGTTCTACCATGTGCCAGGCATTGTGCTAAGCAATTTATAAATTTTATCTCAAGCACTTTACAAATTTTATCTCATTTGACCCTCACAACAATCCTGAGAATTAGGTGCTATATTGTCTCCGTTTTACAGTTAAGGAAACTGGGACAAACAAATTTACTTGCACAAGGTCATGCCTTAGGAGTATCTGAGCCTGAATTTTAACTCAGCACTTTCTGATTTTAAGCCCAGAAGTCTATCCACTGCCCAACTAACTACCTCTCTGAGTAGCCCTCTCTCTCTCTCTCTCTTTCTCTCTCTCTCTCTCCACATACATAGATAATATTGTGTTAATTATTTCCCGAAGATATATTTAACATTTATATAGTTTTTTAAAATCTTGAGTTCCAAATTCTCTGTCCCTCCTACCTTTCTCCCATCCATGGAGAAAACAGGCATTATAATATCGATTGTACATGTGAAGTTATGCAAAATATATTTTCACATTAGCTATGTTTCAAAGATAAACATATGATAAAAGGCAAGAAACATAAAGAAAGTGAAAAAGAAAGCTTTAATCTACACTCAGAGTTCACCAGTTCTCTCCCCTCAGGGATCCTTCAGAATTCTCTTATACCATTGCTTTGATCAGATTAAGGAAGTCTTTCACAATGGATCATCTTTCCAATACTGTTGTTACTATGTACAATGCCCTCCTGATTCCTCTCGCTTCATTTCACAGTAGTTTGCACAGGTTTTCTCAGGTTTTTAAGAAACCATGTTGCTTTTTATTGATTAGAGCACACTAGCCTTCCATCACAATTACATACTCCAAATTATTCAATCATTCCTTAGTTGATGGGCATTCTCTCATTTTCTAATTCTTTGCCAACACAAAAAGAAATTCTATAAATAGTTCTATAGACATCGACTCTTTTCCTTTGACCTCTTTGAAATACAGATGTAGTAGTGGTATTTGTGGGTCAAAGTGTATGAACAATTTTACAGCCCTTTGGGCATAGTCCCAAAATATTTTTTGCAGAAAAGTCAGACTGGTTCACAACTCCATCAACTGTGTATTAGTGCACTTTTTTCCATATCTCCTCCAGAATTTTAAATTTTTTCTGTCATGTTATCCAATCCCATGTGTAGTCTTCCTATCTGTTTCCATTAGGAAGAAGAGTCTGGCTCCCTGCATATTAAATGGACCTCTGTGTTTATTTGTTGGAGGACATGGATGAGACTCAAGCAGAAGGGCAGGTATGGAAAGGTTGGGGTCTTCATTAATGGAGAGAATAGCCTTTCCTCTGAGATCACAGTTGCAGCTATTACCCACAGTTTAGCTTTTTGAATAACTAAGTAGAATGCTTACCTGAGAGTCAGAAAAAGCTGGATTAAGTCCTGTCTCTACCGTTAGCTGTCAGTCAGTGTGACCCTGGACAAATCAATTATTACCCTTAGGGGCCACAGGCAACTCTCTAAGAATATAAGGTCTAGAGAACCATCTGATTGAGCATTGGGATAAACAAGTCATCCCATGGATCTCCCTACCCCAGTCATATTCAAGGTCTACAATAAAAATAACAATAAAATAACATGATTTGAAAAAATTCATTTCCTTATTTTCTCCCTCATTCTCACAGAATTATTCAGGTGTGATAGTTTCAACAGGATGTATAGGGTCTCTGTACCTATCTCTGCCTCTGTCTATGTTTCTCTGTGTCTCTGTGTCACATTGTCTCTCTGTCTCTGTCTCTTTGTCTGTCTCTATGTCTCTGTCTGTCTCTGTTTCTCTCTGTCTCTCTCTTTTTAGCTCCCTCTCTCTCTGCCTCTTCCTCTCTCTCCTCTCTCAATTGTGGCTTCCAAGTAGTTTAATAATTCATAAATAATCTCTCCTTGGAATATGTTCAAAGTTGTTTATTTTCTATTAGATTTCACATTTTCTTTGATGTTTTTACCATTATGAGATTTCTTGATGTCTTATGGAATCCTGAGTTTCCACTTGCCTTATGTTAAATTTTAAAAAGCTGTTCTCTTCAGTGAGATCTTGTATTTTTTTTTATTTACAATGTGGTTAATTCTGATTAATAGAAGTTATTTTTTTCAGTATTTTTGTGCCTCTTTTACCAAGCTATGAATTCTTTTTGCCCCATAGTTTTCTTTCACACCTGTAACTTCTTTTTTTCCATTTTCTCCTCTACTTCTAATTTGATTTTTGACATCTTTTGTTGTTCTTGTTGCTCTTTTTCTATCAGATCTTCTAGGCTGAACTTGTTTAAAAACTTCAATTTTTTTCAGACCCTGCTTGCTGATATTTTTAAGTCATTGTCTTCTTCTGTGCTTGTATCTGGAGTTTCCCTATTAACACAGAAGACTTTTGTGGTCAAGTTTTTGTTGCTGTTGCTGTTGTTGTTTGTTTATTTTCTGAGCCCATTTCTTGACTTTAGGTTGTTGTTCTTGTGTTTGTCCTTCATTCTTGAAGAGGACCATGACATCAAGATGATGACCTGAGTGAGGGAGGGCTGTGCAAGGTCACCAGCCTCACCTCCTTCTTCTGAGTCATCTGGGTCCAGTGGCCTGATATGCATCAGGATGACTGGAAATGGCCCAGGAGGCAAAGCAAAAACCTGGCCCTTTCAAGCTTAGGTCTTATCACAATCTTACTTTGAGTGAGATATGCCCACTCAGTGAATAGGCTTCTTTAAGTTATTCAAGGGATGCCCCTTTAAAAAATTAAAATGGAAGGGGAAGTCCCTCAGGATTCCTGGGTAAAAGAGAAACAAGTAAACTTTATATTGGAGTTGAGCTTTGCTCGCTGCCCCTCCTTTTTTTTCTTTTTTTCGTGCAGGGTATGGGGGCGATATCTGGGCTCAGCTTTTGTCTTCTACATTGTTTTGTTGCTTTCAAAGCTCACTGGGGGTGGAATTGTATTATTACTATTGATAATTTTTGCTTCCCACACAGTGGGATGGAGGATGCGCTCTGGTCACTGCCCTTCTGGTTTGTGCTCTGAGCGTTATATATGTTGGGCCCCATCCTCCAATTTCTCCTTAGGAAAGAACACCAGAGGCCAAGAAGGCAGAGTAGAAAGACATACATACTTTAGTTCTTCCCCAACAGCCCATAAAATATCTGTAAAGAAAGATTCTCAACAAATTCTAGAGCAGCAGAAGCCACAGAAAGACAGAGTGGAGAAGATTTCCAGTCCAGGGTGAGCTGGAAGGCCAACAGGAAAGGCCTGTTGCACCTGACATGGAGTGGAGTCCAGCCCAGCCTTGGCCCCACAACTCTGGGAGGAGCAGAACCAGAGCAGGCTTCAGGGATGAAATCCCTGGAAGCAGCAGCTGTGGTTCCAGATCCCTCAACCCACAGATTCCAAAGGTCAGTGAAAGGACTTTTTCAACCTGAGAGAGAAGAGAGCAGAGCCCACCCCTGGTCCCACCCCAAGGTGGCCAAAACTGAGCAGAAGAGGCTTTTGAAGGCCTAGGCAAACAGGCAGCAGCCTGTGTCCATTGTTTCACTGTTGGAGCACTGAGCATGAAGCCTCTGGGAGAAGTGAGCAGCTTATCTGAATCTCAACCCTGAGCATAGTCATGGGATTAGCAGGAGAACTACAACCCTCCTCTAGACAGGGGATTCAGAAGTTAAGTAACTGTCTGGGAAAATGCCTCCAAAAGGGAAGAAAAATACAACCATAGAAGGTTGCTTTCTTGGTGAACAGATATTTCCTTCCATCCTTTCAGATGAGGAAGAAAAAAGCTTACAGAGGAAGGCAAGACTTCTGCATCCAGCACCTCCAAAAAGAATATTAAATGGGCCTAGGTCATGGAAAAGCTTGAAAAGTGAGTCAGCAGCTTCTTAAAGGAGACCCCCCCAAAAAATGCTGAGGAAAATAACACCTTTCAAAATAGGCTAAGCCAACTGGAAAAAGAGGTCAAAAAGTCAATGAGGTGAAGAAGGCTTTAGACAGCAGAGTTACCTTAATGGAAAGGGAGTTTCAAAAGCTCACTGAAGAAAATAGTTCTTTAAAAATGAGAAGAGACGTGGGTGGAGCCAAGATGGCAGAGTAGAAAGATACACATATGCAGACTCTCCCTACACAGCCCACAAAATACCTACACATATGTAGGCTCTCCCTACACAGCCCATAAAAAACCTGTAGAGAGGAAATCTAAATAAATTTTGGAGCAGCAGAAGTAGAGAACAACAGAGTGGAGAAGATTTCCAATCCAGGGTGACCTGAAAGGCCCATGGGAAATATCTGTTGCACCTGACACAGAGCAGAATCCAGTCCAGCCTTGGCCACATGGCATGATGTGGCTCTGGGAGGAGGGCACTTCAGGGGCAGAATCTCCAGTCACAGTAGCAGCAAATTCCCAGTCTCAATAGCAATGGTCTGCAGATCCCTCAACCCACAGGAGCCAAAAGTCAGTGACAGGTTTTTTCAACTGGCTGAGAAGGGAGAAGGGCCTTCCCATAGTTTGCACCTCAAGCAGCGGCTGCAGAGGCCTCATTGACTGGCAGCAGCAGTTCCCTCAGCAGCCCATACAGTCACCCGCATCAACTGTTAGATCGTAAAACTCCTGGGGGCACTGAGCAGCCTATTCCTACCTCAGCCCTGTGTAGAGGCCCTGAGGGAGCTGATCTTTGTCTCACACTGAGTGGTGTTCCTGCCCATGCAGCTTATCTGAAATTCAGCCCCCAGTGCAGGCTTCGTGGAACTGGAGGAAAGGAGACTGTGGAGAGGAAACTGTGGAGATTCTGGACACAAAAATCTCTACCTAATCCCAGACCAGTGTATACACCTGATTGTGCCACCTTGGAGGAAATGAAATCTTACAGATTCCCAGAGTATACCCTAAACTTGATAAAGGACCCAAAAGTCAAGTAACTGGTTGGGAAAATGCTCAAAAAAGGGAAAAATAATAAGACTATAGAAGTTTACTTTCTTGGTGAACAGATATCTTCTCCCATACCTTCAGATGAGAAAGAACAATGCTTACCATCAGGGAAAGACATAAAAGTCAAGGCCTCTGTATCCCAAACAACCAAAATAAATATTCAATGGGCTCAGGCAAAGGAAGAGCTCAAAAAGGATTTTGAAAATCAAGTAAGAGAGGTGGAGGAAAAATTGGGAAGAGAAATTAGAGCAATACAATAAAATCATGAAAAATGAGTTAATAGCTTGCTAGAGGAGACCCCAAAAATGCTGAAGAACATAATACCTTTAAAAACAGACTAACTCAAATAGCAAAAGACACCCAAAAAGCCAAAGAGGAGAATAATGCTTTAAAAAGCAGAATGAGCCAAATGGAAAAGGAGGTTCAAAAGCTCACTGAAGGAAATAGTTCTTTCAAAATTAGAATGAAACAGAGGGAGGCTAATGATTTTATAAGAAACCAAGAAATCACAAAACAAAACCAAAAGAATGAAACAAATGGAAAATAATGTGAAATATCTCATTGGAAGAACAACTGACCTGGCAAATAGATCCAGGAGAGACAATTTAAAAAGTATGGGACTACCTGAAAGCCATGATCAAAAAAAGAACCTAGATATCATCTTTCATGAAATTATCAAGGAAAACTGCCCTGATATTGTAGAACTAGGGGGTAAAACAAACATTCAAAGAATCCACCGGGGGAAAAGGCAAGATGGCTGAGTAGAAAGACTCACATATGCTAGCTCCAAACCCACAGCCCTTAATTACCTATAAAAAGAACTCCCAACAAATTCTGGAACAGTGGAAGCCACACAGCAATGGGGTGAAGGAGATTTCCGTTCCAGAAAAACCTGGAAAACCAATCACAAAGGTCCGTCATGCAATGGACAGGAGCAGAGCCCAGGCCTGCCCTGGCTGTGTGGCACTGAGAGGAGTGAGTAGATCCAAGCAGGTTTCAGGGATGGGATCTCCAGCAGCCGCGAAGGTCCCTCCATCCACAGATGCCATCTGGATGGGCTGAGAGGGCAGTCTCCATGACTTGGGCCAACTCGGGAGGCAGCAGCAGAGGCAGCAAGCAGCCAGAGGCTCCCAGAGAAAACAGGAGCTCCACTGCTGAAGGTCTCTGCATAAACCCCATGAGGGAACTGAGCATGGGAGGCGGCCCTGCCCCCACCTGAGCACCAGAAATTAAGCTTCCACTGAATAGAAGCCAGGTCTGCTGCCAAAAGCCCTGAGGCTGGGGAGCAGCATTTGAATCTCAGACCCCAAGCACTAGCTGGGCAGATCTAGGCGGGGGTGGAGAGGAATCTCAGAAGTCAAGTAATTGGCTGGGAAAATGCTCAGAAAAGGGGAAAAAAATAAGACCATAGAAGGTTACTTTCTTGGTGACCAGATATTTCCACCGTTCTTCTCTGATGAGGAAGAACAATGCTTACCATCAGGTAAAGAAATAAGAGTTAAGTCCTCTGTATCCCACATATCTGAAATAGATATCCAATGGGCTCAGGCCATGGAAGAGCTCAAAAAGGATTTTGAAAATCAAGTTAGACAGATGCAGGAAAAACTGGGAAGAGAGATGAGAGAAATGCAAGAAAAGCATGAAAAACAGGTCCGTACCTTGATAAAGGAGACCCAAAAAAATACTGAAGAAAATAACACAATGAAAAAAAAGCTAACTCAATTGGCAAAGAGGTTCAAAAAGCCAATGAGGAGAAGAATGCTTTCAAAAGCAGAATTAGTCAAGTGGAAAAAGAGGTTCAAAAGCTCACTGAAGAAAATAGTTCTCTCAAAATTAGAATGGAACCAAGAAATCAGAAAACAAAACCAAAAGAATGAAAAAATGGAAGAGAATGTGAAATATCTCATTGGAAAAACAACTGACCTGGAAAATAGATCCAGGAGAGACAATTTAAAAATTATGGGACTACCTGAAAGCCATGATCAAAAAAGAGCCTAGACATCATCCTTCATGAAATTATCAAGGAAAATTGCCCTGATATTCTAGAACCAGAGGGCAAAATAAGTATTCAAGAAATGCACCTATCACCGCCTGAAAGAGATCAAAAAAGAGAAACTCCTAGGAACATTGTGGCCAAATTCCAGAGTTCCAAAGTCAAGGAGAAAATATTGCAAGCAGCTAGAAAGAAACAATTCCAGTATTGTGGAAATACAATCAGGATAA
>CM053771.1:544430865-544480521 GCA_028658325.1 Potorous gilbertii | reverse complement strand
TGTTCCATTCCAATTTTGAGAGAACTATTTTCTTCAGTGAGCTTTTGCACCTCTTTTTCCACTTGGCTAACTCTGCTTTTGAAAGCATTCTTCTCCTCATTGGCTTTTTGAACCTCTTTGGCCAATTGAGTTAGTCTATTTTTCAAGATGTTATTTTCTTCAACATTTTTTTGGGTCTCCCTTATCAAGGCATTGACCCGTTTTTCATGCTTTTCTTCCATCTCTCTCATTTCTCTTCCCAGTTTTTCCTCCACCTGTCTAACTTGATTTTCAAAATCCTTTTTGAGCTCTTCCATGGCCTGAGACCATTTGATATCTATTTCAGATATTTGGGATACAGAGGCCTTGCCTCCTATGTCTTTACCTGATGGTAAGCAATTTTCTTCCTCGTCAGAGAGGAATGGCACAATCATCTGGTCCCCAAGAAAATAACCTTCTATTGTCTTATTTTTTTTCCCCTTTTCTGGGCATTTTCCCAGTCAGTTACTTGACTTCTGAGAGTCCTCTCCACCCCACTTTGCCTCCAGATCTGCCCAGCTAGTACTTGGAGTCTGAGATTCAAATGCTGCTCCTCAGCTTCAGGGCTTTTTGCAGCAGGCCTGGTTGCTATTCAATGGAAGCTTATTTTCTGGTGCTCATGTGGGGGCAGGGCCGCCTCCCAGGCTCATTTCCCTCAGGGGATTTACTCAGAGACCTTCAGTAATGGAGCTCCTGCTGAGCTCCTGCCTGCTCCTGGAGCCTCTGGCTACCTACTGCCTCTGTTGCTGCCTCCCGAGGTGGCCCGAGTCATGGAGACACCCCACTCCCCTCTCAGCCTGTCCAGACATCTTTCTCACTGACCTGTGTGTCTTTGGGTGGAGGGTCCTTCACGGCCACTGGAAATTCCATCCCTGAAGCCTGCATGGCTCTGCTCACTCTTCTCAGTGCCATGCAGCCAGGGTAGGGCTGGGCTCCGCTCCCGTCCGGTGCGCGATGGACCTTTGGAGTCAGTTTTTCAGGGCTCTCTAGAGGAAATCTCCTTCACTGTGTTTGTGTGTGGATTTCACTGTTCCAGAATTTGTTGGAAGTTCTTTTTAGAAGAAATCCATGGGCTGTGGGTTTGGAGCTAGCATATGTGAGTCTTTCTACTCCACCATCTTGGCTCTGCCCCCCAATAAATAAATTTTTTAAAAAATTAAAATGAGAGTAGAGTTCAGGGAAGCTAATGATTATATGATCAACCAAGAAGTTTCAAAATAAAATCTAAGGAATGAAAGAATAGAAGATGATATAAAGTGTCTCATTGGAGAATCAGCTAATCTGGAGAATAGATCCAGGAGAGACAATTTGGAAATTATAGGGCTACCTTAAGGACACGATCAGTCGAAAAGCCTAGAAATTGTATTTCATGAAGTTGTCAAGGAGAGTTGTCCTGGTATTCTGGAACCAGAGGGCAAAATAAATATTGGAGGTATCCACCAATCATTTCCTGGAGGAGACCCAAGGAGAAGAAGTGCTAGGAATATTGTGGCCAAATTTCGTTGTTCCCAGGCAAGAAGAGGATGTTATTGGCAGCTGGGGAGAAACAATTTGAGTATTGTGAAAACTTGGTCAGGATGGAACAGACTGGCAGCTTCTACTTTGAGAGATTGAAGGGCTTGGAATGGAATATTCTGGAGGCCAAAGAAACTGGGGTTGGGCTCAGGAATCACCAACCCAGCAAAACTGAGTATAATACTTCAGCAAAAAAAAAATGGTCATTCAGTGAAATAGAGGACTTCCAAGCATTCTTGATGAAAAGACTAGAACTAAAGAGAAAATTTGATGTTCAAACACAAGAATCAAGAGAAGCATGAAAAAGTAAACAGGAAAGAGAAATCATAAAGGACTTTCTAAAGCTGAACTGTTTACGTTACTCCATGGAAAGATAAGACTTTTTTCGGTATTTAGGTAGGTGGAAGGATTACACACACATACACACACACACACACACACACACACACACACATACACATGAATACAGGTTTAGTTGAATCAGAAGGAACGGTATCTATAAAAAATAAAATTAAGGAATGAGAGAGGAATATATTGGGAGAAGAAAGGGAAAAATAAAATGGGGCAAACTATCATAAAAGACATAAGAAAAATCTTTTTCAATGGAGGAGAAAAGGGAGGAGGTGAGAGGAGAAAATTTAAGCTTACTCTTGTGACTTATGGCTTAAGAAAGGAATAACATGCTCACTCAATTTAGTATGAAAATTTAGTTTACACTAAAGGAACGTAGGGGAGAAGGGGACTAGTGGGGTGAAGGGGATAATAGAAGGGAGGGCAAATGGGAGAAGGGAGCAATTAGAAGTAAACAATTTGGGGAAGGGACAAGGTCAAATGAGAGAATAGAATAAAGGGGGAACAGGATAGGATGGAGGGAAATATAGTTAGTCTTTCACAACATGACTATTATGGAAGTCTTTTTCCAAAACTACACATATATAGTCTATATTGAATTGCTTGTCTTCTCAGTGGGGATGAGTGGAGAGGGAAGAAGGGAGAGAAGTTGGAATTCAAAGTATTAGGAATAAATGTTGAGAATTGTTATTGCATATTACTGGGAAATAAGAAATACAGGTAATGGGGTATAGAAATCTGTCTTGAAAAGAGAGAAGATGGGAATAAGGGAAGGTGGGGTGTGATAGAAGGGAGGGCACATTGACGGAACGGGTAATCAGAATGCAGGGTCGGGGGAGGGAAGAGAAGGGGAGAAAAATTGGAACTCAAAATTTTGTGGAAATGAATGTCAAAATCCAAAAATAAATAAAATTATAAAAAAGAACACTGGAAAGCTTAGAACTAAATGAAACTTTTCTTAAAGTAGGATTTGAATCCATTAACCTCCTTGTCCTCAGTTTCCCCAGCTGTAAAATAAGGTTGTTGAACTAGGTGACCTCAGGAGTCCTTTTAAGTTTTAGATTGATGATCCTGTAACAATATGCTTACGTGTATCCCATGATACACGTAAGCATATTGTTACAGGATTTCTGAACCAGGCTACTATTTCTTCAGTATAGGGAGGGAATCCCTAAAGAAGTACTGCCTGTACTGATGCAGATAAGCATTTGTGCTTCAATTACCAATCTTCAAGCTGTGTGTGGGCACAGAGATTTCTCAAGTGACTGGCAAAAGGTCACACAGCCAGAATGTGTCCAAAATAGGACTTGAACCCAGGTCTTCCTTGTTCTTAGACCAGCTCTCTATCCATAGTAGCACACTGTGTCTGCATCTACTCACAGGTTCTTGTGTTCTTCTTTCATTTTTGAAGAAGACCATGCCATCAGAGAAGCGATGACATGACTTGCACTTGATTTTGTTTTGAGTGAGAGAGGGCTGTGCAAGGTCACCAGCCTCACTTCTCCTCCAGAATCGTCTGAATCCAGTGACCAGATATTCATCAGGATGACTGGAAATGACCCAGGATGAACTGTGTCTGCACTATAGTGCAAAAGATAGGTTCCTAAAAATCATCATTCTGTGTAAAATCATGCAATAACAGCCACAGGGATTATGAAGGAAGTGGAGTTGCAGGAAACGACAGTCAAAAACTTCATCAGTGACACATTAAAAAGATAGGCATATGATAAAATAATGGCACAATTTTGCATATATTAAATGGCTAAGAAAAGCTAAAATCTTACAATCAGTAGCATCAACATCCTCAGCTTCAGGCTGCTTCGTAGGCCCCTTCCTATGACCCTAGGCTGTCAAAGCCAGTGGCTGTGGGTGAGAAGGCAGTCACAGCTCTAGGACTCAGGGAGTCAAGGTGGAAGACATTAAGGTTAGGGACCGATCAGACCTCTTCAACCTACAGCTCCTACTGTATTTGTAGAAATAATGATGATATTTCACTTTGACAAAGACGTGAATATTGCTTGAAACGTATACACTGAAGATGTTGAAGTTTGTGAGTTATCATCAAGTGACATACCTTAAGGTGGTCTTATAAAGACGTGCACATAAGCCAACATGAATTTGTGTTATACTCAAATTTCAATCACATAGGAATAAATTTGCATTTTGGAAACAAGCATTATAGCTGAATTGACTGTGTTTCTTCATATGTGCAGATACGTTGCATAATAATAATTGTAGCTAACACATAGAGTATTTTAACTTTTCCAAATCAGTTTATGTGTAATATCTTATTTGATTTTGTATACGTACCTATATTGATATCAACATATCTTCGTATATGTCCATATTTATAGCTCTACAAATATATCGTATACATACACATTACATAGTATGTGTTTTATGTGTATATATTAGATATACATATATACTATATATATATACACATGGTATTTATACATATACTATACATACACCTTATACATATACACACACATATATATACATATATATATAAAATACATGTGTGAGGAAGAAAGGGAAAAACAGAGACATAGAGACACGCAGAAACAGAGTGAGTGAGTGTGAGAGAGAGGGAAGGGAAGGGAAGGGAACTTCTTTATCCTGAAACCCAGTCTAAGGATTTCTGAGCCATGAGGCATTGTTTTACTTTAAATGGAACAAGGTCTGTCTATCTAATAAGGCAACTGGATTAGTTGATCTCCAAGGTCCCCTCCAGGTCTGACATTCTATGATTCTAGGTAACATTTAACTTGAGATTCAGGGAAAATGAATTTGATAAAGCTCCCATCTGTCAATGCCATCTCATGTCATACATGCTCTCGCTCTTTTTCTTTCTCTTCCTCTGCTCTCTACTCTCTCATTTTTAAAGCACTGGAGAGACTGTTACAGAGCTACTGATGTTCCTGAAGCACAAATTGTACTAGGAAATGTAGGGGAGCAGGTCTGGCCCTGTCTGTGACCCAAAGGCTCTTCCTGAATCTCTGACCTTCCTATATTTACAGTGAAAAGCTTTCCTTTCTTTCTGAAATACATCCATTGTATTTCTATTCATTAAAATCATAGCTTTACTCTGGAGCCATGCTTAGTGCAAAGGCAGGAATCACAGGATAATAGAATTTGGGAGGGGGATGTAATATCCAAAGGCATCTAGTCCAACCCTTATCAGTAAGAAAGAAACATCCGCATAGCCAACAAGCGATTCTCCAGCCGCTGCTTGTGATCCTTTACAGGGTGGAGGTGGTCACCTACCACCTGCTCAAAGCCCTCGTCAGTACATTAGGCTTGCCAGTCCACCTTTGTATCCCTCTGGTGACTATTGTTGGCACTAACAGCAAACCTCAAGCCAACTCTTTGAAGCTGCCACCCATTTCCCCTTGTTCTTCACTGTGAGGACAAATAGGATATAGCTAATGTTTCTTCCATATCATTATGAAGGCAACTATCAAACCCTTTCTTTATCTCCAAGCCCAGCAACCTCAGCCCTCAGTCTTCTCTCTTCCAGGCTGAACACCCCCAATTAGAGGAAAAAGGAGAAGCTTTCCTAGATGAAGTGGAGAGTGACTAGCACTCTGTCATGGAAGGTTTCCAGGTCAGAGAAAATCTCCCAATTTTTTGGTGTGATAGCCACATTTCTGCATTAAGGGGGCACTCTCTATCATTGCCACAGTTAGGATTTTTGCAGATTCACCATGATTGACATATCTATGATCTGCTCTGTCCTTGTTAGCCAACTCTATCCTCTTTTCTGGAGGCCAGGGAGTTGATTTGAGGGACTCTGACCTCTTTGCTTACTTCTAAATGTTTTCTGACAAATGTGTATTATTAGGTAGGAATAGATTCCTTTCACTGCCTCTAACCTGGCTGCTGAATCTGTTTTGCTCTATTTTCCACAAAAGAATAATGAATAAATTACCACTCTAACAGTAACTTCTTAGCTTTAGTTGTGTGTTCCTACAGCTATGGGTCTGCCCAAGTAGGTGTCTTTGAATAGAACTCAGAATGCTATTCTAAATGCCATGTTTTAGTTATTCTTACTTACAAGCATTGTTGGAATCAAAGGACTTCAGTTCCCATCCTGGCTTTACAACTTACTATTTGCATGACCTTGAAGAGGTAACTTAACTGCCATTTAACTCCCAATTTGTAAATGATCAAAAGGTATAAATAGGCAGTTTTCAAAGGAAGACATCAAAACTATCAACAAGCATATGGAAAAAATGTTTGAAATCACTAATAATTAGAGAAATGCTCGTTAAAACACTTCTCAGACACTCCTTCATATAGTAGCAAAGTTGCCAAAAAGGGAAAATGACAAACAGTGGCACGCTGTGGGGAAATCAGTACATTGACATTCTGCTGCTGGAATGTAGGCTTGTCAAGCCAATCTTAGCCAACCATAAACATTTATTAAGTGCCTACTATGCATTAGATATGCTGTTTTAGCATATTAGGGATATAAATACAAAAAAAAAATTCAGGGGATAGGTACTGGACCTGGAATTTCATGGATATAAAAACTTCCAGCTGAGGAGATTCCCTCCACTAATACTAGCTGGCACCCTTCTTTACAATTTATAATCTTAGAGATGCCTGGGGCAATGATGGACTTACCTAGACGGTGACTACATGTGTCAGAGGCAGAGCATGAATCCAAGTCTTCCTGGATTGAAGGTTAACCCACTATTCAGTATACCATACAGCCTCTTCTCATAATAGATGTGTTTAGTAAATGCTTTCTGAAGGTTGATTGAGTCTCCTGCCTTATCAATGAATATTCATCAGTTGTATTTCCAGTGTTTATTTAGCGTGCCCCTGTTACATAGCGGGTGCTTAATAAATGTTTATTAATGGATTGATTGATGACTAGCCTACCTAAGTCTGGAGGTACACATCATCTGAAAAATGATCACCAGTTAAATGGATATTTTTGGACCACCGACTCCCTAAGAACTTAAAGAGTATTGAGCTCGTAGTTGATGGAGAAAAAAGCTACATCAAGGAGACTGCAGATCTCTCTGCATGTGGAAGTATTAGTTCTTTAAGAGGGAATAATTTTTTTAAAAGGAATAAAACTCGTCTATCAAAAGACTTAAAATTAAAAGACGGAATCTTGCTTCCCATGCCTAGAGCATAAGACCTCATTAGGTCATCTTCCTAATTATAAGGAATGGGGAAAATTTCAAGAATTGATAAGACAAAGAAACTATCTTATTTGTGAAATTTTTCAGACTAGAATTTTGATTTCTTTGGTGCAGGGAATTCACAGTGATGGTGATGAAACTCTCTGCCGTAGAAAACCTACAATTACTTTGAATTTGTTAAGTTGGGTTGGTTCCTAGGAATCTGAGTGACTTGACCAGACTGACATCAAGGCTGTGTGTCCAGAGATAAGACTAAACCTAGGTTTACCTGGCTTACAGGCTTACATGACTTCTCATAGCCTTTTCTCAATCCTCCAATCTCCAAATATTAGAATTATTTTCCTTCAAAATGTTCTTCATATTTTTATTTTATTTATTAGATTTTAAGCTCTTCAAGGACAATGACTGTTTTTGCTTTTGTGTATGTGTTTTCCTAGAACTTA
This sequence comes from Potorous gilbertii, assembly GCA_028658325.1. NCBI lineage: Eukaryota > Metazoa > Chordata > Mammalia > Diprotodontia > Potoroidae > Potorous > Potorous gilbertii. The sequence continues at coordinate 544,473,032 of CM053771.1, read as the reverse complement.
GCACAGTACTTACTGCACAATAAGTTCTTCATAAATACTTGTTGACTTACTATGTTCTCTGTATTGCTTTTTTATGTGTATGTGTTTCTGCGTATATCATATTTCTTCAACAGGATGAAAGCTTCTTGAGTACAAAGAGTGATTCCATTTCTTCTGTCTCCTCAAAACTTTGTATAATATCTGGCACATGGTAGATTTAGTAAGCGATTATCCTATAGAAATTTTATCTCATCTTTTTTGTGTTTCTATCAGATACAAGAAATGTTAAAGAAGCAGCAGGGGAATACTCTTGAGTGTTGTCTGAACTTATTTAAGTGCAACTTGGAACTATTTAATAAAATAAATTAAAATGCATTCAAACATAGTTAACATATTTTAAACTAAGCCAATATTCAGACTGAAGGGACCCTTACATATGGATTAGTGGCCCTTTCTATTAGAATATGACACCAATGGTAGATAAATTTTTGCTCACCAAATGCCTGGAGAATGGTTGAGAAACTTTGTTAGTTTATTATCCCATCCCCTTTATAATACCTTGGACTGGTAGAAGCAATGGGTGGAAACTGTGAACAGGTATATGTGAACTTAATGTCTAACACACCTCGATAGCACTTGAAGCTATCCAAAAATCATAGCGGGGAGGATGGAGAGCAGGAAATTCTCTTCACTAGAAAACTTTCAGGCAGGGCGATGGTGATCACTTGTTGGGAGCATTGTCGTCAGGATTCTTTTTCAGCCTGAGTTTGGACTTGATGGATGCTGAGATCCTTCCCAACTCTGAACTAAAACTCCTACAAATATGTACTTAAAAAAAAAACAACTTTTTCCCCCTATATGTTGAATGGGGGGGGGGAATTATTTTTAAAAGTCAACTAATTCTTTTGGCTCTGAAAGGTACTTGTTTATTTGCAGATCTGAAGACCAGATGAACGAGTCATACAAGTATTTCCTAAGACTAAGAACATCATTTCAGTTCAACATAAGGAATTCTCTGTGATGTTTAATAATCTTCCCTTCTCCCCTACCTTTAATTCTTAAGCTGGATTTGGCAAGCATTCACTCAAGTATCTGGCAGCCATGTGTTTCTCCATTGATAATTTCTTGCTATTTGAAAACTGTATTGTTTGATTGCCTCATTCCCAGACTGTATGTGTGTATGTACTGTTATCATGTGCCCAAACCCAAGCAGTTGCAAGGAAATCCTTTTGCTCAGTGCCAGTAAGCTCCAAACTGTGTTATAGTGATACAGAACCTGGTGAGGATGATGTGTTCAGCTCCAGTGAGCTCAGGCAGATTGAACCTTTCCAGCTGTTGCTGCCGGAGAGCAGGCGGCTGGGTTATTCTGCTCAGTACAATGCAGTCAAGTGAATATTTTTCTTTACCGGGTAATCTGACATGCACTTAGTAAGTGTCTACTGTATTTCAAACAGTATGCCATAAAGAAATAAAAAATCAGTATCTGAGAAAATTCATTTCCAACAACAGAATTAAAATGATTAATTCACATAAATTAGGGAAAGAAAAGGAGATATCATAACTAAAGATCACTTTTATGAATCATTTGAAGTTATGGCTTGTCTGACAACAGGCTGGTACCTGACTGGTCAGTTAAGTATCAGCAAATGAAAGGGGTGATAACAGGAAAAGTGGATTCTTTTAATTCACTGTCATCTAGGCTGGTACTGAAAACTATATTCATAAATGTCTGAAAGAAAATAGAGGCAAATATAACAAAAGTGTAAGAAGAGTGTTGTTGTCCACTTAACATATCCTCAAAGAAGTATTAAAAAAACATATTTAAAATTGAAAAAGTAAAAGAATTCAGGTGATGCTGTAATAGTCCTTAGTCAAATAAATAACCAAGAAGCTATTTTGCCATCCTGAGGAAGACATTGCTTGACTAGTTTAGTAAATGATTCTTTCATGTTCAAATGTGTTTGAGGTATTCAAAGGAGGGGAGAGGAAAATGTCAGGCTTTTGCAAGAAACTGGTGGGCTTGGGGGTCAGAACCTAGATGGTAGACTAGAAACATGCACCTACTCTAATTCTGCCCCCAAAGCCCATGAAATGTCTGTAAAAAAAGGACTCTAAACAAATTCTAGAGCAGCTCAAGTCACAAAACAACAGAGTTAAACAGATTTCCAGTGCAAGGCAGCCTGGAAGGGTGACAGGAAAGTCTATCAGATGGGGAGAGCTCAGCCCAGCCTTGACTGTATGGCAGGAATAGAACATGAGCAGGCCTTGGGGTCTGAATCCCCGGCACAAGCTGTGGTTCCCAGATCCCTCAACCCACAAACTCTGAAGACAGCTTCAAAAGTCAGTGAGAAAACTTTTTCAACTGGGTGAAAAGAAAGCAGGGATCTGCCAGAACCCTGACTACAGGCAGCAGCAGCAGCATCCATTTTTGGAGCCCTCAGCCTAAATACCTTGGGGGAATTAAGCAGCTGCTCTGAGTCTCAGCCCTGAGTGGTGGCCTTGGGGTGAGGAAGAGTTCTGGCATGGTGGAGCTGGTACAGGCTCTGGAAGGGGAATTCTACTTGCAAATCCTGGGCAGAAAAACTTTGGTAGCTACCAGACCATAGTGCAGTCCAGGAGAGGAGTAAACTCCTCTCCCTTGATTGTGCCACCTTGAAGCAACTGAGTACTTACATGTTCCCAGAGTATACCTTCCTCTTGAAAAAGAACTCAAAAGTCAAACAACTGGTTGGGAAAATGCCCCAAAAAAGGGAAAAATAAGACTATAGAAGATTACTTTCTTGGTGAACAGGCATTTTCTTCCATACTTTCAGATGAGGAGGAACAATGCTTACCAACAGAGGAAGACATAAAATTCAAGGCTTCTGCATCTCAGAGCCATGGAAGAGCTCAAAAAGGATTTTGAAAATCAAGTAAGAGAGGTGGAGGAAAAATTGGGAAGAGAAATTAGAGCAAGACAAGAAAATCATGAAAAATGAGTCGACAGCTTGCTAAAGGAGAACCCAAAAAATGCTGAAGAAAATAATACCTTTAAAAACAGACTAACTCAAATGGCAAAAGAAACCCAAAAAGTCAAAGAGGAGAAGAATGCTTTAAAAATCAGAACTACTCAAATGAAGAAGAAGGTTCAAAAGTTCACTGAAGAAAATAGTTCTTTAAAAATTAGAATGGAACAGATAGAAGCTAATGACTTTATGAGAAACCAAGAAATTACAAACAAAAGCAAAAAATTAAAAAAATAGAAGACAATGTGAAATATCTCTTTGGAAAAGCAACTGACCTGGAAAATAGATCCAGGAGAGACACTTTACAAATTATGGGACTTTCTGAAAGCCATGATCACAAAAAGAGCCTAGACATCAAGAAACTGTTGGGCTTGTAGAGTTGGTAAAAAGTCTCAGGTGAAGTGTAAAAGGCAAGTCATACAATTTTCAATGGGGAGGGACCATGGACGTGCTTCAGGGAAAACATCATTTATAAATGAGGAAATTAATGACTTGGAATCCTACTCCAAAAACACTTCTTTTTTCTGTTATTAAGCTATCACGCCACTCTCTATTGATTATTCATCACAGAGGAAAGAAAGAGATCATTGGGTGGGTTAGTAATTTCCCTGCAAACATAACTTTGGAACAAATTCACTTTGAGGTCACATATGGATAGAGGAGAGAGAAATAGCTTGATCATTTTTTGGTTTTAATCTCAAAAGAGGCCAACAGGAATTGAGGGTATTTAGGTCTAAGATCTTCAGTGAGAAGAGCTGCAAATTCAAACTGAACCTAAGTATTTACTCCTAAGTACTCTGGCTATAATGCCACCTAAATTGTGAAAATAAGCTAAATTTCTGGAAATAATAAATTCTTTAATAAGACCATTGGATTCTTATCCATCAAAGTGATACATAAAACAATTTTGTGGTGTCAGCTATCAATTGATTAATCCATTAATCCATTTTTTTCCTTCTTTTGCCTTTCTCCCTATTTCTCTCTGTTTATTGGGGGAAGGCAGTGTAGCTCTAATTTTAACCACTTGGGGAACTTTTGATAAGGAAATTCTCTCATCCAATAATGATATTTTATAATTTTCTTATTTTTAGCTTTCTTATGATCTTCATTGCCTGAACATTAAATTCTTGAGAACAAGAAAGTTTTTTTTTTAATGTGAATAGGCTGCTTTGCCAAATGAGAGGTTTGGACTAGCTCATCTTGAAGGTATTTATATCTTATTAGCTCAAAGTCCTTTGACTTCATCAAAATCAAGGTTTATACCATCTCTTGAATTGATCTAAGGCAGTAACCATTATATAAGCTAAATTATATTGGAGTAAGCTTTCCTTAGCAAGGAAATTATTAACCTACTCAAAACGTGCCTATTATCTATACTGCTCAGTGGCTCTTAGGTACAGATTTCATTGTTCAGGAGTTAAAAGGCTAAGCTCATCAAGGTTAAACATTTTGCATTAGACTCTTTTCTATTTTCCCTATAAATTGACACGTTAATATATTCTATGTGACTGTTGGGAAGGTGGTAGTTCATATGTAATGTTGATGGCACAAGTAGAAAGAGGTGTGGTTTGAATCAGGGTCCTAAGGCCTCCAAAAATGATGCCATATTCAGAAAAAAAATTTTTTTGGATTGCTGAAATCCATAGGGTTTCTGTGAAGTAGAAAACCTAGAAAAGGAAAAACAGCAATGATCTAAGTTGAGAAAGTTCTGATACAAACATTGAATAAAGATTTATTTACCAACTAATATACACAAGTCAAGAGAAGCAGGATATTATATTGAACAGAGAATTCATTTCAGAGTCAGGAGCAACTGGGTTTAAAAATCTCCCCTCTGATACAAGGGGCTCTGTGACATTGGGTGAGTCACCTTATAAACCCTCTCTGCCCCACTACCATCCCTGTTACTGTAAATGGTGATGCCATCCTTCCAGTCCTTTGGGCTTGAAAGTTAGGAGTCATCCTCAACTCCTCAATATCTCTTATCCCCCATATCCAACTTGTTACCAAGATCTGCTGATTTCACCTTTTTAACATCTCCCTAATATGCTCCTTTCTCTCCTCCAGTACTGCCAGAAACTCTAATAAAGGACCTCATCACCTCACTCCTGGACTATTACAATATCCTGATGATAAGTTTATCTGCCTCAAGGCTCTCCTGAAACCAATCCATCCTTCATTCAACCATGAAAGTGATATTCCTAAAACACAGGGACAACTTTATCACTCCCTTATTCATTAAACTCCAGTGGCTCCCAATTGCCTCTGACAAGTAGAAAATTCTCTGCAAGTCGTTCAAAATTCTTCCTAAGCTAGCCCCCTCCTATCTTTCCGGTATTCTTATGCCTTAGTGTCCTCCGTGTAGTATTCAATCCAGTGGCATTGGCCTCCTGACTTTTTCACAAATAAACCACTCCACTTTTCACCTCTGGGCATTCTCTCTGATTATCCCCAATGCCTGGAACACTCTCCCTCCTCTTCTCCAATTTCTGACCCCCCATTTCCATGGATTTTTTTAAGTTCAAACTGAAAATTCTCTTTTAAAGGAGGCCTTTCTCAACCCCTCTTTATTCTAGTGCCTTCCCTTTTTTGATGATTTCTTATTAATTCCCAGCCTAGCTTGCATTTTACATAATGGTTTGCATGCTTTCTCCCCCATTAGACTTCAAGTTCCTGGAGGGCAATGACTGTCTTTTGTCTCATTTTGTATCCCCAGGGCACAGTATGAGGTCATATATATATATATATATATATATATATATATATTTATATATATGTATATATAAATATACATATATAATATGTATATAAATAATACATATTATATATAAATGTATATATAGTATGTATATAAATAAATATATACATACTATATATATAGTATGTAGGCACTTAATTAATCAATGTTGATTGATTTATTGGTTGAGTTCACCTCTCAATACCCCAAGCTATTTTCTGAGTCTAATTATAACTCAGTTGCAGATCTTCATTGGTAGAGGAAGCTTCCTATTTAAAACAAGTGCTGAGGATAGAAAGGCCAAACTGAAAAATACCCAAGGACTGAAGAGAATTACATCCTCCCTGGGGCCAGAGCATGGAAGAAAATAAGGAAACACAGGGATAATTTGAGAAGAGAGAGAATAACCATTTATGGAATCAGGGAAAACTTTATAGGGGAAATGGCACTTGGGAAAACTCAGAGAAAGCTAAAGATTCTGAGAAATGGATAGGAGCAGGAAATATATTCCATAATTGAAAATCTGGTAATAAAACTATGACAATGTGTGAAAAAAAATATTGATAGGGAAGAATTCTAAGCTTGGGAAAGGTTAATAACTAAGTTCCCATGGGAGATGGGGGTCAGCACTAGATTGAATTTCTTGATTTCCTAAAAACCCCCAATTTCTATTCCATTTAAGGGAAAGATCCCAAGGCAGGACTCTGAATATGTAGAATGCATAGGTCTCTAGTGGAAAGGTTTACCTGAAGAAGTAGATTCTATGATGTTTTGTTAATACCACTTTCCCTTGTTTGAGTTTAGGGGTGTGGGACACAATTATAGGGTAGTAATATAAGTGTGGAAGATTTGAAGGTCCATAGGGGAGTTGGTAGCTCACAAGAGGGGGCAAAGAAAACTGTTTCGACTTTTTGATGGACTCATTGTAAGTATGTTGGAACCTAACACTCCATTTTCTATTGCCTCTAGAAGCAAATACAAATTTAGCTGTTTTACTATCAAATCCCTTTGCAAAACTCCCCAACTTATCTTTCCAGCTTTGTCATCTGTTATTCCCCTCCTCTATTTTTTTTTGATACAGCCAAATTAACTCTCTTCATGTTCCTCACACAGCACCCATCTTCCATCTGTGTCTTCACCTTAATCACCCCCCCACCCTATGCTTGGAATGTCCTCCCACCTCCCTTCTGCCTCACCACACATCCCTCTTCATTCAAGATACAGCTCAAGCATCACCACCTTCCACATGAAGTCTTTCCCTGTTTCCTTCAAAGGCTAGTCCCCTACCCATCAAAACACCTTAAGTTTAACTATTCTTATTGTATTTATCCTGTGTATATCTGTCTACATCCCTGTGGTTAGGATGGTGCTCCTTTCCAGAAGAGGTTATTATATTTACTCTACTTTTATTCTTCTCAGTTAGCACAGTATCTGGCACACAATAGGTATTCTATAAACATTTGTGAATTGATAAAAAAATATGATTGGTTTGTTGCATATATATATATATATATATCACATAACATATATATACATATACATATATACATACAAATCTGTGCATACACCTATACATACACACATTTATAATGTGTGTATATATATGTACATGCATACATACATGCACATTCACACACACAGACATAGCATATGAACTGAGCAAGCTAATTTTTGTAAACCACTTAGCAGGTATGATGGGAGCACTAAGGTAGGGAGGGTAGAGCAAAAGAAAGGAAAAGAATTATCTGCTTGCAATAGTCTATGTAGCAGGGGCAACAGTGTTTATATTTTTTTCCTATTAGAAAATCAATTCCACCAATCCCACAGCCCATAATCAGAGACCTGAAATGCCTTTGCACTCAGTTTTGACAAGAAAATGATGTAGAACAGATGAGGGAGGCTGGGAGGGAAAAACCCCAGAGAGGAGGGGCAGGTAAGGTTAATGGAGAGTACCCAATGTTGTCTTTGTTAGCTGCAGATTCTTCTCATTACAATAATCCTTCTCATCTTTCTTGAAGCAAAACAGCCTTTGTGGATGATGTTGACACTGGCAACCAAGTCAACATGTTTCTTTTTCTCATCCTTATGAAAATGTGGATCATCATTCACATGGAATGTTTTACACATTCCTTTCCCAAACTGAATTTACAAAGAGCTCCTCACCATGGAGACACATTATCCACTGACGAGAATTAGGACCATAGAAGCTTTGAGTTCTAAAAGACTCTCTAAGTCATCTGGTACAATGGAAAGCATGAATCCTCCATATATTTTGACAGATTATAACAAAAATGGCACTACCAGATTCTTTATTCATACCTAAAATTATAGCCCATTTTCATTTAGAGACATCATCAGAGTAGGAGAATTTAGTGCAAGGGTGAGAAAACCTGTGACTTCAAGGCCCCATGTAGCCTTCTAGGTCCTTGGGTGCGGCCTTTTGACCAAGTTCAAATGTTACTTAACAAATACGTTTATTAAGAGAATTTGTTCTGTAAAGTTTGGATTTAGTCAGAGAGCTGCCCTTGAGGACCTCTAAGGCCACATGTGACATTGGGGTTGCAGATTCCATAATCTTGATTGAGTCTATACTCACTTGGCTTCTTTATTGAAATTAATGTTATCATTTGGTACTGATAATGTCCCAGCCTTTTCCAGAGATGTACTGCTCTCCCCTCCTTCCTAAGGTATCACAGTTCTACTTTGATCTTTGTATCAACCACCTCTGCCATGGTAGGACTTGAGTGTCATTTAAATCATATTCTTTAAATACCAGTGTTCTGGTCTAGGTCCATGTCAACTCACCACAATTTGGGAATGTAGACTCTAAACTTGCTCTACCTTCCCTGGAGGCAGATGGTATCACAGATGATAGAGTCTGCACTCTGAATCAGGAAGACTTGAGATCCAAACCATTAAGACATACTTACTAAATGTGTAACCTTAGGCAAGTCACTTATTTCTTATCTGTAACATTGAAATAATAATAGCACCTCCCTCTCAAAATGACCATGAAACTCAAACAAGACATACGTAAGAGAGGCTACACATAAGGATAGTAGCAGAAACCCACAGTCAACACAGTGCAGGAAAGAAGTCATTGATAAAAGCCTACTGGCCTCAGATCTCTCCAGAATGTAGACGATATTGTCAACCTGTCAAGAAACAAGGCGAAATAGAGACTCAAACTGAAGGAGCTAAATTCAAATGTATAACTAGTGCTGAGACTTAGAAATGGTACCTATGGAACATGATACTTAAAGTTATGACCTATTCAGATGAAACAATATGGATAAAAGAAGCAGAGGAAAGATCAGCTAGCATTGCACATTATAAAAGATATACTGATGAGGATACTGGCAACAAAGGGAAAAACACAGTGATCATTTGTGTGAGACAGTAGAAAGTGAAAGAAAAACATCACTGAATCACTGGAGTCCACTAGAGACTATAGGAACAGACAAAGGACATAGAGGAAGCGTTTGAGAACTAATCAGAAGGTGAATATGAGGGTGTAATACTGGAGGGATAAGTGATTTCAAATAAAGCATTTTGGACTTTCTTGACTGGCCCAATGCTAAATAAAAATTTGAAAAGGTGGAGAAACCAAGGAAAGGAAACTGTTCTGGAGCTCCATCTCACCAACCAGAAAAAAACAAAAAACAGCTAGTTGGTTTCATTGAAATGATGGAAACCTTGTCCAGAGTGGAGTTGGGATAAGCAATCCATCTTAGACTGTGTGAAGAGAGGAAAAGCTGAGATATTTGATAAACACCCTAGATTTGACGGGAAGAGATTTCAAATGGTTCATCTAAAGGATACATAATGCACCTTCTAAACTAAAACATCAGGGGAAGGCAGCCCAGTGGAATGGAAACATTCAAAAATAAATTATAAAGATGAAACACAAAGTAAAATCATTCGGGTGAGAAGCAATGAGAAAGTTGGCTAAATAAAATCATGTGACTCTATCAACCAACTTAGACCTTTAAGAGCAAGTGGATCTGGCTGGCATCAGGAAGACCTGAGTTCAAATCCAACCTTAGATATTGTGTCACTTTGGGCACGTCCCTTAACCATTATCTGTCTCAGTTTCTCCATCTGTAAAATGTAATAATAAAGGCCATACCTCGTGAAGTTGTGTGGATCAAATGAGTTCTTGTTTGTAAATCACTTTATAAACTTTAAAGTGTAATTTAAATACTAACTGCTCTTATTAATTTCTTTAATCAACAAGAGGATATACAAAGGATCAACCTGTCCTTAGGAAAAGATAAGACTATTACATGACCTTTTCATTCTTGTCCTACTTTGGTTTCATGCCAATTAAAAAAATATAACACAAGAGAGAAGTGATCTTTATTCTCAAGATCTTATTTGAATGAACATACAAATCAAATCAAATAAAGAACAAAAAAGGCCAATTGAGGCATTTTCATATAAGACTTTTTACCTCTGTCCAGTCTTTCTGATGAAATTCAATGTTTTTCAAAAAACCCAAACATTTGCCTAAGCATCCATACTAAAAAGTAAATGAAAATATAAAGGTGTAATTGGATGGGTATCTATCTATCTATCTATACATGCCTAGGAAAGTCATGATAGATGAAAAAATGTGCTAGATGTAGCAGTGAAGAGAAGGAACACAGCAGATGGCTACAAATACTGGTGTACCTCACATTTGTCAGACACAAAATTTAGGTGTCCCCCCAAAAATGGTGGATGTAAGTAAAAGACAGTTAGATGTTATGGAGAGAGTTGTCCAAAGAGTTAGGAATGACCAGGTTCAAACACAATCTCAGATACCAACTATGTGACCCTAGGTGATTCACTTAATCTCTCTGAGTCTGTTTCCTCATCTATAGAATGGGCATAATAAGAGTATCTACTCACAGAGTAGCGAGAAAGATCTTTTTGGAAAGAAAAATGCAGTGTAAATGCTCCATATTATTATGAGGAGCAAGTGAGCTGTAGCTACTTATCAACCACGATATGCACAATAAATGGTATAAAAGTATCAATGCTACATGTGAATGAAAAAAATTAAATCAGTCATGTAGTCAGATGCTCTTAAAGGTCTAAGATGGTTGATAAATAGATTCACATGATTCTATTTAGCCAACTTTCTCATGGATTCTCACCAGAATGATTTCACTTTGTGTTTCATTTTATAATTTATTTTTGAAAGTTTCCATTCCTCTGGGCTGCCTTCCCCTGAAGTTTTAGTTCAAGGTGCATTTTGTATCCTTTAGATGAACCATTTGAATTCTCTTCCCATCAAACCTAGGGTGTTTATCAAATATCTCATGTGACTTCCTTTGGACTTTTCTTGGCAGATGCTGGAGTGATTTGCCATTTCCTTATCCACTTCCTTTTACAGATGAGAAAACTGAGGCAAAGACGGTTAAGTGACTTGCGCAGGTTCATACGGTTAGTAAGTTTCTGGTGATAGATTTGAATTCAGATCTTTGTGACTTCAAGCTTGGAGCTCTATCCACTGTTTGACCTAGTTGCCTTATATTGATTGCATTGCAAGTGGGAAATGAGATGCCACCAGCTGCTGCTTCTTTGGGAAGGTAGGAGAATATGGGTAGCCAAGAGCAGATGTTTCGTCAGATTTTTTGGATAATGATTGGTTTTGCTGAATTTTTCTTATCTTTTTTATTCTTTGTTGTAAGTCCAAGATCTCTGGCAGAGAAAAACAGGAGAGATACATTAGCAAATGAAGCAAAAAATACATACAGAAAAACATATATGTATACACATATGTGTACATATATCCATCGTCTATCTACCTATCCATCTACCTACCTACCTATCTATCCATCTATCTATCCATCTATCCATCTATCTATCTATCTATCTATCTAGTTTAAAAATGAAATGTCTCACTACTAGAAATTCTTTAGTGCATTGTATGGACAATCTGTGGAGGATCTGGAGAAAGACATGGACAAGAGCCCCAAGAATGAGGAGCTGTGATGGGTTCGTGTTTTATACTAGAGGAAAGAATTCCCTCTCTACTGAGATCATAGATTCTTTGAAGCATAGAATTGATGTATATTAGAAGAAAAACCATGATCATAATGCTTCTAAATCTGGTGAGCTCGAAAAGAGCTGTAAAATCCTAGATACTCTTTGGGCTTTGCAGCGTACTGCCCTTCTTCACTGTCAACTGACTGATACGGTGGATTGAGATTCAAAGACTGATGTTTCCAGCTTCCTAATGATTTTTTGTGTGTGTATCCTGTCAAAGAAGACATGTTGCATAATTTGGATACTACCACTGAAGGGTTTCCTTATAAGATTTATTATTTGTAAAATGCTATTTATTCCATTGTTGTGCAGATCAATTAAGTCTCAGTTTTGACAATGGATTTTCTTTTCCCTGAAACAAATCTTTTAAAACCAGCAGCCCACAAGTTGTTGCCAAGTATTGTCTGCATGAACACATTGTCCCAATTAAAGTGACAAACAGGCTACCCCTGTGTATAAAGAGACATAAGTCAAACCCTGAGCCTGTAAACTGGCTAATTTCTTAATGAGAATGATAAGACTAAGAAGAACAACAAAACCTAATTATTTCCACCAAAATATGTAAGGAAACCACTGCATCACTGTACTCAAAAGCCATCTTTTCATTTTTAAAAGTATATCTAGAGGAAAAAAAGGGTTGATTTCTTTAAGAAATAGGCTATGGCAACAGAAACACACAATAAACCTGTAGAATTTGGGGGGGAGAATGACAATCGAAGGCTAGTCAAACATTGACAAGCTTAGTTTCCTCATCTGAAAAATGAGTTGTATTGCTTTAATACCTCCCTTTGTGAGAACTGGTGTGATGAATTACACAGCCAATCTTATGAAGTGAGATCCAGGTCAGTTACTGAGAAGTCAGGTGGGGTGACAGATTGATTGATGGGAAACATGGGCTGCCATCTGCCTTTGAGTACTTATTATCTATGTGATCATAGGCAAGTCACTCTTGATGCCTCAGTTTCTTCATTTATAAAACTGGAATAAAACTTGTCCAAAGAAATACAAATGGTTAATGGCTAGAAAAATGACATTGGAATCAAGAAGACCTAGGTTCAAGTCTTCCTCCATACAAAGAGTAGTAGTGTGACCCTAGGCAAGTTTCTTAACCTCTCTGTTCCAAAAGTAATTCTCCAAGACTGTAAGTTTTGAGGAAATGCTAATTTGCACGAGTATAGGGAATTTCTACAATGAGAGTTAGCGCAACTATGAATCCATACAACTAGACTCTCCTCTTTCTCCAACTGGTTCTCATCCTTTCACCTAACTACCCCACGCCCATGCTATCCATATTGTTTGATGGGAATGGAAGAATGACCACATGACAGGTCGGCCCTTATAAGCATATACTGTCTGATAGTCAAGCATGGTCAGTTGAATTTAATCCCTTTGAATAATGGCCATGCATTCCATGATTCTTCCTAATTAGTTGTATGCTTTCTTGATTGGCTTATGAGGCAAAACTGGACACAAAAGACCAACCTCCAAGGATGCAGCTCAAGCTTATGTACTCCTTGATTGCATAGGAATTAGGAAGCAAATACTAGTAGAGGGCTTCACGTAGGGTAAGAGATAGAAGTAAGACCATCAACTGCTCATCTCTCCACCTGGGTTGGCATGTCTCCATGAAACTGATATTTCTTCTGGTTCCTTCATCTCTTTGCACTTGTTCTGTCCTGCTCTCATGTGAAGGAGAAGGCCTTGGAAAATTCAAAACATCAGAGTAACAGAGGTGCAGAGGACACCATGGTAGAATTTGTAGGCACCCATGCATGATGAGGAACAAAACCCCAAGCCACCTGTTTTACCCATTCCAGCAATAGAGAAACACAAAATTCTGGTTTCTAAAAGGTAAATCACATACGGAAATAAATTTGGTATGTGTAGGGGGCAGGGAAGGGGAAGGCTTGGTAGTAACCATTTAAGTTTGAACATACTTTCTGAGGGACTCAGAGCATAGAGGGCAGAGTATGTCCCCAGCTGGAGGGAGATAAATCTATGCTTACTGTTCTTGCTATACCTTCTTAGCAAATCTCTCTCTTATTAATGTTTACTAATTGAGGTTGATTAGCCAAATGATTACTGGAATAATCATTGTCATAGAGAAGATACTAACTATAATAGGCAATTAAATAATTAATATCTAATTGATATTAGAGAGTAGATACTAGAATGGAGTCTCCACATGACAGATTAGGAAGAGACCTCAACCATTCAGTTTTACCCCTAGAACCTTGAAGACTTGCTTTGGGAAGTGAGAGTGAGGGTTAGGTTAAAGCCAATCTGTAGCAAGAATGACTGGGGACCTGACTTCCCAATGAGAATGGGAAGTGCAATAAGGACCTACATCTAATATACTAGAGGCAGCTAAGTGACTTAGTAGATAGAGTACTGAGCCTGGAGTCAGGAAGACTGGAGTTCAAATACAGCCTGAGATACTTAAAATGTTACTAAGTCACTTAACCACTATTTACCTTAATACACTGAAGAAGAAATGACAAACCACTCGAGTATCCTTGTCAAGAAAACCCTGTGGACAGCATTCACTCTGTATAGTCCATGGGGCAATAAAAAGTTGGACATGACTGAACCACAATAGCAGTCTAATGTTGTTCTAGGACCTAATCTGCCAATGGGAGCTGGGATAACGACCTTGGCATCACATTATTGCTACACTAAAAAAGCATTAAAAAAAGGTTTAGCATTCCATAAAACTTTGAGGTAGTTCTCAAGATGGCTCTTTAAGTTAGAAGTCCATAAGAAAGATAAGGCACACAAGACAAGAGAGATGGCCTGAATTTTCAGGGAATAGAATACAAGATTCCCTGACTGTACATGACCCTCCAGATTTCAAAGCTGTGCCCCTAGCACTCTCTCATCCTGGAATTTTGTTCAAGCTCTAGGGCCTCCTTGTCCTGGACTATATAACCACTCCTACATCCTCTCAAACTGCCATATCCCTCTTCTGTTGATGAGCTCCTCACTATTGTCATTTTATAGACGAACTCTGATTGGCCTTCATTCCCCTCTGGCACCTGTCTCTTACTTCCTCATCTCCCACCCACCCATCCCCTGCTCTTCAGCTCCCTATTGTGCATCTTTCCTCATTAGAAGACAAGTTCCTTGGGTCAGGGACTGTCAATCTTTTCCTTGTATTTTTATTCCCAGTACTTTCTAGAGTACCTAGTACATAGTAAGGGCTGAGTACTGCTTGTTTCCTTCCTTCCTTCCTTATTAAATGAAAAAGTTACTGTTATTATCTTAAATCAGTACTAAAGAGAAGACACGTGGTATAATAGAAAGGACGCTAGCTTGGAGTCAAAGACTGGATTCGAGTTCTGTTTCTGACATATATTGGCAATGTGACTAGATCAGGAGTGGGGAATCTACAGCCTCAAGAACACATGTGATCTTCAAGGTCCTCAGGTAGGACTTTTTGACTGAGTACAAGTTTTACAGAACAAATTCTTTTATTAAGGGGATTTATTCTGTAAAGTTTGGATTCAGTCCCTGGACTAGACTTTAGTCCCTTAACTTCTCTCTTTAAAACTGTAAGTGTGTAAAATCTGTTTCGTTGGAGAGACTTTCCACACAATGAAATCACAGATCTAGGACCATGCCCTCTTCAAAAAAAATCAGAGCTTAAATATCACCTCTTTGGTGAGACCTCAAATATTCAAATTCTATTTAAGTTGGAGGTTTATTTTCAACTGATTCAGATGTGAAGTCTCTGGGAAAGGGATACATTTCAGAATATTATTAATCCGAAAGTTGCAAGAGCAATGCTTGAACTCTTTTCAAGTTTAAGTGATCTGCTTCCATATGTTATCAATAATGGTATTTCATACTCACAGAGAAGATGATTATGCCTCCCTTATCTTGATATGTGTAAAACATTGTCAAGGGAGTGTTTAAAATCTTAAGTGAAGATTTTAGATTTATGGAAGTGACTTAGATCAAGCGAAAATTTAAACATCTCGACCTGAGAACCTGGGATCAAGCTTTAGGCTTAAAAGATCAATGTTGTGCTTTTTACAGCACACTCAAGCTAAAATTACTAGAACTAGGTTTCTTGCTGTTGAATTGTTTTTCTTGCTGTTGAGTAGTTTCAGATTCTTTATGGCCACATTTGTGAATACCCTCAATTAAAGGATAATGTGGTACAGTAGAAAAAATAATTTTATGTATTCACATAACCATAGAATTTGAAAATTAGAAGGAACTTCTAGAGCCTCCAGGCCTTCTGGTGCATTTGATCATTCTTCAGTCATGTCCAACTCTTTGTGACCTCCTTTGGGCTTTTCTTTTTTTTTTAATTGATTTATTTTTGGTTTTCAACATTCACTTTTATAAGATTTTGAATTCTAATTTTCTCCCTCTCTCTCCTTCCTCCCTAAAAAGGCAATCTGATATAGCCTATATATGTACAATCATATTAAACATATTTCCACATTTGTCAGGTTGTGAAAGAAGAATCAGAACAAAAGGGGAAAAAAATGAGAAAGAAAACGTGAGAGAGAAAATAGTCTACTTCTATCTGCATTTGGACTTCAAAGTTCTTTCTCTGGAAGTATATGGCATTTTCATAGAGACTTTCAGAAGTGTCTAAGATCCTTAAATAGCTGAGAATAGTCAAGTCCATCAAATCTAGTCATTGCACAATGCTACTGTTACTGTATACAATATTCTCCTGGTTCTTCTCACTTCACTGTACATCAGTTCATGTAAATCTTTCCAGGTTTTTTGAAATCTGCCTGCTCATCATTTTAAAGGAACAATAGTATTCAATTACAGCTACATATCACAATTTGTTCAGCCATTCCATTTGGGATTTTTTTGGCAAAGTTGCTGGAGTGGTTTTCCACTTCCTTCTCCAACTCCAGGCCCAGTGCTCTATGCACTACGGTGCCACCTGGATGTCCTTACCTTCTAGTCCAACACATACTTCAAAAAGATCCCCATCACACATGGCTGGTAAATGTTAGTACTGTCTCTGCCTGAAAAATCTCTTGTGGGGGGGGTCATACAAAATGACTAGATAATAAAGATTTTTTTTTCATAAATTCTTACTTTCTTTTTCTGGGAAGCTAGGTGGGACAATAGACAGAATGTCAGGTCTGATGTCAGGAACTATCATCTTCCTGAGTTCCTTATTAATTATGTGTCCCTGGATAAGTCATCTAGCCCTGTCTGCCTCAGTTTCCTTATCTGTAAAATGAACTAGAAAAGGAAATGGCAAATCACTCCAGTTTCTTTGCCAGGAAAACCCCAAATGGGGTCAAAAAGAGTCAGACACAATTGAAAAAACTGAACAACAAGAATTTTTTTTCCTGAATATGAAACACATAAAAAAGGCATTCTCCATCTTTAAATTCTAGTGAGAATTTAGATTCTAATCAAGAAATAGAACTCATGTAAATCAGGGGGACAAAAAGAGTCCATTTGGCCTGGGAAGTTGCAGGGATGGTCAGTGAAGTCATAGAACAATTCACTGCTTCTGTCTGTGTGTAGAGCTGAAGAGAGGATGCTCAGGTCAGAATGCATAAATACAATGATGTGGCATGACGGTGGTCAGGTCTAGAGACAACCAGATATGGTGAGCTCTTAGAAATCAGGAGAGGATGTACCCAGGATAGAAGTGGGAGAATTTGTAGAGAGATGGAGAATAGAGTGGAAATTCCCTGTGCCACTTTATAGTCTAAGCGGTCCAGGGGAACTCCTAGGGGTTAAATGACTTTCCCTTAGCACGGAACTAGTATATGTGAAAAGTGGGAAGTAAAGCAATAGATTGGGAATCAGAAGTCCTGGCTAGAATAAAGCCCTTATTCTATCATATATGAAAGGAATTACCTTGGTGGTGGGAGGAGGGGGAAACGTAAGCATCTTCATATATGACTTTCTTCAATGTAATCAATCAACAAGCTTTTATTAAACAATTACTTCCAGGCACTGTGCTAGATGCTAAGCATATAAAGATAAATATGAAAATGCCCAGAACTCAAGGAGTTTATATTTTATTCAGGGGATGTGTAGAAATATTCAGAATAAATCCAAGGTACCTGTAAGAGAAGAGGAGAATGGGAGGAACTGATAGCTAGCTTGTGGGATCAAGAAGGACCTCTTATAAATAATAACCTTTGAGTTGAACTTTGAGGGAAAGTCAATTTTACAATGCACTGGGCAGGAAGGAATGCATTCCAGGCATGAAGGACAGACAGCCTTTGCAAATTCAGAGATAGTACATGTTATTTGACTTTTGTTTGAAGATCAATGACATGACAGGGTGATACCTTGATTCATGTGTAAAATGGGATTTATGTGAGGCAGAATTGCACAAAGTCATCAGCCTCATTCTCTCTTTCAGAATCAATGAAGTCCAGTGGCAGGAAAAAAAATCAGGATGACTGGAGATAACCTAGGAAGAAGTACATGACCTTGGCATCCTCAATGACTGACCAAGCTTTAAGTGCTCCACAGCATCTGCTTCAGTGTCCTTCATGGTCACTGGAAATTGTTCTCATTCATCCATTCCAGCAGGGGAAGTCTTCACATGCTTGGGATAGACCACATCATCCCCAATTTATCAATGGTTTTGAGATGCTTCAGTTACCCTCAAGTTGGTTTAGCACATTTGCTGAGATGATTTACTGGGCTGTGGCCACTGTTCACACTACAGCTTCTTGAATCCCCAGGTGAGAGTTGAGACCCATGTAAACACTAAAAGTGGATGATCAGTCCTGAGAAAGGAGTGGCAAGATCTCCCACTAGAGGTGCTGGTTTTCCTTGAATATCGATACACCCCAGGATGTGTAATGTAATATATGAAGAGCAACAAATGGGCCAATATGGTTAAAACAAGGAATACTGAAACAGAATCTTCTACCACAACACTGAAAAACTGGATTGGAGCCAGGGTGTGAAGGGCAGAAAATGCCAGAGGAGTCTGTATTTGATACTAGCCCTAATAGAGAATTGCTTGCTTACTGAGACCAAGGACCTGATTGAACCTGGGTTTTCAGAACAGTGATTTAGCAGTTGTGTGGATGGACTGGTAGGTAGAAAGACTTGAGTCAGGAAGCTCATTTAAGGGGATATTTTAATGGAGCAAATAAAAACCTGTGCCATCAACCTAATTATTTTGTGAGGTTTAAGTGAGACCATACACATATTTTTGCAAACATGAAAGCCCCATGTCTATGTAAATAGAATGAGGGAAGAACTACTTCATTTGTGTGTTCTATCTCCCGCACCTTTCATAAAATAAGGACTTAATAAATGTTTATTCAGTTGTTGAAGTAAATTGAATATTGGCTATTATCGTTTTCATTTAGAGAAATAAGTCAAGGAGGAAATTGGATTTCTAGACATTTGGAACATCTTAAGTGTTTCCATTCTTTCATGGGCAATGTTTGAAAGGGCACCAAGGAAGCCTGTGCTACCTAGAATGTCACACAAAAGGAGCAGCATTGTTGTTGTTTTTAGATATTTCATACTAACAAAGGAACGTGGCCCATATTCTTCCCCTGGATTTTCTGCATATCCCTCACTTCCCTTGTAGGGCAAGGAAGTAAAGGTGAGTCTGCCATCTAGTCAAAACAAACCCTTAATGGAATTTCAGGGGAAATGAGTCCCTATGATAGTTTTGGGGGACACAGCTTTAATCAGAGATTTAATAAGAATTATAGGAAATATACTCATTATGTCAGATAGTTGTCTACTAGTCATGATTTCAGCACCACCTCAAATAAACATAATCAATGAAATGAATGATCTTGGCCTGAGTGACTTTACTGAGAGATTTGGAGTTTGCTGGTTAGGTATAGTGCGATTACTTCATCTTTGAACTAAAAGAAAATCACTCTGTCCTTGTTAAGGAGGAGTTTTCTAGCTACTAAATAACATTGAAAGGGATCGCAGAGCAGTAGATGATCCAGAAGAGCTAAAGCCCAAATGCATGAAAGACCACAGAGGACATGCCCAGAACAGACAAACCAATCAAGGACAGTGAAGGTCAATTACCCAGTAGGATAATCAAGATCAACACAAACCTCCTTCTGTCTATCCTGGCAGTTCTTCGGGGTAAGGTTTGTGAGTTTCCCTGGCCATGACTGCATGTGAGCTTCACTTACCCCTGGATGTTTTTCTTCCACATATGCTCCCTGGCCAAGTATGTTCCTTCAAGTATGTGAAGGTATCATGAATGTTCTCCACATATAAGTGTCCTCCCTTGTACACAATCATGTGCATGATCTCCCTCATTGGTGGTATGGTCCTGTTTGAGGGAGAATCCACTTCCCATCTTATAAACATAGGGAGGAGTTTTTGTCATTTTATTGGAAAGATTTCCGAGTTAATTACCCCTTGTTTTGATGTATTGCATCTTGTAGCAAGGTGCTAAAATGGCACCCATGAGTTGGGGCTCAATAACTTCGGTTTTGAGTAGATATTAACCCACAGAATGCCTCAAACCAGAGCTAACTCTTTGGGGACTTACATAATAGAAGGGCCCCAGTGACTATGTATATACTAATGATCAAAACCTTCTCTGGAGGAACAAGGCAATGAGTGTCTCCCTTCCACCCCCCATACCATTTATTTTAAGTGTGGTTGGCAAAGGGTATTAGATGTAATAAAAGCTAATGTTGGAGTGGGGCAGGAAGGACAAAAATAGCACAGCTGTGAATAACTAGGGGGAACTCACAGTCATTTCCCTTTCCATGTTCTTTTCTCTTTTGTCAATCCCATTTCAGATGCTATCCCATTCCATCCAAAACAGTTTAAAAGCATGTCCCCTAGGCAATGGCCTTGATCTTTTACACCACAGAATGAGGCTATTTCTATCTTTTTAATCCCCTCCCTCCCTCCACACACACACACAAACACACACACACACACACACACACACACACACACATGCACACGCACGTGCGCACAGTCCTTTGCTATTTTACACGTTTGAAGTCTACTCTTTGGGCTATTTCTGGATATGTGGTATTTCTGCTCCAAAACAGCTGAGTCACTATAACATAATATTTTGGAAGGAGGATGCCTTCTTTATGTCTAAGTTTCTGACCTCTTCCTGCATCATGAATCACAGAAACATTCCCTGTGCTCTGTGAGTACAACTGGGCACCTCAGTCATTAGCAGTTGTAGCATGGGCAATGATACTTTAATTGAATAGACTGCATAAAAATTAGTTTCATCTAGTATTGCTGAAACCCATTTTCAGCTTTCCTTGTTAAAATCTTTTGTCTACTTTAATTGTTCTACTTTTTAAATGCTAATGGATTTTTTTCTGACTGGGGAAAGAGGAGGCATTATGATGGGGAAATTAATAAACATATATAGAGATGATGATACATACCTGAACTGCCCTGGTCTAATTTCAACATGTAATTAAAAGTTGCTTTAAAATTCAGACCTACTTTATTTAAAAATAAAGATTCTGTAAGCCAAAATGCCTAATGACTCTCAGGAGTTTAGAGATACGGTATGTATTTTTCCCTTTATTTTTTACCCAATATCAACGGGATCAAAGTGGAAACGTGCACACACACACGCCCATACTTACATTAATAGCAGTGGGTGGTAACATTAGAGCCTGTAGCTCAACTTCAAACCCTAAAATTATTCTTGCCCCCTGTTCCTGCACACTTTCCAGGCATGGGTATCAAAGTCTGATTTCATGGCACAAGAGGTCAGCAATCCTCACCTGCTAGAGTTCAAGAAAAGAGATGAACTTTTGCCCTGAAGCACATCACAGGTAGACAGAGAAATTGCTAATTTTCAGAAGGGAGGCTGCTCTGTGACAGGACACTTGTGAGGATGCTCATCACCTGTATCTCCTGGGATTCTAATTAAGGAAAGACTTATCTGCACCAAGGAAGTCAAGAGGAGTTATGTGCATTAACTATAATTGCTTGCACTGCTGTTTCTGTGATTGAGCCACAGAGGAACCTTTCAGTTTACCAAGAAAATGTCACCATTTTTTTCACCCTTACCTGGCTTTTCCTCTAACTCTTCTTCCTGCTTTGCTTTGACTCAGATAACTCAGGCCACAGTATTTGATCTGAACTTTTGTATGACATGAATAGCATGAAACGCTTCCTTAAAAACCATGAAAGGAAGGGAAAGAGGAAGAAACAGAAATAAGCCAAAAGGAAGAGGGGAATAAAGAAAAAGTGAAATAGGAAGGAAGAAGAGAAGAAAATAAAAAGCAAAGAAAATTTAAAAAGAAGAGAAGAAGGGAGGGAGGCAGAGGGAAGTAAAGCAAGGTTAAAGAAAGAAGGAAGGAAAGAAGGAAGGAAGGGAGATGAAAAAGATAAAGAAATTTATACACCATAATTTTAATGCAGAGGTTTTGTTTGTTGATTTCTTGAAAATTAAATGTGCGGTATTGCAGAGAGTGTTCAAGAAATCAGCTTCATCAGCCCAAGGTGGAAAGATAAGTTTATATAACTGTTTAAGTCAAAAAAGATGCATTTTAAAGGTTTAATGTAAGTCATCAGTGCGACAAGTCAGCCAAAGGAAATCATGCAATTGAAGACTGCATTGAGATTATCCTTAACTAGGAGAGGGTGGAAATTATGGCATGATATTACTTTTTCCCAATGAGACTCCAAAAGGGAATAGTATGTAAGTTGAGTAGTAAAATGTAGCAGTAAAATCACTGAACTAGCATTTAATAAACATCTCTTATATGACAGAAAGAGTATCAATATTCTCTAGAGTGTCTAGAGGAAAGTAAACAGGATGGCCAATGGGCTTAAAATCATGTTAAAGAAATGAGACTATTTAGCTTAGAGGAGAGAGGACAGAGGGGATATAGAAAAATTATCTTTGAGTATATAAAGGACTATTATGTGGAAGAATTTGACTCCAAAGTGTTGAAGCAGGAGCAAGAAGTTAACTAATAACCATCAGTGGGAGTTTCAGAGAGGCATATTTTTGACTAAATGGAAAGGAAAAAGAAAAGATTCTGACAATTAGATATATCCAAAAGTGGAAGCAGGTTGCTTCAGGGAGTTTAGTGGGCTTCCTTTTTCTGGAGATCATTGAAAAAAGAGACTGGAGACAACTAGAATTCTTGTTCAGGCATGAGTTCAACTAGGTGGTCTCTGATACCTCTTCCAACTCTGCAGTTATGTGATTCTCTGAGATTATAAAGAAGGCACTGGATAAAAAGAGATCAGGGTAGTTACTCATTTTTCTTGGAAGGGAATGACCTAGGAGATTCTGAAACCATAGCTATACACCAAACTGATCAAGGCTGCTAAATTCAATGTAAATAAAATTCCTAGGCAAATCCATGGAAAGAAGAAAAAAACTCACTCAAACCAGCTGCTTGGGTGATTGACCAAATTGTTCATTTATCTATTGGTTTTTGTTTTATTTGTCTAGAGATAGTCCAAGCATCTCCATCCATTAATCATCATTCCCCTATTTTAATGGTCTATTGCCTGATTACAGATACTATTTTGAGTATCCATCACGTTTTGTCTTTAATGTACCCAGACATATCACAGGAAAGGATGAACTAAGTCTGAAAGATCGAGAAACTCATAAACTTGCAAAATATACAAATATGAGACAAAAAGGAAATATTTAAATAGCATGTGGAGTCCATTTTTCCAGGTCTGATCTGAGGAATATGACTCCACTTCTGCTGCTTATCAGAAACACCAAGTTGGGTAGTAGGAAAGGTTCCATACTATAAGCCCATCTTTTTACAGAAAAGTTACAAGATCTAATGAGTTAATTAATGCTGACAACCCAGTGTGAAGGTTTTCAGTCGGGCTTAGTCAACCACATTGTTAACAACTGAGTCTGTTAACCACCATAGAAAAGGAGAGTTTCAAAGACAGTAAATCCAGCAGATACAAGCACTCTGATCTATTTATTTTTATGAATCATTTCTATTGATGTCTTTACTTGAGTTTGTCCTCCTTTAAGGGATATAGATATTTGCATCACTGTTACAGTTACAGTTTGATTTTTTCCACTCCTGTATATAATCAGTCAGCACAACTCCCTCTCTTCACTTGAAAAGTAACGTTCCTTTCAAGTTTGTGCCGTATATCTCAATTTTAAATATGAAGAAACTCATAGATTGTATTTAACCACGATAATATGGCCAGGAAGATTCAGAGATGAGTTCTGAACTCCAACTTTTATTGACTCTCTTTCAAGATTCCTTCCATGATACCATGAATTGGGGGAATTATCTTATTAGTTTCTTGAGAGAAAGGACTAAATAATTTTTCACATTCATCCTTAGTGTCTAGAACAGTGCACTACCCCAAATGGATGCTTAACAAGAAATATAAAATTAAAGTAATTAATAATAACTGATATTTATAAAGTGCTTATCGTGTTCCAGGCACTTTACAAATCTTATCTCATCTGACCTTCACAACAACCCTGGGAAATATTTGCTATTGTTATCTTCATTTTATGGATGGAGAAGCAGAGGCAATCAAGGGTTGAGTAACTTGCCTGTGGTCATACAGTTAGTAAGTGTTTGAAGCCAAATTTGAACTCAGATCTTTCTGACTCCAGGTCCAGTGCTCTGTCCACTATACCACGTAGCCACTCAAAGGTTGTCTCAGTCACATACAATCAACTACCTGGAGAATAACGACAACAAACTAATTTTCTTGGAACAGTTTAGGGTCACCCTCTCTCTTCCTTCCCCCATTATTTATGGGATGATTATTGAAAAACAGGTGAGTCAAGTAAATTCCTGTGGTACTAGATTTTAGCATATGGATGACTTCTTACTACTGCTTCTCTTAATCTTTGAAAATATAAAATGCATGGATCATCTCATTCCCATAAGGTATAGAATGTGGTGAGGATCCTGTGGTCTTGAGGCAACATGTGGCCCTCTAGATTCTTAAGTGCTTCTCTTTGCCTGAATCTACACTTCACAGAAGAGATCTTTTTATTAAGGATTTTCTATAGCATAGAAAAAATATTTACTCTTTGGGGGTAACCTATCACCATCACGTGGAGCCAATATCAGGGTCACGTACACCAAAGATGCTCCGTAGATTTTATTGACAATGAACCAACAGAATTAAAGAGGAGGTAATGTGTTCAAATCCTTCTTAATACCTTAAATCTATTCAGCAGAAAGACAGAGTTACAGCCCATCCGTATTCCCATTTTCCTGAAGGAACAGTCATGTATTGCTCTATTTTCATTAGCCCCAAACATAAAATAGTACCTGTTCTCTTAACTTACAGTTTTTTGCATTTGTACATTGAAACAGATTGACTCAACTCACTCACAGATCTATTAAAAAAAACAATCTGGAATTCAATCGCTGGTTGTATCAGATCATTTTCTTTGGTATTACGTTTTGGTTTGTTATATGGTTTCTCCCATTCATTTTAATTCTTCTATACAACATGACTATGATGAAAACGGATTTAATAGAAATATATGTGTAGAATCTATATAAAATTGTATGCCGCCTCAGGGAGGGAGCAGGGAAGGAGGGGGAGGAAGGAAAAGAAAAAAAATCTAGGTTGTATGGTAGTGATTGTGGAACCCTGAAAATGAATAATTAAAAAAAATAAAAAAAGGAATGAAGATAAAAAGTATTTAAAAAAACAATCTTTCATTCAACTTGAAGTCTGTTAAAATTGAAAATCCCCTTATTAACAAAAACTTTGCCATAAGTACAATAATAGCCTTTATGCCAATGGCTCCCAAATACTTAGATCCAGTTCCTTCTCTAGCCTGGCTTCCAGTATTGAATTTCCAGACATCATTTGGACATTTCCACTTGGATGTCCCTTCCTCAGCACGTGGTAGATGTTTAACAAGTATTTGTGGATTGATTGATAACATGACTGCCCTGTAGCGCAACTACTGTCCAGTCTTCTGCTGCTCTACTCCCTTCTCCATTTTCTACATGGCAGACACAGAGAACTGAAACATTTGCCACCCTGGTCATCTTACCCTTGTTTCATCCCCATCTTCCCCCTCACCTCATTAGAGTCCCATAAGCCACCACCTCTCATGGTTGGAAAGCATTGATTCCACATCATTGCCTAGAGAGATATCACTTCAGGACCCTTCAGGGTCCAGTCAAGGTGTCATCTTCTCCATGAACCCTTGAAAAGGATCTCTCCATATTCCACTTTTCTTAGAGATCTTTGTCTGACTCTTTCCTTTCGCTCTTATCACATGTGCACTTTGTATCAATTAAAATTGTGTTCATGCTTTATCCCCTAGTTACAGTGTAATCACCTCGAGGGCAGGGATTTTGTTGCTAATGAGGGACAGCATCTTGTAGTGAGAAGTGCCCTGGACTTAAAGTCAGGAGAGATCAAATTTTAACTCCTACCACTAAGACTTATTGTCTGTACCACCAGGGGCAAGTAACTGAACGCCTCCAAACCTTAGTTTCCTCACTTGTAAAATAATGATAACGTACATGGAGGCTAAAATATGGACACACATTCTGATCTCTGCACAGTCCCCAGCTGTGTTTATTACTCATGCGATTATTCCTAGGATCCTGAACAATTCTTTTTCTTGCTTTTGTTCGGTCATTTCAGTCATATCTGATTCTGTGTCATCATTTGGGGTTTGCTTGACAAAGATAGTGAAGTAGTTTGCCTTCTTCAATTCATTTTACAGATGAAGAAACGGAGGCAACCAGGATTAAGTGACTTGCCTAGGGTCACACAGTAAGTTTTTAAGGTCAAATTTTAACTCAGAAAGATGAGTTTTCCTGAGTTCAGGCTCAGCACTCTACCCACTGCCACCTAGATGAACAAGCCTTAGATAACTAGTAAATTAACTTGATAGACCTTGGACCTATCATTTCATTCCTGCATGTAATTCCCAGATTGGGAAACTCCCATTACCAAGCCAGGTCAGAACCTTCTTAGGGTCAAACACAGTCATGAGGATAACAGAGAGTATTTTTCAGAGATGGGACTTGAATTCTGGTTACCCTGACTCTAAGATTAGTTCTCTCTCCCCTCCATATACTGTGTTATCTTTGAAAATAGTTTAACAGTATTTTATTCAGCATTAATGTGCTTATTGTGGTTTGAATTTTAGTGGTATTCATGCTGTCTCTCTGTATAACCTGGAGTTCATTTCCTTTATTTTTGTTAAATAAATCTCTTTGAAGTGGATTCCCTAGGAAGGTAATTTACACAGATGGCTAATTTCTATGTAATCTACTGACACAGAATGAAAGGTAACTAGGAAATCAGTGGGGAGTGATTTTCTTGCTTCAATTAAAAGTCCCGCAATAAAGTCATTAGAGGAGAGAGTCAATGTATCTTGGATTGATATTGGACCTGCTTTGAGTTTAGGGTTCTTGAGCTATGTTTCAGGATGTGTGAGCCAATGGTCTTGTGCCTCATATATATCTGGAGGAGGAAGAGGGCACAAGTGGGGCAATGAATGGAGTGTAGACGCAGTTAGTTTAAGCAGTTAGGGGGCATCATGAGTAGAACACTGGGCTTGAAATCGGGAAGACTTGTCTTCATTACTAGTTGTGTGACTCTAGACAAGTCATGTAACCTTGTTTGTCTCAGTTTCCTCATCTGCGTAGTGAACTAAAGAAGGCAGTGGCAAACCATTCCAGCATCTTTGTCAAGAAAACCCAAAATGGGTTCATGAAGAGTTAGAGGTGACTGAAACAACTGGATAATAACAAAAAGCTGCTAGTTCAGCGGTTGCTAATAAGGACAGAGTAAAAAGACAAGAACTGCTATGTCAAAAGCTGATAGTATGGTGAACAGGGAGGCCTCTTGGAATAGGAAAAATTAGGACCCAGAGTCAGGGTCCTACTAACTCTACCAATAACTAGCTATATGGTCTTTGACCGAATGGGTTCCTCTTCCTGAGCCTCTTTCCTCATCTACCAGATGACATATGAAACTGGAGTGTTTGATCTAAAATGTTCTTCCCAACTGTGCCACTTGGGGACCCTAAGCCATACTTAACCCTGTCATGGTCTTAAGTTCAAAGGTTTTTTATGGTCTTCCACAGTGGTTGGTTTTCCCATACAGTTTTACAGATGGATATAAGAGAAATGAGAAAAGTTGTCAGTCTAGATTACCCTAAGCAGTCACCTACACTGAATAAACAGTCTCCCTAGCCACAGGAATTCCACCACCCAGGGGAGACTCACATATTGAAACTTTTGTAGGAGCTGATGAAACCACTCTTGGTGGAGGAGGCTAGATAGAGAAAAGGAAAGAAGTGTATTGCTTAAATGGGATCTCTAGACAAAACCTCATGGGTAGAAGGTACTTGGCTCAGGCTCAGTGTACTGTACATGTACAGTGTACTATAGATGACATAGCCCACAATGTATATTTTTTCCAAACTGTGGTCAAGTGTCAGGCATGTCCCCAGGGCTAAATGATACTCCATGCCCAGAAGACCTCCCATACTTCATAACCTAGGTCTACTGCCACAAAATTTTTCAATACTCAAATATTTGCGATTTCATCCTAGGTATGCATAAAGCATGGCCTGAGTAGGACTAGGGCTGAGCAGCACCCTGTCTCGGGTGAGCATTAGCACTGATCCTCCTCAGTAATGGTCACAGCAGAATCTGATAAATGTGATCGATTCCTTCAACAATGCCAATGAGAAGTCATCCTGTGTCATTCTCATTTATATCGTTTTACTAGTTTGCCAAAGAATGGACCTAATGTGTAACTAAGAACAAAATGTAAGCCTCCCTGCCACCCCACCTCCCACCCAGCAACATGCTGACAAATATTCAACAACCAACTCTCCAGGAAAAGCAACAACAATAGTAACATATACATATGTGGTTGCTGTCCTTCATTTTCAGAGAGGACAAAAATGACATCACCATGACCAAGTGAAGTTTCAGTGTATCTGACTGTGACTGTGACTGAGCTCAGAATGCTCTACCATAGACTGGGCACAGATAGTCCACATGAGTATTTGGGATGGATACCCCAATTTTACGCATCCTGCATTTACTTTGTGCTGTCTCAATTATGCTTTGCTCAAAGAGCACAGCACCTTTTCTATGTGGGCACGCTATGCTGAGCAGTTCTGTGCCAGTGTCTCCCATGTTGCCCAGTCAAATCCAAAGTTCTTGAGAGAGACCTTGAGAATGTCCTTGTATCGCTTCTTCTGACCCCCATGTGATTGCCTGCCCTTTGCAAATTTTCCATAAAATACTCTTTTTGGTAAACATACATTTTGCATTCGAGCAACATGGCCAGCCCCTCTGAGTTGTGCTCCCTGAAGTATAGTTTGAATGCTTGGCAGTTCAGCTCGAGCAAGGACTTCAGTGTCTAGGACCTAATCCTGCGAAGTGATCCTCAGAGAATCTTCCTAAGACAGTTCAAATGGAAGCGATTCAGTTTCCTGGCATGTCTCTGGTAGACTGTCCATGTTTCACAAGCATGTAACAATGAGGTCAGCACACTGACTCTGTAGCCCTTCAGTTTGATAGTCAGTCTAATAACTCTTCTCTCCCAGACTTTTCTTTGGAGTCTCGCAAACACTGAGCTAACTGCTGGCAATGAGTGCATCAATCTCATTGTCGATGTGTACATCCCTTGAAAGTACATTAGCAAGATAAGTCAACTTATCTATCTATATCTACATCTATATCCACACATATATGCATATATACATAGATATACATATCTATGTCTATATGACACATTTTTAACTTCATTAATACTTTCTATATCACTTTAAGTTGGGAAAGCAAATAATAACGTAAGTTTTGATATGTAGCATATGAGATGCAAATACACTGATAATTAACAGTGAGAGAGCCATTTGAATGGCTCCTCCAGGAGGCAAAGACAGAATCTAAACAGTGCAATGAGTATTCCTGTTTCCTTGTTTTAGATTAGTCATTGGAGTCATCAGCTGATTATCAAGGCTCTAACTAGCTCCTATTGCTGTCTCCTGATCTTTGCCTTTGGGTTGTTTCAAAACTACTCAGAGAATTTTAATGAAAGGATACTGTAGGAAAATATCTGGGGAAATACAACATTCAAACCAGAAACAGCATTTTATTATTTGGGGCAAGGAGAGTTCCCTCAATATTTTCATCCATTTCATCCAGTTTCCTCAAAGTGACCTTAAAAGATCTAAATCACCATCTGCTGTTTCCAGGTGAGGAAACTGAGTTTCAGAGGAGGGGGCAGGCTTATTTAGGTTAGAGTTCCATCACTGTTAGCACTAGAATCAGGACTAGATTCTAAGTCTCCTGTGTGAGCCACGGAGCCTCTTAGATAATCAACAGATTAGAAATGATCAGTACAGTGAATGTGATCTATTCCTGCCATCTCTGTCCCTCCTTTACAGAGATAATCAAGAAGTGACTTTAATTACAAATTTGATTTGGATGCATAATTGTTTTCTTTTATATGCCTAGGGGCTCAGCTAGAAGCATAGACTGAAAAGAAAATAGTAAAAACTATGGTATTTGACTGATATAAAACCCTCTGAAACTGTATCTTCAGGGTCTTTGTTGAAAATCCCCACATCGAGTTTCTGTTTTAAACCTTAACTACAAAAAATAAAAGGAAAGTATAGAAATGGGTTGCCGAGTTACATGTGTTTATATATATATACATTTATATGTACATATGTGTTTGTATATATAACAAAAATGCATAAATATATGTATAATTGTACACACAAACATAAATACAAATGCATATATATATGTGACATATTTGTATATGTATTTGTGGATGGTCCATAGTAGATAGAAAGCAGGCCTCAGGGGCAGGAAAAATTGGATCCAAATCTTGTCTTTAACCCATACTGTGTGACACTGGGAACACCATTGAACAGTAGTTGCTTTGCCTGTACGGGACACAGCAAACTTTCTGCACAAATTTTGTGTCCATCCCTTTGTGCTCCTGTAACTCTTGTCTGACCTCACATGCCTCTACCACCTGCTCCTCCTCCATGTTTCCATGACCTTCTCTTCTACCTCACCTCAATGAGACCCAAAGAAGGTTTTGTGATTTCAAAAGTGATCCATCTTGAATAATGAAATACTATTGTGCTATAAGAAATGATGAACAGGAAGACTTCAGAGAGGCCTGCAAAGTACACACTTTGTACACAGCACCAACCACAGTGTGTGAGGTATTTTTCTGGCAGACTTAGTACTTCATTGCAATGCAAGGACTTAAAAAATTCCCAATGGACTCTTGCGGCAAAATGCCTTCCACAGCCCCAAAGTAAAACCTCCCCCTCAGAGTATTTCTGCACTTTTCAGAGTTGGAGGGCATGACCCTCTGACCCTTTGCCTCAATAGATAAAAAAATAAAAGATACTTGGGACCTTCTGCAAAACCACTCCCCTAATCAAACTTGCCTCAATAGACTTCTTTAATCACATTCAAATAAAGACATTATACTTCTTTTTAAAATGTATTTATTTATTTTTAGTTTTCAACAAACTCATTTCCACAAGATTTTGAGTTCCAAATTTTTTCCCCATCTTTCCCCTCCCTCACCCAATAATGCCTTACATTTTGATTACCCCTTCCCACAATCTTCCCTCCCTTCTATTACAACCCTCTTTTCCCTTATCCCCAACTTTTCTTTTTCCTTGTAGAGCAAGATAGATTTCTATATCCCATTGCCTGTACTACTTATTTCCCAGTTGCATGTAAAAACGATTCTCAACATTCGTTCCTAAAACTTTGAGTTCCAACTTCTCTCCCTTCTTCCCTCCCCACCTATCCCCACTGAGAAGGCAAGCAATTCAATATAGGCTATATATGTGTAGTTATGCAAAAGACTTCCATAAAAGTCATGTTTTTAAAGACTAACTATATTTCCCTCCATCCTATACTGCTCCCCATTTATTTTATTCTCTCTTTTGATCTTACCCCCCCCAAAAGTGTTTACTTCTAATTACTCCTCCGATTTTCTTTCCCTTCTATCATCTTCCTACAGCCCACTTTTCCCCTTCTCCCCTACTATCTTGTAGTGTAAGATAGATTTTTTATATCAAATGAAGCATGCAAGTTATTCCTTCCTTAAGCCAAATGTAATGACAACAAGCTTCATTTTCCCTCTCACCTCCCCCCTCCCTTTTCTCCTCCATTGAAAAAGTTTTTTCTTGCCTCTTTTATGAGAGAAAATTTACTCCATTGCATGTCTCTCTTTCTCCTCCCTATATATTCCTCTCTCACCCCTTAATTTTACTTTTGTAGATATTATCCCTTCCTATTCAACTCACCCTGTGCCCTCTGTTGATATGCATATATAATTTTCTATTCAGTTCTGGTCTTTTCATCAAGAACACTTGAAAGTCCTCTGTTTAAATGAATGACCATCTTTCCCCTTAAGTATTATACTCAGTTTTGTTGGATAGGTGATTCTTGGTTTTAATCTGAGGTCCTTTGACTGCTGAAATATCATATTCCAAGCCCTTCGATCCCTTAAGGTAGAAGCAGCTAGATCTTGTGTTATCCTGATTGTATTTCCATGCTACTCAAATTGTTTCTTTCTGGCTGTTTGCAATTTTCTCCTTGATCTGGAAGCTATTGAATTTAACTATAATATTCCTAGGAGTTTTTATTTTCAGATCTCTTTCAGGAGGTGATTGGTAGATTCTTTCAGTATTTATTTTACCCTCTGGTTCTAGAATATCAGGGCAGTTTTCCTTGATAATGTCATGAGATGATGTCTAGGATGTTTTTTTACTATGGCTTTCAGGTAGTCCCATAATTTTTAAATTGTCTCTCCAGGGCCTATTTTCAAGATCAGTTGTTTTTCCAGTGGAGCATTTCACGTTGTCTGCTATTTTTTTATTCCTTTGGTTTTGTTTTATAATTTATTGATTTTTCATAAAGTCATTAGCTTCCATCTGCTCCATTCTAATCTTTAAAGAATTATTTTCTTTAGTGAGATTTTGGATCTCCTTTTCCATCTGAGCAGTTCTGCTTTTTAGGCATTCTTCTCATCAACACTTTTTTGTGTCTCTTTTGTCTTTTGAGTTAGTTTATTTTTAAAGTGTTATTTTCTGAAGCATTTTTTTGAGTCTCCTTTAGTAAGCAGTTGACTTGTTTTTCATGATTCTCTTGCATCATTCTCATTTCTTTTTCCAATTTTTGCTTTACTTCTCTTACATGAGTTTCAAAATCTTTTTTGAGCTCTTTCATGGCCGGGGACCATTTCATATTTTTCTTAGAAGCTTTGGATGGAGCAGTTTTAACTTTGTTTTCTTCTGTTTGCATGCTTTGGTCTTCCTTGTCACCAAAGTAAGATCCTATAGTCTGATTCTTTTTCTGGTTTTTGCTCATTTTCTCAGTCATTTACTTGACTTTTGAACTCTTTTTCAAGGTAGTTCTCTGCTTCCAGTGTGGATGGGGGAATATACTGTTAGCCGCTGGATCCCCCTACAATCTGTGGATCTGTGGGCCTAGCACTCTAGAAACAGTGGCTGCAGTTGCTCTTACTGCTGCTGTGGCTGCCACAGGTTCCTCTGCCTCCTCCCTCCTCTGCTGCCCTGGGGCGGGGGTCCAACGACTCCACTCTCCTACACTGGTCCCACAAACTTTTTTTCCACCAACCTTCCAATATATCCTCAGCGTTTTGGTGTGATGAAGTATGGAAACACCATAAGTGTGAGAGATTTAGCCTGCCCAGGTTCCTTCTGTGCACTCACACTCCATGCTGAACTGTGCTCTGCTCTCAGTGGGGTGAGAGAGACACTTCTCAGCAACATTTCAAGCTGTCTTGGACTGGATATTTGCTTCGCTCTGTCATTCTGTGGGTTCTGCACCTCTAAAATTTGTTTAGAGTCATTTTTTACAGGTATTTGACTATACTTTGTGGTAGCTCTCTAGAAAGTCTGTCCTGTTACTCCACCGTCTTGGATCTGCCTCAAACATTATTCTTCTTGATTATACTAAAACAGAAATAGCAAAAGATCTTACTTTACATGTCGTCACGATCATCTTCCCTCCTCCTTCTATATTATCTCTTTTGGTGATTTCATCAGCTCCCATGAACTCAACAATCATCTCTATACAAATGATTGTCAGATCTAATTGTTCAGCTTTAACCTTTCTCTTGACCTCCAGTTTCTCATTTCCAACTACCTATTAGGCATCTCAAACCGGATGCTTTGTAGACATCTTAAACTCAATATGTCAAAAACCGAGCTCATCTTTCCTCGCAAATCCTCTACTCTCCTAAATGTGTTAAGGGTACTACCATCTCATTTGGCAAAGCAAGTGTCATCTTTGATTCAGGTATTCAAAAATATGCTTCCTTTTACTGTTGACTCTTCCTGGAACTTCCCTTAGCTCCTGGTTTCTACTTGCCCTGGAACAAATTACTACCCCTGTGGCCCACTCATTATAGAACATCTCTCCATTAAGCCTATTTCCATTTTCCCATTAGTGATTTACTCAAATTCATTTTATTTTGTGAAGGGATCCCTGTGAGATCTGCCTTCATTCTCATCCCAACTCTATTTCTGACTTTCTCTGGACTTCACACCGCTAATCCTATGCTGGGTAATATCATCCCTCTCCTTGGTAGTTTACTTTTTAGCTCACTATAGTGTCTTGTTTTCCCTTAGCCATGGTCCTCTTCAAAAACGAAGGGCAAACACAGAAACAGTTAGAAGGCAAGATCCTTAAATATAGGAACTGGCTTTTTTTTTCTGCTTGTATTACTGCCCCAACACTTAGCATAATGCTTAGCACATGATTGGTTGGTTGTTGTCTTTCATTTTCGAAGAGGATCAAAATGCCATCACCATGATCAAGTGAAGTTTCAGTGTGTCTGACTGTGACTGTGACTGAGCTCAGAATGCTCTACCACAGGTTGGGCACAGATAGTCTACATGAATATTTGGGGGGGTTAATGCTGATCTGAACATCCTAAGTTTATTTTGTACTGTCTCAATTCTGCTTTGCTCATAGAGCACAGCACCCTTTCTGATGTGGGCACACCATGCTGAGCAGCCCTGTGCCACTGTGCCCCATGTTGCATAGTTAAATCCAAAGTTCTTGAGAGAGACCTTGAGAGTGCCCTTGTATTGTTTCTTCTGACCACCATGTGATCACCTGCCCCATGTGAGTTCTCCATAAGATAGTCTTCTTTGGCAAGCATACATTTTGTATTCAAACAACATGGCCAGCTGCACTCTCTGAAGCATAGTTTGAATGCTTGTCAGTTCAGCTTGAGCAAGGACTTCAGTGTCTGGTACCTTATCCTGCAGGTGATCCTCAGAATCTTCCTAAGACAGTTCACATGAAAATGATGCAGTTTCCTGGCATGGTGTTAATTATTAGGTCAAAATTAGCATAAGCAGCAGAGAATTGATCCAAACTTTGTTGCATCTCAGTTTCAGAGGCTGCATTGAAAGTGCAATCATCTGCAAACACAAAATCATTCACCAACACTTTGGTCTTGGCTTGTAGCCTTTTCAAAGTGAAGAACTGACCATCAGTACGGTAGTTGACCTTGATGCAGTGTTAATCCTCACTGTATCTGAGAACATGGCTGAAAACATCATGCTAAAAAGCATGGGAGAAAACACAAAGCTTTGTTTCACTCCATTCGTGACTGGGAAGTCATGAGAGCATTGTCCACTCTCAGAAAATGGACAATCATGCCATCATGAAACTGGCATTCAATGCTGATGAACTTCTCCGGGAAATCAAATTTTGACATAATTTTCCATAAGCCTTCATGACTAACAGTTTCAAAGGCCTTGGACAGATCTACAAATGTTGTGTACAGACCTCTGTTCCGCTCCTTGCATTTCTCCTGGAGTTGTTGGGAAGCAAACACCATAGCGCATAAGAAGCACTTATTAAATGCTTATATTTTCCTTCCTCCCTTCCTTCTTTCCTTCCTACTGATTTCCCACATCTAATCAGTTGACAAGTACTGTTATTTATACTTTTTCAGTACCTCTCATAGGTGCTTCCTTTTCTTCTCTGTCTCTGATACAAGCAGATATCAACTCAGGTAGAGTATTTCTTGGTATAACTTTCTGGTCTTTCTGCCACCAATCTCTCCCCAGTCCAGTCCATCCTCCATTCAGCCACCAAAATGATATTCTCAAGAGCAAGTCT
The DNA here is from genome assembly GCA_028658325.1 of Potorous gilbertii. NCBI lineage: Eukaryota > Metazoa > Chordata > Mammalia > Diprotodontia > Potoroidae > Potorous > Potorous gilbertii. Next base: position 544,437,171 of record CM053771.1, on the reverse strand, counting down.
AACTACTTAATTATTGCTGGCATCATTGCCTGTTTTGGTCTTCATGTTTTTATAGAAATGATGTAATTTGGTGCAAAAAAAACACCCTAAAAGAATTAAAATCATCAGTCTATGAAGTACTACAATAGGAGGTGGAATAACATTATTGCATATAAAGTATAGACTCTGTGTATATAAAATTATCTCTGTCTCTCTCTCTAATGAACAATGTGCAGAAACATTGCTACATGCATATTGACACTATATTAACTTAAATAAAAACCATTTAAAATTAAAAGACATCTAAAAACTTTCTTTTTTCTGTGTAAGAAAAGCCACCACTTCCAGAGGAAGGCATTGCAAGATCATTGCGAGTAGAAATTGCTTCATTCTTTATTCTCCCACTTCCAGCTCTTTGTCCTGTATCTAAAACATGCACTCCAGAAATGTTTGTTGGTTGATTGAGGTTCATTGCCAAAGGTGATAGATTTGAAATCAGACTGTTTTCAAGTCATTGTTCTTCAACCTATGACCTGGCTAAGTCACATATACTGTTGGAGCTTCCATTTGTTTGTCTCTAAGTTAGAGTATTTGGACGAGATGAACTCAAAGTCTCATCCAACCCCATATGTCATTCTCTGAAAGTTCAAATCATTTTCACTACACCAGTGTATGTACATTTTGCATTTCCCATTAGGGTACAAACTTCTTGATGTCAGGGGAAGCTTTTGCTTGTTCTTTGCACCAATGCTGCTTCGTCTGGCACATGGTCAGCGTTTAACAGCAACAGTAATAGTATCTACCGCTTGTATAGCACTTACAATGTACCAGGGCATGTATTAACTGCTTTACAATTACCATCGCATTTGGTCCTCACAATAGCCCTAGAAGGTACGTTTCATAATTGTCCCCATTTTATACATGAGGAAACTGTGGCAAATAGAGGTGAAGTAACTTGCCCAGGGTAAGACAACTAGATAAGTGTCTGGAGCTTCCTGACTCCAGGTCCAATGCTCTATCCACTGAGCCACCTAACTGTCCCATATAATAAAGACAATTTGGTTGCTTGCTTGACCTGAACGTGAATACTGCTTTCTTCAAATATTTGGGTCAAAGTTCACAAATTTGCTTTTTTGTTTATGCTTTAAAAGATCCATCTGTGAGCTTAATGCTATGGGGACTTTGATGATAATGAAGCTCCCAATCTACCTATGCCTTCCATCCAGGATGAATCTTGTCAAAAGGCATCCATCCAACATAGTGAATGTCTTCTTCTATCTCACTTGATTATGTCCTAGATAGCAATGGAGAACGTGAACTTGCTTGATCTTCTGACATGACCAATGTGTATGTGGTTTTTTTTTTCCATTCACCTTTCTGATGTCATGCTTTATGCCATTTCTCCTTTCCATTTCTGGATTTGTAATGTGATTTTCAGCCTGTTCACAATTATCATAGATGTCTTCATTAGCCTTTGAGTAATGTTCCTCTCAATTTCATGAGAGGGTATCATATTCTATGATTTAGAGACTGATATCAGAGCTAATACAAAAATACTAACAGAATATTGAAGGAAGTCATAAAAAAGAAATATAAAGTTTCCCAAAGGTATTCCAGGGTGATCTTTTCCTCTTATTCAATTCTAGGCCTAGGATGTTTTCCATCAACATCAAGTATTCTACATACACACACACACACACACACACACACACACACACACACACACACCAAATTCTGTAGGTTGTCTAACTGTAGTACACATTCTTCATCCAATAGAATATAAGCTCCTTGAGGTCAGTTATTTTCTTGTATCCCTAACACCAAGTTCAGTGCCTAGCAAACAAGAGGTACTTAATAAGTGTGTTGATTGATTTATTCATCCACTTAGTTTTCTTTGTGTGGATTAGGCCAATCTCTTGAAAGTAACTGAATTTGGACAGCTTGGAAGTGCTAAATAACTTACTTTTAAAAACCTATTTAAAATTAAAAGATTGTTGGTCTGAAATGTGGCTAGAGTTAACTAATATAATGTCACATTTTTTAGAGAAAAATGAGATGAAAACTAGCATCAGATTCCACAAACTCTTCTCCAAAATTTAGAGAAATTCCCCAGTTCATTTGATGCTACATTACATAGTAACCATAAAGGGGTAGCTATCCCTCTACTCTAAAGCCTTGGGGACCAAAATCTACATGCTCAAAGAATAAATCTTAATTTTTCTTCTGATTACAAAATATTTTCTCCTTGTTAATGTTTTTTTTTTTCAAATCAAGAAATTTCTGCATCAAAACTGCTGCTCTGGGAGAATTAAATGTAATTTCCATTAAAATTGGGTCCTGGAGTTAGTAATTCAGGCAAGAGATTACAGCTCTTCCCTTAACAAGGAAACTATATGACTTTCTCCTGAAAAGTTCCCCATGAAGGGAACGGAAGAGATAAGCGTATTTTCTATGCACTAGACTTTAGTAAAGATAAAATATGGCTCTTATAACTAATGCTGCATTTATTATTTAAGACTAAGAATTCTCAAATAATCATTTTATTAGGGAATTTCATTTCAGCATTCAGCTTAAGCTTCCCTGTATCATTCTTGGTATTTTTTTTCAAGTCTGAGATAAGAAGCATGCACTTCCTGCCCCAAACAGTTCCAGTCTACCCCAAATTTCAGGAAGTAAATCTATTATCAGACTTTACAGATGTTTCTTCAACTTGCCTTTCTAAAGTTAATCTGCTTCCTTTAAAGACAGAGTCCCCTTTCCGCTTTCTTTCTGGTGATTCAAAATGGTGAGGCAGACTCTGCCTTAGAATCTAATCCATCTTTCTAAAATTATAGGTGAACATGTGGTTCTCTCTTTCTCTTGTCTCAGGAAAAGTGTGTCATAGTGGTTTCCTCAGTTAGAAATGTGTTTTTCTCCAAAAAGGAAACATAACCTTCCTTTACAAATATTGCAAATCCTGACACCACCTCTCCCCACTCTCAACCTTCACCAAAAACACCATAAATAAACCTGGAAGTATCGTAACATTATCCTTTTCTAACAATGTCATTGTGTTAGGTAATTTACGAGGTTTTTTTTTAACTCTCTTGAAAGACGGTACATGATAATTTTTTAACTCCCCAATGTAAAATGACAGAGCTCCAGATGTTTGATGGGAAAATACTAAAACTGCATTTATGATTAATTTGTCCGTTTTGTAATATGATACACACCATGGAGAGGAGGCAATGGTCAGAGCAGCAGAAAGTTCTGGGGATACCAGATGTTATCACCAACCAAACAATCAAGATTAGAATTGTGAAGGAATACCAAAAAGGTCAATTATACCTCAAAGGGCTTGTAAAATATTCTCCACCGTGCCACCCAAAGTGTGTTTCATTTGCACCCTGTAGGTTTTTCCCAAGATTGCTTCTCATTCAGGTGAGAGAAAATACTTTTAATCAATCAGTTCAATTCAATTCAGTGAGGACTTACTTATTAAGCTTCATATATGTGCAAAGCACCATTTGAGGAGCTGGGGGATTCAAAGATAAAAATGAAACACTCTCTACCCTCAAGTGACTTCTCCTTTCAGTGGTAATCTCCATTTCTTACCTCCCTTAGAGCTACTGTGTCTTATTGGGAGTAGATCCTCTACCCCTAAGTTCTATTCTTCTATGAGATGATGAGACCCTTTAGACTCCATATCTTGGCCTATTTACCCTAGTTCTGATATGAATGGATGGATAATTGGATATAAGGATAGATGGGTACATAGAAGGATGTATACATGGATGGATGAATGAATGAAAAGCATTTAATGGCTACTATGTGCTAAATACTATGCTAAGTGGGAAAATAAAAGACAGTCCCTGACCTCAAGGAATTTCCATTCTAATTAAGGAATGTTTTGCTTTCCAAGGAAGGTTGTTTGCTTTCATGAGATATCCACAAAACTGTCTTCTATTATTCAGGAATTTGACTAAAGAAAAGAGTATAGGCTAATTGATTCAGAACTGTGAGTTTTGGGTCAGAGGGAGAAAATTAAAAATCTGATTTCTCTGATAATATGATACAAATGAAGTAGCCAAAGAAAGTCCAGGAGACTTGTATTGGCCAGGAAGAAAAAGACCAAATTTCCTCAACCAGAAGCAAGTCTGAAACAAGCTGGCACCTTCATCCCATATCTTTGCTTTCTGCAAAGTCTAAGTCAGATCTTGTCCCCACCAAACCTTCCTTGACTATTCCAAGTCCCATCAGGCATTGATTAATTTGTCTCTGAATTTTTATAACACATTTTATAAGATCCCCATTTGTTTCTATTTTGTGTTCTTACATTTTTTTACGTGTGCAAATTCCTCCAGGGCAAAGACAACTATGCCTTATATTCCTATGAATCTCCTACAACAGCTAGCACAATGCTAGGCATACAGTCAGACATCAACTAATGAGTGAGGACATAGGCAAAATAAGTTTAATGAGAATATAGCAATAATATAAATATAATACCATAGATTTAAAGCTACAAAAAAGCTCAGAGGTCACCTAGTCCCTTCCTTTCATGGGTTTTAATGGCTCAGAGTAAGTGTAAATAGCAATTGTTTCTGTTCTGGCCAGAAATTCTGAGACTCTCCGCCTTCCAGACTGATTCTTTTATGAAAGCAAACTAGGCCATCTTTTCCCTCAATTCTTGCCTGGACTTTAACCACTGAATGAGTGTTGCCTCAGTCAAACTAGACCAGAGAAAGGGCTTAACTTAGAAAGGCCAAGTTTTCCCACTACATCTGAGGTCATCGCCAGTGTTCTTGACCTGTGTCTTGCCACTGAACTCTGACAACACTGGAGAAGAGAGTGACGCTAATTACTTTGTGCTTCTCTTAAATCCCAATCACTTTCAAGTGGATGTCAATTATACCTCAAAGGTCTTGTAAAATGTTCTCTACTATGTCACCCACAGTATGCTTCATTTACACCTGTAAATTTTTTCCAAGATTGCTTCTTATTCAGATGAGAGAAAATGCTTTTAATCAATCAGTTCAGTTCAGTAAGGACTTAACTCATTAATCACCTTCTATGTGCGAAGCATCATTTGAAGAAGTGGGGAGTTGCTGATGTCACTGGTGCTCTTCAAGAACAAGACAAGGAATCTGGGGCCCAAAGAGGTGGAATGTCAACATGTAAATGGCAGACTTGGGATTTTAGTCTTGGACCTGTTTCTTCAAGTCCAGCACACTCATTTTGCATTTTTATTACTCCAGGACCACATCTGCTTAAGATATTGTTCAGTGATTTCCCACTAGCTAGAACTTTCTGGACAGGTCTTCATCATTCACCCAGAAAGGTTTCTCATCAGGAAACTCATCATCCTTCAAGATCACATCAACTTGAGGGGGCGGAGCCAAGATGGCGGAGTAGAAAGACTCACCTATGCTAGGTCCGAACCCACAGCCCATGGATTCCCTCTAAAACGAACTCCTGACAAATTCTGGAACAGTGGAACCTGCGCAGAAACACAGTGAAGGAGATTTCCGTTGCAGAGAGCCCTGAAAAACGCACCGCAAAGGCCCGAACGGGAGCGGAGCAGTGCCCTGCAGAGTGCTCCCCTTCCCCGCCCCAGCCACGCGGCACTGAGAGGAGCGAGCAGAGCCCAGCAGGCGTCAGGGACCTGAATCTCCAGCAGCTGGGAAGGTCCCTGCACCCACAGACACACAGGTCAGTGAGAGAGACGGGCTGAGAGGGGAGCGGGGGATCTCTGGGACTCGGTCCCCCTGGGAAGCAGCCCTGCTGTGGCAGGGGCTGAGGAAGCTCGGCCAGAGGCAGAGGCAGCTCAGCCAGAGACTCCCAGAGCAGGCTGGAGCTCCACCCCAGCTCCATTACAAAGGATTTCTGTATAAACCCCCTGAGGGAACTGAGCCTGAGAGGCGGCCCTGCCCCCACCTGAGAACCAGCAGATAAGCCCCCATTGAAGAGCAGTCAGGCCTGCCACCAAAAGCCCTGAGGCTGGGGAGCAGCATTTGAATCCCAGACCCCAAGCACTAGCGGGCGGATTTAGGCCAGGGGGTGGAGAGGACTCTCAGAAATCAAGCAACTGGCTGGGAAATGCCCAGAAAAGGGAAAAAAAATAAGACCATAGATGGTTATTTCCTTGAGAAGATCATTCCTCCATTTGTCTCTGACAACAAGGAGGTCTGCTTACCATCAGATAGAGACATGGGAGTCGAAGCCTCTGTATCCCAAATAGCTGAAAGAGATACCCCATGGGCTCAGGCCATGGAGGAGCTCAAAAAGGATTTTGAAAATCAAGTCAGACAGGTGGAGGAAAAACTGGGAAAAGAAATGAGAGAGATG
>CM053771.1:544404077-544430365 GCA_028658325.1 Potorous gilbertii | reverse complement strand
ACAAATGGGGAGAAAATATTGGAACCCAAAATCTTGTGAAAATGAATGTAAAAAGTTAAATAAATTTATTAAAAAAAATAAAAAAAAAAGATCACATCAACTTTGGTACTCTTACCCCATCAGGACCCTCAATTTCCTCTGCCCCTCTGACCAGAGGGCTCCAGAGTAGAACTCATCCAAAAGCTTCCATTGAAACAAAGCTCCCAGGGTCCAACCATCTCTTCATTTTTCCAATGATTGTGCTCCTTGGATTAGACTGCATCATGCCCTGGTGGCTATATTCCCTACCTCCCATCTATTCTTCAGCTGCCTTTTGTAGGCTGTCCTCTTCCATTATATTATAAGCTCATTGAGGGTAAGGACTGTCTTTCTTTGTCATATTTGTATCCCCAGTGATTAGCACAGTGGCTAGCACATAGTAGGTATTGAATAAACACTTATTGATTGACTAATAGTAAGTGTCATAACTAATGGAAGAGTTTGGAGATGGGAAAGATATGGAGTAGAGTCTTGGACCGATTCACAGGGGAAGTGTGAAATTTGAACTGGGCTTTGAAGGATGTCTAGGATACAGATAGATAGAAGAGGACAGAGAAAGTCTCAATGGCTTTCAATTTTTCTTAAGTGACAAAGTATCAATTCTCATAAAACTCTAAATTTTAGAAGACCAAAGGCCAGTCTTCATTGGTTGGATGAATTTCTTTTTCAAATAAAAAGATTTATATTGAGTTCTCAACATTCACTTCCATAAGATTTTGAGTTCTCAGATTTATTCCCATCTCTCCCCTTTCCCCACCCCAAGATAGTATGTAATTCAATATAGTTTCCACATATAGATTCATATTCAACTCATTTTCACATTAGTTATGATGGAAAGAAGAATTAGAGCCAATGCGAGAAACCATGAGAAAGAAGAAACAAAAGAGAAAGAATAAATGATATGCTTTGATCTGCATTCAGAATCCATAACTCTTCTTCTGCATGTGGACAGCATTTTTCATCATGAGTCTTTTGGAGTTGTCTTAGATCTTTACATTGCTAAGAAGAGATAAGTATATCAAAGCCAGTCATAGAACAATGTGATTCTTACTGTGTACAATGTTCTCCTGGTTCCGCTCACTTCAGTTAGCATCAGTTCATATAAGTCTTGCCAGCCTTTTCTGAACTACTCCTGCTCATCATTTCTTATAACACAATAGTATTCCATTACATTTATATACCACAACTTTTTCAGGCATTCTGGTTTAGACAACTTTTTAAGAAAGATTTCCTTCCTAATGGAAAAAAATGGGAGAAGGGAATCTCTTACAGAAATGACAGTGGGAAATGCATGCTTTTACTCAATAGAATAGTCATCATGAGTCAGATATTCTGGATCTGGCTGAACTGAATTATTGTTCTACATAAAAATGCATCCTGGAAAAAGGAGGCTTGAGTTAATTTAAATTCAGACTCTGACAGCTGAGAGCTGTCAGAGCTACGTGACCTTTAGCGAGTTACTTCAAATCTCTGAGATTTGATACCCTTGTTGGAAAAATGAGGTCCCTCTCACCTTGTAGCATGATCACAGTGAGCCAATGAAAGAGCATATGTTACATACTTTGTAAACCATTGACACATTATACAAATGTAACCTGCATTATTGTAATATAAGAAATGAATTAATTCCAGAATTTTAAATTCTAGATGAATTTATAGTCTGTTTCAGACATAAGCAGGTTTCAGTTTACACACATATGCACATGCAAATTATATACAAATACACACACACACAAAGAAAGAGAGACAGAGGTTGTTTTTGATGGATATTTTTTCCTCCACTAAGATTTTCCTTCTCTCTTCAAACTAAAAGAGGAGAAGACAAAGGCTGTTACTGTTGTTGGGTGTTTTTTCTTTTATGCTGTCATTACATTGAACAATAACAAATGTACTAAATATGCACAATTAGATAATTATACAATTAGCCTTTTTATTGTCCAGTATGATATCATTACCAAAAGATTCTGAGAGGTAAAAGAAATTGATTCCCTTCCCTGTCACTGAATTAATTTCTTCCCAATTTATGGCAGTATCAGAGGGTTGAGCTCCAATGGTTTTTGGTTGGATAAAAATCTTTGTGCTTACTGGTAAAAAAAAAAATTCTATTTGACTCCCTAAAGCAGACACTGACTCAGCTGGAATCTTCCTCATATTCCTTCCTAGTCTCTCATTTATTTGTATTTTCTTTCTGTTTCTGTTTTTCCCCAGAGAATAGCTAGATTATAAAGTTACAGATGGATTACTTAGAATAATGCTTTCAAATGCTGAAGTATGACTGCTGGGGTTTTAGCTGACAAAGTATTTCTGCCCTGTCTACTACGTTTACTTTTTTTCTGAGAAAAAGATGTTTTGATATCCTTCCATATGACCTGCAACACTTTTTGACCTGTAAAACTAGGTGGACAAGGCTCATTGTTGAAAGTGAGTATCTTTGGCATTGGTACCATTCAATGATAGTAAAGAAACTGAGAGGCAGTGGGAGGTCTACCTTTGCCATTCTCAATCACTCTCCTAGCAGAAGCGCTGGTAAGTATACTCATGAGAACATGGGAGGTAATGCTTAAGGTCAGTCTGATCACAGGAAGGGTCCTTTGTGAATGAACTCAATGGAACTCAGCCAATAGAAAGGAAGTAACCCCTATTTTATATAGTCTAATTTTTTTTTTCTTTTAGGAACACAAGTCTTATGAACTATGGATTGAATGAATTATTCATTTGATTTCCTACCCCCCTGAAGTGGAAAAGATGCAGCGTATGGAGATTAGGTGCTTTCATAGTTTTAGCAGAATTCCCATTCCCATATTCTCTTATGATGCAGTGTAGCTTAGTGTCATGGTGCATATAGAGCACAGGGTAGTGGTATCATATCTGAATTCATATTGTTTTTAAGTTTATTCTAAATAAAGTTGCCCTTAATTGCATTTTATGATCTGGGAGTGTAGAATTTCATTCCAATCCCAAAAATGAATCACTGAATCAGCCTAGGCTAAATCTGACCAAGAAAAAGTTTGGTGAGGAGACAGATTTTAACTGTAAAAATTCAGGGCACTACATTTTCTAAAAGTCTTGTAAATATACACACATATTCATATATACACATACATATTTACATATATATGTGTGTGTATATGTATGTTGTTCAGTTTTTCTGCCATGTCCAACCCTTCATGACCATGTGGATCAGAGTTCACCAATACTAACCATGGAAAATTTTTGGCAAAGGTATTGGAGTAGTTGGTCATTTGCTTCTCCAGTGGATTAAGGCAAACAGAGGGTAAATTATTTGCCCAGGGTTACATAGCTAATAAGTTTCTGAAGTCAAATTTAAACTCAGGACTTTTTGAATCCAGGTCACAGTGCTCTATCCACTGAGTCAACTAGAGGATATATATGTATGTGTGTGTATATGTATGTATGTCTGATATGGATCCTGTATGCATATATGTACACATTTTATATGTATGTCTATACACATATAGACACATGTGCATAATACATATGCATATACATATTTTGTTTTACATATATGCATATGTATATACGCATATGTATGTATATTATAAATTCATAAATATATGTGGTGTTTGTGTGGATTATATATAGATACTTATATGTATGTATGAGCTAATTTTTGTTTTATGTTTTAAATCTCAGTGCTTAGCACATAATCTGGAATGGAGAGAGCACCTATTAAGTGCTTACTAAATAGAACTGAATTGAATTACTATCATTCTCTCTATCAATGAGCCTGTTTTTCTATGGTCATCCTCTTCTCATGGCCATCATGCATCAGCTCCCTTCTCCCTGTAGCCCCTTTCCCTATTGTCCAGTTCTTCCATTACTTAGCGTTTTGAGGAGGTATCCAGGTTGACTACACTCCTCGTTTGATTCTCCTGACTCTCTAGACTTTGGCCCATCCTTAATGGGGGTGCCCCCCATGTTTTTCAGCTTCTTACAGGTCTTATCTTCCCTCATTAGACACTAGGCCCCCAGAAGGCAGGGTCTGTCTTTCTTTTGACTTGTATTTGGACCTCCAGTGCTTAGACCAGTAACTGCTCACAGCATGTACTAGATAAGTGCCTGTTGACTTGATTTGAATAGTTATAGCATAAGCTCTGCCAATTCTTAACAGATAAAAAGAACATGAGTCCAAAAATAGAGAGCTGCATTCCAAGGGTCTCTGGTTTTTCTTCCCAAGGGATATTTTATCATGTCACATCATCTGTTTAAGCTTCTGCAGGGCAAAGGTCTTATCAGATTAATTAGCTTCATGGCATACCTAATACAGAGCCATATGCCTAAGCCCAGTTTCCACTCTTTGATAATGATGGTTATATCTGCTACTTGAAGTGGCAAGAATCTGTTGGAAAGATCCTGTCTGCTTGAGGCTTCAAAGTCCCTGCTCCTCCATCTGCCCCATCCTGTAAGGCAGAATAGCAGTAACATTTCTCTTCTCTCAGGCTCCATTCTCTGTTTTTTTAAATTTAGTTTTGACCAACGCATTCTATAAAAGATGTGAAAGTCAGTTCAAGTCAGCAGACATATATTAAGCACCTGCTAACTGCTGAGAATTCTTTTCTCCCCAATTTTTTTCTAATTCCTGCACCACAAGCTTTCCTCTGCTTCTCATCATTTGAAATTTACACACACAAAACATATCTACCCATCTTCTATCTTCCATTGTTTCCTTATTGCTACTCAGAAGTCTTTTTAGCCCTTCCTTATTGCCTCATTCCCTTGTTAAATTTCCACATTGATCATCCCAGGTATTTTCATCTTTCATCTAACATTTAACCACATCCCAGAATCCACAATATTATATCACTGTGCCTACAGTTTTACTAAGAAGATTATAAATAACTAAAATTAATTCCTTTGGTTCTCCTCTACTACATCTGAGCATCTCTGTATCTTCCTCAATCCTCTTCCTGGGCTTCACACAAAGCCCTTTCCCTTTCCATGACTGACTCCTTTCTCCTTTTCATGGTTAACTCCTCCAACTGTGTTCTCAATTCCATTCCCTCCAATTTCCTTTATCTCCATCCATCACTTGCCACTTCTTTTGTATTTTGAAACATTCCCACTTCAATGACTCCTTTTCTTTTGGATGCAGACATGATCAGGCCCTTATCAACCTAAAATGACCTTCCTTGGATGCTAATTCTAACCTACCTTCCAACTACCATCCTATTTTTCATACCTTGCATATAGCAGATGCTTAATAAATGCTTATTGATGGACCTAAAAGGAATAATATACACTTAAATAACCCACTTCTAAGTTATAAAAGAAAAAGTGAATAGTCCAAATGAAAAAATCCTTGTCATGTGCTATAAGAAATTTAAGGCTTTTAAGATCACTTACAATTCTAAGATATACCAAAGAAGTCTTCATGGATGATATAATAGCTGAGTTAGGCCTTGAGATAAGAGAGAAACGTCAAAAAACAACAAAAGGAATCCATACCCTGCACAGGGGACATAAGGGAAAATGACACAAAGTAAAGAATGTAAGGGTAAAGAAGAAGAGGTAGGATTAGGAGGGAAAACAGTATATATTCCAGTCTGGCTATAATTTGGTGCTCATGATTGAACAGGGGTAGGAAATAAAGATTTAAGAGCTATGGGGATTAATAGGTGAGGAAATTCCCTCTACCAATGCAGGTCAAAACTTTGCTACAACAGATATTTTTGAGAGTTGTTAAAATAGTGAAAAATTAAATGATTTTCTTGGAGTCATGCAGTCAGTTATATATTAGACGTATGACTTGAACCCAAGTGCTCTTGGTTCTAAGGTCAGTTTTGATCCACTAGGCCTCAGGGGAAGACAAGGTATATTGGATCCAGATTATAAAGGAGCTTTTTGCTGGAAGCACATGTGTATACGTTAGTCAGTGGTAAAGATGCATTGGAATTGTTTTTTATTTCTTTTTGCGTATGTGTATTTGTTTGGTTTAGTAAGGAAATGAACTAATCCTACTGGTGCTTTAATAAAGTATACTTGAGGCAAGAAGACCAGTGATAAGGTAGTTAAAGTGGGCAAGGAGAGATAAGAACCTTAAGTAGCAGGAATATGACATAAAGGGCTCAAATATGAAAGATATTTTGGAGGTAGAAACAACAAGATTTAACACCAAATGGTATGTAAGGGATAGGTGAGAAGTAGGGAGGGAGGGAAAGTAATAGGCATTTGTATAGCGCTTCCTGCCTATCAAGAACTGTCAAGTGCTAAACACTTTCACACATATCATCTCAGAAGGAAGAGTCAACAATAATTCAGAAGGGTTGAATCTGGGTAACTGAAAGGAGAGTGGTGTCATTGAGAGAAACAGAGAAGTTAGTGAGAAGAGTCAATTTGGGGAGGTGATGGGGAATTGAGTTTTAGACAATTTGAGGGATTCCTGAGTCATCCTGATAGAGCTATCCCTAAGGTAGTTGGAAATATGGAACTAACGCATCATAGAGAATTGGAGTTAGACATAGATTTGGGAGGTATATCATATAAATGATCATTTAAACTATAAGAATGATGAAAATATCTGTGGAGAGAATGTGGAGATAGAAGAAAAGTGACCCAAGTTCAGAAACTTGGAAGAAAGCCAAATTTAAAGGCTGGGAGGGGATGTGGAGTTTTTGAGAAAGGTAATATAGGGGCAATCAAGGCACAATGATAGTGCAGTAGCATAGAAGTCAAATGGGCAGTGGGTAACAAGCCTATACTGTGTTAGGTTCTGAGAAGACAGATAAATTGATGGATTAATCAATAGATTTATAGAAAAATAGATTAAATAAGATAGTATACATAGATAGATACTGTCTAGATGATATAATCTAGATACTATATAGATGATAGGTAGTATAGATGATGATAATGATGATGATGATGATGGACAGATAGATAAGCAGACGTACACATATATACCTAGGTACATGAGTAGATAGATACACAGAGATACACTGATACATAGATGATGGGTGGATAAATAGATAGGACAGAATATATAGATGGTGATAGGTAGACAGATGAAAGAAAGATAGGAAGAAGGATAAATAGATATAAAACACTTTGCCTTGAAGGTACTCATACTATACTGAAGAAGATAAATGTATAGAGTGAAAAATAGAGTATAGGGATAGGAACTGGTCTAAGACCCATAATAAAGGAAACTTCCATATGAGAAAACTGTTTCATAGGATGTAAAACAAACATCAAGTAGTTTGGGGAGGAAAGGCACTTAGAGTCTTGAGGATGAGGAAAGGCTTTAGATCACAGAGGTCAAATGATCAATTACGCCTAGAAGGATAAAGACAGAAAATACTCATCGGAGGTAACAGTAAGAACATCATGAATAGGTACAGCTCAGGTTTGTGGATAGAAAGCTGACCTCAAACTGAGTAATATATAAATTCAAGTCCTGTCTGGGGCTCACATGGTCTGGGACCTTTGGAAATTCAGTTTCTCAGAGTTTCCCCAAAACTCACCTAGACCATAAGCTACTAAGGAAGTGCAAATCTGCACTAGCAGAAGTATTTTCCTTGCCATATGTCCCATATGACTATCAAATCAAAAGTGCAACCCTGACCTCTTCCCCCCAAATAGCCATTAATAACATTCAAAAGAGACAATCCCTTAGCAAGGTAGAGACAGAAGCCTGACTTGGGGAGAATGAACAATAAGGTGGTGAGGAAATAGAAGTACTGAGTATAGATTATTCTCTTGAACTTTGGCAGCAACCATGAGGAGAGAGAGGGAACAATTACTTTCTAAAAGCAGAATCATCAGTGAGTCAAATAAAATGATTTAGAAAGTTCTAGGAGCTGTCTGGGTACATTTGTAGGTTAAGAGGAAAGAATTTCATAGAGAAGGAGAGATTAAAATGTAGAAAAAAGTTAGATGATTGAAGAAAGGTCACTTTAGAGAGCTAGGATTCATTTGCTTTTAGCATAAAGATGGAAAGGTTAGGTTCATTAAGGGGAAAGGAGAGGACATATTAGAACATCAAGAGCTTTGGAAGAATGGAGAAATAGAATCACTGAATTCAGACTAAGGAGAACAAAAGTTGCTAACGCAGAGTTGAAACCTAAGGTGTTAAGAGAGCACCTAGCTGCCTTCAATGAGTTGAACAATTTGGGCTTAGACCCAGGGGTGGGTGTAAAATTTGGATTCAATCAACACACTCAAGGCCCTAGAAGGCCACAGGTTCCCACCCCTAGTCCGTCAATGGCATTTGGAGGCAGTAAAGAGCCGGTTGTTATCATTGAGTGGCTGCTGGTCATTCTGGAAAGATTACTAAGAACAGCAAAGGTATTTGCAAAGAAAATTCTGTTTCAATCTCACAAAACAGAAGCAAATGAACTTCAGGCTAGAAACATTCCTGCTTCTTGGTTCTAGAGTCAACGGAACATTTCTAATCCATCTTCTTCATGGAAGCCTTTCAAATGTTTGTGGTTGTCCCCCATTGAGCCTTCTCTTCTCTAGAAGAAATGTTCCTAGGACTTTTAGGTCATACTTAAACGACATTATTGCCCTTCTCTGCAGAACTTCCAGACTGGTGTTTGCAACTGAACCTAGTCAACAAGATGTTGTCCAAACAGGGTAGGACAGGACACCTCTATCACCTCTCCTTATTCTAGACATTATAGCTAACCTGGTCCTGGAGATTTTCTCTCATGAGGCCCTGAGTATGATTGTAATCAACTTGCTAACATGTAGCACACAGGGAAAGGGAGTCAAAGAGAACTGATGTGTTTTGTTCCCTTCCAGAAACACTTTGTAAGTAGATCTTGGTTCTCTGGAGCTATGGTGTGTCTGGTGGAAGACTATAAATGCATGAGGTAATTCAACTTCAAAATAAGCTTAGTTAACTCCAATTATTCAATGACCCATGACTTAATAATTGAATATCATTCTTTATTAGTAGAAATTGCAATTCCTATATTACTTAGTAAAAAATCTGTATAATAAGAACGATAACCCAAAGGATAGGCAGTAAAAGGACATAAGTAGTTTTTTTTAAAGGAGAGATGCAAATAATTAATAATCATATGAAAAAATAGTTCAAATCATTAACAAAAAAAGCAATAATGAAATATCACCTTACTATTTGCAAATTGAAAAGAAGGTAGATGATATATAATGGAATCAATAAATGCTGGAAGTGCTATGAGATGATGAGAACATTGATTCACCATTAGTCACACTATGAATTGACCCAACTGTTCTAGAAAACTATTTGGAATCTTAAGCCATGGTGAACATACTTTCATCTAATTATCCTACTCATGTGTTTACTTCCTTAAAGATCTCATTGTTAGAAAGTTTCCATTCACATTAAAATATTCAGCGTAGCACTATTTATATTGGAACAAAAAATATGAAAGAAAATGATGAGTTCATCAATTGGGGAATGGTTGAAGAATTGCAACATGTGAATATAATATTGCTGAAATATAAGAAAAATGAATTTGAAGAATTTAGAAAATTTAGAAAAAAATAGCAAAAAACATGGTGAGATTTATATGAACTGATGTAGAATGAGGAGGGAAAAGTTGAGCCCAAAATCACTATGACCATAGTGATGGATTAAGACTGAGTTAAAAGCCAATTAAATTCATATGAAATGTAGTTAACTCCAAATGCTTAACATTGGAACATACTCTTCTGTCAAATGGTACTTGTATTGTCATTTCTGATTGCTTTGTTAGACTGCTTTTCTTAAGTAATGTTGTTTTGTTGAAGGGAACATGTTTTGGGGGCAAGGGGATTGTGTACTGAGAAGTGATGTTTGTATCAAATCACAAGATATCTATTCCATTTAACTGGTAAAAATTGTCCCTTTTTCAAAATGAAAAGAAAATTTGGGATTTAAATAGGGTAGTCTTTTGATTACTGAAATATAATATTTTGCCACACTTTGATCCTGGATCCTGGAAGGCTAATCAGTAGAAGATAAGTTTCGTGTCTTTCCTGCCAAGTCAAATAATCTCCCTCAAATACCAAGTCAAACAATCTAAATAATTGACAATTATGTCCCCAGTAATATATAATTGTGGAGGTGGAGAGAGAGAGAGAGAGAGAGAGAAAGACAGATGCTTTTTCTGAAGATTTCATTTTGAAAATTCTGGGGTTTGAGGTATCTGTAAACAAATCAGATAGGCACAACTAAAGGGACGTGAGGATCACATAGCTCCCTTCTCCTCCCTCTCCTTTTACAACCTAAGAAGACAGCCTTAGGAAGTTTTGGTTTTGGCTACCTATACTTGGAACTCTGATATCTCCTATTCTTCGCTGGATATGTTGACAGGCCAACATAATGAGGGTTTCTCATAATGAAATGTGAAATCACCCTGGATAGGTAAGAGAAGGAGAGAGTAAAATGAAACATCCTTGTTTGTTGTTGTATTAATAATAAGGTGAAGACCACAACATAAAATCTGCCTAAAATCTAGAGCATAGGTTAAAAAAATAAGTAAAAGAAGGTACCTTTTCCTTGTACTTTCCTCAAAGTATAGGGAATAACAATGAGCATTTGTCTCTCTACTCCAAGGAGTACCTAATGGCTCCTTTCCTCACAAGTAGGTGGCTAGTAGCAACAGATGTATCATTCCATATGATCTAGGACTGGAGTTCACAGATATGGTTCTTCTAACCTAATATCCTTAGTAGAAGATAAGATTTAGAATTCTCAAAGCAATGTGATCATAAAATAGAGTCCTCTACATAGAGAAGGGAGAAGAAGTATTTCTTGGACTCATCATCTCTGGAAGTTGCCTAGTAGATTACACCAAGTTCTAGGCATCCTGAATTCAAAAACTCAGGCACCTATCAGAGGCAGAGAGAGAAAAAGAGACAGAGGGAGAGAAAAAGAGACAGAGGGAGAGAGACACAGAGACACAGAGAGAGGAAGGGAGGGGAGAGAGAGAGAGAGAGAGAGAGAGAGAGAGAGAGAGTTCCTAGGAGAAAGATAGATTAAGGCAGTCTTCACGGAGTTTGAGCACCTGTAGCTCTACTGAGGAGAAAAATCAATGAGTTTTTCAGACTGCAGGTTCAAGGTGAATTGTGAGTTCTGGACTGTTAGCCTCTTAAAGTGACTTTATCTTTGGGATAGGAAGTTTAATGAATCTAATGAGCTATTTGAGTCCATTAAGATTTTGTTCAAGTCAGGTTCAAGTTAAGATTTTGTTCAAGGGCTTCCTCAAGTATTTTGTATCTAATGCGTTTTTTTTATTTTTATGTTGGAAGAAATCAAGACTGTCCCATATCCAATATCCATATACCTGTTAGACCCTGTTAGCTACTCATGGGATAATCTGGGAATGAGCTTTACTTAAGCTTTATTCAAGATGTTTCCTTAGAGGGGGCAGAGCCAAGATGACTGAGTAGAAAGATGACCTGCTCTAGCTCTCCCCACTCAGCCCATGAAATACCTGTAAAAAAAGACTCTAAACAAATTCTAGAGTAGCAGAAGCCACAAAATGGCAGCGTCAAAGAGATTTCCAGCCCAGGACAGCCTGGAAGACCAATAGGAAAGGTCTATTGCACCAGGCGCAGAGCAGAATGCAGCCCATGGAGCCCAACCCAACCTTGGCTGCATGGCACCAGCAGGAACAGGACAGGAGCAGGCATTGGGGGTGGAATCCCTGGCAGCAACAGCTGCAGTTACCGATTTCTCAACCCATAAATGCCAAAGACAACTTTAAATGTTAGTGAGAAAGCTCTTTCAGCTGGATGAGAAGGGAGCAGGCTCCTCACCCAGGTCCCAGACAGTGGCAGCAGCAGCCTCCATTTTTGGAGCCCTCTGCCTAAAGACCCTGAGGGAATGTAGCATTTGATCTGGGTCTCAGTCCTGAGTGGCAGTCCTAGAGTGAGGAGAAGCTCTGGTATAGTGGGGCAGGTGGAGGCTCTGAAGAGGGAATTCTACTCACAGATCTGTGGCATAAAAGCTTGTGGTTGCTCCCAAACCAGAGCACAGACTAAGAGAGGAGGCAGCTCCTCTCCCCTGATTTTGTCACCTTGGAGGAACTGAGAAATTGAAGGTCACTAAAGTATACCCTTCACTTGACAAAGAATTCAAAAATCAAGTAACTGACTGGGAAAATGCCCCAAAAAGAGAAAACAAACTTAAGTCTATAGAAGATTACTTTACTGGTGAACAGGTATTTTCTTCCATCCTTTCAGATGAGGAGGAACAATGCACACCATCAGAGGAAGACATAAAATTCAAGGCTTCTGCATCCAATACCTCCAAAATAAATATACAGTTGTTTCAGGCCATGGAAGATCTCAGAAATGATTTTGAAAATGGAGTAAGAGAGGTGGAGGAAAAATTGGGAAGAGAAAAGAGAGGGATGAATGAAAAACAAGTCAACAGCTTGCTAAAGGAGAACAATAAAATGCTGAAGAAAATAACACCTTTGAAAATAGGCTAACACAAATGGCAAAAGAGTTGCAAATAGCCAATGAGAAGAAGAATGCTTTAAAAAGCAGAATTAGTCAGATGGAAAAGGAAGTTCAAAAGCTCACTGAAGAAAATGAGTTCTTTAACAATTAAAATAGAGTAAATGGAAGCTAATTACTATCAGAAACCAAGAAATTACAAAAAAAACCCATAAGAATGAAAAAATTGAACACAATATAAAATATATGTCTGGAAAAATAACTGCCTTCAAAAATAGATTCAGGAGAGACAATTTAAAAATTATGGGACTACCTGAAAGCTATGATCAAAAAAGAGCCTAGACATCATCTTCTATGAAATTATCTAGGAAAACAGCTGTAATATTCTAGACCCAGAAGTTAAAATAAATTTTGAAAGATTCCACTGATTACTTTTTGAAAGAGATCTGAAAAGAAAAACTCTTAGGAATATTATAGCCAAATTCCAGAGTTCCAGATCAAGGAGAAAATATTGCAAGCAGCCAGAAAGAAATAATTGGAGCATTGTGGAAATACAATCAGGATAACACAAAATCTAGCAGCTTCTACATAAGGGGATTGAAGGGCTTGGAATATGATATTCCAAATGTCAAAGGAACTGGAATTAAAACCAAAAATCAGAAAAGCTGAGTATAATACTTCAGGGGAGAAATGGTCATTCAGTGACAAGCATTCTTGATGAAAAGTCCTGAGCTGAATAGAAGATTTAACTTTCAAGCAAAAGAATCAAGAGAAGCATAAAAAGGTAAACAGGAAAGAGAAACCATAAAGGACTTACTAAATTTGAACTGTTTACATTCCTACGTGGAAAGATGTTATTTTTAATTCTTGAAACTTTTCTCAGTATTTGAGTAGTTGGAGGGATTATATACACACCTATATAGACAGAGGCACAAAGTGAGTTGAATAGGAAGGGATGATATCTAAAAAAATAAAATTAAGGGATGAAAGAGGAATATATTTGGAGGAGAAAAGGAAAAATAGAATGGCGAAAATCATCTCTCATAATAGAGACAAGAAAAAGCATTTTCAATGAAGGGGAAAAACAGGGAGGTGAAAAAGTGAAGCTTACTCAACACGTTTGGCTTAAGGAGAAACAACACACACTCAATTTGGTATAAAAATCTATCTTATACTACAGGAAAACAGGGGAGAAGGGAATAAGTGAGGTGTGGGGGGATGATAGAAGGGAGGGCAAATGAGAGGAGGGAGTAAGAAGTAAACATTTTTGGGGTGGGACAAGGTCAAAAGAGAGACTAGAATAAATGAGGGGCAGAATAGAATGGAGAGAAATATAGTTAGTCTTTCACAACAAACTACATTATTAACTTGCAAAGGTACACATGTACCGTGTATATTGAATTGCTTACCTTCTTAGTGGGGATGGATGGGGAAGGAAGAAGGGAGAGAAATTGGAACTCAAAGTTTTAGAAACGAATGTTGAGAATTGTTTTTGCATACAACTGGGAAATAAGCAATACAAGTAATGGGGTATAGAAATCTATTTTGCCCTACAAGAAAAAAGAGAAGATGAGAATAAGGGAAAGGAGGGGTGTGATAGGAAGGAGGGCAGATTACGGGAAGGAGTAATCAGAATGCATGGTGTTTTGGGGTCAAGAGGGAGGAGAGATGGGAGAAAATTTGGAACTCAAAATCGTGTGGAAATTAATGTTGCAAAATAAAAATAAAAAAAGACGTTTCCTTAGAGCTAAACACACCATGAGGGCATGAACTAAAGAATAAGTTAAGATTTGGACATTTATTAAGTGCATAATATGTGCCAGGCAGTATGCTAAGCAGTGGAGACGCAAAAGACAGTTTCTACCCTCAGGGAACTTACAATCTAATGCATGGAAACAGAAACTAAACATTTAGGGCCAGCCACCAAGATTAAGCCTGATTTACGTGAAGTCACATCCTTAAGAGGCCTTGGGGATGTGTTACATTTATTTATTTATCTCTGAACAAGCTGTATATAGCAGTAGAATGTAAGCTCCTTAGGGTCAGAGACTGTATCACTTTTGTATTTGTGCCCTAACTGCCTAGCATATTTAATAAACTCTTGTTAATTGATTGAAAAAATATAGTCCATTGTTCTTGTTCTTTCTATTGTTATCCAAGTAGAAATTAATTTCACAGCAATTTTAGACCTTAAAAGTAGGTAAAAGGGCTTTGTTATAAAAAATTGATAAATAACATAGACTTAAAAATACTTAGTAGAATAATGAATTTTAAATTTATTTAATACTACAATTAATATCAATTGGTACATATTTTCTAAGAGTAAGACGTCACTCATACTATAATTAGATTCAAGCTGTATGAAGATTGTACAGTGAATAATGAGTCCATCTTGTGAAATCACCACAAAAAACCCTTCGAGCTATACAGATGCACCTGGGTAGCTTACAGCTTTTCTGGAGCTTGTTTTTGAATTTGTGTTTGATATTAATCCCTCTCACTTTGTTTTTCCATTTCTTATTACTTACTAGTCGGGCTTATCTAACTAAGCATTAGAGGATGAGGAAAAGATGGAAGGGGCTAATAATGGCTCACTGTATTCATTTTGTCCTTTGTGAGTTGTTCTGAAAAATGATTTAGTGGGAAAGACATTAAAGCAAGAAGCTAAAATGAGGATTTTTTACTGTTTGTATAGTTAGTCATCCCTCTCACCATCTTATTCTGCCTAATTCCTATACACTCCCACTGGACATTCATTGCTTCTTCCCTTCCACTTTTCCCCTAGACCAGTAGAACAATCACAGAACCTGAGTTAGAAAGAATCTCAGAGGCCATTTAGTTCAGCCTGCTACCTCCCACATGCCAACCATCCCCTTTTCCAGCTGCTGGTGTTATCTCCTCACCTATTTTGCATTTACTTTTTTTGATATTTTCTATTTGTCTGTCTATCATATCTTCATCTGTCTGTTTATACATCAAACTACCTCACTACTTCAACCTTCTATGGTAGATATGGTAGGAAATCCACACAACTATATCAATTCCATATCAATCAATTCTAGCTCCTCATGCTGTTGTTAAGTAATCCTCCTTTTCATTAAAGATCAGATGATCTATGAATACCTAATTTCATTCCAGTTCTGAACCTGGACCTGAGTCAAGTCTAGCCCTACTGGCACAAAGTCCATCCATCATAAATATGTGGGATAGCAAAGTTTACTTTAGGACAAGATGTCTCCAGATAATAACCTGGAAACTCAACAAAGCACAAAACCATTAAGTTAAACTAACCAATTTTTCTATTTCTTTTTAAAGTAAAATCAAAATAAAGAATGAACCTCCAAATCATGCAGGAAAGAAAATTTCTGAGCACTATCTGATCCATTCTAAAGTTACCAATTCATTTTTATCTTGAGGTACCCTGAATGATGAGATATTGTCATAATTTCATTCATTTTTTTCTCTCAGCATAAAAATATATATTGTCAGTTATTCTACTGAGATCTCAAAGCTCCAAATAACTGATAAAATTCTAATACCAACTGTCAAGAATTACAAACACAAATAATGAAGATAATTTGTGAAGAAAAATGATATAAATTTTAAAAAAGCATAGGTCAATAATAATTGAAGTACTCCATTCCCAACTGGCCATATGGCAGGTCCAATGGTGAAAATAAACGATGGAGAAAGCACTGACTTAACTAATGGGCCTTAAGTTAAATTGATGCTTCTGATGCTACTATCTACATGTCTGGACAAATTATTTCATCTTTGAGGATCTCCGTTTTCTTGTTTATAAAAGAAGGGGTTAAACTAGAAAGCCTCTCATGTCTCTCCCAGCTTTAAGTTTATGATCCTATAAGCTTATTGGAGATTTCCTTTTCTCAAGCTTTCCTTTATCTCTTTCTAAAACTTCACCTAGTTATAATTAAAGTAAGCAATCAGTTTTGCCATACAGGGCTGGAATTTAGAAGGAATTGTCAAATAGAAGCAACTGAGGTTAACATAGTAAGGATTATTAGTAAAAAAAATATGAAGCTACCATTTTGAGTTATGCAACTAGAATGATCAGTTCCTCTGCTGAAAGAATGACTCTAAATATGCCAAAATCTCAATAGCAGCCCTTTCGTGGTTGGAAGAAAATAAATGGAAACAAACTGGATGCTTATCAATTGGATAATGTTTAAACAAATTTTCCTACATGAATGGAATGGAATATCACTGTGCTATAAGAAATGATGGAAACAACAAATAGAAAGAAGCATGGAAAGATCCATCTAAGCAGACTCAAGAAAATAATTTATATAATTATTGCAGTGATTTAAATGGAATAATAACAAACATAAAATAATGAAAACTGAATATTGTCAAGGTATAAAAAAGAAAGTCAGTCCCAAAGATGAGAAGAGAAAACAACTTCCCCCACTTCTTCACAGAGGTTAGAGTCCGTGAGTCTGGAATATTTCATGTAACATCAGTTGTTGTTTTTTTTGGAAGATACCAGAGAAAGGACAGAGACTTGCCTGAGCTCTCCCAAATTGCCCTCCAAACACCTTTAAATAATGCCTAAAAACAAATTCTTGGGTAACAGAGGCCACAAATGGATAAGGTAAAACAATTTTCTAGTCCATAACTTAGAAGATCTGAAAGAAAGGTTTGGCACACCAGGGAGAGAATGGAGTATAGACCAGTGCAAGCCAGCCCATAGCAAATCACTAGCAGCTCTTGGAAACAACTTAATTAGTGCTGGCAGCAGTGACTTTCAGAATTCTCAGCCTACAGATGGTAAGAAGACTGACAAGTGGTCAAAAATAGATTAAGGAAGTCAATTTGCTGGCACTTGGTGTATAACTACTGCCCATACTTACATCCAGGTTACAGTCTCAGGTCTGTATTGTGGGGCAAGGAGGGGCACTAGCATACCACAGCTTGTAGAGTAGGGGAGCAGGGCTCCTGGTCACAGTTCCAGGGAAGAAAAATTGCTTGTAGTTGCTCCCAAATTAGATTACAGGACAGTAGAGTCATAAACAATCTCTCCTTAGATCATACCAACTTGGAAGAACTGAAAACATACAGACCCTCAGAACTAGCTCTGAAAAAAGTTGCACAAAAACTCTGAAGATTAGGACAGTGCTCCTTCCACCCTGGGAGCAGAGCTCAACTTCAACATAAGATTAAAAGTCAAGAAACAGACTGGAAAGAATGAGCAAATAATAATCACAAAGAACCTGACCACAGAAAGTAACTATGGTGACAGGAAAGATGAGAATTCAAACTCAGAAGAAAACAACTAAATCAAAACTGCTATATTCGAAGACTCAAGGAGAAAAAATGAATGACCTTAGGTTCCAAAATAATTCAGTGAAAATTTAAAAATGGGTTTTAAAAATCAAGTAAGGCAGGTAAAGGTAAAATTAGGAAAAGAAATGAAAGTGATATAAGAAAATCATGAGAAAAGTGTCAACAGCTTGGTAAAGGAGGCAAAAAAAGTACTAAAGAAAATAACACCTTTAAAAACATAGGGGGTCAAATGAGACATAAAAATCCACTGAAGAGCAGAATTCATTTTAAAAAAGAGAAATGGTCAAGTGGAGAAAAGATGTATAAAAATTCGTTGAAGAAAAGAACTTAAAAATAGAATTGGCCAAATGGAAAAGGGGGTACAAAAGCTCACTAAAGAAAATGATTCCTTCAAAATTAGAATTGTGCAAGTAGAAGCTAATAACTCCATGAGATATCAAGAAACCATCAAAGACAATCAAAATAATTTCAAAAACAGAAAAAAATGTGAGCTATCTCATTGGGGAAAAGAAGATAATTTAAAAACACTTAAGTATCATCTTTTAAGAAATTATCAAGGAAAATTGCCAGCAAGCAAAATAGAAATTGAATCAGCAATCTCGTCCTGAAAAAGAACCCAAAATGAAAGCTCCCAGGAATATTATAGCCAAATTCCAGAGCTCCCAGGTTTCAGAGAAAATATTGCAAGAAGACAGAAAGAAACAACAATCAAAGAGCCACAGCCAGGATAACAAAAGATTTAGCAAGTTCTATATTAAAAGATCAAAGGTCTTGGAATATAAATGAAGGAAACAGTATTACAACCAAGAATAACCTATCCCACAAAATAGTATAATCCATCAAGGGTAAAATAGACATTTAATGAGAGGACTTTGAAGCATTTCTGATGAAAAGGCCAGAGGTAAATAGAAAATTTGACTTTCAAATACAAGAAAGGCAGAGAAGTCATAAGTGATTCAATAAGTTTAACCTCTTTACATTCCTTCGTAGGAAAATGGTACTTGTAACTCCTATAAATTTTCTTATTATTAGGGAGTTAGAAGGAGCATCCATACACAGAGGGAATGAATATGAATTGAACATGATGAGATCATATCTAAACAAATAAAATTAAGAGATGAATAAGAGGAATCCACTGGGGGAAGGGGAAAGGGAGAAGTAGAATGGGGCAAACTATCTCGCAAAGTTTGTTAGTTATTGTCCTTTATTCTCAAAGAGGACAAAAATTGACATCACCATGTTGGGGTCAACATACAGTATGTCCAACTGTGGCTGATCAGACCAACGTGAGCTCAGAAAGCTCTACCACAGGTTGGGCACAAATAGTCTGTATGAACTTTTGAAGTGGCAATGTCTCTAAATCTCATGTTTCATTTCAGCTGCTGCAATTTTGCTTTGCTCATATAGCACAGCACCTTCTGTGATGAAGGCATGACATGCTAGGTGGCCTATGTCCGTGTCTCTCATATCTCACAATTGATTTCAAAGTTGTGAAGAGAGACCTTGAGAGTGTCCTTGTATCACTTCTTCTAATCTCCATGTAAGTTCTTGCCTTATGTGAGCTCTCTATAAAATAGTCTTTTAGGCAAATGTGTGTTTGGCATTCAAATAACACAAGTTAATCAGATTTGCACTCTTTGCAGTACAGTTTGAATGCTTGGCATTTTACTCTGAGAAAGGACCTCAGTGTCTGGTACTTTATTTCACTAAGTGATCTTCAGAATCTTCCTAAGACATTTCAAATGGAAATGATTCAGTTTCCTGGCAGCACTGTTATACTGTCCAGGTTTCAAAGGCACACAACAATGAGGTCAGAACAACAGATCTGTAGACTTGCAGTTTGATAGGCAAGTTAATAGCTCTTCACTTCCATTCTTTCCTTCAGAGACTCCCAAAATTAAGTTAGCTCTGACAATATGTGCATCAACCTCATCATTTTTGTGCATATTCCTAGAAAGTATACTGCCAAGGTAAGTAAACTTATACACGGTGTACAAAATTTCTCCATTTGCTGTAACATAGGGTTATACATATGGATGGTGTGGTGCTTGCAGGTGGAGAACTTTTGTTTTCTTGGCATTCATGTTAGGCAAAAATTAGCATAAACAGTAAAGATTTGATTCATGCTGTGATACATCTTGGTCTTAGAAGCTGCATCAAGTGCACAATCATATGTAAGCAAAAAGTCATACACCAATATTCCCTCTACTTGAGTCTTATCTTGTAACCTTTTTTGAAGTTAAATTACCATCAGTGGCATACATGACCTTGATGGATGTTAGTTCTCTTTGAAGATATCTGGCAGCTTTGCTGAAAACATCATGTTAAAAAGCAAGGGGCAAGTACACAACCCTACTTCACTTGGTGATCTGTAAAGCATGACAGCATCATTCATTATCCAGAACTCATGCAAGCAAACCATCATGAAACTGATGTATAATCCTGATGAAATTCTCTAGGCAACCAATTTTTGCCATGATTTTCCACAAGTACTTGTGACTTACAGTATCAAAGACCTTGGTGAGATCAACAAATCTTGTATACAGACCTGTGTTTTATTCTGTTCCTGGCATTTCTAAATGATTTCAAATCAAAGAGGCATGAAAGAGGTTTTACACTGGAGTAGAAGATGAGGATCATGAAGGGGAGTGATTGAACTTTACTCTCATCAGAATTGGCTCAGAGAGGAAATAAAACATATATTCAGTTCTATATAGAACTCTACCTTACCCTACAAGAACATAGGAGGGAAAGAACATAAGAGAAGGGGGGGAGTGGTAGAAGGGAGGGTAGAATGAGGGAGGTAATAGTCTGAAGCAAAACACTTTTGAGTATGGGTAGAGTAAAAGTAGAAAGATAAAAATACAAAAAAAATAGAATGGAGGGAAATACATAGTTAATAATCATAAATGTATAAAAATTTTCAATTTCTCTTAAAAATACTTCATTTCTCAAATATATAGACAATTGAGCCTAATTTATAAAAAAAAAATAAAAACCTTTCTCCAAATGATAAATGGTCAAAGGATGGAAATGGGCCAGTTTCAAATGGAGTAATCAAAGCTACCTGTAGTTAGATGAAAAATATGCTGTTAATAAGCAAATAAAAATTCTGAAGTACCACCCCATGCCTTTCAGATTGGCCAATATTACAGAAAAAGGAACATGATGATTGTTGGAAGTGATATGGAAAAATTAAGACATTAGTGCACCATTGGTGGAGTTGCAAACTTATTCAACCATTCTGAAGAGCGATTTGGAACTATTCCCAAAAGGCTATAAAACCATGCAAATCCTTTGACCCAGCAATACCATGACTAGGTCTATATCCCAAAGAGAGTTTTAAAAATGAAATGGACCTATATGTACACCTCTTTTGTAGCACCTCTTTTTGTAGTAGAAGAGAATTTGAAATGGAGGGGATGCCCATCAATTAGTCAATGGCTGAACAAATTGCGATATATGATTATACTGGATATTATTACACCCTAAGATTTACACAAACTGATGCAAAGTGAAATGAGCAGAATTGGAAGAATATTGTACACAATAACAACAATATTATACAATGTTCAACTCTGAAAGACCTCACTCTTTTCAGAAATACAATGATCTGAGACAATTCCAAAGGACCCATGATAAAAAATGCTATCCACCTCCGGAGAAAGAACTAATAGAGTCTGAATGCAAATTGAACTATACTTTTTTATTTTGTTTTCTTGTTTAGTTGGTTTTTAGTTTATGTTTTCTTTAATATGACCAATGTGAAAATATTTTCCATGACTCCACATACATGCATATATACATAACACATATATATGTATGCATATATACATGTGTGTGTGTCTCAAATTGCTCACTTTCTTAATGAGAGAGAAAGTGAGAGAATTTGGAACTCAAAATTTTTAAAAAAAGAATGTTAAATTTGTTTTTACATGTAACTGGGGAAAATACTAAATATACTTAAAATGTGTTCATTGGTTTTGCTATTTTTTCCCTTTACTTTCCCAAAATCCTTTGTTATGAGGAATCATCTCAGAAAGGGGAAGGAAGATGATACAGGGAGAAATCTTAAAATGAAATCTCTTATTTAGAAAAATAAGAAGCTACCAGATGTCATGCTTCCTCCTAATGCTGATCTTTCTCCCTAATGATACCCTCCCCAAAAGTAGCTCTCTAGTATCCCCAGCTTTCTTTCTCCTTCATTTCCTCTCCCTACAAGATGGTACCCTTGGGTTTCTTCCTAGGCAGGGTTTTATGTTCCAAATTTCCAATTCTTTATTCCAAGTCATTCTCCTCATTCCTGCCTGAAGTTATCTCACAAAGGTGATCTGAAATTACCTTTCCTGGTGCTCCTTCCAGCATGCATTGTGCCAAGCTTGTCTCAGATCTTTAAGTTATTACTTATGGTGTGTCTATATGCCTTTCCTCCATCTATCTCAATAAGAACATCTGAAAGATTTCAGTTCTTGGGAGCCTTTATGCCCCCTCCTCAAAAGATGATATCTATTCTCACAGATTTAACTCTTACCTCTGTGACAAATGTTCCCAGATCTAATTTTCCATCTTTCACCTAAGTTTTAATATCACCTCTCTATTTGCTGCTGGATATTTCCACTTGGATATGTCCTGTTACCATATCAAGCTTAACATGTTGGGATTTTTTTTCCCAACATCAACTTCCCCCCATCCCCAGATTCTATATTTCTGTCTAAGGCCTGCCACTATCCTCCTAATCACCAGGGTTCAAAAAATTCAGGTTTATGGGATCATAGACTTGGACTCATGGGAGTCTTAATGGTCCAAGGCCAAAGTCCACCTTGTATATAAATAAATTAACAAGAGTGTGTGACCTTGAAAAAAGATTACATACCTAGTTAGTGTTGCAGATAGGATTCAGATGAGCATATTCTTGAATCCAGTGGTCTATCCAGTGTGCCATTCTTACTCTTCAATGTCCTCGTTCCCTCAATGAGCTGATGAGGCAAAATCTATATACATGAAAAACAAATGATAAAAAGAAAATATTATTGAGTACCAGAAGATTCATAGAGATGAAAACTAATTACTGGAATTCACTGTGGACTACAATGCTCAGAGAAAGCTTCACAAAGGACATGGGAATTCAGTGGAAACTTAGGAAGCACCATGTGACTTTAGCATCATGAAGATATACATTTAAATCTTGTCTTTCATACATACTGATTGTGTGACCTTGGGCAAGTTTCTTAAATTCTCCCTGACAACTCTGCAAGATCAAAATGGACAAGAGTAGGACTCAACAGGCACAATTAGATCACTCAGCAGTTCAGATACCAATAAAATCACAGATCTAGTCCTTAACTTTTAGAAGGGTGGGTGGATTAGCAAACAGCATTCCTGACCATTATTTGTATGGTGGTAAAGAAGCCCATTTAACTAAGGTCCCTCCTTCCCTGACACCACTTGATTAAGTGGCATGACATAATGGGTAGGTAATTGAGACAATGAGGTGTTACAAGTGTTACACATAGTGAGGCACTGGATTCCCAAATCATATGATATGATGCAAACTTTTGTTTACAGTGATGTTTTTGCAGATCCCTATAGTCCTCAAAATCATGTTTCATAAGGTAATGAAGAAATATATTGGGTCGGTATGTCATTATACTTCCAGTTTTTATCTGCTTGAAGACAGCTGCCATGCTTTCCGTGAGTTTATTGAGCTTTTCAAGAAAGGACAAGGCACAGACACTAAATTTCTGGGACAGCAAAGCTCCTGGGGCATGAGAATGCAGCATGGATCTTTGTCCTGCTTCTAATTAATCTAAGAGCGTTAAGGAGCTCATTTTAGAAGAGAACATTTTGCTTTGGGTTTGAGTGTATTTGTTTTCTAAGTACAGTAAGAGGCATTTGGCAAATGCTCACAGATAGGAAAAGAAGTGAATAACCTGGAGGACTGGTTATAAAGAAAGGTCCTAAAAGGAAACATCAACCAGGAAAGACTGTACAAGTGTGACTGCATGGCTGTCAGCATCAGTGATTCTACTGAGACCTTAAAGATGATTTTTGTGGAAGCATAAATTCCTGGAAAAAAACCAGGAAAGTAGGGAACATTGATTTGGCTAAAACCCTTGAGCTATGTTATCCATATGCTTAGAATCATGTATATTTAGAAGGTAGAAGTAGACCTTTGGAGAAGAGTTAGAGGAAGTCATTAAAAAAACTTGGATAAAATAAAGGTTTTAGAATATTAGTTCTATTATCTAAGGAAAAGAAAAATATTTCTTCTGAGGAGGAAAACACAAGGTATCAAACATGATTGCTAGCTATCAGGTCACATTTTATGTATACTTCTATATTATTTAAGGACACACACGCACACATGCATACACATACACACACACACACACACACACACACACACACACACACACACACACCTTCCTTTCCACTATGCTAGTGATAAAAACTTTTCTGTTAAAAAAAACATCAAATTGAAAGGACTCTGTCCACAACACAGGCCACTAATTAGTTATTTAGTGAAATAAACTCACTGTTCAGTCATTTCAGTTGTGTCCATCTCTTCATGACTCCTTTTGGGTTTCCTTGGCCAAGATACTGGAGAATTTTGCCATTTCCTTCTCCAGCTCACTTTACAAATGAGGAAACTGAGGCAAACAAGGTTAAATGACTTGTTCAGGGTCATGCAACTTGTGTCTGAGGCTAGATTTGAATTCAGGAAGATGGGTCTTCCTGACTCAGTATTGACCTGAGCCCAGAACTCCATCCACTGCACCCACTAGCTGCCCAAACTAAACTCTGCAGGGTAATAAATGTATTTAATTTTTACTGATTATGTTTTTTTGGTGTGCTTGAGTATTAGCATGAACGTACGGGCAAGGGATGAGTAAGACACTAATAATGTGTTTAGAGAGGTTGTGGTCCATGCAGTCCCTGGCAGACTGTTATTAAAATCTGTATTATAATTCATGGAAGCTGACTTGGTTGCTGTCTCAGCAGAGCTATCTCCATGGATGCATGTGACTTGTTAGCATTCCTTAAATGCCTAACTTATTAATATGCAATCACATTTGGAAGGTAACTTTAAAAGGAGACTATAAAAGGGGCTTTGGTAAAGCATGGATCTCCTGCTATACATTCTTTCCCCATCCTGCTGAAACCTTATATGGATTTTGACATTCTGGGTTCTCCTATTCAGTGACTCATTCTCACATTTTGTTTTGTCCACATGGCTTCAGTGACTCCTGCCATGCAGGCTAACACAATCCTTATTCTGAATCTCACGTTTGCAAATAGCATTTAATGTCCACCCTCTTCTATTTGCAGCAAAAATGAATGCATTTGAAATCTTACATGAACTGCCAGAGTGAAGTACATAAGATTAAAAAAACATATTAGGGCAATATTTATTATAAAGTGATGGCAGATTTTAATGTCATGTCGTTGCTAGGCAAAGGGAGAATGAGGAAACAAGGCAAGGTGACAATTACACAATGTTTAGCTAAATCCTTCCTAAAGTACATCACAGGGAAACATTGGATGTAATCATTTGGCATTTAGCACCTTGAAGTTTTTGTTTATACTGGATAATGGCATGTTAAAATGTTTATTTCTTTGGGTTGCATGATAATGAAACAACTGTGTAGCTCAATGTGTGTCCTCAAGAGGGTGGATCAGGGGAGCTAGTTTTAAAATGGCATAGAGTTGCTCTGAAATTGGTTTGAAGGAGAGTTTGCTCCTCTCTCTGTATTCATTCCCACAGTACTTTATTGAATTCCCAGAAATATCCTAAGAATCCTTTTCTAGAGACATTTTAAGATACAAGCATAGAGGTTCATCAGTGGTTAATAAGATAATTGCTTTTTAAATCAGTTTCTTTACTCCAGAACCTTGGACAAGAATATTAACTGAAGTGGCTTCAAGCTATTTAAAAGGAGCACACAGTAAATTCTGATCTTCTTTATTACTCAAACTTTCTGTTCTATTAATGAACAACACCACTCTCACCACATCTATACATCTCTAACTTTTACAATGGTATGTTTTATGATTCAATGCTATTTCTAATCAACAGCTAATATTGCCCTTGTGGTCCTCTCTCCAAGCATCTTTGGTTAGTGCTATCGGGTCATTCCCTGGCCTTTCTTACAAATAATAATAATATCATCACACTGTTTAATTGTAGTCTAGCAGGAGACCATATATCTAGAAAGAGAAGGAATTAGACATCATCTGTAGTCTAACTCTCTTTATTGTAAAGAAGAGAAATCTCAACAACCCAGGAAAGGTCTTTCCTATGTATCTTTTTTTTATTATTATTATTCTGTGGCATTAGCCAACATGACAAGTAAAGTTTGGGACTGGCCATATTGTATTTGAGCATGATGATGGTGGTGATGATGGTGATGATGATGGTGATGATGGTGATGATGATGATGATGATGGTGATGATGATGATGATGATGGTGATGATGATGATGATGATGATGGTGGTGGTGATGGTGATGATGATGATGATGATGGTGGTGATGATGGTGATGATGATG
>CM053771.1:544371877-544403577 GCA_028658325.1 Potorous gilbertii | reverse complement strand
ACACACACGTACACACACGTACACATACACATATACAAGAGTACCCACACACACATTCACACATGCATGCACACACAGAGACAGAGCACAGAGTGAATTGAATAGGATGGGATCATATCTTAAAAGAAATCAAGGTAGGCAGTGAGAGACAAATGGAGTGGGGGGACCCCACTCCCCAATAACCCAAAATGTTAAATGTTAAAAAGTTAAAAATATTTATTTAAAAAAAATAAAAAAAAAAAGAACTTATAACCTCAGGAAAAAAAATAAAAGGATTCATTCACTTTTTGATGCTATCACCACTGTCTAACCTTTTTTCTAAGAGTGTGGGAAATAGAACTTTGAGTTGAAATACTTTCTAACAGCCCCTTCTTTCAAGGTTAAAGAAATATGCTACTACCTGTCCAAATTAAGCAAGCAGACAGATTGACCCAGAAGGTGAAATCAAAGGGTTCAAATGGATATGAAATAGCCCCAGATTATCCAAAGCATGATGGTGTGAGGAATAGAAATTAAGTCATTCAAAATGTAATAAAATTGAACTGGAAGTGTTCCAACTTGGCTGTGAAGAGCAAATGATGATAGGAGAAGGAAAATGGATGGAAAATTGCCCAGTGTGAGTGGAATATACGATTGGAACTCATACTATGTTTTCAAACAGATTAATGCTAAGCTAGGTCAGTATCCTCCAGTTAGTCTTTATCGTATGTTATCTTTTCTTCCTTCAGGGCAATCAGTTTATATGGTTTGCAATATATTCGTTTATGCTCTAATCCAAATAAAAAAGGAACTGTTCATGATTGCAACTGTCCCAGGAGCGTATTGTGCAATTAACAGTCTTTCCTTGACTTCAGCTAGACTTGAGACATTTGTGTTTCTTGTTTCAGTCAACTATTTTGAGTTGACATTAAAGTTTAAGTAGAAGAATTGCCTAAAATGATCCTATTTAACATTTTTGCCTGATGTCTGTGAAGTCATGAGATATTCATTCATCAGGTGACACTGGACAAATCATTTCAAGTAATTCATGTCACCAGAACAATGGCCAGAGGGAGAAAATAAATTCAGTCAGTTCGCTGTTTTGATTCTGAACTCTTCCCCCCCCCCAATAAATTATCAAACTGTGTTTCCACTATCATTGTTACTCCTTAAAAATGAACGATTTTAAAGAGAAGATCATAGCTTTTGAGGAGGAAAGAACTTCAGAAATCAGTCTCCCCAATCACTATAGTGAAAATATGCTCAATAGGAAAGTATATGTCGAACCTATACAGAATTGTATGCTGTCATGGGGAGGGAGGGGGGTAGGGGGGGAAGGTGTGGGGGTATAAAATCTTAATTTTAAGGAAGTGATTGTAGAACATTTATAAATAAATAAAATAAAATAAATTAAAATAAAATAAAATAAAATTTCAATGAGAACATTTATAGCTGAAACATCAGCAAATGCTACAAATTAGGTTTGATTTATTTTTTTATTAACTAAACTTAAGAAAGTGATGGTGAAAATGTTAATATAGATTAAATTTAAAAGTATATTGTGAATACATTTTTTTTGGAGAACTTGTTAAACACTTACTAGCTCACCTCTGCTTAGGGATTAGTAGAGTGGTTCAGTTCCTGAAACCCTTTAAGGGGGGGGGGTCTTTGAGGTCAAAACTGTTTTCATAATAATACTAAAACATTATCTGCTAATTAAAGTGGTCTTTCCTTTCCTCGCTAAAAAAAAAAAAAAAAGAAATCAGTCTCATCCCTCTCGATTTTACAGATGAAAAAAACGAGCCCCAAAGATACTTAACTTGGACACAAAAATCCACGTTGCCATTAATCAGAGCAGCATGCACACCTAGGTCTCCTAACTCAAGATCCATACCTCTTTCTATTGACTACATTAAACGTGGATGATACGTGCTAATCTAACATTGCCCAAGTCAATGTCGTAATGAAGAAGTTTGTTGGGCGTAAATCCACCAAGAAACCCTTTTTTTTTACCAATAGAAAGAAATACTATAAAGATAATAATAAATAATGCTAATTATCTTCATGATCACGGGAATAACGATATAGGATCTTTAGGAGGCAGCGCAAATGCGACTTTCCACAAACGCCTTTCCTAACTCTCTCCATTTAATTCCTTCCTTCTGAGACTGCTTCCCATTTACAGTGTATATCACATTTATATGGATAATGGTCTGTGTATTCTCTCATTAAGAATGTAGGTTCCTACCCAGAAATACTCCTTCTATGGCTGTATCCCCAAGCGGTCATAGAAAAAGGGAAAGGTTCCACATGTACAAAAATATTTATAGCAGCTCTCTTTGTGGTGGC
This sequence comes from Potorous gilbertii, assembly GCA_028658325.1. Lineage (NCBI taxonomy): Eukaryota > Metazoa > Chordata > Mammalia > Diprotodontia > Potoroidae > Potorous > Potorous gilbertii. The sequence goes on along the minus strand of CM053771.1, from coordinate 544,401,249 downwards.
CAACAACTGGAAATCAAGGGGATGCCCATCAACTGGGGAATGGCTGAATAAATTGTGCTCTATGAATGTAATGGAATACTATTGTGCTGTTAGAAATGATGAACAGGAAGACTTCAGAGAGGCCTGGAAAGACTTATATGAACTGATGCTGAGTAAAAGGAGCAAAATCAGGAGAACTTTGTACACAGCAACAATCACAGTGTGTGAGGAGTTTTTCTGGTAGACTTAGAACTTCACTGCAATGCAAGGACTTAAAAAATTCCCAATAGTCTCTTAAGGCAAAATGCCTTCCACAATCAGAAAAACAACTATGAAATTAAATCACAGAATATAGCAGATCATTTTCTTTTGTATTATATTTTAGTTTGTTTTATGATTTCTCCCATTCATTTTAATTCTTCTATGCAACATGACTAAGGAGAAAATGTATTTAGTAGGAATGTATGTGTAGAACCTATATAAAATCGTATGCCATCTCAGGGAGGGAGGAGGGAAGTAGGGGTAAAGGACATGGAGGGAGGGGGAAAAGTCTAAGTTATATGGAAGTGATTGGAGAGCACTGAAAACAAATAAAATAATAATAACACAAAAAAGCTAATGTAGGTTCCTTTTAGGCATCATATTTGTATCACCAACACAATACAGTAGTGCCAGGTACATCAGATATGATTAATAAATGATGAGTGATGAGGATGATCATATTTAAGAACAGATAGGTGATCAAATGGGCACTTTTAGAATCTAAGAATTTGGCAAGCTGTTTACTCATTTTTCATGAGTTTCTTGCATCACTCCCATTTCTCTTCTCAATTTTTTACTCCATCTTTCTTACTTGATTTTCAAAATCCTTTTTGAGCTCTTCCATGGCCTGGGACCATTGCATATTTGTTTTGGAAGTTTTGGATGCAAAAGCCTTGACTTTTATGTCTTCCTGCTGTTGGTAAACATTGTTCTTCCTCATCTGAAAGGTTCAGAGATAATACCTGTTCACCAAGAACAGTCTTATTTTTTTTATCTTTTTTGGGTATTTTTCCAACCAGTTGCTTGACTTTTGGGTCCTTTGTCAAGAGTAGGGTATTATCTGGGGACTTGTAAGTTCTCAGTTCCTCCAAGACAGCACAATATAGGGAGAGGAGTTTATTCCCTGTTCTGACTGGTGACTGAGATTCAGATCAGCTGCTCATTTTCCCCAGTGGCTTTAAGCTGAGCTGCTCCATCAATGGATCCTGGCTGTTGCAGTGGCCACCTGCCTGCTGCCCACTGGTGCTGCTGCTGCTGCCTGGGGCCAGGGTAGGGGAGAACCCCGACCCCTTCTTGATCTGGTTGAAAAAGTCCTCTCACTGACCTTTGGCAACTATGGGTTAAGGGATCTGCTAACTTTTGCTGCTGCTGCCAGGGATTCTGTCCCTGAAGCCTGCTCTGGTCCTGCTCCTCCTGGTGCCACACAGCCTATGCTGGGGTGGGTTCTGCTCTATATCTAGTGTGAATGACCTTTCCTGTTGGCCTTCTGGGTCACCCTGGGCTTCCTGACTCCCACTTTAGGTCTTTATCAGCTAGTACATATAAGATGAAAGGTTTAAACTCAGGTTTTTTTTTGCCTTTGAGACTATCAATCTATCCGCTATTCTGATATGCAGTCTCTGAATATGCACATTTTAAAATATATTCTGGGTATCTTTATGGCACAATGGACAGAGTGCCAGGTCTGGAGACAAGAAGACTCATCTTCCTAAGTTCAAACCAGGCCACATACATTTACTAACTGTATGACCCTGGTTAAGTCACTCAATTCTCTTTGCCTCAGTTTTCCCATTTATAAAATGCACTGAAGGAAATAGCAAACCATTTCAGTATTGGTGCCAAGAAAATCTCAAATGAGATTACAAACAGTCAAACATTCCTGAAAACTACTAAAACAACAACAAATAAATTCTAGATTTAAAATGATATACAAATGAACATACTTCTAAGTGTGACCCCACTTTCTCTTACAGGAGCTGTAAATCCCAAATGAATACTGGAAAAAATGCAATTCAAGTTGGCAGCTTAAAAAAATAAGCTGAGAAAATAATTTTATACAAAGTACTTTTTTTCTATGGAATCAGAGAAATGGTAAATGTTTTGTGTGCAATTTGTGAATATTTGGGAGGAATTTGTGGAGAAGATGGAGGAAGAAAAGGTAATATGAAACTTATTCATTTGACCAGTCATAACTTATTATTACAGCAAAACCTTAAAAAGAGAACTTCAGAGTTTGTACAATTGGCAAGTATTTTGGAGAAAGTGTTATTTGTGATCACAAGAGCAAAAGAAAAGATGAAAGACCTAACCCTGATGAGAAATATTAAGATTATTCCAACATTGCAGTCATTTTCTGGAGTGATTTTCACGGTATAAGATAGTTTTCAGACAAGTGAAAAAAATCACTTATTATATGATTATTATATTGGTCATAGCCAAATACTTATGAATGTTCATGTGTTTATCTTTTTATGGCTTCTGGTCATTTATAAATTAAATATGTTTAGTAATTTAATGTTTATTTAATTATAGATAATAGATAACTCACAGGAGAGGCTCCTGATTTCATTAAATAATAGTCAACTAACTAGAATGGTGTACTCACACCAATTAATTAATGAAAAGATCTCAAGTTCTTAATGAAAAATAAATTTCTTACAGCATATACCTAGATTCCTACACAAATCAAGAGGATAAAATTAAATATGTAGTAATAAAACAAGTGTTAGGCAGAAGTTAGATATCTTATCAAACCACAGAAACAATGAACCTTGGCGCATCCCGTCCTCCCCAAACCTATGCTATATGCCATATGAGTAAATACGTATGGGTGCCTGTGTGTGAACAAATACAGGCATGCATGGATAGCATATATTTATATGCATGTATTGTATTAAAAGCTAACTTGGAGAGTAAAGTGTGAACTGGTAAGAAATACAAGGATTCATGACCGGCTCCTGAAATATATCAGTTATGAGATGCTGGAAAGTCAATGATGCTTTCAGGGCATCAGACAATTCCAGCTACTGGCTTCTGTGGCTCCCTCAAAGGATCAACTAAAATCCCTCCTTCTACAGTAGCCTTCTCCACCCCCTCAACTCTACTGTCTTCCCTCTGGTGATTATTTACACTTTGTCCTGCACATGACTTCTTGGTACAGAAGTGTTTGCTTATCATCTTCCCCATTATATTGGGGGCTACTTGGGGTCTTTTCCCTCTTTTTGTTATCCCATACATGACAGTGCCTGGAACATAGTAGGCATTTAACAAATGCTGATGGAGAGAGTTTCCTTTCTGTGAGTTTCTTCTTACATCAGCGAAATTATGAGTCTAGTCCAAATTGTGTGTACATGATATTACACACACATACAAACATGTACGTTCATACACTTAAGTATGTATATACATATATTCTCATAGGTAAGTATATATGTTTATATGTGTATGTATGCTTAAGATAATTTAATGAGTTCTGAGTTCATTTTTTTCCAGATGTTTTCTTAATTAATTTATTTGTTTTCAGTTTTCTACAGTCACTTCCCCATCTTGGCTCCTGGAAGTTCAAGTAGGTGACCTACAGACAAATGTAATCTATGAGCTGATAGTCTCAGGAGAGACTGCCGCTATTACCTGGGGTTCTGTGCTTCTCTCTCACTCAGTTGCACTTGACTCCCATCCTGGGCTGATACATCTGAGAAAGCACATTGCTTTCTCTGTCTATTTTTTTTTTCAGATTTACACATTACATTTAAATGTCAAAGTCACTTGATGATATGTGATGGCATGCAACTCAAGAGAGAGATTACCTATAAGACATTTTGAACTTGATGTCCCACGGGTTGTACTCAATGTGAAATAGTCAATGTTGTTCAGGCATTTTTAGTTGTGTCTTATTCCTCATGACCCCATTTGGGGTTTTCTTGGCAGAGACTAGAGTGGTTTACCATTTCCTTCTCCAGCTGTTTTGACAGATGAGGAAACTGAGGTAAATAGTGTTAAGTAACTTGCCCAAGGTCACACAGCTAGTAAGTGTCTGAAAGAAGACTTGACCTCAGGAAGATGAGTGATTCCAGGCTGAGCACTCTCTCTATTGTGCCGTCTAACTTCTTCCAATACACTACAGGGACTTCTGTCATTGGAGCCATCACCTCTTGATTGGATTGTTGCAATAGCCTTTCATTTGGTCTCCCTGCCTCCAATATTGTCTCCTTCCTGTCCATCATCCACCTGCTCACTAAAATGCTCTGCCTAAAGAGTAGAGCTGACCATGCCAACCCCTTACTCAATAATCTCCAAAGGCTCTCCATTATTTCTAGAAAGATGAAACATAAACTCTTATTTGGGGCATTTAAATCTCCTCATAACCTGGGCCTATCCTACCATTCTCTTCTTCTGCCACATGATTTCCTTCTATATATTCTATAGTCCATACTGGTGTACCTGCCTCAAACACACAGCACTCTATCTTGCATCCCCAGGTCTTTGTACTGGCTATAACCCAGTCCTGAAAAGCTTTTCCAACCATCTTCCACATCCTCAAATTCCTGGTATCCTTTAAAACTCAGCCCAAGCATATGATGGAAAATCTTTCCTGATCTGCTGAGCTACCAGCATCTTCCTCCCTAAGGATTCCTTGTATTTAATTTTATTTGTATATGTCTTGTGTGTGTGTGTGTGTGTATTTAATAAAAAGATGTAAACTCCTTGAGAGTAGGGGATCATTTAATAAATTCTTATGTATCTCTATAATCTATCTTATTATCTATCTACAGAAATAAATAAGATGCACAGCTAGATAGATGAGGCTATTTCTTGTCCTTCAGTTTTGAAGAGGACCAACAGCATCATGGGTGATGTATTGATTTATGTATGATTTGGATTTCAGTGAAGTGGCATGCAAAGTCATCAGCCTCATTCCCTCTTCTAGAGTCATCAAAGTCTAGTGGCAGGACAAAAATCAGGGTGACTGATGATGGCCTGGTATGCTGCAGATAACCTTGATGTCTTGATTTGACCTGACCAGACATCACCTTCTTCAGCTACCTTTCTGGCTACTGGAACAAATTGTTCTCACCCACCCATTCCACTGGGGGAGGTCTTCACAAGCTTGGGGTAGACACCCCGCTCAAGTCATCTACAATGTAGTTCATTGGTTACCTTTCACCTGGTTTAGCCCATCAGCTGAGATGGTTTGTAGTATGCCTCCCATTCTACAACTTCTTAGAGCCACAGGTAAGAGCTGAGTGTCAGGTGGACACCAAAGGGGGATGAGCGACTCTGAAATGTGCTTGGCAATTCCTTACACCAGAGCTGCTAATCTTCCCTAAAGACTCCCTATATCTCAGACAGATAAAAGAGACACATGCACAACAATCTTCATTGTGAGTTCTTGAGACTGAGAGCAGATGACCACCTTCAGACAGACAGAAAGAAGCTTATTAAATCAATGTTTCATGGATGAAATGCTGTTTTGACTCTAAATGTTCTCAAATATTCAAATGAATCTGTGATTTGAACAGTTTGAAAATTTCTTACAGTGAGGTAAATTGTAACCCTTCCATGCCTGTTTATCCTGATCAGATCTGGTCCCTTTTTTCCCAAGAGGTTTTCCAGTTGAGGTGAGGGTGGTAGAGGTGATGAAGATTTGCTCTTCTTTCACCTGACATCATGAAGGTACCCTCTAGTTGGGTACTTACCATCACAAATGCTTGCCATGTAACTAGCTCATCTTTTTTTTCCTGCCATATATTTACTTGATAGAATCCTTTACTGCTGTTCTCTAGAGTTCCTTGTCCTTTGCCTCCTCCATCAGGTCTGGATCATGACACTGATAGGAGTATTAGGAGCAATAACAGCGCACATGTAGTGGCTTCTAAAGATCTTGTCAACTCTATGTCTACGATTGTATGACATTTGCTTCTGCTTCCCATATCCTGGCCTAGAAATGTAGGTTTATAGAGGGGAGTAGCAAAACAGGAAACTTCAGTGACATTATAGTCATTGTGACTAAGTTATTAATGAGTATTAGCAGGAGGGGCTTTGGGTGAAGGAGATTGGGATGTCCAATAAAGAGAGAGAGAAGTCCTTGTCTACATTTCCTGTTCAAGGTCATTCTTTGTTGAATAAAATGATTGTACAATCCTGAACCCAACACTTTAACTACTGTGCCACCTAGATATCAGTCTAGGTGAGGCGGACAGGAAATAGACTAGAATATATTTTCTGGTTCACTTAATTTGGACTCCATGATCAGGAATGGAAAAGGTCAGATTCAGTTTCATCATGTTCCGGTTCTTTTCTTTTATTAATGTTCATTTATTAATTTTTAGTTTTCAACAGTCATTTCCACAAAATTTTTAGTTCCAAATTTTCTCCCTGTCTCTCCCCTCCCCCACTCCATAATGAGTTGCATTCTGATTACCCCTTCCCTCAATATGCCCTCCCTTCTCTCACACCCCTTCCTTCCCTTATCCCCATCTTCTCTCTTTTCTTGTAGGGCAAGTTAGATTTCTATACCCCACTAACTGTATTTCTCATTTTCCATTTGTATGTGAAAATGTTTCCCATTCATTCCTAATACTTTGAACTTCAACTTTTCTCCCTTCCTCCCTCTCCACCCATCTCCCCTGAAAAGGCAAGACATTCAATAGAGGCTATGTTTAGTTTTGCAAAAGACTTTGAAAATAGTCATGTTGTGTAAGACTAACTATATTTTCCTTCCTCCTATCCTGCTCCCCATTTATTCTATTCTCTTTTTTGACCTTGTCCCTCCTCGTGTTTACTTCTAATTACTTCCTTCTCTTGTTTGCCCTCCCTTCTATCATCCCCCTCATCCTACTTGTCCCCTTCACCCTTACTTTCCTGTAGTATAATATAAATTTTCATACCCACTTGAATGAGCATGTTATTTCTTCCTTAATCCAAATGTGAAGCGACTAAGCTTCCCTTTTTCCTTCTCACCTCCTCCCTTCTCTTCTCCATTGAATGTTTGCCTCTTTTATGAGAGATAATTTGCCCCATTCCATTTCTCCCTCTCCTCCAAATATATTCCTCTCTCACCCCTTAATTTTATTTTTTAGATTCCATCTCTTCTTAATCAACTCACCCTGTGCTCTCTGTTTAAATATATATGTGTGTGTGTGTGTGTGTGTGTGTGTGTGTACGCACACATGTATAATCCCCCCAACTAACAAAATACTGAGGAAAAGTCTCAAGAGTTACAAATACTGTCTTTCCATGTAGGAATGTAAACAGTTCAACTTTAGAAAGTCCTTTATGATTTCTCTTTCTTGTTTACCTTCTCATGTTTCTCTTCATTCTTGTGTTTGAAAGTCAAATTTTCTTTTCAACTCTGTTCTTTTCATCAAGAATACTTGAAAGTCCTCTATTTCATTGAAAGACCATTTTTTCCCTGAAGTATTATACTCAGTTTTACTGGGTAGGTGATTCATGGTTTTAATTCTAGTTCCTTTGACTTCTGGAATATCATATTCCAAGTCCTTCGATCCCTTAATGTAGAAGCTGCCAGATCCTGTGTTATCCTGATTTCATTTCCACAATACTCAAATTGTTTCTTTCTAGCTGCTTGCAATATTTTCTCCTTGACCTGGAAACTCTGGAATTTGGCTACAATTTCTGGTTTTGGATTTCTTTCAGGAGGTGATTGGGGGATTCTTTCAGTATTTATTTTACACTCTGGTTCTAGAATATCAGAGCAATTCTCCTTGATAATTTCATGAAAGATGATATCTAGGCTCTTTGTTTTGATCATGGCTTTCAGGTAGTCCCAAAATTTTTAAACTGTCACTCCTGGATGTATTTTCCAGGTCAGTTGTTTTTCCAATGAGATATTTCACATTATCTTCTAGTTTTTCATTCTTTTGGTTTTGTTTTGTAATTTTGTCATTTCTCATAAAGTCATTACCTTCCATTTGCTTCATTTTAATTTTTAAAGAACTATTTTCTTAAGTGAGCTTTTGAGCCTCCTTTTCCATTAGGTTAATTCTGCTCTTTAAAACATTCTTCCCCTCATTGACATTTTGGGCCTCTTTTGTCATTTTGTCATTAGTCTATTTTTTAAGGTATTAATTTCTTCAGTATTTTTTTTTGGGGGGGTCTCCTTTAGCAAGCTGTTGATTTGCTTTTCATGGTTTTCTTCCATTAATCTCATTTCTCTTCCCAATTTTTCCTCCACCTCTCTTATTTGATTTCTAAAATCCTTTTTGAACCCTTCCTTGGCCTGAGGTCATTGCATATTTATTCTGGAGGTTTTGACTGTAGAAGGCTTGACTTTTAGGTCTTCCTCTGAAGGCCTAAATTGTTCCTCCTCACCTGAAAGGATGGAAGGAAATATCTACTCGCCAAAATCATAACCTTCCACTGTCTAATTCTTTTTCCCTTTTGCGGGGAACATTTTCCCAGCCACTTACTTGACTTTTAAGTTCTTTTTCATGGCTAAACTCAGGGCTGAGATTTAGATCACCTGCTGAATTCCCCCATGGGCTTCAGGGAGAGGTCTTCCAAGGCTGCCACTCAGGGCTGAGATTCAGATCAGTTGCTCAATTCCCCCAAGACCTCTAGGAGGAGAGCTCCAAAAAGGGAAGCTGCTGGTGCTGGGGATCCAGACCAAGCTCCCCTCTCCTGAGTGAAGGGGCCTTCCCACTGACCTTTGAACCTGTTTATGGGTTGAGTAATCTGAGAACTGGTGTTGTGGGTGGTTCCCTGAAGTATATTCATGGTCCTGTCCCTGGTAAGTCAGGTTGGGCTCTGCACTTCCTGAACCGTGCTGCATGTGCTCCCTGTTGCAGTACTTTTCAACTTTAAAAGCTTGACTTCCAGCCTTCAGAGAAAGGAGTGACTCAAGTTAGACAAATTAAAGAACTGGGGCCTAATGAGGCTTTCATTCACTGTGCCCTGAATTTTCCAAGTTTGTGGTTTAGAGGAAAGAATTCTTTCCTATCTCTTGCAGGGGCTTTAATTAGTCCCAGAGCCTCAGCTGCTGGTTGGCATAGGAGATGCTTCCTTAGTGACTAGAGGCCAGCATGGAACTCTGGGTAGTTGGAGTCTCGTCTTTGTTTCTTCTGTATGTTTAGTGATGTAATCATTCTTGAGGATGTATCTTGAAAAGTTACTAAGTTTCCACGTAAAACCACTGGGGTGTTACTAGGACTGAGTCATGGCAGAGAACTGGATTTGTTTTTCCTTATACCATGAGACCCAGTCTTCAGGGATGAGGGATCAGAAATTCCCACACCATTCCTCAATGCATGCCAGTGTTCTCTCAGTGTGCAAGAGAAGACCAGCAGCTCCTCTTTAATTCAGAGTGTGAGGGTTGCCCAGGGGTTTTCTGAGTTTAAGTGGGTGAGTCAATGTATTTCAGAGGCAGAACTTGAACCAGCTCTTCTTGATTCTAAGACTCCCCCCAAATCTACTATGAAGCAGGGGCCATCTCCTGGTGTCCTGGTCTACATCTTGCCACTGGACTCAAATGATTCCAAAGGAGAAAGCGAGGGTAGTGACCTTGTACAGCCCTCTCTCCATCAAATCCAAATCACTTTCAAGTCATGGCATCACCGCCCTAATGTCATGTTCTTTTTTGAGAACAAAAGATAAAGAACAACAGGTATTCTAAGCATATTTCCAATAGTCACTAAAGTCAAAGTTAATGCTTTGTGGCACACATCTAGATAAACAAACCTTGAAGAAATGTGAGTATAACTGTCTTGACTAAAGCTTGTGTTCTTTCCTCTCTTGTCTTTCCTTTCTTGTGTCCTTGAAATCAGCTCCTTCCATTTATCTACTTAGCTTTGTACGAATATCCTCTTCCTCCAATTTGGCTTCAGTGTCTCCAGCTTTTCCCAAGTCACAATCCTCTTCTTTTCTATTCCTTCCCACCACTGGACTCTCTCTCTTTTATTTATCTCCCATGCATCAGGCTTGAAAGTTGTGGGTTTTTTTCCCCTTTCTTCAAGAACTCACTCTAATTTCTCTCCTCTTCTGGTTCTCTTGAGCACAGAGCTGCTGTAGCTCAAAACTTCATCCAGTGGTTTCCTACTTGCCTAACTTCTTAGCTGATTTTCCATAGCAACAGACTTCTTTTCTGCATTAGGTCAATCAGAGATTCCTTACAGTTAGAAGAGACTTTAAAAGAAAGCAGGAAATTAATTAGAAAATAAGTCAATTCAATCATCATCCTAAATGATACTATATCATGTGCCTAGAATGAGAGATTTCAGAAGATTCAACATTGGGAGAAATATGATGTGTACAAATATGATGTCAAAAGTCACACAGAGTAAAATTTGTATTTTTGATTGATTATAAAACCATATAAATGCTAATAAGAAAAGCCTAGAATCATGGACTAATTGTTGCAAAGGACTTTTCTAAACATCTGGTTCAACCACCTCATTTTTCAGGTGGGAAAACTGAGGCCCATAAAGGGAAAGTCAGTGATTAGTAGGACACAGTTAGCAAATGGTTCATCTTAGAGGTGAACTGTGGATCTATGGCTACATATTTAGACTCCTTTCCTCTAGGGTCAGCAGTTAGTATGTAGGAGAGCTTTCTAATTCATGGTACACTTTGAAAACTATGATTAAGAAGATTAAGTTTAGTTAAAGAAGGCATGGGTAGCCCCTGCCACTTTGTGAGCAGAAAGTAACAAAGTTAATGCAGAACGATATTTTTGTTATTTTTGTTGCTATAGACAGGACTAAATAGAATGAGGGCAAAAGGATTGATCCTGGCCAGAAGACTCTTATTATAGGCATGCATCTGTAATAGCTATCCAGCACATATGCAGGCACCATCACTTTGCCAAGGTGGTATCATCCAAATGGAAGATGCTAGAGATCTACTTCCAGGAGAATGGAGGAATGAAGGATTTAGGGTTGACCTACCATGTGGTTGAGATGAGACTTTGGGATATACACTGGCTGTCTAACTGAAGTGGTCACCATCTTTATAACAGCCTGATTCAGCACTAACCGTGGGTTTTTGCTTCCTTGGTATATGAAGAAAAAGGTGATTCCTTCTCTTTCAGTTGATGGGATCATATTTAAGAAAGGAAGATGTTAGGTCCTTCTTCTTTCCCCCACTTTGGCCATATTGCATTCTGAAAAACAGGCCTTAGTTATTGTTGTTCACTCTTTTCTGCTTAATGTAGAGGGAGTAGCATGATTTTTTATATTCAGTAGACCAAGAATCTAAGCACATGTTAGAGCTAATCTAGCAGCAACATACAGCACAAGTCTGGAACTCCAGCTGAGCAGAAGCCAGTATAACTGGCATTGGACTTGAATTTGGGGGAGTCAATGCTGTGTAGAACATGATCAAAATTGTGACTCTATCCCTGTCCCCTACCTCTAGTCAGGGAGTTTAGGGAGAATTATGTCTTCAAGCTGTTGTGGGTTGTTTGTCTGTGCATCCTATAAATTTGAAGGATATATCCCTTGGTAAAAGCTAATCTAATGTTAAGCACTTAAATGGAAATTGGGTAGTACTTACTGGGTCCCTAAAATTGATAAAATGAGCATGGCCAGTGGGGATTCAAGCCAATGGCAGAGAAAAAAAATTTTCTAACATTTTGGGAGATAAAATGTGGTATTAATAAAATATAATGAAAGAATAAGTTATGCATAGGTTAAAGCTGAGGGTTGGACCATAAGAAAGAAAAGAGGAGAAGAAGTAGGAAATGTTATAGAAAAATAAAATAAATCAGAACACATTGCATGCTTTCGTGTGTGTGTGTGTGTGTCTGTCTGTCTGTCTGTCTTTGTGCTATGCACATATGGGTATGTTTAGGGGTAGACAGGACAAAGGAAGCCACAAGTTTAATGATGACTCCAAACTTTCATGCATGGGAGATGATAAAAATGGAGAGAATGTTCAGGAATGCTGCGAAGATGAGACAGTTTATAGAAGAAAAGATGTAGGCTGGGTGAAAGACGTTTGATTCTTGATGGGCATGGACAGGACATTCAATTGATTGGGGGAAAATGTGCCTACTGTATGAGGAGCTCCATGACAGGACTTGAAGGATAGATGAAATTGAGATAAAATCTGGTGATACCTGACCTCATGGAGCTTCTGAGAGGAAGAGCAGGAACGACCACAAATGTGTGATTTGGTTTGGGTTTGTTCAGTTTGTCAATCTCTCCTCTGCCACTACTACCAGCCTACAGCATGCACTTGTTGCCTCATACCTGCGCCACTGTAATAGCCTGCTAGTGGCTCTGCCAGTCTTAAGTCTTTCCCTCTCCAGCCCACCCTCCACTTACCAATCAAATTGATCCTCTAAAAGCACAGATCTGACCCTGTTACTTACCATGTCACCCTGTCACTAAAGGAGCTCCAGTGGCTCTCTGTGGGCTCCAGGATTAAATACGCAATCTTCTAGCTTTCAAAGGCCTTTATAACTGAAAGAAATAATTATTAATAACTAAGGATTTGGAGAGATTTTGATTTTTCCCCTTTTAAAATTATGCTGACCAAGACCTCAGTCTCTGAAAGTTGGGCTAAACTTCTCTTCTATCTGACCCTACCCAACTTCACAAGAAATCTCTAATCTAAGGTAAATTCCGTTCACTCAAACTTGAGTGGAGATAGATCTTTTCTTCAAGTTTCAACTAAAATCCCACTGGAGTGCTACATTAAATTTTTTTGCATCCCTCTTAACTCTAGCTCCTGCCCTCTGGTGACTATTTCTCATTTAGCCTACACAGAGCACTTTGGACATAACTGTTTACATGCTGTCTCCCTCAGTAGTCTGTGAGCTGCTCAAAAGCAGGGGTTGTCTTCTACCTTTCTTTGTATCCCCAGTGCTCAGCATGGTTCATGGTGCATAGCAGGAATTTAAACAATCAAAGTCAAGCAGAGCATTTTGTATTTGATCCTTGAGGTAACAGGAAGTAGATATAGTTTATTGAGTGGGGAGGGAGTGACAGAGTCAGAGTTGCAGTTTAGGAAGATCACTTTGGCAGATGAGTGGAGGAAACACCAGATCAGGGAGAGATTTGGACAAAGAGACCACCCAGAAGGCTTATGTCATAATTCAGGTGTGAGGAGATTAGGGCCTACATGGGTGCAGGGGGCAGAGTGCCAGTGTCACAGAGAAGAAAGTGGTTCATGAGAGATGTTATGAAGGCAACAATGAGAAGATGATAATGAATTAAATTTGTGGAATGAGTGTTATGGAGGAGGACCCTTGACAGAAGTGAGGAACTATGGAAGAAGCAAGGGTTTGGGGAAAATATATACTGAGTTAATTTTTGAACACATTGAATATGAGATGATTACAGGATATCCAATTCAAAACACTGCACTATGTGAGGTCCAAGAGGGAAAAGGTCATGATAGATTTGGAAAGTTGAAGAGTAGCCAGGGAAAAGTCTTAATGGGATGTCAATTGGATTGGGTTGTATTGGATGGATGGCTATTCCGCAGATGAGGAAAGACATTTTGGATCCATGGAAAGCATGAAAACTCATTGATCAAAGATACTATTAAAAAAAATAACAGGGCTCTTCAAGTCATTTATTTGAGAAAACAATAGCTTTAATTGATGTCTTGGTGTCGGCCTCTTCAGTTATTATCAGTAAAGACCTGAAAGGAATTTAATTATTATACATGTTCTAAAGAGGACAGCTAAGTGGAACAGTGGGATAAAGTGCCAGCCCTGGAGTCAAGAGGACCTGAGTTCAAACCTAGCCTCAGACCCTTACTAGTTGTGTAACCCTGGATAAGTCACTTAACTCTGCTTGCCTCAGTTTCCTTATCTCCAAAATGAGTTGAAAAGGAAAATGGTAAACTGCTTCAGACTCTGATTCAACAATAAACAACAGAGTTTTAAAGGAAACTTCAAGATGCTGAGCTTTTAGCTGTGTGACCCTGGGCAAGTCATTTAACCCCAGTTGCCTCCCCCCATTTTTTTAGAGATGTTGAGCTCTTACTGGAAAGGACTTGTCTAAAGGGAAAAAAAAGTCAGTATATTACAGTTGTTAACATCTTAATCAATGCAAATAGGACTGATGAGCTCCTCCTCAAATACTTGCAATTAAAATTCAAGTCATTAGTGAGAAGATATTATTGTAAGTCATACACCCAAGGTCGTATTTTTTCCCTCTCAGAAGCCAAGAGGAAGAATCCAAGGCAAAGGTGGAGTTCCAGAAGGTGTGATAACAGGTGTGAATTTGACAAGTTAAATTCCTAGTGGTAAGAGGAGCAGGAATAATTCGAGAAGACTTTTCTTCAAGACCATAATTGTGGCAAAGAAGAGTAAGAACCTTGTTAAAAGATTCCTGTTTACTGTAACCACATGAAAGTGGAGGAAAGGACAGTTTCTGAGGAGGTTCCTGAAAATTTGGTTATTGGAGCGGGGAGAGGAATAAGCATTTCTTAAGTACCCACTGTACGCCAGGCCTATCATAAAGGTTTTACAAATATTTTCTCATTCAATCATAAAAGTGACCCTGGTAGGTAGGTGCTACTTTTACCCACATTTTACAGCTCAGAAAACTAAAGCATGCAGAGGTAAGTGGTTTACCCAGGCTCACATAGCCAGTAATCTTTGGAGCCCAGATTGGAACTTGAATTTCTTACCCTAGGTCTAGAGCTCCAGCCACTGCACTATGTTGATGCCATGGAGAGAGTGAGAAGAGTGCTGAAGTCAAAAGCCAGTTCCATCTCTTAGAACTTATGTGATCTCATACACTGGATTTCCTTTCCCCATGCCACTATGCCTTACTTAGTTTCTTTACTTGTGTAAGAGAGGTCTCTATATCCTTAAACCATGACAAATGTTAATAAAAAGATGTTCTACACCTTAATACCTTTAACAGGTAAAAGCCTCTGAGTTAAAATCAATGGAGGGTATAAAATAGATGTGAATAATTGCTAGATATTTCTTTTCCATCAATTAAATGTTTAAACCAGATACTAAGTGAATGAAAGCAGATAATTGTAACCATAAAATGCTTTGTAGTTGACTGAAAAGAATCAGTCATGCCCTCTGGGACTCTGTATAAAACAGTGAGACCATTCAGAATTGGACACTCCAATAGCACATCAGCTTAGAAGTGGAAAAGCTTTAGCTACATTGCAGAGAGAGAACACTTGGACACTTGGGATTCCTAGGGCAAGGATGGGAAACACTAAACAGTCTCTGTTTCATCCATCTTTAACCAGAGGATGACCTTTGTAGATATTAAAAGATCAGAAGATTTGGATTTCACATTGGTATGGATGCACTGTTCTGAAAATATCAGCAGTCATGGGCAGTGTCTACATGGGGAAACATGAACAAAGTAGACACAATGAGGACATGCTGCCTAAGAACTTCACAAGGCCACCAGTCCCCAAAACCTGCCCAGCAGAGAAGAGTTTTAGGAGGATGTCACAAAAAAAGATAAAGGTTCCCAGAAATCAAGAGCTGGGAGAGTGACCTGGTATTTTTTTTCCTTTTTATTTTCTTAATATAAACTTGACAACCATCAACAAACAGTACGATTTTTCACTGAACATTTTCACTGGCTTGTTCCCTATGCCTGGCATTCTCTTCCTCCTCGTTGCTGCCTCCTGCCTTCCCTGGCACCTTTCAAGCCTCAGCTAAAGTCCCACCCTCTACAAGAAGGCTTTCCCAAACCCCTGTAATTTGAAAGCCTTCCTTCTGTTGATTATTTCCAACTTTTCCTGTCTATAGCAAGTTTATACATAACTTTTTCCATGTCTCCTCCACTAAACTATGAGGTGCTTGAGAGTAGAGACTGTATTTTGCTTTCTTTATATCCCCAGCACTTTGTACAGTACCTAGCACACAGCAGGGGCTTGAGAAATGCATAATGTCATTGACATTTCCATATAAGGAGAGAAAGAGAATTACATATAAAACTATGAATCTCTCTCTCTCTCTCTCTCTCTCTCTCTCTCTCTCTGTATATATATATATACATATATATGTATATATATACATATATATATGTATATATATACATATATATAATCTACCTATAAGTGTGTGTGTGTATGTATGTATAGTGGTAGTAGCAACACTTCCGTCATTTTCTACCCCTCGTTCTGTCTTCCCTCTTCTATGTATTTGTAAATTTTGCATTGGCATCCATTTCTGTGGCATTTTTGTATCACTATCACGGAATTACAACAACCCTCCTCAACAAAAGCCTTACCTTCTAAGAACTTACTATAAAGATAAACAACTTGTGTGTAAGCATTTAGTAAATGCTTGTTGAATTGACTGTTGCACTGTATATCTCTAATCTCAGGTCTCATTTCCGTGAAGTTTCTTAATTGTTGTCTTCCTGCCATCTTTCCATCTCAACTGGCTCTTTCTTCAAGGCACAGAATAACTGGTGAGGGAGAACTAAAGAAATGGCAGGCAGGCCAATGATACTAAGGAATAGGGAGATAGATATGATTTTTTTCCTTTACAACAATAGTTTAGAAAAAAAGTAAAAGGAGAGAAAGAACCAGCTTTGACTGAGAAATGCCATAGACAGGCTAAAATTAGGACCATTCATTGTGATTTTCAGGCCAAATATCCTATAACAAATATTCTCTATGCTTTATTTTATCTACATCAGTAAAATAAATTATTCCAGGGAAACCAATCTTTATTCGACATTATCCAGTACTAAAAGTGTACTCAAGCATTAAGGCTTACTCTATTAATGTATATTCATGACCAGAAAAAGGAGGTATTGTGCTCTTGTAGAAGGAGGGAAAGCTATAGATGGACACCAACAGCAGGGCACTCACACTCAGGCAATATAAGACCTAGAAAAGGCCTCCAGCTCAAGCAGGTGAACTGTTGCAGGATGAATTTCTGGGAGAGCGTGGACAAGAGTCACACAAAATGATGAGATATAGATGTATGGTAATCTACAGCATTGGATGGAATGGTCACATCTTTTAGTTCCCAGATACATCAAAAAAAAAAAAACAAAAGAGTACAAAGTAATCATGGGGAAGCAATTCTTATTCTACCTTCTCATACATTAGAATGGCTACTATGTTTATGAATATGTGAATTTTTTTCCAATATAGGAAACCAATGGTGAGAAGTTTTTCTGCCAATAAAGATAACAATATATCTACGACTTGGTAATTAAGTGTAGGGAGATGCAGACAAAGTACAAAGGACTTGTAGGCTGTTAACATTCAGCTAGAAGGGACAAAGTTGGGATCTAAAACTGCAGTCTCCCTGATTCTCAGTCCAGAAGTATACATTCTGTCTCTTTCTATTTTATTATAGACCTGTACAAGTGATACAATCATATTTAGTTGACAACATATGATTCTGTACATAAAATGGATTCTTAAACTTAATAAAATCATTCCATTATGGTAAAAAGAAAACTGCCTCTCTTTCACAGGTTGTAAAATATAGTTATTTAGCCCAAGTAAAGTCAAATGAGAAAGTCATTGCAATTATGCTATTTTCTAACAAGATTTGCTGTAAAAGTCTCTAATATTCAAGAATCCTAGGTATGCTTTCCTAACAGCGTACTTGGTCCTTATTCTCTGTCTCCAGAAGGCTGTGATGTTACTATTCTTGTAGTCATTTTCTGTCTCATCTTATTCAGAATTAGTCCTTTTAAACTGAACAACATCTAAAAATATGCCATTAAAGATAGAAGAGAATCTTTCATAAAGGTTTTAGTGAGTCAAAAAAATTTGCATGACCTTTCTACTCTCCCTGACATTAAGAAGAAAAGGTGAGTTTTGCATTCAAACAAATGGAATGGATTTTTTAAGTTAAAAGAGATGTTGAAAAATAGAAAGCTACAGTCCAAGTCTTCAGATGATAGAGGGATAAAAGCAAGAGATGATCACTCTTAGCTCTCCATTAGCTAGATCATAGCACTATATTGTATTGCTATAATCTTCCAGCTAAAAAGCTTGTATAACTGTGCCTAACTAATTAATGGATGATATTTCTTCATATAATGTATGGTGAAGAATTCTGCTTTCAAAAATGTATTCCCTGCCCCCCCAAAAATACCAGAAACAAAAAGAAAATCCAATCATTCTTCATCAATGCAGTCATCAGTCCACTTCTACAAACGTAAGGTGCTTTTCTTGAGTCAATTACAGTTTCTTCCTGTTGACGATTTTTGTACCCATTGTGCCTCAACATAAGGCACTTTTCTTCCTAAGGTTCTGACAACAAAGGTGGAGATCCACTTAAGTGTTGAGATGTTATTCTGCCACTTTGGGGTTTTCTAATGCCTAGAAAACAGTGTGGGATGGGGGTAGGTAGAGGACTTGTCTTGCAACCAGGATACTCTGGGTCAAAGTCATATCTCCAAAATCTATTGACTGTGTGATCCTGGGCAAGTCACCAATCTCTTGGCACACAAGACAACTCTCTAAGACAATGAAGGGCTAAGAAGGAGAAGACCTGAATTGATAGAGACTTTGCTCATCCAGAAGTTCTCTATGTCAGTGAAATCCAAGGCAGAGTCCACATCTCTATGCACATTACTTAGAGCAGACACTCATAGAAAAAACATAAAAAAAATATAAAAATATAAACATAAAAAAACATAAAGAAATTGAAGAACTTTACCTCAAAATACTTGGGGTTTCAATGGTATTGATACCCCTCAAATGTATAGAGCTTTTGTTAGGCAAAGCAAAGCAATGGTTTATTCTTGCCCATTCATTCTCTCTACATTTTCTTTTCCACCCCTCCCTACTTTCATTCTGTTCTTGGGGCCAATGAATTGAGGGACAGACTTGACCATGTTGATGAAAGAAAACACAACCTAGCATAGAATGATGATTCAGTTGAGGTAGGAGGGTGCAGGAAGTGATTAGAATAGAAGCTGTGTGATGGCAGAGTCCAAGGGGAGTCCTATACTGTGTTATAATTTAGGAAAATAAGAGAGAGATGATTGAATAGACAGTCAGAAGACCAGGGTTATTTCTTGAATCTGTCAATTACTACCTATTTGATCTTGGACCTCTTGGGGATTCAGTTTCTTTATTTGTAAAATTAAACTTGTGATTTGGAAAATTTCTACGTTCCCTACTGTGAGAGTATTAAATTTTTCTTTTCAAAAAGTGATAATGTCCATAGCATATTTTCCAACACAAACACATTTTTTTATACTTAGCATAAGCTTTCAAGCAACCAGTAGTTAGAAGGGAGTGGCGACCATATGACCCAATAGTCATTGGAACTGATGATGCCTTTCTTGGGTTTAGTCATTTTCAATGAATTCATTCCTGCTCTAAAAATGCTCCAGCATACTGTCTGTAAGGTAGACCATAGAGTATTAGCAAGTGGAAACAAGAGTACCTTTCTTAATTTTTCTTAAAGCATTCTCTCTGTATTTCTAATTTGCCCTTTTACATTATGTTTTATATCACATATATTTATGTATATCTCTGATCTTCCCTATAAGATTGTAAGATACATATGTAATATGTATCTCAGTATTCCCAGGGCCTAGCAGTCAATCAATTGGTCAACAAGCATTTATTGAGTACCTACTGTATCTATCTATCTATAGATGTAGACATAGACATATATGTAAATACAGACATTTTCCAGGAAGTGTCTCTTTAAACTGGTGATATAAAGAAGGACAGAAAAAATGCCCCAGCCCTCAAGGATCTCACAGTCTAATGAGGGAAACAATGCATATTCAGGATAAATTGGAAATACTCAAGAGAGAAAATGGGGGGAGGCTTCTTGTAAAAGATGGAATATTAAATGGAAATTGAAGGAAGACAGGAGATGGAGATTATAAAGGTGAATTTTATGTGGTGACATTATAAAGGAAAATTCTAGGCCTGGGAACAACTTAAGAAAATGGCTAGATTCAAAAGAGGAAATGTCTTGTGCATGAATCAACAAGGAAGCTAGTGACATTTTATCATGAGGAATGTGAAGAGAAGGAAGATGTAAGAAGACTGGAATGGGGGTTGGGGGGGGACAGATTATAAAGGGTTTTGAACACCAACACAGAACCCTGGGTGTAGTGAATTTTAATAAATGTTTCTTGAATTGATTTATATAATGGAGGCAGAATCTTTACTCCCTCTTTAAAGACCCAACTGAGCCCAATTCTTTTTCTATTGTATTGGCCTACTTCTCAGTCTGTCTAAATACATATGTATGTATATGTATGTATGTATATGTATATATGTATACATATACATATGTGCATAGGTACTCTATATTGGAGAAAAGCTGGAGAGACTACTCTTGAAAGACCATTGATATGATGTCATGGAAATATCTTGGAGAAATGCTACTGCATGTACAGATATTCTGTAATTGGTTCCAAGTGGTGGATAGTGACTTCTTTCATTGGTTGTGTACACAGAACTAAAACTGCAGGTACCTTCCCAAGGCTGTCATTGAGCCATTGACCTTAGCCTACCTTACTTGATGAATCTCTGCTATTGGTTTGACATCTGTGCTGATGGCTTCTGGCAAAAAGAAAATGGATAAATAAATGATGTAAGAGGAGAGGCCTTGAATGCTCTCCCATATGCCAACTCATGGCTCTGTCACAATGGAGTTCTATCCATTGCCTTGGTATTTCTCTGTTACTTCCTTTTAGGTGGAGGAATCAGTAACTATCGCCATGGAAATTTCCAAAGCTCAACAGATGAAGCTGTTCAAGTGTCTGCTCATCCAGGTGTCTGAGTATTTAGGTGTCTGGGAGGCCAGGAATCAAGTCTATGCTGGGTTTGGTGACTAGACTAACATCAATACCCTAGGGATAGAGAGGAGCTACTGCGTACACCCACTTCAGTAACACGTAAAATAAGGACATACTACACCTGGCAATGAATCGTTAGAACTAAGCCTATGCAAAAAATTACCCTTTCTCATCTTACTTCGCCCAGAGATCAACAATGTGCCCTACAACTTTTAGGGGGGAATCTGTTGATAGTTTTAAAATCAAATAAAAATCTCTATTAAAATTCCATTGATAAGTGGTTAAATGGAACTGGAAAGCTGGTTATTATGAACTGGGGCATTTGGCCTTGAGTCAGGAAGACCTCAGATATTTACTAGCTGAACAACCATGGACAAGTCACATAACCTCAGTTTTCCTCAGTTCCCCCACAGTAAAATGCAGATAATGATAGTACCTACATTCTAATGTTGTTGAGAGAATCAAATGATATATTATTTGTAAAGCACTTAGCACAGTACTTGGCACCCGGTAAGACTGACATAAATGATAACAATTATTGTTGCCAGAGTTAGGAGAGAAATACAACCAGTGGGTGCTTGAAGAGATGGCGTTAGAGAAGGAAAATCCTTGAAAACTGCAAGGGAAATGTGGAAATAGGATTCTGTGACAGTGAGCCCAGAGACAGACAAGTAAATATTTGATGCATATATTTATGACAGTCTGTATGCATACACGTGTGTGTGCACACCAATTTCCTTCGCCATTTTAGATCTTAAACAGAGATAAAAATGAATGAATAGACTCACTCCTGCTGGGTTTTTCTGAGACATTTTTTAGAATGGATGTTTTCAGAGACCAAGGGAGCTCAGTGTTTGGAGACTCTACCCTTCCATGTCAGGGACCACTAGCTATTTAAAGCCAAGCCTAGTCTATTCTAGGTGATCAAAATCTGGTCTCTTCTCTGAAGAGAAGAAGCAAATATTTTCTCACTCGGTTTGAAAGCAAAGGGGAAAGAATTTAAACAAGCCAGGCAAACAAATTCGATGTGGAGGGAATCCCAATATGTCCACTGGAATCCATAGGGTCATTGGGTGATAGAATTAGAATTGGAAGGGAACTTAGAAGACCAGCAAGTCCATTCTCCTCATTTTAGGGAAGAAATAGGCTCAAAAACATTAAATGAGGGCCCAAGATCACTCAATTAGCAAGTGTCTGAGGCAGGATTTGAACTTAATTCTCCCTGTTTCCAAGTGCAGTGCTATACGTATTTTACCACCTACCTTTCTCTACAGCACTAATTAAATCCAGCTATCCATACTCCTTCCCAAGCCACTGTAACAAATATAAACCTCGCTTAATGCTACTTAAGTCAATAAACACTAGTCCTTGTTGCGTTGAAGATAGCTATTAGGCACTGAGGGTACAAAGAAATCTAGTGGGTATTTCTAAGATAAATGCAGGCATCAGGACTAACTCTAGTGTAATTAATAACTTGATGAGTAAATCTTCTGTGTGTGTATACACATGTATACATGTGTATGTGTATACCCATGTCTATGTGTATAAACATGCACATATGCACATGTGTATAATACATATGCATATAATATATACATAATATATGCCCACACATACACATAATACATGATATATATAATGTGTACGTATATACATAATATATGTAGCATATAATATGTTAACATATGTATAATAATATAAATATAAAGTACATATAAATAAAATAAATAATTGGGTAACAACTAAAGGATTGAAAAAGTCTTGAATTTAACATTGAAGGGAAGTAGGGATTCCAAGGAGCAGAAATGAGAAGAGAGAGCAGGGAGCATAACCTTTCATTGTGGATGCTGGCTTCTTGTTCCAGTATGGCCGGTCTCAGATGATCTCATAAGTCCTTTTGAACTCAGAGATTCTGGGATCCTAGAATGTGAAAAATATTTATAGTCACAGTGTTCTTTCTGCAGCATCCACTGCTCGAGCACACTTCAGCATTATTCTGTGACATGAGAACTGGAAAAATAAATGGATTATTAAGAAATAGCAGAGTAGGTAAAAAATAAATTGGATTTTAGAAATTTGTTCAGATGTAACAGTCCGAGCTGTTAATAGTAATAAAGCTGGGTGAGCATGCTTTTATAATGCATGTTAAATAGCTCACCTTAACTAATTAGGGGATTCAGAAGAATTTTAAATTGTGAGCTGAGCTTTAAGGCATTACTGAATGTTCTAAAAAAACATTCGGTTCTTTTACTGAGGTCTCTGAGGAAATTATCAGCATGGTACATTAAGAACAAAGAGAAAGTAAAAAGTGTAGAATTCTGAGTTTAAGAAGGACCTACCTTCACAAAGAAAAAGAAAAAAAACATTGGAAATACATAGTGGCAAGGAGAACTCTAAGAAGAACATGATGTCCATGTTCCCTTCCAACAAGAGAAAAATAAGTTTATTCTTGGAAAGGTCAAGTTAGGTACCCTTAAAAGTCAAGAGACATGATTCCTTTGGTTGTGACTTCTTATATTTTTAAATTCATTCAAAATAGAAGTTTTTAACCATTTTTGTGCCATGGACTGCTTTGATCATCTAGCAAATCCTGTGGACCCCTTCTTAAAATAACCTTTTTAATGTATGAAATGCTGAGAAGTATAAAGCAAAACAATTAGTAAATGAAATGCAGTTTTCAAAATATTTTCTAAATTCACACAAAAATCCCCTGGTGCAAAAATGCTTAAAATCAAGCTTGAAGGTCTAAAGTTCTGCTTCATGTATTCTTCCTGCTACTTCAGAGTTCATCAGTACTTTCAATTCAATTGGGCAGTGTTTTGGAATGGGAAGGGAACTCTACTTTGAAGTCTGGGATTTGTGACTGAAGACAAACAATTTCTCCTCTGGCTCTTGCTCTACTTCTCCTTTGAATGGGAGTGGGGGGATTAAACTAAAGTGTCTCAGATTCAGAATTGTTTCTAGTTTGAAAACTCTGATCCTGCTACTCTGGTTCAGAATCTCTTGACTTTTGTAATTAATTCTGGTGAAGCTTAAGGTTTAGAATAAATCTTCTCTTTGGAGCTGAGTATCCAGTGGCATCATGTATTCATCGAGTTTATACATAAGAGATGAAGCATGGTTGTTAAGTCTGGAAGCAAGGAGCCAGCTTCTTGCAGATGTATGTAGGACAGCAGTGACTCCTGACTCTTTGGTTATGCATGTCTTGAGAGTGGGGGAAGAGAAACTCCTGAAGGCAGGACCAAAATGATACGCTGCATTACCGGCACCCGGGGAGCTCTTAGTCTCTTATCTCAACCCCGGGTCAAGTGTATTCTGCCATCCTGTTTTATGCACTATTGTTCAGTAAAACGTATTTATTTTCCCCACTAGGAATCTGCCCATTCATCATAGGGGGATTCTGATTCAGATGATTGGGTAAAATTCTCTGAATAATTGCCATTACATAGGGTTTGGAAGATTGTATCTGTGATTTCACTGATTTTCGGGACTCTTCCTACCAACATAGGTATGGCACCTTCTTTATAAAACATAGTATTAGTTCCTCAGGGTCTCATTACTAAAAGGTTTCATAGGCAGGACTTGAACTCTGACTCTCAAGACTAGCTCTCTGGCCATGATGCGACATTTGCCGAAACTAGAAAGGTCTCCTTTGGCAATCTAAAAAGTGGCAAATATTTCTGTGCAATAAAGTACATGAGGGAATCAGGTACAAAGCTAACAGGAAGAAACATGTATGAATAATTCCCATCAGTGGATAAAAATTTCAAAATCACTTTGGAATGTCATTCAGTTAAATTTGAATACAGAGATTTTGATATTCTAGGAATTCACAGGCAGAAATTCTAACCAAATTAATTAAAACACATACGCACATAAGGACATGCTTCAAAAGACCTAAAGCAGAAGAACCTTGGGATGTCTTCATCTTCCTAATTTTGCCTCCTCTCAGCTCTTCATTACTTTCCATCCCATTTCAGAAATAAATAGCATTATTTGTTGGCTTTATGGATAAGCATTAACCTTAGCAGCACATTCCTTGTTGCCTCTGGTTACTGCACAAGAGGTTCGAAGCTTTCCCAGGTATGATACTTAAAGAGGTAATTAAGTGGTCTGACTAAATGGACTTCCTTAACAGCCTCAATTTGACCATATACTAGAGAGAGAGTAAACAGAGTCAGCCATGGAGTCAACAAAAGATTTCAGCTGAGAGATAAAAGAATTCCAAAATGGGGTTTGTCCCAGATAAGTCAGAGTGTGCATAAAATATGTGTCTGTATATGCACACAAAAACATACACACATGTATATATCTCTGTGTTTATGTACATATTTATATTATATATGCACACATATTTTGGGTTATATTTTTCTGTTTGACTTAATAAAGATTTTAAGAGAAGAGGGAAAATTTTAGGTCATTAATCAACACCTTTTTCAATATAAGAACACAAGAAAAAAAGACATTTCTTTAATGATTTGGAGGCAAAAGTAAATATTTTCTCAGAAACTGAATCTCAGGCAAGAGAATCTTTTCCTATTTGAAAGATATGGAGTAAAATCTCAGATCACGTGTGTGTATGCTTGTATGTGTGTAAGCACACTATGTGCTCTTTAAGATTTTCAAAGAACTTTGCTTTTGCTTTTCAGTTTTAGTATATTTGTTTAAATATTTTAGTTTAAATATTTCCCAATTACAGGAAAAAAATTAACAAATGTTTTTTTAAAAATACATTTTGAGTTCCAAATTTTCTTCCTCCCACCCTTCCCACTTTTTGGATAAGGCAAGCAATTTGATATTGATCTTATATGTGAAGTCATACAAAACATATTTCTACATCAGACATGTTGCAAAAGGAAACATAGACAAAAACAAAATAAAATTTTACAGTATTCTTTATTCGTCACTCAGGTTTGTCAATTCTCCCTCTGGCAGTGAGTAGTGTTTTCATCATGGGTCCTTTGGAATTATCTTGTAGCATTGTCTTGATATGTTTTGATTTGTTATATGAGTTCTTCCACTTATGTCAGTGTGACTACATAACATCACTATAGTGAAAATATGCTCAATAGGAAAGTATATGTCGATCCTATACAGAATTGTATGCTGTCATGGGGAGGGAGGGGGGTGGGGGGGAAGGTGTGGGGGTATAAAATCTTAATTTTAAGGAAGTGATTGTAGAACATTTATAAATAAATAAAATAAAAAAAAATTAAAAAAATTAAAAAAAAAAGAATAGCTAAGTCTTTCACAGTGGATCATCCTTAAAATATTGCTGTTACTATATACAGTGTCCTCCTGGTTTAGCTCACTTTGTTTTGCATAAGTTCATGTAAATCTTCCCAGGTTTTTTGACATCTCAGACTTCATAATATTTAACTACCAATAGTGAATTCTTTTTTGTTGTAACTAATTCTGTCTCAAATGAACATCAAAATGTGTATATGTGTACATATATATGCATACACATATACATATATACACATGTACACATATAATAAAACATAATCTAATCAAATGTATATATGTATATAGATGCATGCATATATACATTTGATATGATTGTTTTGTTTGGAAAAAGGGAAAACAGATTTTAAATATGATTTCAGCTTTGCATGAGTTGTTATAAATGCAACACATAGTATGTCTTGTATAGACCTATTTCTTAGTGATGAGACGTTTTCAATTAGAGATATTTCCCAGATGTTCACAGATGTCCTGTTACAATTAAAGTTTGACTGTGAGAAGGCTAGAAGTATAAATAGCAAATATTCAAAAGCAGGAGTACAAAGTCAAGACCACTCTCAAGCCTGGTGTCTAGCAAAATTTGGCAAATCTACAGCATCAGACATTGATTGAATATATAAGTAATTATTCCTGTGAGTGGGCAGGATTTTGGCTCACTTAGTGGAATGCACAATTTCTGTGCCCCCCAGCTAATTGCCTGCCCAAAATCGCATGAGCTAAATTAGTCTTCCTTTGTCAGTCTGAACCACAGTGGACTCAGCAAACTCTTGCTCCAGAAATGGTGTATTAGTGAAGCCCTTTCCAAACTCAACTGGGACTGCAAGAGCCCAAGAATCTGTCAGGATGTAAAATTAACTTACTTAGCAGCACGGAGTCACTGGGATGAGCATTCCTCAGGATATAGAACCACAGCGGGGGAATCTAGGGAATAGTGATAACTGGCATTTACATTAAGACCGAAGAAGTTTGTAATCACCTGGCAGGATTATCTCACCTGAGCCTCATCATTCAAGATTTTACAGAAATACAGTTTAGAATTAGGAAATGGATACTCCATTTCACTGGTAAAGAAACTCCTTCTACCCATGCAGGTGTGTGGCACAATCGCTTACACATTTAGTCTTAGAGAATTGCCTAAAGTACGGAGTGATTAAGAGAGCTGCCAAAGGATCACATAGCTAGGAGGTATTATTATTTTATAGATAAAAAAGATTAATAATAAGAACAGAAAAGTTCTACCTCCCTTCTCTCTCTCCTTTCTTCTCTTCTTCTCTCCCCTTCCTTCCTTCTTTCCTTCCTTCCTGTTATCATTGCCAAATTAATGGTGAACCTCACTGGTCTGAAAGGGTTTTAAAAGCAGTTTATTATTGTATCTACATGCAACATGCACAAACCCTTAATGTTCTCAAAACTTGACTCTAACATTGTTCTGGAGGAAGAAAGGGGAACTAAGAGGAATGTTCAAGGACAGAACTCTCTAGAATAAGCATTTAATGGCTTTGTGTCTGAAAGCTTTCATGCATTTAATAATTCTTGAAGAAGAATGAGTGAAAAACGCATCCCGAGTGAACATTTGAAAAACATACATTTAAATTTCTGTGTTTAAGTCACAATAAGCCTGGGAGGCCACCTTATATCACTCTTACCAACAAAATCCTCAGTATCATCACTGAATTCATTTGCAAATTCCTTTGAAGATGGTATATTTGGGGCAAAATTCTTTAATGGGCATGGAGCATTTCCCAGCAAAGCAGAGTACTCTACATTTTTTTTTCAATCAAACAGTTCATCAGTTTAAAAACAAAATCAAAGAGGCAGAACCAAAATGGCAGAGGAAAAGGACAGATCTGCTCTAGCTCTTCCCCCAAAGACCATAAAATACCTGTAAAAATAATGCTAAAGAAATTCTAGAGCAGCAGCAGCCAGAAAATGACAGAGTGAAAGATTTCCAGGCCAAGACAGCCTGGCAGGCCAACAGGAAAGGTCTATCACACCTGGCTCAGAGCAGATGGCAGGCTCACTTTGGGGTACTGCACAGCAGGGATAGGACTGCAGTAGACTTCATGGAGAAGAATCACGGGTGTCAGCTGCAGTTCCCAGAATTCTCAACCCCCAAATGCCAAAGGCAGCTTCAAAGGTCAATAAGAAAGCTCTTTTGGGGGCGGAGCCAAGATGGCAGAGTAGAAAGACTCACATTTGCTAGCTCCGAATCCACAACCCATAGATTTCCTGTAAAAAGAACTCCTGACAAATTCTGGAACAGTGGAAGCCGCGCAGCAACACAGGGAAGGAGATTTCCGTTGCAGAGAGCCCTGAAAAACCGACCACAAAGGTACTCTGGACGGGAGCAGAGCCCTGCCCTGCGGAGTGCTCCCCTTCCCCGCCCTGGTCACACCACACTGAGAGGAGTGAGCAGACCCAAGCAGGCGTCAGGGACCTGAATCTCCGGCGGCCGCAAAGGTCCCTCCACCCACAGATGCACAGGTCAGTGAGAGAGACATCTGGATGGGCTGAGAGGGGAGTGGGGTGTCTCCATGACTAGGGCCCCCTCAGGAAGCTGCGGCCCCACAGAGAGGCTGAGGCAGAGGCAGAGTCTCTCAGAGCAGGCAGGAGCTCCACCCCAGCTCCACTACAAAAGATCTCTGCATAAACCCCGTGAGGGAACTGAGCCTGAGAGGCAGCCCTGCCCCCACCTGAGAACCAGCAGATAAGCTCCCACTGAAGAGCAGTCAGTCCTGCCGCCAAAAGCCCTGAGGCTGGGGAGCAGCATTTGAATCCCAGACCCCTAAGCACTAGCTCCGAGGATCTAGGCCAGGGGGTGGAGAGGACTCTCAGAAATCAAGTAACTGGCTGGGAAAATGCCCAGAAAAGGGAAAAAAACTAAGACCATAGATGGCTATTTTCTTGAGAAGATGATTCCTCCATTTGTCTCTGACGACGAAAAGGTCTGCTTATCATCAGGTAAAGACATAGGAGTCAAAGCCTCTGTATCCCAAATATCTGAAATATATACACCATGTGCTCAAGCCATGGAGGAGCTCAAAAAGGAATTTGAAAATCAAGTCAGAGAGGTGGGGGAAAAACTGGGAAAAGAAATGAGAGAGATGCAAGAAAAGCATGAAAAACGGGTCAATACCTTAATAAAGGAGGCCCAAAAAAATGCTGAAGAAAATAGCACCTTGAAAAATAGGCTAACTCAATTGGCAAAAGAGGTTCAAAAAGCCAATGAGGAGAAGAATGCTTTCAAAAAAAGAATTAGCCAAGTGGAAAAAGAGGTGCAAAAGCTCACTGAAGAAAATAGTTCTCTCAAAATTAGAATGGAACAGATGGAGGCCATGGGACTACTTGAAAGCCATGATCAAAAAAAGAGCCTAGACATCATCCTTCATGAAATTATCCAGGAAAATT
>CM053771.1:544353153-544371377 GCA_028658325.1 Potorous gilbertii | reverse complement strand
GAAATATAGTTAGTCTTATACAACACGACTATTATGGATGTCATTTGCAAAACTACACAGATATGGCCTACATTGAATTGCCTGCCTTCCCAAAGGGAATGGGTGGGGAGGGAGGGATGGGGAGAAACTGGAACTTAAAGTTTTAGGACCAACTGTTGAGTATTGTTCTTGCTACTAGGAAATAAGAAATACAGGTAATGGGGCATAGAACGTTATCTGGCCCTACAGGACAAAAGAGAAGATGGGGTAAGGGAAGGGAGGGATGATAGAAGAGAGGGCAGATTGGTGTCTTGTGAAAATGAATGTAAAAAGTTAAATAAATTTATTTAAAAAAAATAAAAAAATAAAAAAAAAAGAAAGCTCTTTCACCTGAGTGAGAGGGGACTGTGGGTCCATCCCAGGTCCTGGCCCCAGTGTGGTGGAAGTCACTGCAGCAGCATTCACTTTTGGAGCCCTCCATCTAAAGATCCTGGGGGAATAGAGGGACTGATCTAGATCTCAGCCATGAGTGGAAGTCCTAGGGTGAGGAAGAGCACTGGTGCTGGATCCTGCTCAGAAAAGAGTTCTTGTGGTTGCTCACAGACAAGATCACAGGCCAGGAGAGGAGTAAACACCTTTTCCTTGATTGTGCCACATTGTAGGAATTGAGAACTTACAAGTCCCTAGAGTATACCCCTCACTCGACAAAGGAATTAAAGCTCAAGTAACTGGCTGTGAAAATGCCCCCCAAAATGGAAAAAAATAAGACTATAGAAAGTTACTTTCTTGTTGAAAAGGTAATTTCTTCCATCCTCTCAGATGAGGAAGAACAAAGCATACCATCAGAGGAAGACATAAAAGTCAAGACTTCAACATCCAAAACCTCCAAAAAAAATATATGATGGTCTCAGGTCATGGAAGAGCTCAAAAAGGATTTTGAAAATCAAATAAGAGAGGTGGAGGACAAATTGGCAAGAGAAATGAAGGGGATGCAAGAAAATCATGAAAAGTGATTTAACAGCTTGCTAAAGGTGATCTAAAAAATGCTGAATAAAATAACACCTTTAAAAATAGACTAACCCAAATGGCAAAAAAAGGTCCAAAAAGCCAATGAGGAGAAGAATGCTTTAAAAAACAAAATTTGTCAAATGGGAAAAGGTTCAAAAGCTCACTGGAGAAAAAATTCTTTAAAAATTAGAATAGAGCAGATAGAAGCTAATGAATTTATGAAAAAGCAAGAAATTATAAAACAAAGCCAAAAGAATGAAAAAAAATAGAAGAAATTGTGAAATATCTCATTGGAAAAACAACTAACCTACAAAACAGATCCAGGAAAGATAAATTTAAAATTACTGGTCTTCCTGAAAATCATAATCAAAAAAAGAGCCTAGATATCAACTTCCAAGAAATTATCAAGGAAATCTGCTCTGATAGTCTAGAACCATTGGGCAAAATAAAAATGGAAAGAATTCACCAATCACTTCCTGAAAGAGATTCAAAAAGGACAACTCCCAGGCATATTGAAACCAGATTCCAGAGTTCCTGCGTCAAGGGGAAAATATTACAAGTAGCCAGAAAAACAACAACAGCAACAACAATTCAAGTACTATAGAAATACAATCAGGATAACACAGGATTTAGCAGCTTCTACACTAAGGGATGGTAAGGATTGGAATATAATATTCCAGAGGTCTAAGGAGATAGGATTAAAATCAACACACCCAGAAAACCTGAGTATAATACTTCAGGAGAAAAACAGGGTAATTCAATGAAATAGAAGACTTCCAAGCATTCTTGTTGAAAAGACCAGACCTAAATAGAAAATGTGACTTTCAAATACAAGAATCAAAAGAAACATGAAAGGTACATAGGAAAGAAAAGCCTTGAGGTACTCATTAAAGTTCAGTTGTGTACATTCCCACATGGAAAGATGTTATTTGAAACTCATGAGACCTTTTTCAGTATTAGGGTAGTTAGAGGGAATATATATATATATATGTGTGTGTGTGTGTGTGTGTGTGTATATATATATACATATATATGTAAATATATAAATGTGTATGGGTATATATGTATGTGTATACTATATATGTGTAGGTATGTATATATATATGTATGTGTGTGTCTGTATACACTGTATACACAGACACACACACACAGACAGAGAGCACAGAGTGAGCTGAATATAAAGGGAGAATACCTAAAAAAATTAAATTTACAGTTGAATGAAACGTACTAGGAGTAAGAAAAAAGGGAGAGGTAGAATATAGCAAATCATACCACATAAAAGAGGGAAAAAAGAACTTTTACAATGGAAGGAAAGAGAGGAGAGATGAAAGGAAATACTTGAGTCTTACTCTCATGGAATTTGGCTTAAGAAGGGAATAATACACACCCAATTGAATATGAAAATCTCTTTTACCCTGCAGGAAGGCAGGGTGGAAGGGGATAGAAGAGGGAAGATAATAGAAGAGACAGCAAATTGGGGAAGGGATAATCAGAAGCAAACACTATTGTGGGAGGACAGGTCAAAGGAGAGAATGGAAAAAATGAAAGGCAGGATAGGATAGAGGGAAATATGGTTAGTCTTTTACAACATAACTATTACAGAAGCACTTTTGCATTGTTACACATGTAGGACCTATACTGAATTGCTTGTTTTCTCAATGAGGGTGAGTGGGGAAGGAGGCAGAGAATATAGAGCTCAAAGCTTTAAGAATGAATCGTAATAGCAACTGGAAATTAAGCTGTACAGGCAATGGAGTATAGACATCTATTTTGCCCTACAGGAAAATCAAGGGGAAGAGGAATGGAAGAAGGGTGCGTAAGAGAAGGGAGGATAGACTGGAGGAAGGGGTGGAAGGGGTGCAAGCTGTCCTGGGGTGAGGGATGGGGAGAGATGGGGAGGAAATTTTGAATTCAAATTCTTGTGTAAGTGAATGTTTAGAATTGAAAAATAAATAAACTATTGATTAGAAAAAAATCAAAATGTGGTGCAATATTTGTATATTTATTAATAAATGATAGGCATTTCTTAGAGAATTAATATTATGTATGTCATAAATCTTGAAAGGCAATGTAACTTAGAGCATAAAGAGATCTCCTCACAGCTGGGAAGGTCTGGCTTTAAGATCCTCCTCGGATATATTTGTGGTGCAGAAATGTCACACCTAGTGTTCCAGGCCACAGTCTAAATCTCTTGAGTTACAGAGAGGGTGCTGACCTGCATCAGGAGAGGGAGTTTCTTCCCTTGGAAGTTCTCTTTATCATTAATTTTCAAATGTGTTCATGTCAGGACCATTTTACTCTTAAAAAT
The DNA here is from genome assembly GCA_028658325.1 of Potorous gilbertii. NCBI lineage: Eukaryota > Metazoa > Chordata > Mammalia > Diprotodontia > Potoroidae > Potorous > Potorous gilbertii. The sequence goes on along the minus strand of CM053771.1, from coordinate 544,368,082 downwards.
TATTGAGTAACTCCTGACACCCCAAAATGCTTTAGAAAGACAGACAGACAGACAAATAGATAGACAGATAGATGTAGATATATTAGTTATATCTAGTTATAGTTACCAGATTAGAAATGAAATCATCTTAGTATTATTATAGGCAGTTTGGTGGCACAGTGGATAGAGTGCTGGATCTAGAATGAGGAAGAGTCATATTCCTGAGTTCAAATCTGGCTTCAGACACATTCTACCTGTGTGATTCTGAACAAGTCACCGCAACCTTTTTGCATCAGCTTTCTCATCTGTAAAATGAGCTGGAGAAGTAAAAAACGAATTACTCCAGTATCTTTGCCAAGAAAACCCCAAATGGGTTCATGAAAAGTTGGAGACAATGATACAACAATAACCAAAAATATATTATGAAGATAGTTTTGGCTTTGTATACCCTCTGAGTCTCTGATACCACCAGGGGTCCCTATGCCACACTTTGAGAACTTCTGTTTTATACCAATTAAATTGCAAGATCAGCCTATAAAACTTGCACAAAAATAGAAAAGTAAAAAATGAATAATATTTCATTCTAGAGACAATGGGAAGTCACTGAAGAATACTGAGGAAGGAAGTTTAATGCTGACTTTCGGGAAATCATATTGTTAACTGTGTGAGAACAGATTGAAAATTGAGACTTTTGCTAGAGGGAGACCAATGGGAAAACTAACTATTTCTATAGTTCAGACATGAGGTAATAAGAACCTAGAATAAGGTAGTAGCTATGTGAATGGAGAGAAGTGGAGAGATGAAAACTTTTCTAAAATTAGGGTGTTTGCTTTCTAGATGAGGTAAACTTAAATGGAAAGCTTCAAAATCCAACAACCTCAAGGGGCAGAGCCAAGATGTTCAGCTAAAAGCAGGGACTCCTCTGAGCTTTCCACCAAAGCCCTCCAAATACTTGTAAAAATGAATCTAAATAAATTCTAGAGATGTGGAATGAAAGCGTGATACAAGACAACCTAGAAAGTCAACAGGAAGGATCTTTTGCATCAGACGGAACAGAGCTGGAGTGGGCTATATCAGTATAGATGGGGCATAGCAGGCCTCAGGGAACTGAATCATTGGCAGGTGTAGCAGTTTACAGACTTTTCAACCCATAAATGCAAAAATAGGTCAGTGGAGAAGTTCTGTGGGACCTGGGTGAAAGAGGAATATGCTATCTTGCTGGGTCAGCCCCTGGGGAGTGGTAGTGGACATGGCAGTTGCTTCTGGACCTCTGATCCCATAAATGGTGGGTTATTGAGTGGCTGATACAAAATCCGTGAATCCTGTGACAGTATTCCCACCCCCACTGGAAGTAGAGTCCTACCTTGACAAAGAATTAGAAAGTGAAGTGTTTGCCTGGGAAGATGAGTTAACATCGTAAAAAAAAACCCTCAGACCATAGATTTTTACTTTGGTGACAAGGAAGATCAAGGCATACAACAAAAGGAGGACAGCAGCATCCAAAGCCTCCAAGAAAAATATGAATTGGTCTCTGGTCATTGAAGAGTTCAAAAAGGATTTTGAAAATCAAGTAAGAGAACTTGAGGAAAAATTTGGAAGGGGAATGAGGTTGCAAAATAAATCATGAAAACTGAGTCAACAGCTTACTAAAGGTGAATCCAAAAATACTGAATAAAATAATACCTTAATAAAGATAAACTAACCAAATGGCAAAGGAAGTCCAAAAAGCCAATGAGGAGAAGAATGCTTTAAAAAGTTGAATTAGCCAAATGAAAGAGGAGGTCCAAAAATTCACTGAAAAAAATAATTACTTAAAAATTAGAAGGGAGAAAATGGAAGCTAATGAATTTATGAGAAATCAAGAAATTATAATATAGAACCAAAAGAATGAAAAAATAAAAGACGATATGAAAGATCTCCTTAGAAAAACCATTGACCTGGAAAATAGATCCACGCGAGATAATTTTAAAATTATTGGATTACTTGAAAGTCATGATCAAAAAACAAACAAACAAAGAGCCTTCTTTGAAGAAATTTTCAAGGAAAACAGTCCTGATATTCTAGAACCAGAGGGTAAAATAGAAATTGAAAGAATCCACCAGTCGCATCTACAAAGAGATTCTAAAAGGAAAACTAGGAATATTGTAGCCAAATTCCAGAGTTCCCAGGTCAAGGATAAAATACTGCAAGCAGTCAGAAAGAAACAATTCAATTATTATGGTTATTATGGAAATACAGGATATCAAAAGATCTAGCAGCTTCTACATTAAGGGATTGAAGGAGTTGAAATATGATATTCCAGAAGTCAGAGGAGCTAGGAAGAAAACCAAGAATTACCTACCCAGCAAAACTGAGCATATTTGTTCAAGTGGGGTAGGGGGTAGGGGAATGGATATTCAATGAAATAGAGGACTTTCAAGTATTCTTGACGAAAAGACCAGAAGCGAATTGAAAATTTGTCTCTCAAATACAAGAATCAAGAGAAGCATGGAAAAGTAAATGGGAAAGATCATCAAAAGAGTCTTATTAAAGTTGAACTATTTACATTTCTACATAGAAAGATCATATTTGTAACTTATGAACCTTTCTCAATATTAGGATAGTTGGAAGAGATAGACAGACAGAGAGACAGACAGAGAGATGGCACCAGGTAAATTGCATATGAGGCAATGATATCTAAAAAATATAATTAAGGAATGAGAGAGGAATATACTAGGAGGAGAAAGGGAGAGATAGAGTGGGGTAAATTATCTCACATAAAAGAAATAAGACAAAAGTTGTATAATGTAGGAGAAGGTGGGGGGGTGAGAAAGAATGAGTGAATCTTACTCTCATCAGATTTGGCTTAAGGAGAGAATAATATGAACATTCAACTGGGTATCTTACCCTACAGCAAAGTAGGGGGGAAAGGGATAGGGGAGACATGATGGCTGAAGGAAAGGCACATTGGGATGGGAGGTAGTAAGAAGCAAACTCTTTAGATTAAGGACAGGGTCAAAAGAGAAAATAGAATAATGGCGGGAACAAGATAGGATGAAAAGGAATACAGTCTTTCACAACCTGACTATTATGGAGGTGTTTTGCATAACTACGCATGTATAACCTATATTGAATTGCTTGCTTTGTCAATGGGGGTGGGTGGGGAGGAAAGAAGAGAGAGAATTTGGAACTCAAAGTTTTAAAACATAATTTAAAAAATATTTTTACATGTAACTGGTAAATAAGATATGTAGGCAATGGGGTATAGGAATCTATCTTGTCCTTTAAGAAAGTAAAGGGGAAGGGGATAAGAGGGGCATGATAAAAGGGAAAGCAGATTGGGGGAAGGGGTAATAAGAACGCATGTCATTTCAGGGTGGGTGGGGAGGAAAAAGATGGAGATAAAATTTGGAACTCAAAATCTGGTGGAAATGAATGAAAAAAATTAATAAATAAACTTAAATCTTAATGGGAGGAAGGAAGGAAGGAAGGAAGGAAGGAAGGAAGGAAGGAAGGAAGGAAGGAAGGAAGGAAGGAAGAAAGGAAGGAAGGAAGAAAGGAAGGAAGGAAGGAAGGAAGGGAAAGAAAAATACTTTTTAAAATCCAGCAGCTTCTTGAAAAGTATAGGATTTAGCTGACCACGAATGCTGTCATCCTAGTAGACTTAGCACATCCAATGCTTAACATAATACCTGTACTAGAGGGGATACTTAACAAAACCTACTTGACTGATGAACCAACTGACTGACCTGCATACGTGTAGTCAAAAAGCAAACATGAATTAACTTTTCTCCTCCTTGAAAGGCAAGAGATCTCAGCAAAGGAAAAGACAACCTCAAATTTGACAATGAACAGATCATTGAAATGTGACTTTTCAAAGCTGGAAAGGATGGAGAGGTGGGAACAGGATGATAGAATGTCAGACTTGCAAAGGCCCTTAGAAATGACCTTCTCCATCCATGCCCTTTTACAGAGGAGAAGAAATAGAAGTCCAGAGTGGGGGGACCAGCTCATACTCACATAGAATTGGTAGGGCCAAGGTTTAACTCTAGGTCCAGTGTACTTTCTACTACAGCACACTGTCTGTCACTTTGGAGTTGAATTAGAATTTTTTTTCTTAAAAATTTCTTCTGGTCAAAAGCAGTGAGATTTTAGTTTATGTGGGATGTAAGGTGTATAAACATCATGAAAGCCACTGGATTGGACATTGCTTTTCCTATTTTATTTCACCTCTAGAACCTAAAGTTAGAGGTTGAGGAGAGGTCTAGAAAACAATATTGCAATAGCATACCAAGCATGAGAATTTGCTGAGGGAGGTCAATATTAGGTAATAGAGTATCTCCTCTTCCAATAAAATTCCTCATCTAAATTTTGACAGGCTTGGGTTCCAGAGTATTTTTTCACATTTATCACAAGTACTTCTAAAAAACAACTGAACTAAAATTATAGTTGACAAGATTTTCATATACAGATTTTTAAAGGTTTAAAAATCACCTAAATAAAGAAATGAATAAATAACTGACAGGTGCAAAAAAAAAATAATACCAAGAAATTGCTTTGTGATTTAAAGCAATCCACCTTGCAAAAGACCTATACTTTCAATTATATCTGTGAAAAAGTGCTCTGTTCATTTGGTTTCCTTAGAAGATCACCTCCATAATCACAGTAATTGAACTTTCTGTAGGTCAAACAACAATGCTTCACATATGTTCAATTTACTCATTTTGTGAACTCGATTAACCAAAACACACAAGGCAAAACCAAGAACAAAGAGGATAAGGTGTTGAGTAGCTAAAACTGATGAAGATCCTGCTGCTGTGAGTTTTGATAGAATGGAGATGGCAGCCGATGCAGTGAATGGAATGCAAAGCCTGGAGTCAGGAAAACTCATCTTCCTGGCTTTAAATCTAGCCTCAGACACTTCCTAGCTGTGTGACCCTGGGCAAGTCACTTAACTCTGTTTGCCTCAGTTTCTTATCTGTCAAATGAGCAGGTAAAGGAAACAGCAAATCATGGTAAAGAGATTGGAAGACAAAATGGAATGACTGGTACACACGATTACACTTCCAGACCCAACTGCTTTAACATTTTTTCTTTCTTATCAGGGACAACTTCTAAAGAGGTGATGCAAGGAAAGACTGATATAAAAACAGAAAGGTATCAATAAAGTGTATTTTAAAACTACATGAATAGTGGGTACCCCAATGAGAGATCTTCAAGTGACAGATGTAGGAATATTCTGGGGCTTTAGGAGATGGCATTTTTCTATGGGTACTTTTGAGAGTAGATGTTGTCTCTTCCAAGTCTGAGAGTCTTGGATTCTACAGTAATTTCATCAAAGGAGCATAGCATTGGGTAACATTAGATAAACTGATAACAGAAAGCAGGGGCACTGAAACTTACCTTGAAAATTTCCCTTATGCTGGATGTATGTGTGTGTGTGTGTTTGTGTAGAAATGGAGGAGGAGAACCACAGGTGAAAGGGAGAGGATCGCCAAATTAGCTACCAGTGTAACTTTAAATGCAACTTTCAATGATTAACAATTTACATGCAAATAAGTTTACAAACTTAGAGCATTTCACTGTCCATCTGTTGTTCAATTGTGATAAGAGGCATAGCCATTGTTACTGCCAAATTAGTAAAATCACATTTCCTTGTATTATGGCACAGTGGAGAAAGGGAAAGACTTGGAGGTCAAGAAAGAAAGGAATGAGTTCAGGTCTTGTCTCATATATATGCTAGTTGTGCCACCATGGGCAAGTCACTTTACTATCTGTGTCCCAGACTAGTGTCTATAATTAGGTGGTACTGTAGTGCACAGAGTGCTGGGACTGAAGTCAGGAAGAATCATCTTCCTGAGTTCAAATTCAGTCTCAGATACTTCCTATTTATGTGACCTCAGACAAGTCACTTCACCCTGTTTTCCTCAGTTTCTTCTGAAAAAAAATGAGTTAGAGAAAGAAATAACAAACCATTCCAGTATTTTTGCCAAGAAAACCCCAAAGGAGGTCATGGAGAGTTGGACATCACTGAAATGACTGAACAACAACAAATGGTACTATGGACAAGTTGACAATCTCCATGATGGAAGGCTCTCCCACAATATGAGGTACCAACATCACAGAAATTAGACTGTCCACCTTTCCTCCTCTACTCAAATTATTTTACTTTCTACATATTGAATGACTATTAAGATTTGGCATTCAGGGCACTCCAGTAATTATATTTAAATTATGTGTCTGTTACCTTAACAGAAACAGAGATGAGGAGACAGCAGATCTAAGAAAATTAATGAAAGAAAATCTAAAGGCTATGTTTAATAATAGAAAAAGAATTTCTGAATGTGTAGCACACAGTAGGGACTTAATAAAGCTGGTTGAATTGAACTAAGAAATTGAAAGAATTTGTTGCGGGAAATAAATCACTATAATTTGAACAATAAGTGACAACAGATATAGAAGAAAATCTTTAAACATAACAAATTAAGTCACTATAAAAGTCTGCCTATAAATTAGCAAGCTTGCACTTACTTTTCAGTTGTTCATGCCTAATTTAATTTCATCATGGTGCGTGCACCACAGATATATAGATTACTACCCTTAAAATGTTGTTGGTTCCATAGCAAGAGGAGCAATTAGACCTGGTGCAGACATTACATGTTAATTATATTTCCATCAAAAAAGACTGCATCGACCATGACATCACCAAAGCCTTCTCTCTGAATCTATTTCACTGGGTGATATTTATTGGCAAAGATGTATGCTTAAAGTTGTAATCAGTCAATCATCTTGCCTTTGGTTGAAAAGGGTTGTAAGTAAACCTTAGAAATGCATAGCTCCTTCCATTTAGGAACTGACTTTGCAAAGAAGTGGCCTAACCTTATTTATCTTCATCCTGAGAAATTTTTAAGGATAGAAGTTGTGATTTATACACTATGGAAGAAACTGTCATAATTAAAGGGAAAATACCAAAGTATCTACATCACTAAAAGGTTCCAGCCTGTATTTTCATCCTTTTATAACATGTCCCATTGCCCACTAGTGTTTCCCGTGGGCTGTGCTCTGTTTCATATGTATAGTAGCCTTCCACGTAAAAGACAAGGGGGTAACAAAGAAGAAATGGGCTTTCCATTTTGAGTGATGTCTTTATCTTTCATTCTCTTAAGAGAATTACACCATGGCCATTATTACTGGTATGCTTTTAACAGACAGTTGATAACCTTGGTCTGTCTGCAAAATTTAGACTCTAGTTCCTTATGTGACTAATTGCCATGTGATTTGTTCAATGAAGAGAAGACAAGCTAAGTATTTTGGTGACTGGTCCCATGGAGCATCTTCAAGACTGATACCTGAATTTCAGGAGCTTAAGTATTCCTCTTCCATGGGGATAGTAGAGGGAGGCAGGGGAGATAGTGATAGTTATCATTGTGATAACAAAGAATTTTTTGTTTTTAAATCATGTATGTACTTATATGGCTACAAATTATCTCCCCCTCTACAAGGCAAACTCCTTGAGGGCAGTGCCTAGCACAATATCTCATTGGCACATAATGGACACTTCACAAATACTTGCTTACTGATTGATGTTGATTAATGATATTGATGATAAGAGACTCTTTTAAAACAAATATATGACCTCTTCAATTTAAAATATCCCTTCAAATATAGTACCATCCATTGCATTGCAATAACACCATGGGTATTAGGTTGAATTAGGGCATTCTTAAGTTTATTTTGTATCACTGTTCCTTTGCCAGTGTGGTGAAATAGATGGACTCTTCAAAATAATGTTTTAAATGTATAGGATTACAGTGGCAACCAACTGTTGAAATAAGGAGGTCATTTACCCCCATCCAAGTTCACAGGTGCTCCTGAAATGTATCTCAATACCCCGTGAGGGGCATGAACAATAGGTTAAGGATCCCTGGGCTAGGAGGTCTTTAAACTCCTTTCCAGGTCTAACTGCATTAATCATAGGATGGCAGGGATTCTGCAAGTCTGTACACATTTAATAAGCATCTACTATATGTGATGCTCTGTGCTAGGATCTAGCAAAGCAAAGATGAGCTAAGTAGTCCAAAGCCTCAAAGAATTTACTTTTACTGGAACTAATGTCCCCAGATACCAAAACCCCAGGAGAGACCAAATTCTCATTTCTAAAAGATAGAATTGGATGCTGTGACTCACTAAACTATGTTCTAATAACCAAAATGTTTATGTATGCCCCTAAAAACCTAATTTTTGAATGGTTTGAGCACCATGCAACATAGAAAATAGAGTGTAGAGAATTATTTCAAAACAATGCAATATAATTTTCTATCACTACAGGACTAAAAGGCAGATTTTATTTTAATATCCACCTAAAACTGAGCAGCCAAGCCATGAGTGAACTGAAAGCAAGAGTCAGGTTCCTTCATGGTTTTATTGTGAACAAATGCTCAAGTACGAATCATGGATGCTAAAATCTGGCTAAGACAGAAAAACACAGCATGATTCAAGATGTTGGAGATTCATCTGTTTGCATTTTTAATGTGTGGATTTGATATGCAAACAGCTCTCTTGGCCCTGGAACTGGAGGAGTCAAGGAGTATATGCTCCCTTATAGGAACATTATGCTCTTTCTCTCTATGTGGTTTCTCCTCTAAATCAAGCCGTTACTTTTCTTTACCATGTGAACCAATGGTCACAATTTCTTGGATGTTTCTTTTCTTTTTTTAATCATATGTTTGGTTACTCAGGTTTTGGTTTTTGTTTTTGTTTTTAACATCAAAGATTTTAGCCTTCATTCTGTCCCTATTGTGCTTGTCCCAGTTGGAGTTTGGTTGTTTCTTTTAGAATAACACTTTAATGAAGGTGAGTCATTTCCTAAATCTAACGAATATGTTGGGTACAAATGCTCTCTGCAGAGGAGGCACATCCACCCAAGTGCTTTTATAGGCCCTCTGGCTTCAGATCTTTAACAAAGGAAAATCCAAAGAAGTTTACACAAGGGAGGTTGTCGGGAACACAAGAACGGTTCCATTGGTTCACATCACACACGAACATGATAGTTATATTGAGACCAGCTTCACACTCAGACATAAAGGAAATTGCAGATGTTGTTCTGAGTTTGGCCCCTGTCTTGTGAACCAGAATGAATAAGAATATCAAATCAAAAATTCACAGGGTAAGGAATCATTTGGACAATTACCAAGCTTTATTTTCTCAGTGGGGATCCAAACTGGAGAATTACAGACAACTTTTATTTATAATAGGACTGCCTGGCTCTTATCACTTTCTCTCTGATTGCTTTAATAATACATGAACACATTTATGTGATCAAAGAATAACTTGGTTAACACTTCATCAAGAGTTTTGGAAATGGATTCTGACCCAGTTAGAAAGATACCGTCATTCAGTTTGCCTTGAGTCAGTAGTGATGAGGTAAATGGCTTTCATCCTTCCAAATAGATGCTATTGACTTCATAAACTTGGGCACAAAGGAGTAGAGGAGCAGTTCTAAAAAGCCATTGATATGAACATGGATATTAGAATGATCTATTTAAACTTATTCAAAATAAAAACAGGACAAACTCTGAATGATTGACAGTAATTGAGAACAGCAGCATAAATGATTGAGAATCATGTTTAGTCCACTTGACTGAGATCCAAATTTTTGATGGAGAAATTTGTCGCTAGTACTTGGGGCTGAGTCATCAGGATTTTTCCAAGGACATACTTTCTGGTACTTTTCTGGCTAAATTAGGGTCCCAGATCTGCTCCCATGGTAGTGGTTTGGCAGCTTGGGTACATAAAACTGGGTTATGCACTTATCCTGATTGACAAGTAAGGGAGTTTTACTTCAAGTATGTTAATTCCTAAGATGTATATAGCTCACCAGTAATTCACTCCTCATAATATAGGTAAATCTTGTGAAATACTTAAAATGTTAAACTCAGAATTGGGTTAAATATATTTATATTATATATAATTTGTTAAATATATTTTAAAATAAAATAGTATATGTACATTTTAGAAATCAGTAGCATAATAAACTGGTATTTCATTGTTCAAGAAAATGTTAATGATACTTTTACTATTTATAAACTCCAACATAATTTACAATATGAGCTTCTGGAATCATGTTCTCACCATGTATCTTTGTATCTCCAGTGTTTTTTTTTTTCTTCAGTCATGTCCAACTCTTTGAGGTCACATTTAGGGTTTTCTTAGCAAAGGTCCTGCAGTGGTTTGCCATTTTCTTCTCTAGCTCATTTTTACAGATGAGGAACCAAGGAAAACAGGGTTAAGTGACTTGCCCAGGGTCATACAGCTAGCAAGTATCTGAGGTCAGATTTGAACTCAGGAAGATGAGTCTTCCTGACTCCAGGAGCAGTACTCTATCTAAAGTACCATCTACATTCCCCTATATGCCCCAGGCATGGCTGACTAAAATAAAGCAGTAGGATTAGATAATCTCTAATGTCAAGGATATGCTGAGCCCAAATCATACAAGCTTTTCAATTCGAAGTTATGTTATAAATAAATGTTATAAGTAAAGTTATGTGTATATATATATATATATATATATATATGTGTGTGTGTGTGTGTGTGTGTGTATGTATGTATATATATATATATATATATATATTATTCTTATTATTTTGTTGATTATATAGACTTAGAGAAGTGAGGCAGAAAATCTTAATCATGCAGACTGAATTTACAAGTGTGTTATGCATACTTTCCCCTCCCCCAAAGAACTAGTTGTTAAATCTGTGTCCAGAGGCAAGATACAGGAAGACAGGAGATGTCCCAGATACAGTGGGAGACCTTGGCTTTTTTAAGCTAAGGTCATTCCCAGGTCTCAATTCGTCTGAGACAATACCCATTCAGAGATAAAGGCTAAGTAAGAAATGAGGTAAAAAATTATCTCTTTTACCTATTGAAAAAAAAATCATTCTTGGAGGGGAAGACCCTCAAGGTTTCTGGAGACAACAGAAACAATTGCTATTTACCCTCACTCTAAGCCATCAAAATCCAAGCAATGACCAAGTGTGGCTTGGGCTGGGACCCATTGTTGGCCAATCAGGGAGAGGCAGAATAATTGGCGTTCAAAGTACGATCAAGTAGTTCCATTTAAGTCCAAATGGACTTTCTTAAAGTCTGGCTTTCCAACGCTGTATTTCAAGAAATCACCAATGAAACTACATGGGACAAATGAGTTAATAGTTCCAGTTTTTTTTTTAATAATGGAATAAATAAATAGGGGAGAGAAAAATTGAAATCTAACCCATAAACCCCAAGAAATCTTGTGAGGGTTCAGTGATCAAAAGTTCTATATTCCTTCGGGAAGAGCATCCACAGGTATGATTGCCTATGTAGACAAAGGGAGGGGAAGGAATGGAAAGAGCAGAAGGAGAAAAGGAAGAAAGAGAGGGAGGGAGGAAAGAAAGAAAGAAGGAATAAACGAACAACTGAGAAGCATTGCCCAACTGGAACTGGCCAGTGGGTGCCCAGCAGAGCAGCTACTACTACTCACAAATTGTTGTTTGTCCTTGAGCTCAAGAAGGTGATGCTTTGATTTGCAAGTGAACTGTATTTAAGTGGAGCTAGGAAATGCAGGGAGAGAGTGAGGCTGGTGACTCTGCACATCCTTGCCTCACTTACATCTAATTCACTTGCAAGTCAAGACATCAGATTCCTCATGCCAGTTGATCCTTTTGGAGGATGAAGAACAAACAAACAGTTGTTAAATATTTGTCAACACACTTTCCATTTCTAACTTCTATTATAAAATTAGAGACACCTCTGTGACCACCCTCTAAGTTGTGTTACCTGTTACTTTTTTTAATGCAATGATCCCTTTTCTAACACTGACATTTGTGCTTCTCCCTGTGGGAGAGAATCGTTGACTGAACTAGTGTCTTGTACCTGAATCTAAACTTATTTAATGTCATTCATAATTTTAAATCTAGAAAAAACAGTCTTATGTGATTTGGCCAAACCTAACCATCAATTGGATTATGAGCTGTACTGACAATGCATTTTTGATTATTGTCAATATAATTTTGCTTCTTAATGGGAAGATCTTTCCCATTCATTAATAGGCCCATGTGACATGCTGAAATCATCTGGATTTGTGATTGCAAAGTATAATGCCTCCATTTGTTCCAGGATCCATGGCCATTTAGATTGTAAGGCCAAGGATCCTGGCAGGTTGGAATATAACTGCAAGCAAAATAGGATCTTTTCTTGTTTGTTTTGTAGTATGCAAAGATCGAATCTTAACGTTGATTGAATTGAATTGAGAGTCTTTAAATAGAAGCAGTATATATATATATATATAAAATTTCTATTGTTCATTATTTTAATGTGATTAAAGATCTTCACCACCCATTAATGGATCTGTCCATTAAGGGAACTATATTAGGGGAACACCACACCTTTTGTTAATTTTCCAGTGAGGCACTGGTTCTCAAGGGTTGTGATGTCCTCTGGCTCTATAAGTACTCTGAGGCAAGGTTTTATTTGGGGGCTTAGATTTTGGAAGAAAGTTTGTGTGCCAGATGAGACCCTGAGAAGCCACTAAGCAGTATCCCAGCTTTGAAAACCCAGAGGTTGGTGCTCCTCTCTCTGGAAACTCTATACGTATAGTCTGATAGTTTTCTGTCTGTTGATCTGTGATGTATGTGTTACTTATGTCAGGCAGCTGGAAGCCCTGTCTGTTGATCTTGATTTCTTTGTATTTTCTCTGAAGTTCAGGGTGTTGACTTTTCCCATTGAACTAAGTGAATGATACATGTGCTTAATTAAAATTATGTGGACCCCTTAAAAGTTGCTTTCCTTTTAGAAAAGCAGATCAAAGAACCTGTGATAGCAGGCCCTCCTGTGTATGCCAGGGTGCTTGCTTTTTTTTTAATTTTTAATAGTTTATTTATTTTTAGATTTTGACATTCATTTCTATAAAATATTGAGTTCCAATTATTCTTCCCATCTCTGCCCTCCCCCACCCCATAACACCTTGCATTCTGATTGTCCCTTCCTTCAATGTGACCTCCCTTCTATCACAACCCATCCTTCCTTTATCCCCATATTCTCTCTTTTCCTGTAGGGAAAATATAAATTTCTATATCTCATTACTTGTATTTCTTGTTTCTCAGTTATATGCAGTAGCAATTGTCAATAATTCTCTGTCATTTCAAATACTTTGAATTTCACCTTCTCTCTCTCCCCACTGAGAAGGCAAGCAATTCAATACTGGTTATATATATGTTGTTTTGTACAAGACTTCCATAATATTCATGTTGTATAAGTCTTACTATATTGCCCTCCATCCTACCCTGTCCCCCTTTTTTCTATTCTCTCAATTGACTTTGTCCCTTCCCAAAAAGTGTTTACTACTAGTTACTCCCTTCTCCATTTTCCCTCCCTTCTATCATCCCCCTCACCCACTTGTCCCATTCTCCCCTACTTTCCTGTAGTGCAAGATAGATTTTCATACTAAATTTAGTGAGCATGTTATCACCTCCTTAAGCCATATGTAAAGAGAGTAAGCTTCACTTTTCCCCTCTCACTTCCTCCCTTTTCTCCTCCATTGGAAAAGATTTTTCTTATCTCTTTTATGAGTTATAGTCTTCCCTATTCCATGTCTTCCATTCTCTTCCCAATATTTTTCTCACCCCTTAATTTTGTTTTTTTATGGGTATCATTTCTTCTGATTCAACTCAACCTATACTCTGTGTGTGTATGTATGTGTGTGTGTGTAATCCCTCCACCTACTCAAATACTGAGAAAACATCTTACAAATTCTTTCTTTTGTAGGAAAGTAAACAGTTCAGCTTTAGAAAGTCCTTTATGATTTCTCTTTCCTTGTTTACCTTTTCATATTTCTCTTGATTCTTGTGTTTGAAAGTCAAATTTTCTATTCAGTTTTGGTCTTTTGATCATGAATACTTCAAAGTCCTTTATATCATTGAATTACCATTTATTCCCTTGAAGTATTATACTCAGTTTTGCTAGGTAGGTGATTTTTGGTTTTAATCCCAGTTCCTTTGACTTCTGTGGTATCCTATTCCAAGACCTGTTATCCCTTAATGTAGAAACTGCCAGATCCTGTGTTATCCTGATTGTATTTCCACAATACTCAAATTGTTTCTTTCTGTCTGCTTGCAATATTTTCTCCTTGACCTGAGAACTTTGAAATTTGGCCACGATATTCCTAGGAGTTTCTCTTTTTGGGTCTCTTTCAGGAAGTGATTGATGATTCTTTCAATATTTATTTTGCCCTTTGATTCTAGAATATCAGGTCAGTTTTCCTTGATAATTTCGTGAAAGATGATGTCCAAGCTCTATTTTTGATCATGGCTTTCAGGTAGTCCCATAATTTTTAAATTGTCTCTCCTGGATCTATTTTCCAGGTCAGTGTTTTTCCAATGAGATGTTTCACATTATTTTCCATTTTTTCATTCTTTTGGTTTTGTTTTGTAACTTCTTGGTTTATTGTATAGTCATTACCAACCCTGAACTCCACTCTCATTTTAAAGAACTACTTTCTTCAGTGAGCTTTTGAACCTCCTTTTCCATTTGGCTAATTCTGCTTCTTAAAGCCTTCTTCTCATTGGCTTTTTGGACCTCTTTTTCCAATTGAATTAGCCTATTTTTAAAGGTGTTATTCTCCTCAGCATTTTTTTTTGGTTCTCCTTTACCAAGCTGCTGACTTGCTTTTCTTTTCTTTTTTTTTTAAATAAATTTATTTAACTTTTTACATTCATTTTCACAAGATTTTGGGTTCCAAAATTTTCTCCCCATTAGTCCCCTCCCCCCTCACCAATACACTGGACATTCTAATTACCCATATCACTAATCTGCCCTCTCTTCTGTCATCCCTCCCTTCCCTTACCCCATCTTCTCTTTTGTCCTGTAGGGTTAGATAACTTTCTATTCCCCATTACCGGTATTTCTTATTTCCTAGTAGCAAGAACAATACTCA
>CM053771.1:544332812-544352653 GCA_028658325.1 Potorous gilbertii | reverse complement strand
CCCTCAGGGGGTTTATACAGAGATCCTTTGTAGTGGAGCTGGGGTGGAGCTCCAGCCCACTCTGGGAGTCTCTGGCCAAGCTGCCTCAGCCTCTGCCGCAGCGGCCGCTTCCCAGGGGGTCCGAGTCCCGGAGATCCCCCTGCTCCCCTCTCAGCCCGTCTCTCTCACTGACCTGTGCATCTGTGGGTGGAGGGACCTTCACAGCTGCCGGAGATTCAGGTCCCTGACTCCTGCTTGGGTCTGCTGGCTCCTCTCAGTGCCCCGTGGCTGCGGCAGGGGAGGGGAGCACTCGGCCGGACAGGACTCCGCTCCCGTGTCCGGGTTACCTTTGCGGTCGGTTCTACAGGGCTCTCTGCAACGCAAATCTCCTTCACTGTGTTGCTGCACGGCCTCCACTGCTCCAGAATTTGTTAGGAGTTCTTTTTACAGGAAATCTATGGGCTGTGGGTTCGGACCTAGCATAGGTGAGTCTTTCTACTCCGCCATCTTGGCTCCGCCCCTCTGACTTGCTTTTCAAGCTCTTTTATGGCATGAGCTCATTTTGTACTCATTTTGGAGGTACTGGAGGCAGAAGCCTTGACTTCCTCTGACAGTGCATTGTTCTTCCTTTTCTGAAATGATGGAAGAAGATATCTGTTCCCCAAGAAAGTAACCTTCTATGGTCTTATTTTTTTCTCTTTTTCAGGAATTTTCTTAGTCAGTTACTTGACTTCTGAATCCCTTGTCAAGATGACGGTCCTTGTGCTCCTACTCCTCCCAGTGCTCTATTCAGTGCTGAGATTCAGATCAGCTACTCAGGGGCTTTGAGTGGGGATGGGGCCACCACTCAGGGCAGAGGTTCAGATCCCCTGCTCAATTCCCCCAGAGGCTTTAAGTTGTGCTGCTCAGACAGTGGATCTAGGCTACTTCCACTGCCACCATAGCTGTCTGCCACATGTTGCTTTGAAGCTTTCTTTGTCCCTTGTGGGTTGAGGGATCAGAGATTCTGCTCCAGAGGCCTGTGCCAGTCCTATTCCTCCCCATGCCTCATGGCCACAGCTGGGCTCCACTCTGCTCAGTGTCCCATGGGATAGATCTTTCCTGTTGGCCTTCTAGGTTACCTTTGGCTGGAAATCTCTTTCATTCTGTCATTCTGCGTCTTCTGCTGCTCTAGAATTTGTTGAGAGTCATTTTTTACAGGTATTTTGTGGACTGTGGGGGAAGTCCTAGGATATATGCGTCTTTCTACTCCACCATCTTGGCTTTGCCCCCTGGAGTTTACATGAGCATAGAATGTCTGTCCTGAGAGAGAGCAACCATCTATTTGAAGATGAAATAAGGCACTTTGTGATACTTTCTAACTGAAGGCATGAATGCTAACTTAACCAGGATGCACGATCCTAGGGAAATAGCATGAGCTTTAGCCAAAGGATGTTTGTTTGAATCTCAGTTTTGACGTCTGCTATCTGTGTGACTTTGAGTGAGTCACTTTGTCCCTCTGCAAGTCAGTTTCCTCATCTATGAAATGAAGGGACTCAGTTCAGTTTTCTTGACCATCACTTCCAGTTGTAACTCTATGAATTAAAGCTCATGTGAGGCAGTAATGATTGATGATTGCTAAATTTAATGATCTTTTCTCAGCCCTCATCATTGTCATTTATCTGAAGCCTTTGACACTGTCAATTGCACTCTCCTAGACACCTTCTCCTCTCCACCCTTTTGTTTAAAGGGCCTCTTCTGCTTCTTGTTCTCATCTGCTGCCCATCCATTCTTTCTCAGTCTCTTTCCCCAGATTCTTATCCAGATAATGCCCCTAAATATGAGGATCTCCCAAGGGTCAGTCCTAGCTTCTCTTCCCTCTATATACTATGTCTCTTTATGATCTCATCAAATCCTATTGTTCGCCTGAGACAGGTAGGTAGCTCGGTGATGGCACATTGAAGCTGCAGTCAGGAATTGGGTTTAGATCCTGCCTCACACTTTCAGCTAACTGTGTAATCCTCAATAAGTCACTTAATCTCTCAGTCTCCGTTCTCTCACTGCAAAATGAGAATGGTAACAGCAACTTCCTCCTAGAATTGTTGTGAGAATCAAAATAAATAATATTTATAAAGTGCTTTGTAAATCTTAAAGTGCTATGTCAATGTGAGGAGGAAGAGGAGGAGGAGCGAGGCAGTGATTCTGAGATTTACATCTCCTGTTAATCTTTCTCCTGAGCTCTAGTTCCATGTCACCAACTCAGAGGCATCCCTAATGTAAGACATCCAAAACAGAACTCATTATCTTCTTCCCATCCTGAGTCTTTCCGTAATTCCAAATTTTCCTTTCACTGTTAGAGAG
The DNA here is from genome assembly GCA_028658325.1 of Potorous gilbertii. Taxonomy (NCBI): domain Eukaryota; kingdom Metazoa; phylum Chordata; class Mammalia; order Diprotodontia; family Potoroidae; genus Potorous; species Potorous gilbertii. Next base: position 544,350,334 of record CM053771.1, on the reverse strand, counting down.
TTCTACCATTTTCCCCATCACTCAGGTTCACAATATCCATGTATTCCTCAGGTCCTCACTCCCACTCTGCCCATATGTCCAGGCTCTTGTCATGTCCTATCTTTTTTAATTTCTCAATCCATCACATATCTATCCCATTCTCTCCATGTAGAAGAAACTCTGGGTCAGGCTATTAATCATCATGCCTAGACTATTACGGTAGACTTCTGGATGACCTCCCTGCATTTCATTTCTTGTCACTCCAAAACATTCTCTTCTCAGCTGCCAAACTAATTTGGTGAAGTGTGAGTCCAATCACGTTAGTGACTCAACACACACACACACACACACACACACACACACACACACACACACACATGCTGAAGTTCCCTATGGCTTCCAGGGATCAAATGTAAAACAATCTGGCATTTAAAGCCCTTCAAACCTGAACTCCTCCTGCCTTTCCACTCTTCTTACATGGGATTCCTCTTTATGCATTCTATTATCTGTTCCTCAATCACAACATTCTAGCTCTAGGCCCTGCACTTTTATATTAGATGTCCACATGTCTCACTTCAACTTCTGACTTTCTTATCTTTCATTAAAACACCTCAAATCTTCTCTGAGAGGCCTTCCCCTACCCCACCTTTGGTCTTAGTTTACCTCCCATTTATATTCCATATGACCTTTTATGTACTTCATTGTTTTCATTGTCTCTCTGACATTCAAAAGTCCTTGGAGAACACCAATCACGTTTTTGCTTTTCTTCATATCCTAGTGCTTTGTACGGTAAATAACACATAGTAAACACTTAATAAATATTCATTAAGTGACTAGCTAAAATAATTAGAGGATAATACTAGATAGTATACAATGAAACACTGACTTTTAAAAATTCAAAGAAAGAAAAGATTAGTGAGGGTTTTAAGTGCTGAGGTTCAGGGGCACTGGGGACCCCAAAGTACTAGCACACTGAGTCCTGCTCAGATGAATTTAACACAAGTCTTCTTAAAGACAAAGATAAACAAAGTTTGTTAAAGATTCACCATACTGGGTTGACTCTTAAGGAGCCTAAGCATTTGTAACACTTGTATTGACAACCAGGCCAAATAAAATCTCAGCTACACAGAGTCTAGGCTTGATTGATTTGAATCTGAGTGCCTTCATGGAGGCAAGATAGAACTGAAATACAGAAAAAGACTTAGGAGGGATCTGAGAGTAGTTTGCTAGTCTAGGGTGATGGGAAGAGGGGTTTAGGGAGGGTCTTGAGGAGAAGTCCAAGGAGCACATCAAAGGGATTGGGGTTACTGGTCAAAGTTGGAAACAGGCAATCAGGGGATATCAGAAAATGGAGGGCTTGGGTGGGAAGTAGGCGGGGCAATTCAGAGGTAACAGACTATGGAAGGCCAGACTAGCCCAAGGACAACAAGATTTGAATATGAAAGATCAGAATAAATGGGAAGATTCTGGAGGACCAGGTTACAAATTTGAGTATGAAAGGCCAGGTTAAGTGAGGAGATTCAAAGGGAGTTCAGGAAAGTTCCCAGAGTCTGAACCCCATCATAAGAGTTTCACAGATGAAACTGGGGCTTCATCTGCACCTGGGAGGGGGTGGAATTTGGCAGGTGGAGTGGATGGATCTGGAAAATCAAGAGAGGTCTTAAAATGTACTTTCTGTTAATCTTTCAAAATTAAGTTTCCCCAAAAGGCAAACCTGGAATCCTATATGCAAGCAAGAGGTAGATGACATTACATTTTAAGGGCTTTTCCTCTTGTCTGTGATTTTGCCACACCTATGGGTCCAACTTGTTGTTTCTTCTGCTAAGAAAAATAGACCTCAACATTACTAGAGTCTGAACAGTCCTGTTTCTGGACAACTGATAAATACTAATTGATTTGGCCTTCTCCAGTGCTGAAAACAAGCACCACTTGGATCTCATGACTACTGCCTCTTCCATAGAATCCTAATTACTTGGAAGAGAAGTTATCTCTGGCCAATGAGTTGAGTGGGAGTGGTATGATTTAAAGGCCATTTGGAAAGTACTTGGAGATACAAGCATTTCCCATGTACTCTCCTTAAGAAATACTGTTATATAAGTTTCAACCTCCTGTGCAAAAAGAAACAGGAAAACTACAGAATGAAACATATCTAGTTCAGCTGTTCTTTCAATTTACATTCTGAGGGTCTTATTTAATGTTCCTATTGGTGAACTATATAAATGTCCAGCTATTCTTGGGAAATAGAACAAAACAACAACAACAACAACAACAAAACACACACACACACACACACACACACATACACACAAAAACAAGGGAACTCACCCAAATCTCCCAAATTCTCTATTTATAAAATTCCTAAATCAATTGTTTTTTTGCCTGTGATGGGTCCATGGGGAACTACTGGGATCAGGGAAAGAGAACCACAAAACTAAGGATAATTGGATTTTTAACTGTGAACAGCTGCCACTACACACCCCTCTCTAGGATTTTAACAAAATGGTAAAGATATTATGAAGAGATCCATCGTGACACTATTTAATTCTTAATGAGGTTAGGGGGACAATCTGGTTTTTCTTTAGAATAATTTCTAAAGCTTTTGGAAGTCATTTAATTACTCCTATTTTCTCCACAGTGCTTCCCCTTCTGCTTCTTATCAACTGACAAGGACAGCTAGGGCTCTTCCCTTGGATTTGCTCATCTGTTTTAAACTGTAATGGACTTCTAGGATGCTCAATAGCATTTTTCACAGATGAGCATAGTGGGAAAGAGTCTTTCCATCATAGGCTGTTATTTTAAATGTCTATGGAGTTTCATTAGATAAAGTAAATAGACTGGGACTCAGGAAACCTCATTCCAATCCATCCTTGTGACTTTTATCTACCACCTCTAGAAGATGACTATTCCTAACACCCAGAGATAGGATGAGAACTACCTAAAGATGATTTACTGAACATTGAGTTTCACAGAAGAAAGTTGGTAGAGAAATATGAAGTGTTAGAAACGATTTCAACTTCCCTTAGGAATGTTAGTTATTGCATAACATTTACTTGCAATGTCAGAGGTTTTAGTCCAAACAGATTTTGGGGAAAACAGTTTTCCTTAATTAAAACAATTTGAAAATGCAAATCTGTCTGAAGCATCAATTTTGCTTTACCTCCACACTCTTCTTGGTTCCTTTAATGGTTCCTCCATTGTTAGACATAGCAGCCTTTCAAACTCTCTTATTGTATAATTACGATGTTTTTTTCAATGAATCCTGCATAGAGGATCAATTCAAAATCATAGAGGATCATGGTTCTTTTTTCTACTTTGGAATATCTGGAAACCTCATTATCTCTGTCTATTCTCACAACATAAATGTCTCACTTTTTTTCATCATTTTCCCACACTTAAGGAAACTACAACTCTGACCTTGGTTCAAGACAAAACTGAGATGCTAGATGCTCTGGGAATTATTTTTCTGATACCCTAATTATTTGTATTCTATCCTCAAATTACTTTATCACATCCTAATTCCATGAAGCATATAAACTTCTTGAGAACAGGGAATGCATTTCATTTACCTTTGTATCTTCAGCCCCTAGCATGGTAGCCATTTAACGAATGCTTGTTAAGTAAACAATAAACATTTATTAAGTCCCTACTATGTTTTAGATACTGTGCTAAATCCTGGATCAAATATCTAATGTAAGAATGAATTCATCAAATGCTTACCCTGTGGGTAAAATGCAGGTTCAGTGAGGTCTCTTTTTACTGTTATGGTCAGGATTCTTACTATTTTTATGTTTCTTGGTTACATTTCCTATTACTGTCATTTAAGACTGAATGCCCTAAAGTAAGTGAGGTATTAATATAATCACCAATTACTATGTCATTCCCCAGTTGACAAATGTTCAAAGCATATGAGCAGAGAGTTTTCAGATAAAGAAATCAAAGCTATATACAGTCATATAAAAATATTCCAAATCACTATTGATGAGAAAAATCCAAATTAAAACAACTGTGAGATACCACCATATATATATATATATATATATATATCAGATTGCCTGGAAAGGAAACTGATAAACACTGAAGGAAGTGTTGGAAAAATGAGACACTAATGCACTGTTGGTGGAGTGTGAACTGATTCAGCCATTTTGGATAGTATTTTGGAACTATGCTTAAAGGACTATCAAACTGTGCAAACCCTTTGATCCATCCATATGGCTAGTAGGTGTGTATTCCAAAGATCCTTTTTCCTAAAAGGGAAAATGACATATTTGTATGAAAATTCATATGGCAATATTGAGAGGATGCCCATCAATAAGGGAATAACAGAACAAGTTGTGGCATATGATTGCAATAAAATATTATTATGCTATAAGAAATGATCAGCAGGATGCTTTCAGAAAAACCTGAAAAGACTTTTCATGAACTGAAACAGAGAGAAGTAAAAAGAACCAGGAGAACATTGTACACTGTAGCAGCAAAATTATATGATGGAGAACTGTGCATGGTACATGACTTAGCTTTTCTCAGCAATACAATGTTCCTAAATAATCTGAAAGGACTCATGATGAAACATACAATTCATCTACATAGAAAGAATTGATGATGTCTGAATGCCAACCAAAGCATCCTATTCTCTCTGTCTCTGTCTCTTTCCCTTCCCTCTGCTTCCTTCCTTTCTTTCAGTTCAAGTTTTCTTCAACGAACTGACCAGCATAGAAATATATATATACTACATGATTGCATACGTATGATCTATTTCAGATTGCTTATAATATGAAAGAAAGCAGGGTATGTGCAACAGAATTTATAATTCAAAACTTTTTTAATAATAAAAATTGTTGGGAAGAGCCAAGATGGTGGAGTAGAAAGATTCACATATGCTAGCTCCTAACCCACAGCCCATAAAATACCTGTAAAAAAGAACTCCCAACAAATTCTGGAGCAGCAGATGCCACATAACAATGGAATGGAGGAGATTTCTGTTCCAGAGAGCCCTGAAAAACCGACACTAAATGTCGATCATGCACCAGATCCAGAGCAGAGCCCAGCCTTGCCTTGGACACTCAGCACTGAGAGGAGCAGATCCAAGCAGGCTTCAGGGATTGAATCTCCAGTGGCCACGCAGGTTCCCTTCACCCACAGGTGCAAAAGTCAGTGAGAGCCTTTTTCACTGGCCAAGAAAAGAGCATGGTGTCTCCATAACTCAGGCCCCCTTGGGAGGCAGCAGCAGCGGCAGCAGAGGACAGGGGCTGCCAAAGCAGTCAGGATCTCGGATCCATTATCAAAGGTCTCCGCATAAACCCCTGAGGGAACTGAGCCCCTTGGAGTGGTCCTGCCCCGACTGGAGCAGCTGAACTTAACCTCACACTGAATAGCAGCCCTGCCCCCACCAAAAACCCTGAGGCTGGTAAGCAGCATTTGAATCTCAGAGCCCAAGCACTAGCTGGGTGGATCTTGAGGCAAGGTGGGTGTGGAGAGGAATCTCAGAAGTCAAGTAACTGATTAGGAAAATGCCTAGAAAAGGGGAAAAAAAATAAGACCATAGAAGGTTACTTTCTTGGTGACCAGATGTCTCCTCCCTTCCTTTCTGATGAGGAAGAACAATGCTTACCACCAGGGAAAGACATAGAAGTCAAGGCTTCTGTATCCCAAACATCCAAAGTAAGTATTCAATAGGATCAGGTCATGGAAGAGCTCTAAAAGGACTTTGAAAATCAAGTTAGAAAGGTGGAGGGAAAATTGGAAAGATAGATGAGAGAGATGCAAAAAAAGCATGAAAAACAGGTCAACACCTTGCAAAAGGAGACCCCCCCCCCAAAAATGTTGAAGAAAATAACACCTTGAAAAATAGGCTAACTCAATTGGCAAAAGAGGTTCAAAAAGCCAATGAGGAGAAGAATGCTTTAAAAAGCAGAATTAGCCAAATGGAAAAAGAGGTTTAAAAGCTCACTGAAGAAAATGGTTCTTTGAAAATTAGAATGGAACAGATGGAGACTTATGACTATATGAGAAAACAAGAAATCACAAAACAAAACTAAAAAAATGAAAAAATGGAAGATAATGTGAAATATATCTTTGGAAAAACCTGGAAAATAGATCCAGAAGAGGCAATTTAAAAATTATGGGACTACTTGAAAGCCATGATCAAAAAAAGAGCCTAGACATCATCCTTCATGAACTTATCAAGGAAAACTGCCCTGATGTTCTAGAATCAGAGAGCAAAATAACTATTGAAAGAATCCACTGATCACCATTGAAAGAGATCCAAAAAGAGAAACTCCTAGGAACATTGTGGCCAAATTCCAGAGTTCATAGGTCAAGGAGAAAATATTGCAAGCAGCTAGAAAAAAATAATTCCAGTATTGTGGAAATACAATCAGGATAACAGAAGATCTAGCAGCTTCTATATTAAGGGATCGAAGGGTGTGGAATATGATATTCCAGAAGTCAAAGGAACTAGGACTAAAACCAAGAATCACGTACTCAGCAATACTGAGCATAATACTTCAGGGGAAAAACTGGTCTTTCAATGAAATCAAGGACTTTCAAGCACTCTTGATGAAAAGATCACAGCTGAAAAGAAAATTTGACTTTCAAACATGAATGAATGAATGAAAAGAATGAAATGAAGCATGAAAAGATAAAGAGCAAAGAGAAGTCATAAGGGACTTATCAAAGTTGAACTGTTTACATTCCTACATAGAAAGACAATATTTGTAACTCTTGAAACTTTTCAGTATCCAGGTAGTTGGTAGGATTACACACACACACACATACACACACGTGCACACACACACACACACACACACAGAGAGAGGGAGAAATGGAATGGGGATACGTATCTCTCATAGAAGAAGCAGGCAGAAGACTTTTTAGTGGAGGGAAAAAGAGGGGAGCTGAGAGAAAAACATCATGTTTACTCTCATCACATTCAACTAAAGGAAGGATTAAAATGCACTCATTTTGCTATGAAAACCTATCTTACAATACAGGAAAGTGGGGGAGAAGGGGATAAACAGGGTGGGGGTGATGATGGAAGGGAGGGCAATGGAAGGAGGGAGCAATTTGAAATCAACACTCTTGGGGAGGGACAGGATCAAAAGAGAAAATAGAAACAATGGGGGGCAGGATAGGATGGAGGGAAATATAGTTAGTCTTACACAACATGATAACATCGAAGTCATTTGCAAAACTGCACAGGTATGGCCTATATTGAATTGCCTGCCTTCCCAAAGGAAATGGGTGGGGAGGAATGGATGGGGAGAAGTTGGAACTCAAAGTTTTCAGAACAACTGTTGAGTATTGTTCTTGCTACTAGGAAATAAGAAATATAGGTAATGGAGAACAGAAAGTTATCTGGCCCTACAGGATAAAAGAGAAGATGGGGAAAGGGAAGGGAGGGATGATAGAAGAGAGGGCAGATTGGTGATAGGGGAAATTAGAATGCTTGGTGTATTGGGGTGGGGGGGGATAAATGGGGAGAAAATTTGGAACCCAAAATTTTGTGAAAAAGAATGTAAAAAGTTAAACAAATAAATTTATTTAAAAAAAATAAAAATAATAATAAAAATTGTTTTTATAAGTAATTGGGGAAAATAAAATATTATTTAAGAAATTTCCAATTCTTGGCTTTACTTTTTTAAGTTGGAAATAGGTTTTCACTTAAAATCATTTACGTCCTTCAACTGAAATTTTTATCCTTTATAGCATAATGAATTACAGTTCAAGAGAAATGAAAATGAAGCCATACATCTTAGATTCAAGAAATTTTGTTTGCTTCCTCTAAAGGAGATATTCTTATGGAGTGCAAGATGGATAATTTTGATTACATTAAACTAAAAATTTTTACGCAACCAAATCCAATGCAACCAAAATTGGGCGGGATGTAGTATATTGGAAAAGAATTTTTACAGCTAATCTTGGGGATAAAGACCTCATTTATAGAATATATAGAGAACTGGGTCAAATGTACCACAATACAAGTCATTCCCCAATTGATAAATGGTCAAAGGATATGAACAGGCAATTTTCAGAGGAATAAATTAAAGATATCTATAATCATATGAAAAAATGCTCTAAATCACTTTTGATTAGAGAGATGCAAATCAAATCAACTCTGAGGTACAACATCACACCTATTAGATTGGCAAACATGTCAGAACAAGAAAATGACAAATGTTGGAGAGGATGTGGGAGAGTTGGAACACTAATTCATTGTTGGTGGAGCTGTGAGCTCATCCAACCATTCTGGAGAGTGGTTTGGAACTATGCCCAAAGGGCTACAAAAATGTGCCTATCCTTTGACCCAACAATACTGCTTCTAGGACTGTATCCCCAAGAGATCATAAAAATGGGAAAGGGTCCCACATGTACAAAAATATTTATAGCAGCATTCTTTGTAGTGGCCAAAAACTGGAAATCAAGGGGATGCCCATCAATTGGGGAATGACTGAATAAATTATGGTATATGAATGTAATGGAGTACTATTGTGCCATAAGAAATGATGAATAAGAAGACTTCAGAGAGGCCTGGAAAGACTAATATGATTTGATACTGAGCAAAAGAAGCAGCACCAGGTGAACTTTGTGTACAGCAATGACCACAGTATGTGAGAGTTTTTCTGGTAGACTTGGATCTTCATAGCAATGACAAGCAGAAAAAAAAAGTTCCCAATGGTCTTCTAACGCAAAATGCCTTCCACATTCAGAGAAAGAGCTATGGAATTCAATCGCAGAATGTAGCAGATCATTTTGTGTGTGTGTGTGTGTGTGTGTGTGTTTTATGTTTTGGTTTGTTATATGATTTCTCCCATTTATTTTAGTTCTTCTACACAGCATGACTATAGTGAAAATGTATTCAATAGGAATGTATGTGTAGATCCTATTAGAATTGTATGCCATCTTGGGGAGGGAGGGAGTGATGGAGGGTAGGTAGGGGGAAAAAAAATCTAAATTTTATGATAGAACATTAAAAACAAATAAAGTAAATATATTTAAAAAAATAAAGGGGATGCTCTGGAAAATCAGAAAAAAATATATACTTCTCAGATCTCTTCCTCAAATACTTAATTCTGGAACATTATTTTAGGGGTCCTTCAATCTAAAGCTAAGATAAGTCCCATACTAAAACAAACTCATTCCTCTATGAATGAAAACTTCAAAAAATGAAAGGTCACATTAACATAGAAAAATTTCAGAGAAGAGTTTAGAAAAGCTAAAGCTAGTTATTTCTGACTCTTGGTAGCACACGCAATGCACTCAGCTGAGAAGTGCAGGTAAATTTTGCTAACTGGCTAAAGGTTAAACAAATTTGAGCTGTCAGACTGAGACTGGTCCCCTCAACCCATCTCTACTGCTAATAAAATGAGAACCTGCTCTGCAGCTGTTTCTTTGACGCATTGGTGAGAGCTTTTATAATTTGGAGTCATGGGTTTATAGGTGAGTGGTTATTGCTGCTGCCCATTTTTGTTCACTTCTGGTGCCCTGTAGAGCCAAAATAGTCTTTAATTATAATGGCTTTTTATTTTTTGACATGTGAAGACTTGGCCAGGCTTTATAAAACTGTGGGTTATTTTTCACTTTCTATCAAAACACATTTCTAGAGACAATAATGTTGGCAAATTGATGAATGGAAATATTTTCTTGTTTTGAAGTCTCCACATTTCTGTTTGTGTATACAAGTCTTTCCTATCTTTCCTGTAATGTTGGCATGAGAATCATTTAAGCAAAACAAACTCTTTATTGGACTAATTAGTTTGAAATGCTTATTCCTTCAGTTTCTGCTTGTCAAATCCTTTGTGATATTTCATTTATTATGCTAAAGATAAGGAGTCAAAGCATTTCTCAGAAGAGGGGATTTTAGCTATGACTTGAAGGAAGTCAGGGAAGCTAGGACTTGATGATGAAGAGGGAGAGAATTTCAGGCATTGGGAACAGCTAGTGAATATGCTCAGATTCTGGAGATGGAATGTCATGTTCAAGGAATAGCAATCTGTTCTGGGAATGACTTTGAATGTCGAACAGATTATGTATTTAATCCTAGAGGTGATAGGGAGGGATTGGCATTTATTTAATAGGGAGATAAAATTGTCTCATCTGTACTTCACGAATATCACTTTGTCAGCTGAGAGCAGAAGGTGGGTTGAAATAGGCAGAAATTTGTAGCAGGGAGACCATCTACCAGGTTTGGGCAATAGTTCAGGTGTGATATGTGACAACCTGCATCAGGATGGGTGCCTTGTGACAAAGGATAATATTGGGGAGATGTTACAAAGATAAAATGGACAGAACTTGGCAACAGATTAGATGTGAAAGGTGAAAAAGAGGGAGAAATTGAAGATGATACTTAGGTTGTCAACTTGAGTGACAGGCAGAGTGGCAGCACTCTCAAAATTATTAGGGAAGTTTGGAAATGGAGATGGGTCCAATTGATCTTCCCAAGATAGAGGTCTGATCGTGTACTCCAGGGGGTCCCTTTCACCTTCCAAATCCAATAGAAAATCCTCAACTTGGCTTTTTTAATTTTATTTTTAATTTATGAAATAAAACAAAGATCTCTGTAACATAGTATGATAAAAAAGGATTGTTCATAAAACCACAAATCTACTATGTGCAACTTGGTATTCCTTTCAAATATAGAACAAAGTTACTATAGATATATGTTTTTTCTTCCTTCTCCATCCTGCCCAAGAGATGGTTATCATTAGATAGAACCAAATGTGTGTATGTTTGTGTGTGTATATGTGTGTGTAGTGTAAAATTATTCTATACATACTCTTATTCTTTTTCTGGATGAAGATAGCATCTTTCTTCAAAAGTCCTTTATAGTTAAGTTGGATATTTATAATAGATAAAATAATTTATTTCTTCAAGTCATTCTTAAAACAATATTGCTGTTATTGTGTACAGTGTTCTACTGGTTCTGCTCATTTCACTTTTCATTCTTTCATTCAAGTCTTTCCATGTTTATTTCTAAGATCATTGAGCTAATTCTTATAGCATAGTTGTATTCCATTACAATCATATACCACAACTTGTTCAGCCGTTTCCCAGTTGATGGCCATCTCTGTGATTTCTAGTTTTTTGCCAATACAAAGCTTCTATAAACATTTTAAAACATATAGACTATTTTCCTTTTTCCCTAATCATCTTTGGAAATAGACCAAGTAGTAGCATTGCTGGGTCAAAGGCAGTTTAACAACTATTTGGACATAATTCTAGATTGTTTTCCAAAATGGTTATATCATTTTACAATTCCACCAACAATGAACTAATGTCTCAATTTTTCCACATCCCCTCCAACATTTGTCACTTTCCACCTCTATCATTTTAGTCACTATGGTAGATGTAAAATAGTATCTCAAGGTTGTTTTAATTTGCATTTCTCTAATCGATAATTATCCTTCCTCAAGTCCAACTCCTGACTTTCCTAACTTCCTTTAGGTCCCAGCCAAAATTCTGTAATCTCAACAAGTTTTTCCCAATCCTTTAGTGCAAGTGCCTTTTCTTGAAAATTATCTGCAGTTGATCTCTGGTTAGTACATAGTTTTGTTGTGGTTTTTGCATGTTGTCACACACATTAGACTGGGTACACCTTGAGAAGTGGGATTCGTTCTTGGTTGATTAGTTGGTTAGTCCTGAAACAAATTAAAGTCATAAGAGGAGGAATAAAGCATCTTTAATTGAGAAGTGGGATTGGTTCTTGGTTGATTAGTTGGTTAGTCCTGAAACAAATTAAAGTCATAAGAGGAGGAATAAAGCATCTTTAATTGAGATACAGGGTAGCAAATCTGCCACCCTTGGGGATATTCCATGAGTGAGGATACAATGGATTTCCCCAACAAAATACCAGTGAAAAATGTTCTTATACTTTTCAGAGGGAGAGGAGAAAGTAGCATGAGATAGCAAGGTCCGGTTATGGGATGCTGACTATCCTCAGTAATTTGAGCAAAGAAAACACTTTTGTTCTGATTGCTTTGCATTTCATGCCATGAATCCCAATGGAAGAAGTATGGACATCAGGGGCCACTGTCTAGCTCAAGTTGGCACTGCTAACAAGAGAAGGTTCTAGGGTAGGGACTTAAGGTATGGCTCAGCTCAACCTAATCTGAAGGTGGGAATGCAAGGACATTACTGGAATTCTGATATTATTAGGATGATTAAAAGATAGTGACAGTCAATATTCCATTTGGTATGAATGATTTTCTGATAGTTTGTTTCATTTATATTTCTTTGCATCCCCAGAGCTCCACACTATCTTTGACATATAGCGCACACTTAATAAATGCTTCTTGGCTTAACTACCTTAAACTGCAATTTCTTCACCTATAAAATACAGGTAATAATACCCTTCACCTAACTGAGTTGACATGGGATCAAATGAGATAATACATGTAAAGAACTCTGTGACCTTTAACTACCTTATAATGTATGTAATATATTCACATATACATACATACATATGTTACACACACCTGCAGAGGTTTTCTCCCTTTGGAATGGATGAATAGGAACAATTTGTTCCCATCCACACAGACAACTGAAGTGGATGCTAAAGAGAACCTAGAGCCTGGTCAGACCTCGAAGACATCAAGGCCATCCACTTCATCCTAGTCATCTTAGCTTTTGCCTTGCTACTTGACTTCCGTGACTGGAGGACAGAGTGAAGCTTCCTCACTCATATCCAATTCATGCGTAAGCAAAGACATCGCTCAGGATGTCATTAGCCTCCTTCAAAAGTGGAAGATGGCCAACAACACAAATATTAGCCATCACCGTCTTTATTATGATTATTGTGTAACTTCCTTTTCATCTGTAATTGATGTCTAGTATTCACTTTGCCCGCTAACCCCTTAGGCAGGTTAGGAAAGAAGAGGTGCTTTGAACAAAGTTCTTTTTCTATTGCTCCTAAATTCACATTCTAACATGACAGTCTGTGGTGCTCCCTGTAACCAGCCTCTTTCTTCTTCATTTCATCTTCCATCCAGCTATTAAATTGATATTCCAAAAGCAGAGATATGACCATCTCAATCCCCTATTCAAAATGCCTCAGTGCCCCTAAAGTCCCAAAGATACAAGGCAAACCCTTTGTTTAGCTTTTAGCAATCTACCTTCAGCATATCTACCCAGATTCATCATTACCCTTTTTGAGGTGTCTGACTTTGCCAAACCTATCTCTTTGTTGAGCTTCTCACATAAAATACCATATTCCAAGGTCAAACTTTTGCAAAGACTGTCCCCTAGGCTAGAAATGAATTTTGTTTTTCATCTCTGTGTCTTGGGGCCCCTAAATGCCTTCAAGACCTGAGTCCCAGCTCCCAACTTCCCCCAAGATCATATTACCACCCTCACCAAAATTGTGGGGTATTTATGTTGTATACATTCTGTATCTACTTATGGGTGGACATACTATTTGCCTGTAGTCGATTGTGAGTTCCCTTAGGTAGGAATTATTTTATCTTTTGTATCCCCAGCACTTGGTACAGTGTCTGGAAAATAATAAGCATCTATAAAATAAATATTAAACTTTACTGAATTAACCATATAAACTTGGAGAAGCCATTTAAATTATCTGGGTTCAGTTTTCCCAATTTTAAAATGAAAGAGTATGATCTTCAAAGTTTCTTCTATTTAATAAGGAGCTGACTGTAAATGCAATGGTTATTGCAGGTCTAACTTCCATTCTGTCCCACTATACTGTTCAATTGTTCATCCTCTCCCAATTTCCTCACCTATAACATGGCAGATTAATTATAAAATGTCTGCACGAAGATCAAATAATCATTTTCCCCCTCCCTACTTCTGAGAAAGTGAATTTGTCAGAGAATCCTATCTGGGCATTTACTGACACCTATTGAGTCAGAGCTACAGTCAATTTTTTTTTTCTCTCCTCCAAGAAAAAAAAGTTAAATTTGTTTATGGGCTAATAGAGCCAATATTGTAAATGCCATCAATAATGGAAGTGTGTCTCTGCAAAGTGCCATGAGTGGGAAGTGTTCTAGGGAAAATGACAAGTTCCAGCTGGTCACCTACAGAGACACTTCATTTTTCACTAGGCTAAACTGTTCCATAGAGCCATGTTCTTTATAGCTCCTTTCCTCTAAGCACCAAGGCATGATTGTGCTTCTTCCCACCACCCACCCTCCCCACCCCGTCTCTATTTCCACCCCACTGTGCCGTGAGAAAGAAGGAAAGAAGAAGGAAGGAAGGAAGGAAGGAAGGAAGGGAGAAAGGGAGGGAGGGAGGAAGGTGGGGATGGAGGGAGGAGGGGAGGGAGGGAGGAAGGAGAAAAGGAAAGAAGAAACGTATTGATAGACAGGAAACTTAGTATTAACTTCTGTTGTGGGATTTGAGTCATAACTCTAAATTTCACCTCTCAGAGATTCTCCTGTAGTAGAACTCTCATTCATATGACCCTTACACTGACCCATTAATCATTGAACAAACATGGCAAGCTTTCTCCATGTCTTATACCATCACAGAGAGTCTCTAGAAAGAACTATCTGTTCCCGCATGCTCTGAAAAAATCATTAGGGTGCCAAAGAAAAATTAGATTGCAGTTTTTGTTTATGCAATAAAAGCATGTTTAGGCCAATGTTTATAAATCAAAATTTTTCTAGAATTCTTTCTGTACGCAATTAATCAATAAGCATTTTTAAGAACCTGGTGTATGCATCCAACACTTTGTAGGCACTGGAGGTCATAATAAAAAAAAACATGAAGTCGTTCCTAATATCAAGGATTCAAGACCCCCTCTAATGTTTTCTGAATATATGATCATGGGGAAGTCAATGTGTTCTAGGTCAGTGATGTCAAACCCAAGTAAAAATGGATCCCTGCAGCCACATACGGATTTAGACTACCACAAATCAACCTTATATCTATTTTATTGGAGTTTAATTTATTTTGTTAAAATTTCCCAATTAAATTTTCATCTGAATTAGCTAATAAATTATGAATTATGCCTGGCGAGTTTGACATACGTACTCTCTACGGTTCTGGGACTGTAGAGTGAAAAAGAGGTAGAGTTAATTTCTTCTTCTGGGGGATCTTTGTTCCAGTGAAAACACTTGTCCAGTCCCTAAGGAGCCTCCCTGCTCTTGGGGAAGCAACATGCACATCTGTAAATACATGATAAAACAACGCACCAAGATTAATTCCCCCCATTTTCTATTTATATCATGACTATTAGGGTACCCCCCCCAAGGAAGAACTAATTGGTGCAGCCAGGCCTGGGGTCAGGAAGACCTGAATTCAAATCCAGCCTCAATCAATTACCAGTTGTGTGACCCTGAGCAAGTCATTTCACCCTGTTTGCTTCAGTTTCCCCATCTGTAAAATGAACTGCAGAAAGAAAAGCTAAACCACTCCAATGTCATTGAAAAGAAAACCTCAAGTAAGGTCACAAATATTCATGTGGAGGGCCAGGGTCGAGTGCGGTTGCCAAGATCAGGATAGACCTTTGGGGAAACTGTTCTTGAAGACTGTGCTCATTATCATCCAGAATGGCTCTCCATGCCCCCCCAGATGTTAATGTCTACGTGTCCCAACCTCTCATGAGGTGAAGTCATTGTGTCTCCATATAGAGCCATACTTCTGGCCTCACATACAAATGTGATACTGCCAGTCCACTGTGTCAGTAGGGCTTTAAGGTCCATCTAGATCTCTAAAACTGAGAAATAGTAGAATCACGGATTTAAAAGTAATCATTTAGCTCCATCTTCTCATTTTCTAGCAGAGGAACTGAGCCCCAGACAGTTGGTTTGTCCCAAATCGCATAGATTAGAAATGCCAGAGGCAGTATTGAACCCAGTCTTCTTAACACTAAGGCAGGACCACTGTCAAATATGCCACACTACCTTGCTTGTGGTAAGAAATGTTGTTGTTGCTATTTGTCATTGTTTATCTGAAGCAAAGCAAGTCGTAGGGATTTAATGAATGTTTCTTAAATTGAATCATGATGGATGAGAGGAAAATGAGTTAAATGACATTTCCAATATCATTTCAATCTCTCTGTCTCATGGCACTGTAACTTGGAGATAAAAAAAAAAAACAACATTTTCAAGTTCTGCCCTGCCCCCAAAGTTTCACAGTTATAGACTTTAGGTTCATTGGGACTTAGCAAATAGATCTTTTGTTTTTTTCTCCAAGAAGGAAATCTTAATAAAACCCAAATCATTTGACAACCAGTATTTCCATGAGTTAAGCATAAAGCAATGAAAAACAAATGCACTAAATTTTCATATGACTTGGGTGTGAATTTAGAGGAAAGTGAAACATTAAGGAAGAATTTGAATTTTTGCTTACCCAGTGATTCACTTTTATTAGTGATATCTGACATATATCTATGTCACCTCATCTGATGGTAATGTAGGAGGCTGCGCAAAGTGATAGACTCTAGTACATTTTTTTCATGTATAAGGTATGTGTGCTGCTTATGTAATGTGAAAAGTAATTAATTTGGACCATTACTATATCTCAATCAGTATTAACCAATGTATCATGATTCCATAGGGGTAGTGATTATAAGTTCTATATATTAGACCTAGAGCTGTGAGCTGCAGATTTTGTTTACTTGCTTAATCATAGGAAGCTAACTAGAGATCTTCCACCCTTGTTTTTCCTTTTCAAGATGACCAAACCCAGCATGGCAGAGGTGACTCAATACTTGGAAAGTCCCCCAATTTATTTTTGTCCTTCTGGACTGTTCTCTCTTGTTCAATATGAACAGATGACCCTTTTATGACCACCTAATCAGTGGAGCTGCCCCATTCTTTACCCAATCCAAGACCTACCCTTCTAGCTGATGCATCATTTTGGGCTCATGAAGCAAGGTCTATCAAGCAATGGAACTCTGTACTTTATACGTCCCCTTTTAGAATATTCAGGTATCAAATTTGATAATAAGTATTATAAAAATAAGACCTTCGAAGAAGGGGGCATCTCAGATTTTGAGGAATATCTGAGGTCCAATTCATTAGAGAGGACCATGGACCCTTTAATGAAGTTCCTCAGAACTCTGTCTCAGCCTTTTTTATTTTAGATTGGACAATTTTAATCCCCAAAGTAGCTTACATGTATGTCTGAATGGGATGTCTAAGTGCAACTCAGGGGAGACATGGATAGATATTCCCTGAAATTTTCCTCTCTAGAGAAGACATTGATTCTGACATGGATGATGGCAGGAGAAAGATCCCACAAGACTGACCACTCTACTCGAATGATGATGATGATGATGATGGTGATGATGATGATGATGATGATGATGATGGTGACGATGATGGTGGTGATGATGATGATGGTGATGATGGTGATGATGGTGGTGGTGGTGATGATGATGATGGTGGTGATGGTGATGATGATGGTGATGATGATGATGGTGATGATGGTGATGATGATGGTGATGATGGTGATGATGGAGATGATAATGATGATGATGGTGATGATGGTGATGATGGTGGTGGTGGTGATGATGATGATGATGGTGATGATGGTGGTGGTGGTGATGATGATGATGGTGGTGATGGTGATGATGATGATGATGGTGA
>CM053771.1:544291693-544332312 GCA_028658325.1 Potorous gilbertii | reverse complement strand
TTTACCTGATGGTAAGCATTGTTCTTCCTCCTCAGAGAGGAAGCTTGGAATCATTTTTTTCACCAAGAAAATAAACCTTCTATGGTCTTAGTTTTTTTCCCTTTTCTGGGCATTTTCCCAGCCAGTTACTTGACTTCTGAGAGTCCTCTCCACCCTGGCCTAGAACCGCCCAGCTAGTGCTTGGGGTCTGAGATTCAAATGCTGCTCCCCAGCCTCAGGTCTTTTGGCAGCAGGCCTGGCTGCTATTCAGGGTAAGATTAAATCAGGTTCTCAGATGGGGCAGGTCCGCCTCCCAGGCTCAGTTCCCTCAGGGGGTTTATGCAGAGACCTTCTGTAATAGAGCTGCTGCTGAGCTCCTGCCTGCTCTGGGAGCCTCTGGCCGCCTGCTGCCTCTGCCGCTGCCTTCCGAGGGGGCCCGAGTCATGGAAACACCCCACTCCCCTCTCAGCCCATCTCTCTCACTGACCTGCGAGTCCGTGGTTGGAGGCATCTTCGGAGCCACTGGAGATTCTGTCCCTGAAGACTGCTCGGATCTGCTTGCTCCTCTCTGTGCCACGTGGTCAGGGCAGGGGAGGGTTCCGCTCCTGTCCAGTGTGTGATGGACCTTTGGGATCAGTTTTTCAGGGCTCTCTGGAATGGAAATCTCCTTCACTGTGTTTCTGTGCGGCTTCCACTGTTCCAGAATTTGTTAGGAGTTCTTTTTAGAGGAAATCCATGGGCTGTGGGTTCGGAGCTACCAAATGTGTGTCTTTCTACTCCGCCATCTTGGCTCTGCCCCCTCCATTCTAATTTTTAAAGAAATATTTTCTTCACTAAGATTTTGAATCAAGGAGGGAACAACAAACACAGTTAAGTATAGAATACAGCTAGCTCTATAGGCAGTAGGAGGGGAAGGAGGAAAAAGGGAGGGAAGGCTAAAGGGAGTGAAGAAGCAGTAAGGAAAAGGGGGATTAAAAGGGAGGGGCACTGAAAGAATGGATGGAGGCTTTGGTCAAAAATTAAAACTCTATTGTGGAGGGGAAGGGAAAACTAAAAGCATAAATGGAGGAAAGGAGTTGGAGGGAAAGACACAAATAGTAATCATAACTGTGAATGTGAATGGGATGAACTCTCATAAAACAGAGATGTGTAGCAGAATGGATTAAAAACCAAAATCCAACAATATGTTGTTTATAAGAAACACATTTGAAATGGGGGTATACACCCAGGGTAAAGGTAAAAGATTGGAGCATATTTTATTGTGCTTTCACTGATGTAAAAAAAACCAGGGGTAGCAATCCTAGTCTCAGACAAAGCAAAAGCAGAAATCTAAGTAAAAGAGATAAGGAACGAAATTATATCCTGCTAAAAGGCACCATAGATAATGAAGCAATTTCATTACTAAATATATATATATTCTCCCAGTGGTATAGCATCCATATTCTTAGAGGAGAATATAAGGGAGTTACAGGAAGAAATAGACAGCAAAATTATAGTAGTGGGGACCTCAACCTCCCCTTCTCTGACCTTGATAAATCTAGCCTCAAAATAGACCAGAAAGAAGTTAAGGAAGTAAATACAGTGCTGGATAAGGTAGATATGATAGATCTCTGGAGAAAATTGAATGGGGATAGAAAGGAATATACCTTTTTCTCGCACATTTAGAAAAACTGACCATATACTAAACAACTCACAATCCAGTGCAGAAAGGCAGAGATGGTCAATGCATCCTTCTCAGATCATTATGCAACAAAAATCATATGGAATCAAAGGCCATGGAAATATAAACCAAATTAATTGGAAACTAAAAAATCCAATCCTAAAGAATGAGGGAGTTAAACAATAAATTATAAAAACAAACAACTTAATTTAAGAGAATGACAATAATGACAACCTACCAAATCTTATGGGATATTGCAAAAGCAGTTCCTAGGGGAAGTTTTATATCAATGAACAGCTACATTAATAAAATAGAGAAAGAGGAGATCAGTGAAGTGGGAATGCAGCTGAAAAAACTAGAAAAAGAACAGTTTGAAAATCTCCAATTAAATACCAAATTAGAAATACTGAAAACAAAAGGAGAGATTAATAAAATTGAAATTAAGATAACTATTGCACTAATAAATTAAACTAAGAGTTGGTTTTATTTAAAAAAAATAAAATTGATCAACCTTTGGTCATTTTGATTTTTTAAAAAAAGAAGAAAACCATATTACCAATATCAAAAAAGAAATGGATGAACTCAACTCCAATGAGGAGGAAATTAAAACAATAATTAGAAATTACTTTGTCCAACGGTATGCCCATAAATTCTACAATCTAAAAGAGATGGATGATTATTTTTAAAATATATATATATGTATATATACATATATATAATTTGAGCAGATTGACGGAAGAGGAAGTTGAATACTGAAATAATACCATCTCAGAAAAAGAAATTGAACAAGCCATCAATGAACTCCCTAGGAAAACATCTCCAGGGCTGGATGGATTTACAAGTGAATACTATCAAACATTTAAAGAACAATTAATTCCAACACTACATAGACTATGTAGAAAAATTGCCAAATTATTTTTATGATATAAATGTGGTTCTGATACCTAAACCAGGAAGAGTCAAAACAGAGAAAGAAAATTATAGACCAATTTCTCTAATGAATATAAATGTAAAAACTTTAAAAAAGATATTAGTAAAAAGAATACAGCAACTTATCATGAGAATAATACATTATGATCAGGTAGGTTTCATACCAGGAATGCAGGGCTGGTTCAATATTAGGAAAACTATTAGCATTATTGATCATATCAACAACAAAACTAATAGAAGTCACATGATTATCTCAATAGATGCAGAAAAAGCTTTTGACAAAATACAACACCCATTCCTATTGAAAACACTGGAGAGCAAAGGAATAAATGGAGCTTTCCATAGAACAATAAGCAGTGTCTACCTAAAACCTTCAGCAAGCATTATGTACAATGGGGATAAATTAAAAGCATTTCTAATAAGATCAGAGGTGAAACAAGGATGTCTATTAGCACCACTGTTATTCAATATATCAGAAATGCTAGCTGTAGCAGTAAGAGAAGAAAAAGAAATTGAAGGAGTTAGAATAGGCAAAGAAGAAACTAAGTTATAACTCTTTACAGGTGATATCATGATATACTTATAGAGTCTCAGAGAATCAAGTAGAAAACTACTTGAAATAATAAACAACTTTGGCAAAGTTGCAGGTCACAAAATAAACCCACATAAATCATTTGCATTTCCATATATCACTAACAAAGCCCAATAGAAGAGAAAGAAAGAGAAATTCAATTTAAAGCTACAATAAACACTATAAAATACGTGGGAGTCTACCTGCCAAAACAAACCCAGGGATCATATGAGCACAATTATAAAACAATTTTTGCACAAGTAAAGTCAGATCTAAGTAAGTGCAAAAATATCAGTGGCTTGTGGGTAGGTCAAGCTAATATAATAAAAATGACCATTCTACCTAAATTAATTAAACTACCAGGTTTTCATTTTCTAAAGCTAGAAAAAATAATATCAAAATTTATCTGGAAGAACAAAAAGTCCAGAATATCAAGGGAACTAATGAATAGAAATGTTAGGGAAGGTGGATTAACCCTACCAGATCTCAAATTGTATTATAAAACAGTAATCATCAAAACCACTTGGTACTGGCTAAGAAACAGAGGGATAATCCAGTGGAATATATTAGGCACTCAAGACACAGCAGTCAGTGAATATAGCAATCTAGTGTTGGATAAACCCAACGAACCCAGCCTCTGGGATAAGAACTTACTGTTTGACAAAAATTGCTGGGAAAAGTTGATAACAGTATGATGAAAACTGGGCATAGACTAATGCCTGACACTGTACACAAAAATAAAGTTCAAATGGATACAGGATCTAGGTATAAAGATTGATACTATAAACAAATTAGGGGAGCAAGGAATAGTGTATTTGTCAGATTTATGTAGAATTGAGAAATTTTTGATCAAACACAAGATAGAGAACATTATGACAGGCAAAATGGATAATTTTGATTACATTAAGTTGAAAAGATTTTGCACAGACAAATGCAATGCAAATAAGATTAAGAGGAAAGCAGAAAACTGGCAAAGAATTTTTGCAACTACTGTCTGTGATAAAGGCCTCATTTCTAAAATATATAGAGAACTGAGTCAAATGTACAAGAATACAGGTCATTCCCCAACTGATAAATCGTCAAAGAATATGAACAAGAAGTTTTCAGAGGAAGAAATTAAAGCAATCTATAATCATATGAAAAAATACTCTAAATCACTATTGATTAGAGAAATGCAAATCAAAATAATTCTGAGGTACCACATCACACTTATCTGATTGGCCAACATGACAAAACAGGAAGATGATAAATGTTGGAGAAGATGTGAGAGAGCTGGGACATTAACTTATTCTTGGTGGAGCTGTGAACTGATCCAACCATTCTAGAGATCAATTTGGAACTCTGCCCAAAGGGCTACAAAAATGTGCATACCCTTTGACCTAGTAATATTGCTTCTGAGATTCTATCCCAAAGAGATCATAGAAATGGGAAAGGGTCTCACATGTACAAAAAATATTTATAGCAGTTCTTTGTGGAGGTCAAAAA
Source organism: Potorous gilbertii (assembly GCA_028658325.1). Classification (NCBI taxonomy): domain Eukaryota; kingdom Metazoa; phylum Chordata; class Mammalia; order Diprotodontia; family Potoroidae; genus Potorous; species Potorous gilbertii. The sequence continues at coordinate 544,327,687 of CM053771.1, read as the reverse complement.
GTGGAATCAAAGGGATGCCTATCAATTGAGGAATGGCTGAACAAGCTGTGGTATATGAATGGAATATTATTGTGCTATAAAAAATGATGAACAGGAAAACTTCGGAGAGAACTGGAAGGAATTATGTGAACTGATGCTGAGTGCAAGGAGCTAAACCAGGAGAACATTGTACACAGCAACAACCATAGTATGTGAGGAATTTTTCTGGTAGACTTAGTACTTCATTGCAATGTAAGGGGTTTACACTTGAGGCAAAATGCCTTCCATATCCAGAGAAAGAGCTATAGAATTGGATAGCTGATAGTCACAGACCATTTTCTTTCAAGTTATGTTTTGTTTTGTTTTATGGTTTCTCCCATTCATTTTAATTCCTCCATGCAACATGTATTTGATAGGAATGCACATGCAGAACCTATATAAGATTGTGTGCTGTCTCAGGGAGGAAGTGGGGAGTGAGGGGGGAATGTGGGGGAGGGAGGGAAAAAATCTGATACATGTGTAAGTGATTGTAGAACAATGAAAACAAATAAAATAATTTAATTTAACAAAATAAAAGTCAAGGAGCCTCCTTCCTTTCTAGGCTTCCTGGGAACCCCCCCCCCCCAAAAAAAATAAAAATATAAATAAATAGGTAGATAGATAGATAAATAAATGAATGAATTGAGGTAAAAAATGGACTGTATAAAACAATAGCTCTGGGAAGGGAAGGCCCTCAAGTTTCTGTCCAAGGAAGTTGCTCAAATGTATAATGAGATTTTAAGGTCATGAAGGCAGAGTAGCTATAATATGCAGGAGGTATCTACAGAGCACAGTGGATAGAATGACTAGCCCAAAGGCAGGAAGGCTCACCTTCCTGAGTACAAATCTGGCCTTAGAAGTTGTGTGCCTTAATCTTCTTTGCTTCAGTTTCCTCATCTGTAAAATGAGTTGGAGAAGATAATCACAATCCTTCCAGTATCTTTGCAAAGAAATCTCCAAGTGGTAGCATGAAAAGTCAGACAACACTGAAAAAATATTGATCAACAACAGCTATCACTCATTATCCATGTTAGCCTGTCCTTTGCAATTCCTCCCTATGGCCTCTCATAAGCTCATACTGGCAGCTCACGTGCTGTGAGCCTTCCTGACTTTCTCTTGACTTCACAAGAATACTGATGTATAATCTGACCAAGCCATCTTCTTTCTCACTCACACAATTCCCAGATTACCTCCTTCGTTCCTGTTCTTCATAACTGTATTTGCTTTGATTTGGAGCCTGTTCCCACAAACTATATTCCTCTCCACTGCTCTCTGAGTGATACTCATTTAAATTCATTGGAGACTTGAATATTCTGACTCATAGTCATATAATTTTATTGTTTCCTCTTCATAAATCTAAACTGAATCACCATAAAGAGATTCTACAAAAATTTGCTCAATAGAAAGTAACCAATTATGTGAAATTTTCTGTAATTACACAGCTAGCTGAGTTTGTTTTCTTTTTTCCTCACCTTGGTCTTTCCCCAGTCTTTTTCCTCATCCCTTTCCATGGTATGCTATCCTGGCCTCTTCCCTTTGAAGAATCTTATCACTGGAAGGTGCTTTGGTTACAAGAGCTGGAACTCAACATAAGCACCTTACATGACCTGAGAGGGAAGCAGCCTAATGAGCTCAGCTGGATTTAAGGACTACTCTTTCTTATGTCATTAGCCACTCTATTCCCCATACCTGCAACTTCGCTTTCCCCAAGTGACTGTTAGCAAATACCCAATTCCCTCTACCTCCACTACAAGTTAACCCTTGTCATCAAATGTCTGAGAGTACATGAGAATCAAAGGGAAGTGAGTATTGAGATGATTTTCTGCCACCATGTTTAAGCACTGGAGGCTTTGAGATCAATCAACCAGTTGAGAACTTGAGTAAGATGCTCACCTATCTCCAGAAAGGAGATGAGCCACACTGTCTCTTGAGGTCCCCACTCATTTTCTGATCAAGATCATTGTAGTTCAGTAGACATTCATCTGGCACCCACTATAGGCAGAGTACATAGGCTATAGTGGACCACCTTCAGGCACTCCTTCTTCTATCTGGAGTTTTTTTTTAATCATTCCATAATGACAACAAAAACTTTCAGTAACCATGTGCCTGGAATATACTTGCTTTTTCTTGGAACATTTGATTTTCTTCAAGACTCAGCTCAAGAAGTCCCTTCTCGATGAAACTTTTCCTTTGCCCCAGGTGCTTGTTGTCTTCCTTATAAAAGTACCTGGTACTCATTTTTTAAATATCTTAGATAGATGTCTCCTCTGTTAGAAAGTATTATAGGCAGGGACACTGTTACTTGTGTCTTGATAGCCTATAGTCAGCAAGAGCCCTAATTCACAACTGATTCACAAGCTTTGGATACCCCTTGGGGAGGATTAGCCACACTGGGTCCCCCTTATATCCCAGGTGTTCTCAACACCAAGCAAACACCATTGTAGAGTAGATACCCTGTAATGGTGAAGTTACAATAGTTTTCTTAAACAGCTGTGGTATAAACTATACTCAGGACTGCATTCAACCCTCTGGAAGCAAATCTTTATAAGTAATTTGTTAATCTTCTGTGAATTAGGACTGCCGAGTCATCTCATCAGTGAAATGATTAAGGGAGCTATAAAAATGGACCCAAATTGTGTTTTTGAAAATATGAGATTTCTTCTAAGTATTATCATTGCTTAGGGACTTGTAATCCACTAAACTATAAACAGCCTCACTTCTCTTTAGGCTACCAAACATCATTAAGTGAAAGCTTCTCCCTCATTTAGAAAAAAATTGATTGCTTGCAGTGGGGTCTCATGGGGAGAGCTTCATATCTTGCTAATGCCATAACTTGTTGGGTTTTCTATGTATTTATTGAATAGTTCCAAAGTTAAAGAGACTCTCTGCAAGTAGATTCTTAATAGGAGGGATAACTATGCCCTTATTCTTTGAACATGATTAGGAAGTCTTCCCTTTTACCTTTCCTCCATAAGTAAAAGCCTGCTACCTCCTTTGTCAGGTCATAGAATAATGAGCCCTTTCCAGTGAAGCCTCAGTTCTTACTGACAGAATGATGGGACCTGGACCCAAAAAAGGATAAGATCATGTCTTTGAAAGCAGCTCAGTCCCTGAATGTCTCCATATATTTCAACAGTTCAGACCAATGGTGCCTCAGCCCAAAACAACTGGCCTACCCCAGGCCACCTAAATTATGTAATTAGCTTACTTGACATCTTTTCACTGTGTTCTTGGTCCATTCCAGAGATGTTCAGGTATAGACCACTCCTCAATCCTATCTAGATCCCTAATTAATCTACTGAATAGTTCTTCCACTGTTTCACCTGGTCCACCCCAGACAGTTTACCACTTTTTAATCCCATCCTAATCCTTTCACTTCCTTTTTATATTAGCATCAGTCTCACCCCTATTAAGTTCAGGTTCACTAGAGACCCTGCCTGCTTCTATAGCTGTAACAATAAACAATGCCCTTGATGAGAAAATGGTTTGAGTGCTGGAATTCATTCCAGGCAGACGGTGCCCTATATTCTGAGGTTCCTAACTTCCCAGTAACCACAGCAATCATTGCTACAGCTCAATATTTAAATAAAAATGGAGTCTCATAGGAAAGTATCTTCCTCTGCCTTTCTCTCTCCCATATTGACCTTTCCTCTCACTCCCCTTATATAGCAATATGATGTGTGTGAAGTTGTTGACTAAGAACCTTGATTTTTCAGTGAATGCTATGGTATAGATAAGTGAAGTTAGATAGAAGAAAATCAACCCAAGATGTGGCATTACTTACTTTCTCTTGACCTACCAGTTTCTCCCTTAAATGCAAAGAAATTAGATTCATTGGATGAGCCACTCATCCCAAAAAGACCCATTAGCAGGAAGGACTGTGAAACAAGAGATTGTCAAACTCTGAGAGAAAAAACAAACCAACACACAAGGCAGAAGTAATCACAGAATGGAGGACCTGTCAGCAGATGACAAGTCCCAATTCTGTAAGTACTGCCCTTTTTCCATTTGAGAAATGATGGAGAACTCCCACCCTAAAGAACCTTTTTCCCCTCCGTGGGATAAGCCAGTCCCTGGTTCTCAGTGGATTGGGACCACTACTATGCTTCTCTCTCAGACTGAAAGGTGGCACTCCACACTTGTGCCTTTCTTTGTATACATAGCACATAGTAAGTACTTAATAAAAGCTTATTGTATGATTGACTTCAACACAGCTCATGCAGAATGACTTCCAAAATCATATGAAGTTTTTTCTCCTTACTTGGACCTCACCAAATTTTAAGGGTCCCCTCTTCAGATGAGTAAACATTATAAATGGGGGAGAAGGTACTTTCCAGACAGTCACTGATCTCCAAGATAGCCTCCCTTTCCTTGTTCAGAACATGTTCTGAAGTGGTCCATTATTCCCTCCCAGGGTAAATTCATCACTTCTAACCTCATTACTATGCTGTAAACTCAAGTTTTGATTGAATCTTCCTCCCCTTCGATTGAAAGTCTGAAAGGTGAAGGACCAAACTCCTACCAATATCTTCCTTTACAGAGCACAGAAAGTGGAGTTCTAGCTCACTCAATTTTGCATCTGTTGCTTTGTCTGGTTTTAAATCTATGGAACAAGATCCCTTTGGTCAAGTATCCTCTGGTCTCCCTTCCAAATTTCCTGCCTTCTGTTGTGTGCTGTCTGGCCTCATTAAATTATAAGCTCCATGAAGGCAAGAGCTGCCTTTTTGCTAATCATACCCCTTAGTATCATGTGCTGTGTGTGTGTGTGTATGTGTGTGTGTTTATCTTTTGTTGCTGAAGAAGACCATGTGATCAGAAAAATAATGACATGACTTGCACTTCACTTTTGTTTTTGAGTGAGTCTCCTCCAGAGCCATCTGAATACAGTGACCAGATATTCATCAGGATGACAGGAGATGACCCAGGATGAAGCAATTGGGGTTAAGTGACTTGCCCAAGGTCACACAGCTAGTGAGTGTCAAGTGTCTGAGGTGAGATTTGAACTCAGGTCCTCCTGACTCCTGCACTGGTGCTCTATCCACTGCACCACCTAGCTGCCCCAATGTGTTTAGTATAGTGTATGGCACATAGTAGGCACTTAAATGACGTTCATTGGATTGGATTGAAATAATCTGGCTATCAGGTTTGAGATGACTGAGACCAGGGTTTCCTCTAACCTCTAACCTCCAAAATAAACACCACCCCAGTCAGAGCTGTTTCTGTTTCTCCTCCTAAAAATGGAACCTGAACTATAATTGACCTAATTCTCCAGGGAGAATTGAGCCAGATAAATTCTCACCATCTTGTCACAGACTCTGCCTCATTATTAGACTCTTCAATCCTTGGGGCAAACTTTAATCATCTTCTGGAAAATCACCACAGTGGGTTGAAGCCCCATTCACCCCAACCCTGGTTCTGACTCTGCTAGCCAGTTCACCCTGACTCCTGTACAAGATATGTCCATGGGTTTTTCTACTTTTCTTTCTTCCCAGAATGCCTTTTCCTTAGGGTCATTTGTAAATTTTTTCATTTCTAATTTTCTTCTTTATTGATTTTTATCCTAAGGAAACTAACTTTTCCCTCCTGTTTCCTCTTTGATAGTTGTCCTACTCCCCCCCTTTTTGTGTAATTTTCCAAGTTTCAGAGCTCTGTACCTTCCTTCTGACTGCCCTTTCTTCCCTGTACTGTACTAATTTTTTAATTAATTTTATTTATTTTCAGTGTTCTACAATCACTACCATATAACTTACATTTTTCCCCCTCTCTTCCCTTTACCTCCCCTCTCCCTCCAAGATGGTATAGAGTTTTATATAGGTTCTACACATACATTCCTATTAAATACATTTTCACTATAGTCATGCTATGTAGGAGAATTAAAATGAATGGGAGAAATCATATAACAGCTAATTTTTTTCTTGTGTGCCTTTAGCAGTTCTTGTTACCTAGAGAAATATTGAGACACAGAGGAAGGAGCCCGGGGAAGGCATTTCCTAATCCGCTTTGAGTGGAAATCTCGTAATGCATTTCCTTAAATTGCTGCTCATCAATTACAGTGTTTTAAAAGTCACTTTGTATTGTCGATCTCTAATTTCAAAAACAGCAAACCAGAACAGAGCTAACTGAAATGACCAACAATTCCTATCCTGGAATATCTGTATGCCCATGTATTTCTGGAACGAAAATGACAGTGGCATCCACAGACGATTTCCAATGAACCACATAGCATTAGAACAAGGTATAACAAATCCTTGATTTCCTGTTCTAGAGGAACATTGGTGAGGAACATTGAGGCAAATAATTTAAAAAGTCTAATAATACAGTAATTTGGGGACATCTGGAAATAATAATAGAACCTGCCTCAGAAAGCTGTTGTGAGGGTCAAATCACTTAACATACAGAAAGCATTTTGCAAGCCTTAAAGGTTTACATAAATGCCAACTATTACCAGCCTCTTGTTCAACTCCTTTCAGGTCCAGATTGCATTCTGCACTCTTGCATCTCCCACTTATCCAAAATGCCAATGCAAGAAGATCTATCCCATCAAGTTTCCCTCTTCTTTGACATTCCGAACTAAATTGTGCCAATTGAAAGTCATTTCATTGCAGATAAAAGCCATACTCCATTTTTAGTCCCTGTTGGGTCATATGCTACATGTAGTAAGAGAATAACTGAGATAGTAATACTGTCTGAAATAAACAGTGTTAAGTTCTCTCCACCAAAGGCCAGTGGGTTTCCCTGCCTCAGCCTGGCATTTACAGCCATCTATCCTACAGCTTCCGCAGCCTTTCTAGTTAATTTCATAACTTTCCACTTCATGCAGTCGCCATTCTGGTCAGATGGTCAGATATTGTGGCATTTTCTGCCTCACCTTCCTTCTCGCACCTGTTTAACTTTACCCAAGTATGGCTCCATATATGGAATGCATTCCTTCCTCACCCCAGCGATTGCTAGTTTTCTTTAAATCACAGCTGTGATGCCCCCTTCCCTTGTGAGGCCTCCTCTGGATGTTCTACTTATTAGGATTCTCTACCTCTTTAAATTGCTTGGCATTCATTTTTAACCAGATCTCTGAGTTCACCGGTAAAGGCAACCATTAGTGAGGAACTTGCTATACCAAGGCATATTGGAATTTTTGCTGCAATTCAGTCTTAGAACACAGTCTAAAATACTGAAAGGTTAAGGCACATACCCAGGGTCACAACACCAGCATGTGACAAAGGTGGGATTTCAACCATGGACTTCCTGTTTATGAGCCTCCCCCGCATCTGTTGTAACATGCTACCTCTCATTTCTTTGTATATAATTTATATTTGCATATATGTGTATATGCTATCTGCCCCTCTTCCCCATTTAATGTAAACTCTTCGAGGTTGGGACTATTTAATTTCCATGTTCATATTCTCAGAGACTAGAACATACAGTAGGGCTTAATATATATTTGTTGGATTGTTGAATTGAATTGCTGTTTAAAACCACTTCATATATTTAGCAGATGTTTAAAGAATTGCCCTTACCAAAACCAAAAAATAACAGAATCACTAGGGTGCCAAATTGGTCATAGGCCTTCTTGGATTTAAACTTGTTCTTGAATGGCATCCACTGCCAGGGTTAATGTTACAGAAACTTATCAACTAAAGACTGAAATCTGCTAACACAATAAGTCATAGAACCAAGAAGCCAAAATAACTTGCCCCAGATAAGACAAAAGATTGGTCCTTGGCTACCAGGAAACTCATGAATAGTTTGAATTAAACACTAGATGTAGACACAAAATTTTAGAAGTCCAAGCTCTTTGCAAGATCATTGCATTTCTGGAGAGGAAACCATGGGAAAACTGAGCCCCCTTTTTGGGGGGTAGGGTGCTTGTGTATGAATGATAGTTATGTATGTTTATGCTATCTAACCACAGTTGGCTCCTAGTTTCCATTTTCAAATCCCATCATTCATCTTGGTTCATGACTCTTTACCCAAATCCCCTCAACTTCTGCTCTGAAACCTGTTCTAGGCACCTTCAGCCCCCACAGATGATTGAAATGCCTACATTGCTAGGAAGACTGAGTTTATATAAGTATCCTCACCTTCCCTCCTCTCTGCCTTGAAATTCTAATACTAGGTGTTCCCAAAGTTTTCATAGTTTTAAGCTGAAAACCTCTCTTCATCTATTGCCTCATCCTTCCTGCCAGTCTCAGAATAAATTGTCCCTCTTCCTTGCTCCTCCATCTGTGCCCATCATCCCACCCTTTACACCTTCATTTATTATTTCACTTCATCAATCATTCCTTTTTTCTCATGGAGAGTTAATTTCTAACTCTACTGACTCCTTCCTGTGCTTAGAAATACTCTCAGTTCTCTAAAATTTCCTTGAATCTATGACATTCTCTCTGTTTCTCTCTCTGTCTGTCTTTCTCAGTCTTTTTCTCTGTCTCTGCATATGTTTTTCCATATTAATGAATCTGTTCCTTTCCTTCACCTCCAAATTTAAAACAGTATTTCCACTGCCTCCACTCATTCATGCTTTATAGCTCACAAATTTGTCTACTGTTCCAAACACTTCATGCAAGTTACTTTCTAAGAGGTCGCCAGTGATCTCCTAATTGCCAAGTCAAATGGTCTTATCTGAGTCCTCATTCCCTTCAGCCAAAACTATTCCTGAATGATATACCCATGCCCTGGAGATTTCTTGAACAGGCCTATTCAATGAATGGATATTGCCTCACCCTAAGTGAGTAACTGCAAAGAGCTTGACCTAAAGAGTCCACGGTCTCCTAGTGCATGCTGGCTAATCTCCAGTCATCCTGATGAATATCACTGGATTCAGATGGGTCTGGAGGAGACGTGAGGCTGGCGACCTGCACAGCTCTCCCTCATTCAAAAGAAAGTCCAGTTCAAGTCATGTCATCATTTGTCTGATGTCTTGGTCTTCTTTGGTAATGAAGGATTAATGGAAAAACAACATAATAATAAAACAAAATAGAATAAATGAGTTGTAGTTGATGATGGTAATATAAATGCATCCTTGAACCCTCCCTACCTCAATCGAATCATTTATTTATGGAGCTGAGGAGTTCCAAGACTGTATTTCCATGTATTCCATGTTTCTACTATCTCCTCCTTCCCCTTACTCATACTAAGATATTAAAATAAAAGCCTGGGAATGGAATTGTACTACAGCTGAGCAGAAAAATGTGTACATATTTACAGTTGCACACACTGATGGAGGATTATGTTTCAATATGCCCACAAATGTTTTGTGAAACCTTCAGCACTCATCTAGTAGCTACTGAATCCTCACAAACACTTGTGAAGAAAAGTAGGCTGAGCCCCAATACTAAATATGAGTGGGTCCGGAACTAGGTCATTCTGAAATTAAAATCATGGGACCTGTTCACTGAATTAATAATACCTCTATAACTTCTTTTAAAATATATTTTTATTTCTTTAAATATTTCCCAATTACACATACAAATAATTTAGTTATAATTATTTTTTAACTTGAGTTACACATTCTTTCTGTCATCCTTCCCCTCCTCTATCCTTGAGAAGGCAAGCAATTTAATATTGATGAAAAATGTGAAATCATACAAAATATATTACCATATTAACTCATTGTAGAATAAAACACAGAAGAAAAGGAAAATAAGAAAAATAAAGATTATTTAAACTAGTTCTATAAAATAATTCTTTGGTCGTTTGGCATGGCCCTGAATAAACAAATTAACTTAGGTAAAATTGTCATTTTTATTATATTAGCTAGGCCTACCCATGAGAAATTATTGCATCTCCAATTTTTTTTAGGTTTGTCTTCATTTACTTGAAAAGTGCTTTGTAATTGGGTTTATACGTTCTGTGGATTTTTCTTAACAGGTAGATTTCCAAGTATTTTATATTGGCTACTAGTATGTGAAGTGGAATTTCTCTTTCTAACTCTTGCTTCTGGGTTTGTTGGCAGTATATAGAAATGCTAATTATTTATATGGGTTTACTTTTTTTATCCTGCAACTTTGCTGAAGTTGTTAATTCTTCAACCAGCTTTTTAGTTGGTTTTCTAGGGTTCCCTAAGTATATCAACATATCATCTGCAAAGAGCAATGGTTTTATAGCCTTATTTCTATTTTTATTCCTTCAATGTCTTTTTCTTATCTTAGTGCAAAAGCTAGCATTTCTAGAACAATATTGAATAATAAGGGTGAGAATGGACATCCTTGCTTCACAACTGATCTTATTGGGAAGTTTCAGGTTTATGCCTATGGCAGATAATGCTTGATCTTCATTTTAGGTAAATATTACTTATTTTAAGAAAAGCTCCATTGATTCCTATGCTTTCCCATTGATTCCTATGCTTTCTAGTGTTTTTCCTAGGAAAGGATGTCATATCTTGTCAAAGGCTTTTTATGCACATATTGATATAATCATATGATTGATGTTGTTTTTGTTATTGATATCAATCATGACGATAGCTTCCCTAATATTGAGTCAACACTACATTTCTAGTACAAATCCCATCTGATCACTGTGTATGGTCTTTGTCTTCTATTGTCATAATCTCCTTGCTAGTGTTTTATTTAAAATATTTGCATTGATATTCATTAAGAAAATAGATTTATAGTTTTCTTTATCTTTGCTTTTTCTCTCTTTGGTTTAGGTATCAAACCATGTTTGTATCATAAAAGATATTAGATAGGACTCCTTCTTTGCCTATTTTTTTCAAATACTTTATATAGTATTGGCATTAATTGTTCTTTAAAAGTGTGGTAGAGTTCACTTGTAAATCTAACTGGTCCTAGGGATTTTTTTAAGGGAGTTCATTTATGGTTTCTTTAATTTATTTTTCTAAGATAGTGGTTAAGCACTCTATTTCCTCTTGTACTAATGTGGGTAATATATATAATTCTTAATAATTTCTTTAATTTCATCTTCATTCACTCCTTTTACTGATACCACTAATTTGGTTTTCTTCTTTCTTTTTTTAAATCAAATTCACCAATAGTATAGATAGATAGATATCAACATCTATCTACATATATATGTATGTACATGTATATGCCACACATGTATTTATGTGTGTATGCATGTGCTTGTATATATGTGTGTACATATAGATGTATATATTCTGTGTATATATGTATATATTTCATAAAACCAACTGCTAGTTTTAGTTTCCAATTAATTTTTAATCTATGCCTCTTTAGCACTTTATTAAATGAAATTTTATTGCATTATATTCTGAAATGGGTACATTTAATATTTCTGCTTTCCTGTATTTTTAGTTGTGAGGTTTTTATATCCTAATGCATGATAAATTTTTGTTAAGGTGCCATAAACAGGTGAGGAATGGGTATACTCCTTTCTATTCCCATTCAGTTTTCTCCCACAATCTATCATATAATTTTTTTTCTAAGATTATATTCATCTTATTGACTTTTTTCTTATTTGCCATGCTTGGATTCATCTTGGGCAGCTTGGTAGTATAGTAGATAGAGTACCAGTCCCAGAGTCAGCAGGACACATCTTCCTGAATTCATATTTGGCCTCAGACACTTACTAGTTGTGTGACCCTTGTAAAGTCACTGAACCCTGCTTGCCTTAGTTCCTCTTCTATAAAATGAGCTGGAGAAAGAAATGGAAAACCATTCCAGTATTTTTGCCAAGAAAACCACAAATGGAATCGTGAATAGGTAAAGATGACTGAAAAATGACAGAACAACAACAAAAAAAAACCCCTAGATTTATTTAACTCTGAGAGGCAAAAGCTGAGGGAAAATCCACTACTCAGATTCAGACCATATGCAACCCAAGCAAAGACATTTATTGAGAATTATGCCTCTCAGGAAACAGGCTGAGTTCCAAGGGAGAACAGGCAATTTCAGTAAGGCAAGACAAGTAATTTTATATAGTATATGATTCTGATTACACAACAGATAATATGAATATTAAAAAACAGTAATTAGGCAATAGAGGATTAGGGATTAGGCAATAGGGGAGGGGTACCAGCCTCAGCGGAACTGTGTATTTGATTACCCCTAATGCATACAGATAAATCTATGGGGGGCATGTATGTGTGATAATGATATTATAATAAGTGTCTCTACATCATAAATTCACTTAAAGGGCAGCTTTTGTTATTACTATGCAGGCACCTACTTAGGAAAGTAATTTCTATTGTTTTGTGGTCCACATCTTGCTTGGGCATCCTGATGGGACTGCTTTCTGATTGTGTGGTTATTGTGATTCTGTCCAGGACTACGTGGATGTGACTGTGGTTGAGTGCATGGACACACCTTCTGCTTCTGTGAGACTTATAAGGAAGTTAGAATATTGGGACTGGGGGCAGCTTTGTTAGGATTCCATCAATAGATTTCTCCTCCTAAATTATATCACTCAAACCTTCTGTTGGCTGTGCCACTACAGAATTTGATTAGAGGCATTATTTCACAGTCAATTTGAGGGGAATGTTAGGAGGGCTTAGGGTTAGAGCTTCTCTACTCTGTCATCATGACTCTCCCATCTTGACTCCGCCATCTTGGCTCCACCCCAAGAAGTCCTGCCAATAACTTCTTATTGGGAGACAAAAAGGAGAGAGAGAAAAGGAAAATAAGGAATACTGAGAAGTTACTTTAATATAAAGGAAGATGATAGAGATTTCAATACTCCCAATTGATAGTAAATTCTATGAGGGTAGGGACCTAAATTTTGACTCTCTTCCCCCACCTCCAAGCACTTATTTGGTTTTCATTCAATAAGTGTCAAGAATGAATTTATGAATAAATACTTAATCACTCCATTGGATGTTGAAGGATGAGAATGATCAGAATCTTTCCCAAACCACTTGTGTCATCATTCAAAATGTCAACAATAGCTAGCATTTAAAGAATGCTCTATGGTTTGCAAAGTACTTTACATTTTCTCCTTTAACCTTCACAAAAAGCCCTGAGATGTAGGTGCTATCATTATCCCCATTATACAGATGAGGAAACTGAGAAAGACAAATATTAAGAAACTTTCCCAAGGTCACCTAGCGGACAGATGTCTGAGGCAGAATGTGAGCTTATTTCTTCCTCACTCTAGGTTCAAAACTCTTTCCACTGTGCCTCCTGGCTGGACCAATGGCATCCATTTTTGACTTGAGAGACAATACAATATATTGGGTGGATTTCTTAACTAGATTATTTAAAAACACACATTTATATGACATTTTAGTTTTGGGACTTTCTGTAAAATATTTCCTTTTTATTATGAATATAATTTGCTTGATTTATATTCATTTGCACGTTGTTTCCTCCATTAGATTGTAAGCAACTTAAGGTCAGAGATTGTCTTTTGCCTCCTTTATAGCCCCAGCACAAAGCACAGTGCCTGACACATAATAGGCACCTAAATAATGTTTATTGATTAAGTGATGAGAGGCACTTCAGGTTCATAGGATATGTAGCACAGTAGATTTAATTAGAATAATAAGAATAGCTAGCATTTATAAAGCATGTTAGGGTTTGCAGAGTGATTGATATATGTTATCTCATTTAATCCCAAATATAATGCTTTACAGAAGGTTCTATTATAATCCTTATTTTAAAAATGGGGAAACTGAGGTACAGAGAAAATAGGTGATTTGCCAGGATCACCAGCTACAGGTATCCTGACTCCAAGTCCTATATTCTATCATCCATAACTCCTAGCTGCCTTGTCTTTGGAATCCTACCTCTTCCACCTCCTAGCTAGAGGACACTGGGCAAGTCATTCAGCTTCTCTGGAACTTGAGTTTCTTGTTTGCAAAATGAAGAAATTGCTCTTGGTAACTATTAAGTTCCCTTCCAAGTCTAAATTCCTAGTAGTATAACCAGTGTGCTTGGTGCTTGCTCTATTAGTTGTAAATGGTATCAATTGTATTTCAGTGTTAGGGTGTGTATTATATAAAGAGAAAAAGGTTGAACTAAGATTCTAAATTTTTTTGTAAATTACTCTGAAAGAGTACATCTTTAAAGTCATAATGAAAAGTGATTTATCAGGCAAAGAGAAGATGAAGTGGAGGGGAGAAGGTCCAGGTGAATAACAAGTAGAATAATGATGACTGTGTATTTTCTCCCTCTGTGACCTATAGGATGGGATTTCACAGTGGCACATCCAGTGTGTCTATGCCTATACAGGATACGCACATTGACATGGATTCCCTAAATGCCCCTCAAGTGATTCATTGATAAGATATAGTGTAAAATATTAACCACCCCAAGGAGAGGAAGGTCAGCATGGTAGCTGATGAAGAGCAGCAGGCAAGCCCCTAGAGCACTGCCAATCCAGATGTCCTTTTTCTCTCTAATCTTTGAGGGGGTACCAGAATAGAAATATATCTATCTTTCCTCTAAATATTTCTGGTATAAGGGTATAGGTTCCTAACAAAATGATGTCAGCTCAACCAAGAGAGGAATCCTGATTCAGCCAAAAGAGAAATTACTTGAAACTAGAAATCAGCTAAAAACAAGCTTTTTCTACATATCTACAAATTCCAATATATATCTCTCCCTCCCTTCCTCACTCCATCTTTGCATCTGTAACTGTTTGTCTCTGTGTCTCTCTTTGTGTCTTGTTTCTTTCTCTGTCTCTGAATCAGTCTCTGTTCCTCTCTGCATTCTCTTTCTCTCTGTGTCTCTCTGTTTCTCTTTCTCTCCATTTTCCACTCTCTCTCTCTCCTTCTTTTCATCTTTCTGTTTGAAATAAGTCTTCAAGAGAAAGTCTGGAACCTCTTCTCTTAAAGAAAGAATGTGTCTTCTATCCCAAAGTACTGACACCAGCTCTCCCCCTCATGCATGCAGGTACATGGCACTGCATCAACACTGTCTATACTAATTAGAAAAATCTCATGTAAAACTTCCCATAGTTGTCTAGAAACCTACATTCCTTCATTTCTACATTTCTTTTATGTAATGTAGAACCATTTCATTTAAACTTTAAAATGACCATCTGATTTCCCATATATACCATAGTTAATCAGTAACCATGTGCATCAATATTATCCTGAATAAAGATATCAGAATAGGGCAGACCAACTTTCTCCAAGTATTATTCCAGAGCAGACAAGCTTTTTTCCATCACCAAATTAACTTAAAAAGTAGAGAATAAAGACCCTGCTGTTGTCATTAAAAAATATTCAAATTAGTAAACAAAAAAGTTGCCTCAAATGTTGACTCCCCAGAAAATACTCCTTAAAAGATACAGCAACAAAGGCAATTGTTGCTACGCTTCATTCTGAGCTTACAGCTCATTACTATTCTGCCACTAGTTGGGAGGTAGCTGTAACATTCTTGCCACAATGCAATGACTACCCATTTCACACATTATACATAGGGGGCACTGGAGGTTTATTTATTCAGACTCTAACAGGTTCATTCTTGATCTGGTCAGACAGGCAGAAATCTTTGGAGGAGTTAATAATCAGCTTTATTCTAGTCTAGTCTTCTCACAAAGGTTGCTGATAATGGAAGCACAAATTCCTACAGCATTCCCTAATAACTCTTATCTCAGGGCTGACAAAAAATGAAGGCAACAGCCCCTATATCTCGATGGGGAGAGTTGAAGGAGGTGCATTCCTCTATGCATTATCCATGGTTTCTCCTGTGGTTTCCCTCCCTCACTGACCAATGCCAACTTGTTTATAGGGCAGCAGACGAAGAAAGCATCTTGCCATCATTAAGCTCACAAGTTAACTTTAGCAATACTGTCATTTTGTGCAAGCAGAATAAATATCACATTATGTTACCCCTCATGGCGCAGCCTCAGTAGGACTACCTGTCTCTACAATTCTAGGAACTACCATCTAGAATTCTTGGCACTATTCTGGGAGTTATTATATAACACCTGGAAACTAGATCTCTAAATTGATAAGAAAATTCTCCTTACATACACTACCAATGGGGGAATGGGGTGATTGAGATGTAGGGTTGCAATAGCCAGTAAGATTGTGTACAATTCAAACACTGAGAGAGATAGCGAAAATAAGATGCTAACTTCAGCCAGTCTAAGGACATGAATGTAGACTGTAAAAGCCAGGCTAGTGTAGTATGGGTGGATATTGATAGAGGCAACCTGAACCTGATTCCTGAGAGGATAATATGTATTATCTACACCCCCAAGAATGAGAAGCATATGACCGAGCTTAGGATGCTTCCATAATTAACTATCTAATAAAATCTGCCTGGAGTCTAAACAGGCAACATCCTTCTTCCACGTTCCAAGAATGAAGGATAATTTAATGTAGATTTATCTCAGTATCCCCTGAATGAAAAGAAGGAGATGACATCAATGTATAGATTTCAAGAACATTGGATGCAGGGATGATATCTAAAAAAATAAAATTAAGGGATGAGAGGAAGATACTGGGAGAAAGAGAAAGGAAAATGTAGAATGAGGCAAATTATCTCACATAAAAAAGGCAAGACAAAGCATTTAGAGTGGAGGGGGAGATGAAGGAGTTTTGAGGAATTAAGTGAACCTTACTCTCAAGAGTATTGACTCAAAGAAGGAATAACATACACATTCAACAGGATATAAAAATCTATCTTACTCTACAGGAAAACACAACTGGAAGGTCACAAGAGAGGGGGTTACTCACAGAAGGGAGGGTGGATTGGAGGAGGTAGTAGTCAGAGAAAAATGCTTTTGGTGAGGGACAGGGTGAAAGTAAAGACAGAATAAAATACATAGAAGAGGAAGTAAGATGGTGTAACAGCAAGGACCCCAACACAGGAGAGTCTGCTGTACAGGTTCTTAGATCTGCTTTTTTAAAAAGCAAAGCAATTTTTGAGGGGTCAACAATCTACTTTAATCAAGCATATATATCATTCACTTCATTCAAGGGGAAAAGGCAGCACCCTGAACACCAGAGAAAATACAAACAGACACATAAAGATCAACAAACAAGGTTTCCAGCTGTCTGACCATAAGCAATACATGCATAGTTACCAGAGAGAGAAGCACCAACATCTGAGTTTTCAAAGCCAGGGACTGCTTAGTGGCTTCTCAGAGTTTCATCTGGCACACAAACCTTTTCCAAAAACTAAACCCCAAAATAAAACCTCACAGCAGAGTATCTGTACACTTTTCAGAGTGGGAGGGCAGGACCCTCTGACTCAGTGCCACAATAGAAATTAACAAAAGGAACTTGAGGTCTATAAATGGGTAGGAAGATCTAATTAATATTACAGATGGAAATAAACACAGTTATCAATTATAATTGTGGAAAAATTTATTTGAAGCAAGTTTCTCTGATAAAAGCTTCATTTTTCAAATACATAGAAAGCTGTGTTAATCTTATAAGAAGAAGACTCATTCCCCAATTGATAAATGATCAAAAGATATGAACAGTTTTCAGATTAAATAATAAAATTATTTTAACCATATAAAATGCTTAAAATCACTATTGATTGGAGAAATGCAAATTAAAACAATTCTGAGAGACTTGGAATATCATATTCCATAAGACAAAGGACCTTGGATTATAACCAAGGATCAACAACTACCCAGAGAAATTGAGCATAATCTTTCAGGTGAGGAAATGGAGATTTGATGAAACAGGGAACTTCCAAAACTTCCTGATGAAAAGACCAGAGCTCAACATATAATTTGACCTTCAAATACAAGACTCAAGAGAGACATACAAATAAGGGCAAACTGTTTACATCCCTACAAGAGAAGATGGTACTTGTAACTCTTGAGAATTGCATCTTTATTACTACATTAAATGGGGTTAACACGAATAGAGGTATGGATATGTTGACTTCAGTGTGATGATAAAAAAATCTAATTAAATGGTAAAAATGGAGTTGCACTGGGAGAAGAGGAAAGAAGGAGGCAGAAATGGGTAAATTATATCATATGAAGAGGCACAAAGACCTATTACAGGAGAAGGAAAGAAGGGAGGGAGATGAACATTGTTTGAAGCTTACTCTCATCACATTTCACTTAATGAGGGAACAACATACTAAGATACAGTCATCTAACTCACCCTATAGGAATTAGGAGGGGAAATGGAAGGGGTGGATAGAAAAGAGGGAACAAGTAGTAAGGAAAAATGGAAAGAAAAGGGAGGGGGTGATAGAAGGGAGGGCATACAGAAAAGTGGTGGTCAAAACCAAAACTACTAATGTGAAAATATGTTTAATATGAATATATATGTAGAACCTATATCAGATTACGTGGTAGCTCAGGGAAAAGGGAGGGGAGAGAGGGAGAGAAAATTTAAAACTCAAAATCTTATGAAGTGAATGTTGGTAACTAAAAATTAATTAATTAATTAAAGACAATTCTTTGGTACTTCCTCATACCTATTAGATTGACTAATAGTACAGAAAAGGAAAATGAAAAATGTAGAAGAAAATGTGGGGAAAAGGAGATATTAATGGATTGTTGAGGAGTTTGACCTGATTCAACCACTCTGCAGAGCCATTTGGAACTATGCCATAAAACTATGCATACCCTTTGATGGATTCAATACTACCACTAGGTCTATATTCCAAAAGAGAGGAAAAGAAAGGAAAAGGACATATGTGCATATGTATATACACACATACATATACACTTATGTGTATATATGCCTACGTACATGCACATACAAACATACATATTTAATAGCTTTTTTCTGGTGGCAGAGAACTGGAAATTGAGGAGATACTCATCAATTGGGGAATACTTAAACAAATTGTGCTATGTGATTGTGATGGAATATTATTGTGCTGTAAGAAATGATAAACAGGATTGTCTCAGAGAAACCTGGAAAGACTTGCAGAAGCTGATGCAAAGTGAAAAGTGTTGTGTATCAAGTAACAGCAACATTGTCAGATGATCATCTGTGAATGACTTAGCCATTCTCAGCAATACAAGACAACTCTGAAGGACTTATGATGAGGGATGCTATCCAATCCCAGAGAAAGAACTGATGTGTCTGAATACAGATTGAAGCAAACTTTTTTTAAAAAACTTTTTGTTTCTTGAGTTTCTTTAATGTTTCTTTCACAACATGACTAATATGGAAATATGTTTTGAAAGACTACATGTGTATAACATTAAATTGCTTGACCCCTAAATGAAGGGAAATGGGGATGGAGGAAGGGAGAGAATTCATAACTTAAAGTTTTTAAAATGAAAGTGAAAACTTGTTTTTACATACACTAGGGTAAAAATCAATACTAAAAAAATGGGGGGAGAATTTCTCTGAGACAGAGAACATTACAATCCCTACAGATATGAAATTGACAATCAACCAAATAGCAATAAAAACATGCATGATGGATATGAGCCAATTACAAACTATTTCACATAAAGAATTATAAAGTAGGAGCAAAATCCAGGAAGCCATCAAAGAAATGAGAAAGAATAGGAGGAAGAAAGAAGGGGAAATGGAAAAGAAGAAAGGAAGAAAGAAAGGAAAGAAGGAAGGAAGGAAAGAAGGAATCAAGAAGACATGCTGTCCTTTCGATCAGCATGTTGGATAGTCATTCTGTGTTGCATTGATATCTTCGTAATAAAAGCAAAGTGAGGGACCCCATCTTTCTTGGATGTCAGTTACCGATAGTGAAAATAATTTGTGGACTGTGATCTACATTCTGAATGCAGCCATGAGGGCACAGATATATGTAAGTATTTATGTGTTAAGTCTGGTCAAAGAAGAGAGTTTAAAATTACTATGATGAGATCACAAGATAATTAGTATCGATAAGAGAAACATGAACAGAAATACATTAAGTGATTATAGTTCTTTGTTTTAGCCATGAGTACATAGGTAATAGTGTATTCATTTCTGTTTTCTTTTCCTTCAGTGTCTAATAAACCATGTTTACTAATTCTCCCCCCAACCTATTACTTTCCATTTACTACAAACCAACAATAACAAGAAAAACAAAAAGAATTGATGTATGTTAAGCATTTGGTAGTTGTATATTAACTACTAGTCACTAGTGGAAAATGCTAGGTCTCAATGACGAGGTTCTTTTTTATCAGGATAAATTTATTTCCTGAAACATTTCTATGCTTCTCTGGAGCTCTGGCAGGGGTGACTTTACTTGCTTCTCAGACAGCATGACCTAGAGAAGGCATGAATCAAAAGAAAACAAAAAAGAAAGAAAAAACAAGCCCAACATTCTGAGCATCCCTATTTCATCTACTAAAAATAGACCATCAAAATAACCACAAAGGACTCTTATAATAGGGAGACAAGTCCCATGATTCCGCATCATCTCTCTGGTGCAATGAATTTGCAGAGGAACTTTAGCAACTAGTCAAATTTAAGTGACCCTAGAAATGCTATTCTGCTTTTCTATTTGGAACACCAGCTGAAATGTGAGACTGTTTCCAGTGAGTGTAAATTGCAAAGCCCTAAATGCATAGCTTTATTTGTGTTAGAAGCCTCATAAAGCCCCAAAGAGAACCTCATGAATTTCTTAAGACTTTGAACATAATATGCAGAATAACAACATCTGTTCAAGTTTCTCTGTATCTGTTATTGTATCTGGAAAAACCAAAGTATTCCACTGACTATGGAATATTTTTGTTTAAAAAAAATTCCAGTGTTATCATGGTACAAACAAATGTTAGTCAGAATGAACCACATCAACAAACATGACCAGCCCTATGTAAAATTTTGAAGGTTCGTTCACCTTGGAAAAACAAAATGGATGAAAGTTGTATATTTCTTGGATGAAGACATGCAGCTGTACTTGGAGCAAAGAAAAGTAATTAAGTTTAAAATATTTATAATCTCAAAAACTTTTAATATACAGGGTAGCAAGGTAGGCCTTGCTGCATTTACTCATTTGTTATGGTAAGTACATAAGATTTTGACATAGTCTTTTTTTTATTCTTTACAAAATCACACTTTTATCACATTAGATATTATGAACCTTCTGTTGGACAGTCTGTGCACACACACATCATATATATGTATATATACATATATATGTACATATGTGATATATGTGTATGTATCTTGCCTTGATTATAGAGTGAGAGTTTTGATTGCGGTATACATCAGATGAGTACTCACAAATGTTTATTTCCATCTTACTGAAAAATTTATTTGCTTTCACTTAATGGTATTTTTTCCAGTTACATGTAAAGACAGTTTTTAACATTCATTTTTATAGATTTTGAAATACAAATTTTCTCCCTCTTTCTCCTCCCCTTTCCCCTCCCTCCTCAAGAGAGCAAGCAATGTGATATAGGTTATACACATGCAAGCATGTATATTTCCACAATAGTCACGTTGTGAAAGATGAGTAAAAACAAAAGGAAAAAGCCATGAGAAAGAAAAAAAGTAAAAATACTACACTTCAATCTACATTCAGATTCCATAGTTCTTTCTCTGGATGTGGATAGCATTTTCCATCATGAGTCTTTCAGAATTGTCTTGGATCATTGTATTGCTGAGAAGAGCTAAGTGTATCATAATTGATCATCACACAGTGTTGTTGTGACTATCTATAATATCCTCCTGGTTCTGCCCCCTTCACCCAAAATCAGTTCACATCAGTTTTAACAGGTTTTCTGAAATCTTACATTTCTTATAACACAATTATATTTCATTATATTCATGTGCAACAAGTTGTTCAGTCATTCCCCAATTGAGGGGCATCCCTTCAATTTAAAATTTTTTACCTCTACAAAAAGAGCTACTATAAATATATATTTGTACATGTGGGTCCTCTTACATTTTTCGCGATTTTCTTGTGATACAGACCTAGTAGTGGTATTGTTGGATCAAAGGATATGCACAGTTTTGTAGCCCTTTGATCATAGTTTCAAATTGTTCTGCAGAATAGTTGAA
Source organism: Potorous gilbertii (assembly GCA_028658325.1). NCBI lineage: Eukaryota > Metazoa > Chordata > Mammalia > Diprotodontia > Potoroidae > Potorous > Potorous gilbertii. The sequence continues at coordinate 544,305,864 of CM053771.1, read as the reverse complement.
GCAGTTTGTAACTCCCCCAAAAATTCATTGGTGTTTTAATTTCCCCTTGTGTTCTCCAACATTTATAATTTTCTTATCTTGTCATGTTTTTCAATTTGATAGATGTGATGTGGTACCTCACAGCTGTTTTAATTTGTATTTCTCCAATCAATAGTGATTTAGAGTACTTTTTTCATATGACTACAGATAGCTTTAATTTCTTCATCTGAAAGTTGCCTGTTTATATCCTTTGACCATTAATCAATTGGGGAATTACTTATATTCTTATAAATTTGACTCATTTTAGAAATGAGACTTTAATAAGAAATACTGGCTGTAAAAATTGTTTCTCAGCCTTTTGTTTTCCTTATAATCTTGCTTGCACTGGCTTTCTTTGTGCAAAAACTTTTGAATTTAATGTAATCAAAATTATCCATTTTGCATTTCATAATGCTCTCTATTTCTTATTTGGTTAAAAATTCTTCCCTTCTCTATAGATCTGGCAGGTAAACTATTCCCTGCTCTCCTAATTTGCCAATAGTATCACCCTTCATGTTTAAATCATATATTCATTTTAACTTTATCTTAGCAAACAGTTTGAGATATTCATCTATGCCTAGTTTCTGGCATGTTATTTTCCAATTTTTCCACCAGTTTTTGTCACATAAGAGATTCTTATCCCAGAAGTTTAAGTCTTTGGATTTATCAAATAATAGATTACTATAATCATTGACTCTTATGTACCTAATATATTCCACTGATTCACCCTCTATTAGCCAATACCAAGAAATTTGGATGATTGATACTTTAATATGTATAGTTTCAGATATGGTACAGGTGGCAAACAAAATAAGATCTTTTGCTGTTTTTGTTTTAGTATAATCAGGCACCTCTGATTGAAATTTGCCTTTATCAATCAAGAGACTTTCCAAGGAGTAAAGTACAGAAACAAGAGTTTCTTTAACTAGAAACAGTATATGTATTTGTGTTGTTAATTATTTTAATGTGATTAAAGGTCTTCCCCACCTATTAATAGGCCTGTCCATTAAGGGGTGTTTGATTAGGGAGGATTTGTGGGAAGGACCAAGCATTTTGTTAGTGAGACACTGATTCTTAAGGGTTGTGTTGCCCTCTGACTCTAAAAAAGTTATAAATACTCTGAGCTGAAGTTTTACTTTGGGGCTTAGTTTTTGTAAGAAGGTTTGAGTGCCACTAAAGGAGCCCTCCAGCTTTGAAAATCCAGAAGTCAGTGCTGCCTTCTCTGGTAGCTGTGGTCCGACAGTTGGACCTGTCTGATGAATTCAAGCAGAGGAAAACATATCTGTTGATCATTGATTTCTCTACATCTTCTTTGAAATTCAGGGTGCTGACTCCCCTGAGCTAAGTGAATGATATATGTACTTGGTTAAAGGAATGATACATGTGCTTGATTAAAGTGATTGCTACCCCCTCAGAAGTTTCATTTCCTTTTATGAATGCAGATCTAAGAACCTGAGATAGCAACCTCCCGCTCCCGCTTCCACATATGTTGGGATGCTTACTGTTACACTAGGCCACATTCCTTTTGCCTTTTTAAAATTCTTTCCTTATATAATCTTGACCTTTTGTTCTTCCTGATGAATGTTTTTCTAGTTCTAAGAACTATTTTTTTTTGGTTATTTGATTGGTATGCCACTGAAATAAGTAAATTAATTTGTGAAGGATTGTCACTTTTATTATATTAATTCAGCCTCCCCATGAGCAACTGATATTTTTTTCCAATTGTTTAGATCTGACTTTATTTGAATAAAAATTGTTTTGTAATTGTACTCAGATAGTTTCCGAATTTGTCTCAGCAGGTAGATCCCCAAATATTTTACATTGTCTATAGTTATTTTAAATGGAATTTCTTTTTCTATTTCTTGCTGATGAATTTTGTTATTAATAGGTAGAAATGTTGATGAGTTATGTTAATTTATTTTATGTTCTGGAACTTTGATAAAGTTATTAATTATTTAATTGTTTTTCTCATTGATTCTCTAGGATTCTTCAACTATAACATCATATTATCTGCAAAGAGTGATTGTTTTGTTTCCTCATTGTCTATCCTAATTCTTTCAATTTATTTTTCTTCTCTTATTGATAAAGTTAATATTTCAAGTACAATATTGAATAATAGTGGTAATACTGAACATCCTTGTTTTACACATGATCTTATTGAGAAAGCTCCTAGCTTATCCCCATTACAAATAATACTGATAGATGATTTTAGATAAATAAAATTTAAAATTTTAAAGAAAACCTCATTTATTCTGCTGTTCTCTCATATTGTTAAAGGGAATGAGAACTGGATTTTGTCAAAAAAAATGCTTTTTAAGTCTATTGAGATAATTATGTGATTTCTGTTACTGTAGTTATTGAAACTGTCAATTAAGATGATAGTTTTCCTAATATTGAACCCTCCCTCCATTCCTGGTATAAAGTCCACCTGGTCCTAGTGTTAGCCTCATGACAGGTTGCTATAACCTCTTTGCTAATATTTTCTTTTAATTTTTTTTCATCAATATTCATTAGGGAAATCAGTCTATGATTTTCTTTCTCTGTTTTAGCTCTTCTTGGTTTAGATATCAGCACCATATTTGTGTAATAAAAGGAATTTGGTAGGACTCCTTAGTTGTCTATTTTATTCCAAATAGTTTCTATAGTATTGCAATTAGTTGTTCAGATATTTGGTAGAATTCACTTGTAAATCCATTTGGCCCTGGAGATTTTTCTTAGGTAGCTCATTGATGACCTGTTTAATTTCTTTATATTTTCTACAATGAGGTTAAGGAATTTTTTCCTCCTCTGTTAATCTAAACATTTGTGTGTGTGTGTGTGCATATTCATCCATTTTACTTAGACTATCAGATTTAGTGGAATAAAGTTTATAGCTTCTAATTATGACTTTAATTTCCCCTTCATTTGTGGTGAATTTACTTTTCTTAAAATTTTTGATGCCAGTAATTTAGTTTTCTTCTTTCTTTTTCCAAAAAATCAAATGAGGGGGGCAGAGCCAAGATGGTAGAGTGAGACCAACAACTCACCTAAGCTCTTAGACAAACTTCTTCAGAAACCTGTAGAAAGAGAATCTGACCAAATTTTGGAGGTGCAGAATCCAATAGGAGACAGACTGTGGCAGAGTCAAAGCCCAGGACAGACTGGAAGGTCCACAGGTAGGATCTGTTCCACAGGGGTGAGCCCACAATGCACAGTGCAGCACGTCCAGCACAACAGAGCTGGAGGGCCCTGGGAAAACTTGAGACAGAAGCAGGCAGAATTGGCAGAGCAGCAGCCCAGGGTGAGAGACCAGCAGAGCTGAGCAAGTGACAGGCACTGAGCACTAGATATCAGCTGCAGCAGCTCTTAAGACTTTCAGCCCACAGATTAAACATCCGTAAGTCATCTACTTGAACTTCTGGGAGCTGGAATGGCAGAGTGATCAGTAAATGCTCTCTCCTGCCCCCTTGATGACCTTGAAAGAACCATAAAACATTTCAGTCTCATAACACCTGAGGCTAGAAAAATAGCTAAGGGGGTTTCCTACTACTGGGGTGGAGGCAAATTGGAAGGAGAGAGGTTCCAGGGTAGTGAAAACTTGCTCTAGTACCCAGGCAAGTCTCAGTGCTAGGAGAGGAGCCCCAGGAAGGGTGGAAACTCATACTAGGATCTAGGCATGCCTCAGTATTCCAAGAGAAATGGGAAGACAATAGGGCAGCTGAGATCACCATCTCCTGAGTTTGTTTTTGCCTCAGCTCAGCTGAGGAGATCTCCTGTTACCAGCCCACCCCTCCCCTACACTTAACAAGCTAACCCCAGGGCAGGTCAGAGAAACACAAAACAAAAAGATAAAAAGACACTTGCTCTTAGCTTTTTCACACAAGTCAGCTCAACACCAAATTCTGCAGCTTCTAACTGAAAGAATCAGAAGCCACAACACAAAATCACCATCATGAACAAGAAAAAGCAAAACAAGCACGAAAAAATGAATCTTCCTATGGGGAAAAGAAGTAAAACACAAATACTATAAAGGTCAATAGTGAGACTGTACTTCCATCTGAAACTTCAGAAGGGACTATGAACTGCTTGCATGCACAAACAGCTCTCCTGGAACAGCTGAAGAAGGAAATAGAAGAAAAACTAGCCAATGATTTTAAAAGTATGAAAAAGAATTCAGGGATCTCTTTAAAAAGGAAAATTGAACAAATGGAAAAGGAAGTACAAAAAGTAACTGGAGAAAATAACTCCTTAAAAGGAAAAATTGGACAGATGGAAAAGGAGATGCAAAAGTTAACTGAAGAAAATAATTTCATAAAAATTACAGTTGAGCAAGTAGAAACTAATGATTCTGTGAGACAGCAAGAATCACTCAAGCAAAATCTAAGGAATGAAAAGATAGAAGAAAATGTAGAATATCTAATTGGAAAAACAACTGAAATGGAAAATAGATCCAGGAGAGAAAATTTAAGAATTATTGGCCTGCCAGAAAGTCACAATGAAAAAAAGAATCTGGAAAACATCTCCCAGGAAATCATCAAGGAAAACCGCCCAGAACTGTTAGATCCGGAGGGCAAAATAGTCATCAAAAGAATCCACCGTCCACCTCCTGAAAGGGATTCCAGACTCAAAACCCCAAGAAATACCATTGCCAAATTCCAGAACTATCAAGTGAAGAAGAAAATACTACAGGCAGCCAGAAAGAAGTCATTCAAATGTCGAGGAACTACAGTCAGGATCACAGAGAACCTTGCAGTTTCTACATTAAAAGATCAAAAGAAGTGGAATCTAATATTCCGTAACACAAAGGAGATGGGACTATAACTAAGGATCAATTACTCAGCAAAGTTCAGTATAACATTTCAGGCAAGGAGACAGTCATTCAGCGAAGTAAGGGATTTCCAGACCTTCCTGACAAAAACGCCAGAACTTAATAGAAAATTCAATCTTCAAATGCAGGTCTCAAAAGAGTCATAAAAAGGTAAACGGGGGGAAAAAACCCAAAAAACTTTTCACTCAAGTTGGGCAAACTGTTTATCCCCCTAAAAGGGAAGATGATACCTGTTAATCTTGAGAATTGTACATCTATTATGAAATACAAAAGGGATAAACATAGAGGGATCGGGTATAAAAAAATGATGTCATGTTAAAAATATGATTTAAGCATGTGAACGGATTATAACAGGAGGTGTGAAAAGGAGGAAGCAGAAAATGGTGAATCACATCACAGGAAGAAGTACAAAATTACAGTAAAGGGAAAGAGGGGAAGGAGATGAGCATTGTTTGAGAGATACTCTGATTTGGTTCAAAGAGGGAACAATAAACTTAAGTATATAATTCTAACTAGCTCTATAGTTAGTAGGAGGGGAAAGGGGAAGAAAGGGGAGGGGAAGCTAAAAGGGAGAGAAGAAGCAATAAGATTAAAGGGGAGTAAAAGGGAGAGGGGCTAAAAGAAGGAAGGGAAGGCTGCAGGAAGTGTTGGTGAAAAGTGAAAACTATTGAGGAGGAGAAGGGAGATGGGAGAGCTAAAAGCACAAATGGTGGGAAAGAGGATGGAGGGATATACACAGATTGTAATCATAACTGTGAATATGAATGGAATGAACTCTCCCATAAAATGGAGATGGATTAAAAGGCATAATGGATTAAAGCAGAATGGATTAAAAGCCATAATTCAAGAATAGGTTGTTTACAAGAAACACATTTGAAACGGGGGATACATACAGGGTAAAGGTCAAAGGTTGGAGCAGAATACACTGTGCTTCACGTGATGTAAGAAAAGCAGGAGTAGCAATCCTAATCTCAGACAAAGCAAAACCAGAAATAGATCTAATCAAAAGAGATAAGGAAGGAAATTATATCCTGCTGAAAGGCAACACAGACAATGAAGCAATAACATTACTAAACATATGCTCCAAGTGGTATAGTATCCAAATTCTTAGAGGAAAAGTTAGAGGCACTGAAGGAAGAAATTAACAGTAAAACTATACTAGTGGGGGACATCAACTTCCCCTTCTCTGAACTTGATAAATCTAACCTCAAAATAAACAAGAAAGAGGTTAAGGAGGTAAATAAAACTCTGGATAAGGTAGATATGATAGCTGTCCGGAGAAAATTGAATGGGAATAGAAAGGAATATACTTTTTCTCAGCAGTACATGGCACATATACAAAAATTGATCATGTACTAGGACATAAAAACCTCACAATTAAAAATAGAAAGGCAGAGATAATCCATGAATCCTACTCAGATCATAATGCAATAAAAATTATATGTAATAAAAGGCCATGGAAAGATAAACCAAAAATAATTGGAAACTAAATAATCTAATCCTAAAGAAGGAGTGGGTTAAAGAAGAAATCATTGGAGAAATCAACAACTTCATTCAAGAGAACGACAATAATGAGACACCTGCCAAATCTTATGGAATACTGCAAAAGCAGTTCTTAGGGGAAGTTTTATATCTTTGAATGCTTACATGAATAAAACGGAGAAAGAGGAAATCAAGAAATTGGGCATGCAACTGAAAAAAATTAGAAAAAGAACAAATTGAAAATCCCCAAGTAAATACCAAATTAAAAATATTGAAAACCAAAGGAGAGATTAATAAAATTGAAATTAAGAAAACTATTGAATTAATAAATAAAACCAACTATTGGTCGGTTTCATAAAACCAATAGTTGGTTTTATGAGAAAACTAATAAAATTGATAAACCTTTGATCAATTTGATTAAAAAAAGAAAGAAGAAAATCAAATTACTAATATCAAAAATGAAAAAGGTGAACTCACCTCCAATCAGGCGGAAATTAAAACAATAATTAGAAATTATTTTGCAAACTTTATGCCCACAAATTCGACAATCTAAATGAGATGGATGAGTATTTTAAAAAATACAAATTTCCCAAATTAACAGAAGAAGAAGTTGAATACTTAAACAACCCCGTCTCAGAAAAAGAAATTAACAAGCCATCAATGAACTCCCTAGGAAAAAATCTCCAGGGCTGGGTGGATTTACAAGGAATTCTATCAAACATTTAAGGAACACTTAATTCCAATACTATACAGACTATTTTTGAAAATTGGGGAAGGAGTTCTCTCAAACTCTTTTTATGATACAAATATGGTTTTGATACCTAAACCAGGAAGAGACAAAACAAAGAAAGAAAATTATAGACTAATTTCTCTAGTGAATTGAGATACAAAAATTTTAAATAAGATTTTAGCAAAATGAATACAGTGTCTTATCAAGAGAATAATACATCATGATCAGGTAGGATTTATGCCCGAAATGCCGGGCTGGTTCAATATTAGGAAAACTATTAGTTGATCATATCAACAACAAAACTAACAAAAACCACATGATTATCTCAATAGATGCAGAAAAAGCTTTCAACAAAATACAATACCAATTCGTATTTAAAACACTGGAGAACATAGGAATAAAGGGAACTTTACATAGAATAATAATCAGTATCTACTTAAACCATCAGCAAGCATTATATGCAATGGAGATAAGCTAGATGCATTTCCAATAAGATCAGGGGTGAAATAAGGATGTTCATTATCACCACTATTATTCAATATGTTACTAGAAATATTAGCTGTAGCAATTAGGCAAGATATAGAAATTTTTTTTCGCATTAAACTGCTTTAATGGTCTCAAAATCCTGTGACAGATTTTTGGTCAAGTTATTTCCATTTAAAAATTACTGATTTTAAAAACTAATAGCTTTAAACTACCATGAAACAAGTAGTCCACAAAAACATTCCTTTCCTCCTGAAGCTTTTACGAAGCATTGTAATCATTAACCAGTCTTTTACTATTGAACTTAAATGGCCAATTGAGACAAACAGTTCTGAGACCGTTCTTCCACCACTGATTAAGACTGGGGTGGCAGGTGTTGTACAGAATATTCATTTAGCCTTCTGGGCAGATTTTGTGACCCTGCCAGCTCCAGCAGTTTTCTTGTCAACTGCCTTGATGACACCAACTGCAACAGTCTACCACGTATCACGAACAGCAAAACGACCCAGAGGAGGATAATCAGAGAAACTCTCCACACACATGAGCTTGCCTGGAACCATGTCAATGATGGCAGCATCACCAGATTTCAGGAATTTAGGGCCATCTTCCAGCTTCTTACCAGAACGATAATCAATCTTCTCCTTCAGTTCAGCAAACTTGCAAGCAATGTGAGCAGTGTGACAATCCAGAACAGGTGCAAAGCCAGCACTGATTTGGCCTGGATGGTTCAGGGTAATAACCTGGGCTGTGAAACCAGCTGCTTCCATAGGAGGGTCATTCTTGCTATCACCCACCACATTACTACCACGGACATCTTTGACAGACACGTTCTTGCCATTGAAACCAACATTATCCCCAGACAGAGTCTCACTCAAAGGTCCATGGTGCATTTCAACAGACTTTACTTCAGTTGTAACATTGACTAGGGCAAAGGTGACCACCATGCCTGGTTTTGGAACACCAGTTTCCATTCAGCCAACAGGTACAGTACCAATACTGCCAATCTTGTAGACATCTTGGAGGGGTAGATGAAGGGGCTTGTCAGTTGGACGAGTTGGTGGCAGAATGCAATCCAGAGCTTCAAGCAGTGTAGTTCCATTAACATTGTCATCCTTCTGAGTGACTTTCCATCCCTTGAACCAGGGAATATTAGAGCTAGGCTCCAGCATGTTGTCACTATTCCAACTTGAAATTGGCACAAAAGCTACTGTATCAGGGTTGTAGCTAATTTTCTTAATATAGGTACTGACTTCCTTGACAATTTCCTCATATCTCTTCTGGCTGTAGAGGGGCTCGATGGAATCCATTTTGTTTACACCAACAATCAGTTGTTTTTTTTCACCTAGTGGGTAGGCCAGAAGGGCATGCTCACGGGTCTGCCCATTCTTAGAGATGCCAGCCTCAAATTCACCAACACCAGCAGAAACATTTAGGACAGCACAGTCTGCCTGTGATGTGCCTGTAATCTTGTTTTTGATGAAATATCTGTGTCCTGGAATATCAATAATGGTCACATAGTACTGACTGGTCTCAAATTTCCATAGGGAGGTATCAATAGTGATACCACACTCACGTTCAGCTTTCAGTTTATCCAAGACCCAGGTATATTTAAAGGAGCCCTTTCCCATCTCAGCAACCTCCTTCTTGAACTTCTCAATAGTTCTCTTATCAATTCCATCACATTTGTAGATGAGGTGGCCAGTAGTGGTGGACTTGCCAGAGTCTACATGTCCAATGATGACAAGGTTAATGTGAGTCTTTTCCTTGCCCATTTTTGTGGAAGTTTAGCGATGGTTTTCACAACACCTGTGTTCTTGTGGCAAACCCGTTTCGAAAAAAAAAAGCCAAGATAAATAAATTGAAGGAATAAGAATAGGCAAAGAAGAAAGTAAGTTATCACTCTTTGCAGATGATATGATGATATACTTAGAGAATCGCAGAGATTCCAGTAAAAAACTACTTGAAATAATAAACAATTTTGGCAAAGTTGCAGGTTATAAAATAAACCTGCACAAATCTTGTGCATTCCTATATATTAGTAACAAAGTCCAACAGCAAGAAATAGAAAGAGAAATCCCATTTAATGCTAGGGTAGACATTAGAAAATATCTGGGAGTTTACATACCCAAATAAACCCAGGGATTATATGAACCCAATTACAAGACACTTTTTGCACAAATAAAGTCAGATTTAAGTAAGTAGAAAAACATCAGTTCCTCATGGGCAGGCCAAGCCAATATAATAAAAATTACAATTCTACCTAAATTAATTTACTTATTTAGTGCCATACCAATTAAACTATCAGATAATTATTTCCTAGAGTTGGATAAAATAATATCAAAATTCTTCTGGAAGAACAAAAGGCCCAGAGTATCAAACGGATGAATGCAAAGAAATGCTAGGGAAACTGACCTAGTGCTACCAGATCTCAAATTGTATTATAAAGCAGCAATTATGAAAACCACTTGGTATGAGCTAAGAAACAGAAGGGTAGACAAGTGGAATATGCTAGGTACTCAAGACACAGTAGTCAATGAATATAGCAATCTCCTGTTTGATAAACTCAAGGACCCTAGCTTCTGGGACAAGAGCTCACCGTTCGACAGAAATTTCAGGGAAAACTGCAATAGACTAGGTATAGACCCATGCCTGATACCCTACACAAGAATAAAGTCCAAATGGGTACATGATCTAAGTATAAAGACTTATATCATGGACAAACTGGAGGAACAAGGGTTAGTGTATTTATCAGATTTATGGAGAAGAGAAGAATTTTTGACTAAAGAAGAGATAGAAAGCATTATGAAGTGCAAGATGGATAATTTTGAGTACATTAAACTGAAAAGTTTTTGCACAAGCGAACCCTATGCAACCAAAATTTAGAGGGATGTAGTATATTTGGAAAAAAATTTTATAGCTAATCCTGGGGATAAAGGCCTCATTTCTAGAATATATAGAGAACTGGGTCAAATGTACAAGAATTCAAGCCATTCACTAATAGATAAATGATCAAAGGGTATGAACAGACAATTTTCAGAGGAAGAAATTAAAGATATCTATAACCATATGAAAAAATGCTCTAAACCACTTTTGATTAAAGAGATGAAAATCAAAACAACTCATCATACCTATCAGATTGGCAAACATGACAGAACAGGAAAATGATAGAGAGGATGTTGGAGAGTTGGAACACTAATTCATTGTTGGTGGAGCTGTGAGCTCATCCAACCAGCCTGGAGAGTTGTTTGGAACTATGCCCAAAAGGCTACAAAAATGTGCGTACCCTTTGACCTAGCAATTGTGCTTCTAGGACTGTATCCCCAAGAGATCATAAAAATGGAAAAAGGTCCCACATGTACAAAAATATTTATAGCACAACTCTTTGTAGTGGCCAAAAACTGGAAATCAAGGGGATGCCCATTAATTGGGGAATGGATGAATAAATTTTAGAATATGAATGCAATGGAATACTATTGTGCCATAAGAAATGATGAAAAGAAGACTTCAGAGAGGTCTAGAAAGACTTATATGATCTGATGTTGAGTGAAAGGAGCAGAACTAGGAGAACTTTGTGCACAGCAACAACCACAGTGTGTGAGAGTTTTTTCTGGTAGACTTGGATCTTCATAGCAAGGCAAGGACATTAAAAAAATTCCAATAGTATTCTAAGGCAAAATGCCTTCCACATTCAGAGAATGAATTATGAAATTCAAATGAAGAATGTAGCAGATCATTTTGTGTGTGTATATGTGTGTGTATGTATATTATGTTTCGGTTTGTTATATGATTTCTCCCATTTATTTTAGATATACACAGCATGACTAAAATGAAAATGTATTCAATAGGAATGTATGTGTAGATCCTATATAAAATTGTATGCCATCTTGGGGAAGGAGTGGGGTGGTGGGGGATAAGGTAGGGAGAAAAAAATCTAAGTTTTATGGTAGTGATTGTAGAGTATTAAAAATAAATAAAATCAATATATTAAAAAAACAAAAAACAAAAAAATCAAATGAAATAAAAGGTTTAAAGATTTTTTTTTCATACGACTAGCTTTTATTTTTATTAGTTCAGTAGTTTTCTTACTTCAATTTTATCCATTTTTGACTTTCAGAATTTCTAACTTAGGATGTAATTAGGAGTATTTAAGGTGTTATTTTTCTAGCTTTTTTACTTGCATGAACAATTCATCAATCTCTTCTTTCTCTATTTTATTCAAGTAAGCATTGAGAGATAAAAAAAAATCTCCTAAGTACGTCTTGGGTGTAACCCATAAATTTTGGTGTGTTGTCTCCTTATTGTATTCTCTTTGATGAAATTATTATTGTTCCTGTGATTTGTTGTTTGACCCCCTCATTCTTTAGGATTAGATAACTTGGTTTCCAATCAGTTTTTAGTCTACCTTACCATGGCCTTTTATTGTACATAACTTTATATTGCATCATGATCTGAAAGTGATACATTTAGTATTCCTACCTTTCTGCACTCAATTGTGAGATTTTTATGTCCTAATATATGTGCAACTTTTGTATAAGTTTCATGTACTGCTGAGAAAAAAAAATATTCCTTTCTATTCCAATTCAATTTTGCTCAGAGGTCTATCATCTCTAACTTTTCTAAATTTTTATTCACTTCCTTAACTTCTTTCTTGTTTATTTGCAGGTAGATTTGTCTAATTCTCTACTCAACTGAAGTGTGTATGTTAATCCCTCTTTGAGCCAAATCGAATAAGAGTAAGATTCAAACAATGTTGATCCCCTCCTTTCTTTCCCTCTATGATGGTAAATCTTTTGCACCTTTTTATTTGATGTAATGTACTCCATTCTGCTTCCCCCTTTCTGTTTCTCCCAGTATAATCATTTTTTCACCTCTTATTTTTGTATCATCACATCAAAGTCAACTTATACTCACACCCACTCTCTATGTGTACTCTTTCTAATTGCCCTAATAGAGATACAGTCTTCAAGAATTACAAGTGTCATCTCCCCATGTAATTACATGAGCAGTTTAACATTTTTTTTAATAACATGCTTCATTTTTTTTCTTTCTTGTCAACCTTTATATGCTTTTCTTGAGTCTTGTATTTGAAGATCAAATTTTCTTCTGATCTCTGATCTTTTCATCAGGAAAGTTTGAAACTCCCCTATTGCATTGAATATCCATCTTTTATCCCGAAAGATTACTGTCATTTTTGCTGTGCAGTTGATTCTCAGTTGTATTCCAAGTTCTTTTACCCACTGGAATATCATATTCCAAATCCTCTTATTCTTTTGTGTAGTAACTACTAAGTCCTACGTAATCCTTACTATGGCTCCTTGACACTTGAATTGTTTCTTCATGGTTGCTTGCTGTACACTCTCCTTGATCATAGGTTCTTTTAATGACTATTGTGCCCTCCAGTTCTAAGATATCAGGGCAGTTTTCCTTGTCAATTTCTTGAAAGATGCTGTCCATTTTCTTTAAATCACAGCTCTCAGGTGGTCCAATTATTCTTAAATTATCACTCCTGGATCTATTTTCCAGGTCAGTTGTTTTTCCAATGATTTATTCTATATTTTCTTCTATTTTTTCATTCCTTTGATTTTGTTAGACTGATTTTTTGATGTATCATGATCAGCTTTCACTTGCCCAATTTTAATTTTTAAGGAATAATTTTCTTCAGTTAGCTTCAGTTACCTCCTTTTCTATTTGGTCAATTCTAATTCTTAAGGAATTGTTTTCATTCATCAATGTTTTTTCTTCCTTTTTCAAGCTGTCTCTCTTGAATAACTCTCATTTCAGTCCCCAGTTTTTCTTCAACCTTTGTTATTTGATTTTTAAAATTATTTCTGAGCTCTTTCAAAGGTTTTTGGGCCTGAGACCAATTCATATTTCCCTTTAAGGCTTCATATGCAAGCATTTCAACATTTTTGTGCTCTTGTGGGTTTGTGTTTGGATCTTCTCTGTCACCAGTGTAGCTTTCTGTGGTCAGAGCTCTTTTCTGTGTTGTTGTTGTTATCTTCTTCCTCTTTTTTTGCTCATTTTTAGCCTATTTCATGACTTTAAAATTGAGTTATACTCCTGGGACAGAGGGGGCACTGTCTCAAGTTTTTGTGTTGGAGGCCAGAGGCCTGATCTCTGGTTTTCTGCTCTGGATCCTAAGGTACTAATGGTTTTCCCACTGTTCTGAGGTGGCCCAGACTAGTCACACCCATTGTGCTAGGTGTTCTAGGGCTGGTGGTTTATTTCTGAGCTGGAGTTGCTATGCCACTGGCCTGCTGAACCAAGACCTAGGGCCATGGTTGCTGATCTGGGCTGTGGCTAAGAGCTTCCCCCTGCCTGGCCTGTACTTCATCCACCCTTTTGCTTAAGTGAGACAGACCATTCCTGAAGTCCTTGTAAGGTATCTTAAGCTTGAAAATTGTTCCACTCCATCTTTTTGTAGGTTATGTGGTTACAAAATCTGTTTAGTAGCTTGTTTTAATCTTGTTTCCAAGGGAAACCTACTCCCACAGATAAATTTCTTGACCTTTAGTAACTTGTGACATGTTACAAGGTTATGTTGAAGTATTCAATCTTCATTTGGCAATTTCTTTAATTCTTATTTTTTTTTAATTTTTATTTTATTTATTTATAAATGTTCTACAATCACTTCCTTAAAATTAAGATTTT
>CM053771.1:544265569-544291193 GCA_028658325.1 Potorous gilbertii | reverse complement strand
ATAAATGCTGGAGAGGATGTGGGAGAGTCGGAACACTAATTCATTGTTGGTGGAGCTGTGAGATCATCCAATCATTCTGGAGAATGGTTTGGAACTATGCCCAAAGGGCTACAAAAATGTGCATACCCTTTGACCCAGCAATTTCTTTAATTCTAAAGTAATTCTGCTTCTTTTTTGGCGGAGTTCATTTCTTTAGTGTAGACGAGACTTCCAGAATCACAGGAAGTTAAAAGTCCTGAAAATATTTAGTGATGGGATGCTTTAAAGACTGATAACATAATTCTTGGCATATAATAAGCACTTAATAAATGTTAATTGACAGATAAAGATTCTCATTTCTTCTTGACTCAAATGGAGTTCTTCTGGCAATGGCTTTCCTAATACCTTCGATAAAAGAAAAATGAGTTTCACTTATAAAAATTACCTTGAATTCTTTTTTTTCCAATTTGTATAACTCTAGTCTTTCTATTGAATTACCTGTAACCAGTACTTTTTTCTTTTCAATAATAATTAGCAGCAGTTCTTTTGCTGGTCTTCTCTCTATTATTCCAACTTTCAGCCTCTTCCATACTCTGAACCAAGAATTCTTAACCTGGGATCTTCAGACAGGTTTCAGAGGGGCCTGTTCATTTGGATGGGAAAAAAAAAAACATTCCATCTTTCTTTTGCTGTGTTCTAACTGAAATTCATTGTGTTGTTCAAGTAATTAAACTTGTAATTCTAACAAGAGGTCCTTAATTTTCACCAGACTGTTCAAGGGGCCTATGACTAAAAAAAAAAAACAAAAAAAAACTCAAGAGGAATCAATAACAATTCTTAGAACTACTAGAACTTTTTGAAAGCCCTGGTTTATTTTCTGAGGAATAATTAGTTTTTTTCCCAGCAAAAGTTTGTCAGTATTTTCCATGAACTTCAGTGATACTGATCCTGTTTCATTGTAGGCTTGAATAATCTTTGGAATATTTACCTTTCCTTCATCAGCAACTGCTACAATATCTCTAAGTGTTTTTTTTAACACTCCAGATTTTTTTTTCATTTTTATTTGGTGGTATATCCTTTCTTAAAAATCATATAATTAAAAATATAACAAAAAGGAGAAGTGGAACATGGGTACAGTATCAAATCCAGAACTCAAGTGACAAGGAGCTACCTAAAGGTAATGAATCCAGTTCAGTCTGGTCTTTTCATTTCAAGGTCAAATGTTTTGAGTCTACCTAGTGTCAAGCATGTTGTTATCATGAAATGAAATCATACCAATATCTTGCTTCTCTCAAGCAATTCATATACACTTGTAAGTGTGAAGATTTTCAAGTTAATCCACCCACATGTTTATCTTGGAAAAGCAGTGCAGATAGACAGTGATAGACAATGTGCTCAAAATTGACTAAGAGACTGGACTAGATCACAATTTGGAAAATGCCCAATTTTCAGCAGCTATTCATTGCCGGAAAATACACATCTCTTTTGCCTTATGAAGGTCTGTCTTTACTCTGTGGAATACCACTATTTTGGAAGAATCAGAATGTTAAGTAAACTAAATAGAAATGGAAAATATCATGACCTTTCCAAATGAGCCTACTTACTATTCCTCAAACATGATAACACATCTTCCATTTCTAGGCCTTTCCTGCAAACTTAGAACAGATGCCCAAATGTCTGTTGTTTCTTACAATGCCTGCTTCTTTCAAAGATCAGTTCAAAGTATGACCTTTCCTTATTCTTCTTCATTTTCAGTCATTTCAGTCATGCCTATGTCTTCATGACTTCATTTGGGTTTTTCTTAGTCAGGACAGTGGAGTGGTTTGCCATTTCCTTTTCCAACTCATTTTACAGGTGAGGAAACTGAGGCAAACATGGTTAAGGGATTTACCCAGGGTCATACATCTAATAACTGTCTGAGGCCAAATTTGAGTTCAGGTGTACTTAACTCTAGATCCACTCATCTATCCATTGCACCACTAGCTGTCCCTGTTCTAATACTCTCATTTGTTAGTACCCTGGGCCATATACCCAAATCACTTTGAATTTTTAAAAAATATCACTTTTCTATGGTTTTTTTATTTGCACTTTTTAGTTTTTGCTTATTTTCAACTTTACTTGCCTATATCATGCAATTTGAGCTGGATTTACTCATCTGTGAATGGTGATATTTCCCTACTAAAATGTGAGTTTCTTGAAGACAAAGTCTCTACTTTTTTATGCCTCTAAGACCTGGAACAATATCTAGGTGATAATAGGTACTTAATAATTATTTATCACATTGAATGAATTACATCCCCTTTTATAGAAAAAAATATACAAATAGATGCATAGTGGAAAAAAATGATAGGAAATCAGCAGAATGGACAGGGATATGAGGACTTACCTAATCCATGAATTGACCCTCAGCTTCTAGGAATTCAAGGGTTTGCAGAAGGATGAATATTTCAATGATTTTCAAGTAAGTTTTATTGTGTAATTTTTAAAATTTCTGGGAAATACACTCCAAATCAATATGGAATTTTACAAATTCTTAAGTAGAAAACTGCTAAAGTGAATGACAGAAGAGACAGGAAGAAAACAGCATAATTTCCAAATTTCCATCTCAAGAGCTCTATGGTAGGAATTTTCCTGATCATGCCAACTATAGGGGGAGTGCCACAAAGCACAGAGTACTCAGCCTGGTGACAGAAAGACTTGAGTTTCAATCCAGCCTTAGACACATATTTGCTGTATGACCTGGGGCAACTGATTTAAACTTTGTTTGTTCCAGTTTTTTCCTCAACTGTATAATGAAGATAATATCACCACTTACCTCATAGGCTTATTGTGGAGATCAAATGAAATATTTGTAAAGCACTTAGTATAGTGTCTGGTACATAGTAGGTACTATATAAGTTTATTCCTTCCCCTACACACTTGATTACATAATGTGGCAAATTAGTCTCTAATTATTACGTCTGCATTAGAACTTTGTTTTTCTCAGATGACTTAAGTTCCTAGAAGGCAGCAACTCTGTATTCCACTTTAACAAGTGACATAATTCTGGACCCATGGGGTCCTAATGGAACACTGGAAGGGACCCCAGAGGTCATTTAGTTCAAACCTGTCACTTTACAAGTGAAGAAACTGAGGTCCAGAAGAGTTAAATGACTTGGCCTAGGTCACATAGGCAAGAAGCAGCAGAGTCAGAAACTGAGCTCAGGGCTCTGTAGTTCTGAACACGATTCTGGTTTCATGGATCTAGACACACATCCATTCAATGGTGAATTTAAGAGATTTTTATTGACTGAATACTATACATAACACACAATATTAGGCACATTAGGGAAGATCAATCACTTTGCTTAAAAAGCCTCATGCCCCCAAGCAGTTTAGAAGCTTGGAAAGTAAATAGGGTAAACTATGAAGCCCCTTAGCCTGGCACTCAAAGCCCTCTTAATCAGGCTCCAGCCTAACATTTCAGTCTTCTTTCTTGCTAAATGATGATGCTCTGTCTCCAAACTAAACTGTGGACTGTTCCCCAGTCCTCCTGTCTGCTGCCCCCTTGCTTTCTTGCATGCTGTTTCCCGTGTCTGGAGCACACACATCACCATTTTTACCTCCTGAGATTTTGCTCTTACTTCAGGGCCAGAGGTAGAGGATGCCTCTTCCTTAAAGCCTTCCCTGATACTTTCAGCTAAAGTATTTCATCTGAATCTCTCCCTGGCACTCACTTTTGCACAGAATCATGCTTATATGTATGTACATCTATTGTGTTCCACAGAACAGTGAGCACTTTCATGCTATGAAATGTATAGTTCTTTCTCTCTCCAGCAGCCAGCACAAAGGCTTACATTTGGATTTTCATTATTTCTGTCAATTCACTGGCTTTTTGCGGGGAGGAGGAGAAGGAAGGAAAAGAGGGAGTCCAGAGCTGTCATTTACCAATGTAGGGGATTCTAGCGTGGAAAATCCCTCCACCGGCAAGATCTGTTAATATAGATCAACAACTCTTCTGTAAGTTTTTAATGAGTAAACAGGGCAACCAAAGAATTAATATGAGATACCACACCTCGACTTCCTTGTGAGCTAGGGTCCCCTCATATAATGTCAGATTTTTTTCAACATGTAGAACACTTTTGCTTATTTTTTCCTTCTTTTTCTTTTACTTTGCTTAGTCTCTGAAAAAAAAATATTATCTGTGATGCTTCCAGAATAAGAGAAGGGGAAAGATACAAATTTTAGACAATATAAACAAAAGAGATCAACTAAAATCTATTGCAAAAAAATCTAAATTATTAAATTAATTTATTAAATAAGACAGAACTTGAACCCAAGATTTGCTAACCTCAGGGTCACTCACTCCCTTAGCAATTAAATCTCCCCCACCTATGCCTCTAGTCTTGTGTCCACTCTATAGTTAATAAATATTTATAGAATGTGATCAAATTGGTAATAACGAATCCAGGAAGAATGTGCAAGTGATATTAAAATTCGTGTATTTGGTAAGGGAAGGGACAAGAGAGAAAAAGATGAATTTAAACCTTCAACATAGACTTGATTAGAGTAGCCTGATTATAGATTTAAGGCTGAAAGTAACCTCAGAGACTATCTTGTCTAACCCTCTCATTCTACAGATGAGGAAACTGAGGCATAAGGAGGTTAAATAACTTGCATAAGGTTTGCTAATTCCTTCTCTAGCTCTTTTTACAGAGGACAAAAGTGAGGCAAAGAGTGTTAAGTGACTTGCCCAGGGTCACATGGCTAGTAAGTGTCTGAGGCTGCATTTGAGCTCAGAAAGATGAGTCTTCCCAACCCCAGGCCTGGCAGCCTATCCACTGCACCACCTGGCTGCTGTTGTTTTTCAAATTTTTATATTATTAAGTTCTGAGATTTTATATTATTTCTTCAGTACTGGTTTTGCAGAGAATTGATAAGCTGTTCAATCACCAGTCCATGTTCCACTCTGATGGATTCTAAAGCGTGGACATTCAGCAGGCATCAAATCAATCATTGCTATGCTCCTACTTTGTCAGAATTCTATCTAAAGCAAGGTTTGTTTCATATGACTTTTGTTTCAGGCTGGAATGGATTCTTTTGAAACCAGAGTATTACCCACAAACCCAAAAGACAAATCACATTGGAGTGCCAAGATTTAAAGGTTCTCTCATTTTGAATAGATAAAATGAAAGGGTATAATAAGAGGTGACTGTGATGCTGGATATTCTCCTGAGTGAAGATTTTATTTTTCATCATATTGCTGTTTGTGACATCTTGGGCATGGCATTTAATCTACTTGGTGCATTGGTTTCTTGATCTGTCAAATGATCCACTCGGAAGAATACAATAATTCAAGTTAATAAAACAATCAGAGATTATGGATTATAAAGCATGAAGTGCTCCATCTGGTAGTTATATCACCTTTTTAGTCCTGAGGGGCCTGCTACTCATTACACATAATGGGGTGTGGAGACATCTCTCATTAGAAATGCTGGGCCTGTCATTCATACATGAAACCATCTTCGAATTATGGGACTAGAAGGGACCATCAGAGAGCAGTTAAGTGGTCCCCCTGCCTTTAGGCTCAACCACCAAATCATTCCATGAAGAACTGGACATGAAGAATTGCTTCTCTAATTGGAACCATGGGGGTAATTCTAGGCAGAGTTTTCTAATTACTCATCCAGCAGTTATAAATCTCAGTAGCATGATTGCTATTTGTAGTATTTGGTCCATTGAAAGAGACTAAAGTATCAAAACTGACATTCATTGAGTATATCACAGCCTACCATTCAAGTGGTTATATCTGCAAAAGTCCTTCATTTATTATTTTATTCAATATCCAAGCCAATAATCTAATTACAGAGAGACAATTTGATCTCTCCTGTAATAGTTTGGCCAAGAGAAATGATTGAGAATTTGGCTGGCTGCACTCTGAGTGAGAAGCTGGAATCAGAGAGAAGGAAATATAAGCTTGAGCATCCAACGTCTTTGGTGAAACTGAATCCAAAGAAAGTGATATAATTCAATGGGTTGGTCTAATCACCTCTCTACTAAGCCTTGAAATACTCTTTTCTTACCTCCTCACGGAGGCAACCCAAAACTCTTGACATCATGCTGACAGAACTCAAGATCTAGCAGATGGAGAAAGGCTTTGAGGGTGTACCTGGCAATGGACTCCATAAGTTCCTCACAAAAAAGTTGGCTACTAGGTCTGAGGCAAAGTGCATGTCACTACAGAGCTCAAGAACCATCAGTAGGAGAAAATAGAAAACGCTGTTTGGCATTTAACATTCTTTTCAGTCAGGCTTCAACCTATCCTTCTGTTGCTTTCTAAAACACTTTATTCCATATAACTCTAATACTTCATTTTCCCTGTGCCCCACACTCCATAGTCCTCTGGTGAGCCTGTACTCAGTGTGCTCCCCATCCTTGAAATCTCCCCCTCCTTGTCTTCATCTCATGAAGCTCTCAACTTTCTTCAAGGGCAACTTCTCTCAAGAAGCCTTCTTTGATTTCTTCATATATTGAGGCTCTACTCACATCCACATCTATGTAACCACTTTGAAAATATTCTGTAAAAGTTTTGTATTATCTTATCTATGTACCTGTATTCTCCTCACATAAGCGCTGTTTTTTTTTTAATCTTTGTACCCTTATCATCAAGCACAGTGCTGAACTTGTAACAGGTATTTATAAATCCTTGTTAAATAAAAATTTAATTAACACTTTTGACAAAGTAACTGGAGGGTGGTTGTCATCTGCTCAGTGGAGGGGGAGCCCAGATTAAAGAAGTTGTAGGTTTGGATTCATAGACAATGGGTTCTACCTTCCCTGGTGCCCAGAGCTATGAAGGCCAGCAAATTGCCAGCTCTTAATAAAATTCCTGCACTTTCCTAAGCCTCAAGGAGAAGACATGCTCAAGGATATACACACAAATACAAAAAGAAGGGCAGAGAATGGAAAAGGAAAAATATACACCCACATAACCCAGAAATTAAAGGAGTAAATCCCTAATGATCAAGAATATATTACTTAGGGGGTGGAGCCAAGATGGTAGAGTAGAAGGACGGATCAGCTCTAGCTGTGACCCCAAAACCCATAAAATACCGGAAAAAATGACTCTAAACAAATTCTACAACAGCAGAAGCCACAAAATGGCAGAATGAAACAGATTTCCAGCCCCAGATAGCCTGGAACGCCCACAGAAAGGGTCTATCTCACCAGGCTTAGAGAGCACAATCCAACCTGCGCCACATGGGAAAGGACTGATCAGGCTTCAAGGCACAGAATCAAGGGCAGCTACTGTTCCTAGATTTCTCAACCTACAAATGCCAAAGACAGCTTCAGAGGTCAACAAGAAAGCTCTTTCAGCTGGGTGAGAGGGGAGCACAGAGCTGGCTCAGTTCCAGCCCCAGGCAATGTCAGCCACTGTAGCAGCAGCATCCACTTTTGGAGTCCTTGGCCTAAAGACACTGAGGAATCAGGTGACTGATATAGGTCTTAGTCCAGAGTGGCAGTCTTGGGTAAAAGGGAGCACTGGTTTAGTGGAGTTGGTTGTGGCTATGTAGAGGGAACCCTACTCAAAGTTCCAGGGCAAAAGACCAGAGCACAGGCCAGGAGAGGAGTAAACTCTTTTACCTTGATTGTACCACCTTGGAGGAAATGAGAATTTACAGGCCCCTAGAGATATCTCAGAGAACAGCTACAAAAACCTCTGAAACATAGAGTAATATACTGTCCATTTATCAAAGGACACAAAGTCAAGTAACTGGCTGGAAAAATGCCCCCCAAAAGGGAAAAAATATAGGACTATAGAAGGTTACTTTCTGGGTGAAAAGATATTTTCTTCCATCCTTTCAGATGAGGAAGAAGAAAGCATATCATCAGAGAAAGGTATCAAAGTCAAGGCTTCCATGTCAAAAGCCTCCAAAAAATGTGCAATGGTCACAGGCCAAGAGCTCATAAAGGATTTTGAAAATCAATTTAGAGAGGTGGAGGAAAAATTGGGGAGAGAAATGAGAGTGACACAAAGAAATCCTGAAAAATGATTCAACAGCTTGCTAAAGGACACTCAAATGTCGAAGAAAATAACACCTTTAAAAATAGACTAACTCAAATTGAAAAAGAGGTCCAAAAAGTCAATGAGAAGAAGAATGCTTTTAAAAGCAGAATTGGTCAAATGGAAAAGGAGGTTCAAATGCTCACTGAAGAAAATAATTCTTTAAAAATTAGGATGGAAAAGATGTAAGCTAATCACTTCATGAGAAACCAAAAAATTATAAAACATAACCCAAAGAATGAAAAAAAGTAGAAGATAAGATGAAATATCTCACTGGAAAAACAACTGATATGTCAAAAAGATCCAGGAGAGATAATTTAAAAATTATTGGTCTACCAAAAAACCATGATCAAAAAATAGCTTAAACATTATCTCCCAAGAAATTATCAGGGAAAACTACCTATATATTCTAGAACCAGAGAGTAAAATAGGAATAGAAAGATTCACTGATCACCCCTGGAAAGACATTCCAAAAAGAAAACTCCTAGGAATATTGTAAGCAAATTTCAGAGTTCTCAGGTCAAAGAGAGAATATTACAAGCCACCAGAAGGAAACAATTCAAGTATTGTGGAAATATAATCAGGATAACACAGGATGTAGCAACTTCTACAATAAAGGTTCAAAGGGCTTGGAATATGATATTAAAGAGGTGAAAGGAGAAAGGATAAAAACCCAGAATCACTTACCCAGCAAAACTGAGTAAAATACTTCAGGGGAAATAAATGGTATTTCAATAAAATAGAGGAATTGCAAGTATTCTTGTTGAAAAGACCAGACCTGAATAGAAAAATAGACTTTCAAATACAAGAATCAAGGGAAACATGAAAAGGTAAACAGGAAAGAAAAGCCTTAAGAAACTCATTAAAGTTGAACTGTTTACATTCCTATATGGAAAGATCTTATTTGTAACTCAAGAGATCTTTTTCAGTATTAGGGTAGTTACATTCCCTCTCTCTCTATATGTGTATATATATGTATATGTATATGTATATAGATAGATAGATATGTATATATGTGTGTGTCTGTATACATGCATGCATGTAGCTATACATATGTATGTAGGGTGTGTCTGGGTATGTATATGTATATTATATATGTGTAGGTATGTTTTGTATGACAATGTATTTGTATATATGTATATATGTATGTGTATGTATATGTGTGTATATATGTATATATGTGTGTATATATTTATATATGTTTATATTATGTATTATATTATATATATATATTTATTTATATATATATTTATATATATCTACCTATACCTATATATTATATATTTATATATATATATAACATATTTATTTTTATATATTTATATATATATACATACCTATATTATATATATATATATATATATACATACACACACACCTACCTACCTATACATACACACACACACCCATAGATAGAGGGCACAATGTAGGCTGAATATGAAGGGAAAACACCTAATAAATAAAATTGCTGTTGAATGGAATGGACTAGGAGTAAAAGAAAAGGAGAGGTAGAATGTAGCAATTCATCTTCCATAAAAGAGGGAAGACAGAGCTTCTACAATGGAGGGGAAGAGTGGTGAGATGAAAGAAAATATTGAACCTTATTCTCATGGGATTTGGCTTAAGGAAGAATAACACACACTCAATTGGATGTGAAATCCATTTTACCCTGCAGGAAGGCAAAGGGGAAGGAGACAGGAGAAGGAAGATAATAGAAGGGACAGCAAATTGGGCAAAGGGATAATCAGAAGCAAGTACTATTGTGGGAAGACAGGTCAGTGGAGAGAAAGGAATAAATTGAGGGCAGGATAGGACAGATGGAAGCATGGTTAGTCTTTTACAACATATCTATTATGAAAGTAATTGCATTGTTAAACTTGTATGAACTATACTGAAATGTTTGTTTTCTCAATGAGGGTGTGTGGGGAGGAAAGGAGAGAATATGAAACTCAAAGCATTAAAAATGAATGTAAAAATTGTTTAAGCATGCAACTGGAAATTAAGATATACAGGCAATGGAGTACAGAAATCTATTTTGTCCTATAGGAAAATAGAGGGGAAGGGGAATGGAAGAAAGGTGTGTAATAGAAAGGAGGACAGATTGAAGGGGTGGATGGGATGCATGCTGTTCTTGTGGGGGGGGCGGTGAGGAGAGATAGGGAGAAAATTTTCAATTCAAATTCTTATGGAAGTTAATTTAGAGAACTGAAAAATAATAAATTAAATATGTTTTTAAAGAAAGAAGGTATTAGGGGCAGAGTCAAGATGGCAGAGTAGAAGTATGAACCTGCAGAATTCCCCCCCACACACACAATAGCCCATAAAATGCCTGTTAAAAATGACTCTAAACAAATCCTAGAGCAGCAGAAGTCACTAAACAACAGAATGAAAGAGATTTTAGCCCAAGACAGCCTGGAAGGCCAACAGGAAAGATCTATCACCAGGCACAGAGCAGAGCGCAGTCCAGCCTTGGCCACGTGGCACCAGCAGGAACAGGATTAGAACAGGCATTGAGAGATGGGGTGGGGGGATTCTGGGAAGCAACTGATGTTCTCAGATTTCTCAAGCCACAAACACCAGACACAGCTTTAAAGGTCAGTAAAAAAGCTCTTTCACCTGGGTGAGAAGGGAATGTGATCTGACCCCACCAGCAGCAATCACTACAGTGGCAGTGTTCATTTTGGAGCTCTCAGACTAAAGTCCCTGGGAGAATTGAGCAGCTGATCTGAATCTCAGCCCTGAGTGCCAGCCCAGGGGTGAGGAGGAGGAAGAGGAGCACTGGCATGGTGAAGCTGAACGCACTTGTAGAGATGGAATTCTACGCATACATCCTGGGCAGGACAGAGTGCTTGTGGTTGCTCACAGACAAGAGCACAGGCCAGGAGAGGAATAAACTTCTCTCCCTTTATTGTGCCACATTGGAGGAACTGAGAACTTACAGGTCCCCAGAGGTTCCTCCTCTTGACAAAGGACTTAAAGTCAAGTAACTGGCTGGGAAAATTCCCAAAAGAGGCAGGGGTGAAATAAGACTATAAAAAACTACTTTCTTGATGAACAGGTATTTTATTCCATCTTTTCAGATGAGGAAGAACAATGCATATCATTAGAGGAAGACCTAAAAGTCAAATCTTCTGCATTCAAAACCACTAAAATAAATATGCAGTAGTCTCAGGCCATGGAAGAGCTCAAAAAGGATTTTGAAAATCAAGTAAGAGAGGTGGAGGAAAAATTGAGAAGAGAAATGAGAGCAATGCAAGAAAATCATGAAAAGTGAATCAACAACTTGCTAAAGAAGACCCAAAAACATGCTGAAGAAAATAACATCTTTAAAAATAGGCTAACTCAATTAGAAAAGAGGCCCAAAAATCCAATGAGGAGAAGAATGTTTTAACAAGCAGAATTAGTCAAATGGAAAAGGAGGATAAAAAGCTCACTGAAGAAGATAATTCCTTAAAAATTACAATGGAGCAGATGGAAGTTAATGACTTTATGAGAAACCAAGAAATTACAAAACCAAACCAAAAGAATGAAAAATAGAAGATAATGGCAAATATCTCATTGGCAAAACAATTGACCTGGAAAATAGATCCAGGAGAGATAATTTGAAAATTATGGGACTACCTGAAATCAATTATCAAAAAAAAGAGCCTACACACAACCTTTCATGAAATTATCAAGGAAAACTGCTCTGA
This sequence comes from Potorous gilbertii, assembly GCA_028658325.1. Lineage (NCBI taxonomy): Eukaryota > Metazoa > Chordata > Mammalia > Diprotodontia > Potoroidae > Potorous > Potorous gilbertii. The sequence continues at coordinate 544,279,478 of CM053771.1, read as the reverse complement.
TCTTCTAGAACCAGAGGGCAAAATAAACATTGAAAGAATCCACTGATCATCTCCTAAAAGAGATTCAAAAAGAGAAACACCTAGGAATATTGTAGCCAAATTCCAGAGTTCCCAGGTCAAGGAAAAAATATTGCAAGCAGCTAGAAAAAAGCAATTTGAGTACTGTGGAAATATAATCAGGATATCACAAGATCTAGAAACTTCCACATTAAGAGACTGAAGGGCTTGGAATATGATATTCCAGAAGTCAAAGGAACTAGGATTAAGACCAAGAATCAAATACCCAGTAAAACTGAGTATTAAACTTCAGGGGGAAAATGGTTATTCAATGAAATAGAAGACTTTCAAGTATTCTTGATGAAAAGACCAGAGCTGAATAGAAAATTTGACTTTCAAATACAAAAATCAAAGGAAGTATGAAAAGGTAAACAGAAAATAGAAATCACAAGGGACTTACTAAAGTTGAACTGTTTACATTACTAGATGGAAAGATAATATATGTAACTCTTGAGACTTTTCTCAGAATTTGAGAAGTTAGAGGGATTACACACACACACACACACACACACATATCTATATATAGAGAGGGAGATATCCATATCTATCTATATCTATAGCTGTGTGTGTGTGTGTGTGTGTGTGTGTGTGTGTGTGTATATATATATATATATATATATATATATATATATATATATATATATAGAGAGAGAGAGAGAGAGAGAGAGAGAGAGAGAGAGAGAGAGAGAGAGGGAGGGAGGGAGAGCTCAAGGTGTGTTGAACAGGAAGGGATAATGTCTAAAAAAAATTAAGGGATGAGAGAGAAAAATATTAAGAAGATAGAGGGATAAATGGAATGGGGAAAATTATCTCTCATAAAAGAGGCAAGTAAAAGCTTTTCTGATGGAGGGAATAAAGGGAGAGATGAGAGGGGAAAAAGTAAAGTTTACTCTCATCACATTTGGTTTACAGAGGGGTTAAATAAGCACACACAATTTGGTATGAAAATCTATCTTACATTCCAGGAAAGTAGGGGGGAAGGGGAGAAGTGGGGTGCAGGGGATGATAGAAGGGAGAGCAAATGGGAGGAGGGAGTAGTTAGAAGTATACACTTTTTGGGAGGAATGAGGTCAAAAGAGAGAATAGAATAAACAGGGGTAGGATAGGATGAAGGGAAATACAGTAAGTCTTATACAACATGACTATTATTGAAGTCTTTAGCAAAACTACACATGTATAGCTTATACTGAATTGCATGCTTCTCAGTGGGGATGGGTGGCGGGGGAGGAAGGGAGAGAAGTTGGAACTCAAAGCTTTAGGAATGAATGTTGAGAATTGTTTTTGCATGCAACTGGGAAATAAGAAATACAGGCGATGGGGCATAGAAATCTATCTTGCCCTACAAGAAAAGATAGAAGATGGGAATAAGGGAAGGGAGGGGTGTGAGAGAAAGTGGGCAGATTGGGGGAAGGGGTAATCAGAATGCATGGCATTTTGGGGTGAGGGGAGGGGAGAGATAGGGAGAAAATTTGGGACTCAAAATTTTGTGGAAATGAACGTTGAAAACTAAATATAAATAAATAAACCTAAAAAAGAAGGTATTGCTTAAGAAAATCTAAATTTCAAAGTTTCAAAGTTTTCTACTGCTCAATTAATTCCACAGAGGTAGAAGTAATGCTGTTTCTCAGACTCAAATATTTTTCACTCATAATTTTCTTTACTTTGCAAGATTTTATCTTATATTTAGCACCTCTGCTGGGCCCAAGAGGTACTAGAATAATATTCCTCTCTTTTCACTAAGGGGCCCCTTGGTTCTAGATGTAGGCATTTATTCTGGTTTCTAATGAGTTAGACTCCCTTTTCCCAGCTTGGTTAAGTACTCATCCTGGAGGACTGGGTGAAAAATATTTGTTTTGGATCATGTGTTGGCTTTCCCCAAAAGAGAGAGTAACAAGGTACTCACAGTATTATGTCAATCAGGTGTGGGAAACGTATTTATTTCTCATACACACGTGCTTAAAAAATACAAACATCACTGTTTGACCTCACTTAAACAATCAATAACATAGCTTACAAACACTATTTCAATCAGTCAAGAGGTTGAGTCATCCACACTAGAACATGAAACAAATTTGAGACAAGCAAATAGACATTCGACATTGAACTTTGATTCTGCACTGTCTGTATAACCTGTGATCCATGTCTTCTGGAACACCAGGGATGAAATTTAATCCATCCTTAGAGTAGTGGTCACTTTCTCCAGCTAAGAAATTTTCTTTGCTACCCATCAACTAATAGAATGATTACATTACTCAAAAGATTTCCAATAAGCTTGAACATGTCCTTTTTGAGAATGACCCTCAGATCTTCTTATCCATCCCTAACCTTTCTTCTGATCTCCAGTCTCATCTCTCCAACAGCCTATTGGACATTTCAAACTGTATATTCCAAAGGCATCTTAAACTCATCATGTTAAAATCCAAAATCATTATCTTCTCCCCTCTTTCTATTTTCTGTAATAATGTAGGGACCACACTATACCCACAATCACCCGAGCACCCGGGCTCACAACCTAGGCATCATCCTTGACTCATCATTCCCTATAAAGGACATATGAAGAAAGATGCTATCTGCATCCAGAGAAAGAAATGATAAATGGAAGTATGTATGGAATAATTTTACATTTGTATATAAATATATATGGGGGTATATACATGCATATGTGTGTACATATATGTGTATGTATATCTAAATACACATATATGCACAAATGTGTATATGTACACACACATAGACAAACACATATTTGTGTCTAATGGCACCCATTTCTAGGGTGAGGGGTGGAGGAAGGAAATGAAAAAAAGGAAATTTACATAACTTTATTATATATTTAAAATGAATAGCAAGTTGTACATAATAGGTTTGCAATCTCATGTGCAATCATCATTTTTTATTATACTTTGTGATAGAAATGTTTGTTTTATTCCATAAATTAAAAATAAAATTAATAAAATAATAAAAGAACATAATCTTCAAAGAAAGAGACAAGTGTTAACTCTTCTTGAATTAAGGATTTGTCTCTCTTAATTCTCTGTTCCTTAATAGCCAAAAAAATGATGTAGTTCCTTCTGATCTCTGAGAAACATAAGGACTCTCAAGAAAATTTCCCTTCATTCCTTTAACTTGGATGTCTCCTTAACAAACACTGGAAAGAGAATTGGTTCTCATGAGAGGACTTGAGTTCAAATCCACGTTTCATACATGTGTTACAGTGAACAAATGACTTCTGTGTCCAGGTTTGAACTAGACAGACCTGATGTCTCTCCCAGCTCTAGATCTAAGACCTGTTCAGTGAACCATGGATCAAATGCATATGTTTTTCTGTCCTAAAATATGACCCAAAATAGCTTTTCCTGGAGAGCGTGGACTGCAAATTGTGGAAGAAACAGGCTGTCAAGTAACTTTCTCTCCCTCTCCCTCTATCTCACAAACACACACACACTCCACTTACATGGGAAAAAGAATATTCTCCATGTTTTTAAGAAAACTCGAATGACCAAAAATGATCTCTCCTTATGAATGATCTTCCCATAAATGCTTAATAGTAGCTCTCAGAGCTAAAAAAGCAAACCTAAGGAATGTATTGAATTCTTCAGTCACCCATTTTGAGCCCTCATAACAAAAGTGTTCTGGGCAAAATCACCAATCTCTAGATGATCCAGCAGCATCTATATACATGCAACAGCTATGAAACATGACATTTTTGCTTCCATCCTGAAATGGCTGGGAGGAACAAGAAAAAAATCTTAGTATTGTTTTAAAGTGATGTTTTTAACTGAGAAATTTTTGCTTTTACTCCATCACTAAGTTATACAACACAGTTTTTTGCCATTTCAAGTCATTAGAAGGGTGTTTTCCTGAAAATCCCCATGTGTCTATGGGAAAAACATCTGTTCAACATCTGCCAAAAGTAAGAAAACACATATCAGACAAAATTGCTTTTGTTCATGAACAGCAAAACTACAGTGATGGTCTGCAACATTTAAACTTTTTATTTTCTTAAAATTGAACTCCTAATTTCTTTCATTGCAAAAGGAGTGCAGAAAATGGAATTCTGTATTCTTCAGTCCCATTAATGTATCTCTGGTACATGGAGATAGTAAAACAAGTATCTATTTTTTTCCTTTTATCTCTCTCTGTCTCTATCTTTCTGTGTGTCTCTTCTCTTTCTTTCTCTATCTCTGTTTCTGTCTCTTTAGACTTCTGTCTCTCTGCTTATCTGTCTTTGTTGGTTTCTCTCTGTCTCTCTGTATCACAACTTTAAGTCTATCTTTCCTCAACACTTGGGATGACCTCATTTCTTACCTCCATCCTGAGAATTTTCTCCCTCCTTCCAGACTCAAGTGATATCACACACACACGTATGTAAATGTATGTATATATATATATATATATATATTATGTATATATATAATCACCTAGACTATATATACACACATACAAATACACATACATACATATTTACACACACACACACACACACACACACACACACATATTCCTCCATTGCAATGTTAGCTTCTCATGAGTCAGTATTTGTTTCCTTCTTGTATTTTTGTATGCAGCTCCTAATAAAGTGTTAAATAAATATTTGTTGATTGATCAATTGGGCCCCAGTTTCCTTATCTTTGAAATGGGGGTATAGACTTCTATGAGCCCTAAAGTCTCTTCTAGCTCTAAATCTATGACCCTATAACCCTTTCCCAGCCTGACTCACCTGAACTCCTGGTATACATATATACAAGTCCATGCTACCAACCTGCTCCATTTCAATATGATATTAATGAACAAGTGACCACCTATAGATTCCATCAGGTTCTCAATGTTTCTTTTACCAAAAATAAAAATCAAACTTTTCACTCACTATCATCCCCTCTTTTCCTCATGCCTTACCTAGGAACAAAGGAGGCATACAATTATTCAAACCTTTATCTGTATTTTCTGCCACATAGCCCATATAAGGAAAGAAATGGGGAGTTTCCTCTGTCCACTTAGACTAGCCTGGGTCTTCTCTCTTTTAATTGTGCCCAGTTGTCCTCTGATCCAAACAATCCATCAAGATCAAGGATGCACCATTTTTGGATAGACCCACCCCAGGAAATGTAGCCTGTCCTTGTATATTCTGCTAACATGAACCCAAGGCAAAAGGACTGCAGGCCAGACCCAGAGCCATGGCAGCATCTGAAATTTCCACTTAGCTTGTAGATGCTGCTCATGCTTACAATGGATTTCTCCTGCTATCACTTTAGCTAAGCACAGACTGAATAGGGAGGTGAGGGGGAGTGTCTGGGGGAGTGGAACTCAGACACTAATGCTCTTGAATTAGACTGTTTTCCTTTGCCAAGTAACCAGTTGTTTATTTGAATCCTGACTGAATTCAAGGTTTAGCACATTGTCTGACATATAATAGGTGCTTATTGATTGCTAAAGCTTCCAAATCAGTTTCACTGTTCAGATACTTCAACCCTGCAGTTCTTCTCAGTTTGCCCATTGATAAAATAAGAAAGTAAAACTATTTCTGTGGTCCCTTATAACTCAGTTAATTGTTTTTAACCAAAGTTATATTTGGGCAGCTAGGTGGACAGTGGAGAGACCATCAGGCCATGGCCAGGAAAACTAATCTTCACAAGTTCATATCTGACCTCAGACACTTACGGTGCGACCCTAGGCAAGTCACTGAACCCTATTTGCCTCAGTTTTCTCTTCTGTAAAATGAGCTGGAGAAGGACATGGCAAACCATTCCTGTATATCTGCAAGAAAACCCACAAATGGGGTCATGTAGAGTCAGACACAACTGAAAAATGACTGAACAATAACAGGGATAGGAGGGGATGATCTACTAGTCAGAGACTTTCCTTGATTCCCTGTTGGTTATTGTTTCAGGACAGAACTCCAGACTTTTGAATGATGGATTCTTGAAATAAAATCCCCAGAGTCAGTGATAACAATTGAGTTCCATGAATTTGGCATTCCAACTCTTTGGATCACAGATCCACCTAGATTAAAGCATCTAATAAGGAAACCCTTTAAATTCCAATGTCCCCAATACTTTGGGCATCAATAATGTTCCAGTTTCTCCAGACTGGAGGCACATGGCTTTGATAATGGTGGTTGTGATTTTTTTTTATTGGGGGAGGGTCATCTGTTTGTTGGCTAGATCACTTCATGGTCAACCTTTTCCATCAATACAAAGAGAATCTACTGATCTCCTTTCCCTTTTCTTTAGCTCACAGATAGGAAGGAGTGCTGAGAAAAAAATACATCATTATGTATTCTCCAGCATGCTTCTCTTGTGACAGGCTTTCAAAAGAGAATTAGGAAGCTTGAATATTAAATGCCAACAATCCATGACTAGGAGAAGGTCAGTTTCAAGGATAAAGACATTGTTGAATTAAGGACTTTGTTACACAGGCATAAAAACCATTCTGACAATAAAGCTTTATTATTGCGTGTCTAATTTACAAAGAAAACTATTACCCCATTGCAAATTCTTTTTTTTTCTAAGAAAGGGTGTATATACCCCAAATTTCATGCCAAATAGGGACTGAATTCCACATCAATGGCTTTTAAATTTGGAAAGTATACAATTATTTACAAAGAAAATCAAATAAATCATGTATAGAAATTATTAGAAAACATAGTATATGATGACAGAATCAGAAAGTTAGGTACCATCCTGAGACAGGGCAATGCAGTAGAAGAAGTAGTGGACTTGGGGACAAAAAAAACTTAGGCTTATATCCCAGTGCTTCAACTAACACACTCTGTGAGTTCATACCAATTAATTTCTGCAAGGCAGTTTTCTCATCTGTAAACTAGGGACTATATTTGCCTTGTTTCCTCCTAGGAATGTAATAAGATCAGATGAGAAAATAAATGTGAAAGCCCCCTGCACAATGTAAAATACAACATAGATATTTGGGATTATCATTTAATGTTATTAAATCAACATGAAGCATAGTATATTGAATAGAGAGTGGCCTCAGAGTTTGACATTTTAGTGTCAACACAATATTCACAGAATCTACAGAGTCATGAATACCCCAGTGCAATTCTGAATCACGAAACACAACAGACTCTCCACATGGAAGACAGAACCAAAACATTTATTCAAACACCAGCTAGTTAAATCTATAATAGAAACAAAAATCTATACAGAATAATAATACAGAGGACAACCCCAAATCATTCCCCTCCTAGGTTTCCCACAAACCAGCTCCCTTAAACAAATCACAACTAGGATTCCTTAAACAAAATTACAAACAAGTTCTCTTACTCATGCTAGCCAGCTTCCTGCTTGCCTGCATCCTTCCTACTTCTAACTACTCTGTGATTAGTTTTCTCTCGGCTCTGCTCTAGCTCTGCCTCTTCCTGTTCCACCCTTCCTGCTCTACACCTTCAACAAGCTCTTCCCATCACATGTGACTTAGGTTTCCTTGTAATTTAAGCATGTTGCATGGGCCTATTAATGGATGGGAAAGATCTTCAAATTTAAATTACCATTACATTGAACTCCAAGATCTTTCATATTCACTACATAGTTTTGTGGGACAACTGTTGTCCACAGAACTGTTAACAGGGATAACAGAAAATAAACACATAAAACAATATTTTAGTCAACTGGGTTAAACAGAACATTACAGCAATATAACAGGGATCACATAAAATGAGCACATAAAACAATATCTTAGGGTGGAGGTTGAGTACAATCACTCCATCATCACTCTTCGAACAAATGTGGTTCAAAATCTTACCGTAAGGGGCAAAATCTCTCTTTCCATAGATGCTTCTTGCTGAGATTGGATGAAGAACTGTACCTGACACAGCAGGTCCCATTCAGGGGTCAGTTATTTAGCTGGCCAATGCCAGGTCCAAGGATGACATAGCACATAGGACAGGGGGTGACATCCAGCTTAAGTAAGGAGGCATGTACAGGTAGAGGGTTTTAAGCCTGTAGAAATCAAATCTTACAGACAAGGTGAACAGACAAAAAGACAAAAAGAAACAAAGAGACAATAATCAGAAGCAGGACAGATGTAAGGTCATCCATGCTTCTGGAGCCCATACACCCACTATCACAGCCTCATTCACTGTTGTTTACTGTTTTCTAACTTGAAGATTTGGAGTCATCATTCTGGCTACAGGTATGCTTTTTTTCATCTGAGCTGGAGCCTGGCCAATTTCCTATTCTCCCTGCAGGAGTGACAAACCTGGATACGATGTTCCAGGAGGATCTTTAGGGGCAATTCTTATTTCCCTTCTCAGTCTAATGTCAAGCCTCTTTTCTAGATACATTCTTATATAAATCTACCACTGCTCTCAAGAAAGCAGTAAATAATTCTTTTCTTGTCACTCTATTCTGCCTGAGGGGTGAAGCCAAGATGGTGGAGTACATCAAGCTCTCCTCTCAAAGCCCAAAAAGTACCGGTAAAAAATGACTCAGAACAAATTCTAGAGCAGCAGAAGCCACAAAACAACAGAGTGAAATAAATTTCCAACCCAAGACAGCCTGGAAGTATGACAGGAAGAGTCTATCACACTGGGCTGAGAGTGCAGTGCAGCCCAGCCTTGGCTACAAAGCACTGACAGGAACAGGACTGAAGCAGGCTTGAGGGCATGGAATTCTGGGCAGCAACTGCTGTTCCCAGATTCCTCAACCCAAAAATGACAAAGACAACTTAAAGGGTCAGTGAGAACACTCTTTCACTTGGGTGAGAAGGGAAGGCAGTCTGGTCCAGGGCAGTGGTGGTTACTGAGGCAGCAACGTCCATTTTAGGAGCCCTGGCCTAAAGCCTCTGGGGGAATCAAGCAGCTGATCTGGATCTCAGTCCTGAGTTGCAATCCTGGGGTGAGGAGGAGCACTGGTGTGGTGGAGTTGGAGGCAGTTGTGGAGAGGGAACTCTACTTGCAGATCCTGGGTAGAAAAGCTTATGGCTGCTCCCAGAGCAGAGTGCAGGTAATGAGAGGAGTAAACTCCTCTCTCTCGATTTGTGCCACTTTGGAGGAACTGAGATCTTACAAGTCCCAAGAGTATACCTCCCACTTAACAAAGGATTCAAAAGTCAAGTAATTGACTGGGAAAATGCCCAAAAAGGAGGAAAAATAAGACCATAGAAGATTACTTTCTTGGTGAATAGATATTTTTCTCCATCCTTTCAGATGAGGAAGAACAAAGAATACCATCAGAGGAAGGCACCAAAATCAAGTCTTCTACATCCAAAACCTCCAAAATAAATATGCAAAGGTATCAGGTCATGGAAGAGCTCAAAAAAGATTTTGAAAATAAAATAAGAGAGGTGGAGGAAAAATTGGGAAGAGAAACGAGAGCAATGCAAGAAAATTGTGAAAAGTGAGTCAACAGCTTGCGAAAGGAGACCCAAAAAATGATGAAGAAAATAACACCTTTATAAATTGACTAACCCAAATTGCAAAAGAGGTCCAAAAAGTCAATGAGGAGAATAATGCTTTGAAAAGCAGAACTGACCAAATGGAAAAGGTGGTTCAAAAGCTCACTGAAGAAAATAGTATCTTAAAAATTAGAAGGCAACAGATGGAATGTAATGACTAGGAGAAACCAAGAAATTACAATTCAAAATCAAAAGAATGAAAAATTGAAGACAATGTGAAATATCTCATTGGAAAAACAACTGACCTGGACAATAGATCCAGGAAAGACAACTTAAAAATTATGGAGCTACGAGATCCTAGATATCATCTATCGTGAAATTATCAGGAAAACTGCCCTGATATTCTAGAACCATAGAGTAAAATAAATATTGAAAGAATCTACCACTCATCTCCTGAGAGAGATCCAAAATAAAAAACTCACAGAAATATTGTAGCCAAATGCCAGAATTCCCAAGTCAAGGAGAAAATATTGCAAGCAGTCAGAAAGAAACAATTCTATTATGATATAAATATGGTTTTGACACCTAAACCAGGAAGAGACAAAACAGAGAAAGAAAGTTATAAACCAATTTCTCTAGTGAATATAGGTGAGAAAATTTTAAATAAGATTTTAGCAAAATGAATATAGCAACTTATCCAGAAAATAATGGATTATGATTAGGTAGGATTCATACTAGGAATGCAGGGCTGGTTCAGTATTAAGAAAACTATTACCATTATCTATCATATCAACAGGAACCACATAATTATCTCAATAGATGCAGAAAAAGCTTTTGACAAAATACAATATCCATTCCTATTAAAAAAATTGGAGAGCATAGGAATAAATAGAACTTTCCATAAAACAATAAGCAGTATCTACTTAAAACCTTCTGCAAGCATTATATGCAATGGTGATAAGCTAGATGCATTTCCAAGAAGATCAGGGGTGAAACAAGGATGTCCTTGTTTCCTTATCACCACTATTATTCAATATGGTACTAGAAATGTTAGCTATAGCAATTAGACAAGCTAAAGATATTGAAGGAATTAGAATAGGCAAAGAAGAAAGTAAGTTATCACTCTTTGCAGATGATATGATGATATAATTAGAAAATCCCAGACATTCAAGTAAAAAACTACTTGAAACAATAAAAAATTTTGGCAAAGTTGTAGGTTACAAAATAAACCCACACAAATCTTCTGCATTTCTATATCTTAGTAACAAAGCCTAAAAGCAAGAGATAGAAAGAGAAATCCCATTTAAAGCTAGAGTGGACATTATAAAATATTTGGGAGTTTTAACCTGCCAAAACAAACCCAGGGACTATATGAACACCACTACAATACACTTTTCACACAAATAATATCAGATCTAAGTAACTGTAAAAACATCAGTTGCTCATGGGCAGGCCAAGTCATAAAAATGACAATTCTACTTAAATTAATTTACTTATTTGATGCCATACCAATTAAACTATCAGATAATTATTTTCTAGAGCTAGAAAAAAAATAGTATCAAAATTCTGGAAGAACAAAAGGTCCAGAATATCAATAATGAAAAAAATTCTAGAGAAGGTGACCTAGCTCTACCAGATCTCAAATTTTATTATAAAGCAGCAGTTAACAAAGCCACTTAGTACTGGCTAAGAAACTAAAGAATAGACAAATGGAATAGCTAGATACTCAAGACAGAGTAGACAATGACTATAGCAATTTACTATTTAACAAACCCAAGGACCCCAGCTTCTGGAATAACAACTCACTATTTGAAAAAAAATTGCTGAGAAAACTGGATAAATGTGTGGCATAGACCCATGCCTGACACTGTACACAAGAATAAAGTCCAAATGGGTACATGATCTAGGTATAAAGATTGACATAATGGAGAAATTGGTGGAGCAAGGAATAGTGTATTTATCAGATTAATGGAGAAGGGAAGAAATTTTGACTAAAGAAGAGATAGAAAGCATTTTTAAGTACAAGATGGATAATTTTGATTACATTAAACTGAAAAGGTTTTGCACAACCAAACTCAATGCAATCAAAATTTGGAGGGATGTAGAAAACTGGGAAATAATTTTTACAGCTAATGTCAGGGATAAAGGCCTCATTTCTAGAATATACAGAGAACTGAGCCAAATGTACAATAATACAAGTCATTCACCAATTGATAAATGGTCAAAGGATAGGAACAGGCAGTTTTCAGAGGAAGAAATTAAAGGTATGTACAGTCATATGAAAAAATGCTCTAAATCACTTTTGATTAGAGAGATGCAAATCAAAACAACTCTGAGGTACCACATCACACCTATCAAATTGGCAAACATGACAGAACAGGAAGATGATAAATGTTGATAAATGTTGGAGAGGATGTGGAAGAGATGTAACACTAATACATTGTTGGTGGAGCTGATCCAACTATTCTAGAGAGAAGTTTCAAACTAAGCTCAAAGAGCTATAAAAATGTGCATATCCTTTGACCCAGCAATAGTGATTTTAGGACTGTATCCCCAAGTGATCATAAAAATGGGAAAGGGCCCACATGTACAAAAATATTTATAGCAGCACTCTTTGTGGTGGCCAAAAACTGGAAATCAAGGGGATGCCCATCAATTGGGGAATGACTGAATAAATTATAGTATATGAATGTAATAGAATAATATTGTGCTATAAGAAATGATGAACAGGAAGGAAGACTTCAGAGAGGCCTAAAAAGACTTATATGATCTTACGCTGAGTGAAAGGATCAGAACCAGAAGGTTGTACACAACAAAGACTACAGTTTGCAAGAGACTTTTCTGGTAGACTTAGTACTTCATTGCAATGCAAGGACTTAAAAAAATTTTCTAAGGCAAAATGCCTTCCACATCCAGTGAAAGAACTATGGAATTCAATCGCAGAATGTAGCAGATCATTTTGTGTGTGTATGTGTGTGTGTGAATCATTCTGGTTTGTTAGATGATTTCTACCATATATTTTAATTCTTCAACACAGTATGACTATAGTGAAAATGTATTTAATAGGAATGTATGTGTAGAACCTATACAAAATTGTATGACATCTTGGGGAGAGAGGGGGGAAATAAGGGGGAGGGAGAGGAAAATAATAATCTAAGTTATGTGTTAGTTATTTTAAAACACTGAAAATAAATAAAATTAACTAATTTTAAGAAAGAAAAAATTCTGGTATTGTGGAAATACAATCAGGATAACATATGATCTAGCAGCTTATACATTAAAGGATCGAAGGGCTTGGAATATGATATTCCAGAAGTAAAAGGAACCAGGATTAAATCCAAGAATCACCTACCCAGCAATACTGAGTATAATACCACAGGGGTAAAAATGGTCATTCAATGAAATAGAGGACCTTCAAGCATTTCTGATGAAAAGACCAGAGCTGAATAGAAAATTTGACTTCCAAACACAAGAATCAAGAGATGGATATAAAGGTAAACAGGAAAGAGAAATCATAAGGGACATACCAAAGTTGAACTGTTTACATTACTACATGGAAAAATAATACTTGTAATTTTTGAGACTTTTCTCAGTATTTGTGTAGTTGGATGGATTACATACATATAGACAGAAGGCACAGGATGAGTTGAATAGGAAGGGATTATATCTAAAAAAATAAAATTAAGGGGTGAGAAAGGAATATATTGAAAAGAGAAAGGGAGAAATGGAATGGGACAAATTATCTCTCATAAAAGACACAAGTAAAAGTTTTTCCAATGGAGAGAAAAAAGGGAGAAGTGAGAGGGAAAAGTGAAACTTATCTCTCATTTAGCTTAAGGAGGAAATAACATGCACACTCAATTTGATATGAAAATCCATCTTACACTTCAAGAATGTAGGGGAGAAGAGAATAAGTGGAGTGTGTAGAAGATGATAAAAGGGAGGGCAAATGAAAGCAGGGAGTAATTAGGTGTAAACACTTTTGGGGAGGGACAAGGTCAAAAGAGAGAATAGAATAAATGGGGGGCAGGATAGGATGGAAGAAAATATAGTTTTCCACAACATGACCATTATGAAAGTCCTTTGCATAACTATACATGTTGAGAATTGTTTTTGCATGCATCTGAGAAATATGAAATACAAGGTAATGGGGTATCGAAATCTATGTTGTCCTACAAGAAAAGACAGAAAATGGAGTGTAATTGATAGAAAGGAGGGTAGATTGGGGGAAGGAGTAATCAGAAATGCAAGGTGTTTTGGGGTGGGGAAATGGGAGAGAAGGGAAGAAAATTTGCAACTCAAAATCTTGTGGAAATGAAGGTTGAAAACTAAAAATAAATAAATTTCTTAAAAAATCTATTTTCAGTATCTGGGTAGTTTGTGGTATTACACACACACACATACACACACGTACACATACACATGTACAGCCGTGCACACACACACATTCACACATACACGCACACACTGAGACAGAGCACAGAGTGAATTGAATAGGATGGGA
>CM053771.1:544191287-544265069 GCA_028658325.1 Potorous gilbertii | reverse complement strand
GAGAGGGCAGATTGGTGATATGGGTAATTAGAATGTCCAGTGTATTGAGGAGGGGGGAGGGCACAAATGGGGAGAAAATTTTGGAACCCAAAATCTTGTGAAAATGAATGTAAAAAGTTAAATAAATTTATTTAAAATAAAAAAAATCTATTCTGGCTTTGAATCTGCTGAATATTTACTCCTCTTCTCTTTCAAGAAAATTTATATTTTTCACTGATTCTCACCATTCAAGATACCAACGAATCATCTGTCTTTTGGGTGAACCGACTCAAAATATCTGTGACTTCCTGCTGAGTGAATTCCTCAATTACCTCCCCAAAACACTGTGTGGCCCCCTTGATTCTCCTTTTGCCTGAGAAGCCTCCCATGCATCCTTCCTATTGTTACTTTTTTGCTTCTTTTTGTGAGCTAAACTAACCACATCTTTTTCTTCTACCACTTGAGACTTTCTATCTTGCCCTTCTAAAGGAGAGTTTGAATTCTAAAGGATAAGAAGCTTCTCATGCAAACCAGTCACCTCCCTTTCCATCTGAGCTTTCCCATCTAGCAGCTTGTCTCTGCTTTTACACATAAGGCAAATACTTGTTAGCAAGACCCAGCCTCTCCTACAGACCCCCCAGTTCTTTCCCCTGTTCTATTGGTATTCCTTGCAAACATCTTTCCAAATCTCGGGGTCCTACCTTCTGTACTCTCAGGTCCCAGTTTTCCCGGAGCCTTGTGCTTTTAGCCCATTATCTCTCCAGGGAGGAATAAGGTAAATCCTTCCACCCTGGGATATCCATTTTTTCCTCTATCTCTGTTCTGTCTCCAAATAGATGTCTGAGATTTTGCAATCATATCCTCATCACCATTTGTAACCCCAACCTGATACTCACGCAGCACCTTCAGAGGCCATGAATATCCTGGCACAATTTTGAAACATGAAAAACAACATAGAGCAGCTATGAATATGCCAGCAAAATTCTAAATCACAAAATATAACAGACTCTCCACATGGAAGACAGAACTAAAACATGTATTCAGACACCGGAAAGTCAAATCCATCATAGTAACAAAAATCTACACACAATAGCAATGTAGAGGATAACACCATCCCCAAGCCTTTCCCCTGTTAGGCTTCCCACAGACCAACCCAACATCTCTTGCATCCATCCCCTTGGCTCCACTCACCTAGTCTGTTTCCTACTTTGGACTGTTATCACCTCTTATCTTAGCTATTGTGATAGCCTTCTAATTGCTCTCCCTGCTTTTAGCCTCTGCCCTGTCCAATCCATTCTCAATAGAGCAACAAATAGAAGTTCCCAAAAAATAGATTTGACCATTTCATTTCAGTACTTAAAAACCTTTGAAGATTCCTTAAGATATCTGGGGGGGAAAGGAAACTCTTTGATTCTACATTTAAAGTCCTTGAGAATCTGCTTCCTACCTACTTTCCCAGTCTTGCTTTGTATGCCTTTCCTTCCTGTACTTTCCTTCCACTCAATATAGTGGCATGCCAATTTAACATTCCATCCCCTCTCCCTAGACCTTTGCCTTCTGTCTGCAATGTACTTCTTCCTCCCTTGTGCCTCAAAGGATCCTTCACTGCCTTCAAATAATTCTGCAGATGCTGCTTCCTAAATAAGACTTTTCCTGATCATCCCACTCTACTTTCTTGATATAAACTTCTTAGCCTTGATTTTGTCAATAATATGGTGATAACATCAGCCTCACTAGGATTGTTGTAAAGATCAAGTGTGCAAATAGAAGTGTACAAATGGTAGATGTTGTTGCTGCTGTTGTTGTTAGGTTATGCCTCTATTTTGTTTTAGAGCAGGAGATTCTTAGTCTCTTTGGTGTCCTGGCCCCCTTGTCCAAGTCTTGATAAAGTCTTATCAGAATGGTGATTTTAAATACATTAAATGTTACAGATAGTATTACAAAGAAAACCACATTTATCTTTTTATTATAATTTCACAGATCGAAGGCTAAGAATCTTTGCTTTGGGGTTTGCCTCCATGTTAATAAAACAATAAACTGCATACTCAAATGTTCAGTCACACATTCCTTATGCATTTGTCTTTTTGATGATTTTTTAAAGTGGTTTGACTGATTTCTTTTTTCATAAAACTGACTAGCTGTCTATCTATTTTAAAGATTATGAGAAAATAGATGGACTGATCATGGGAAGTTAAAAGACCTGGAGGAAGATATCAAGTAAACTTCATTTCTATTGAGGGAATCAACATTCTCACCTCCTCTCTGTCCTTCCCCCTACACATCCAATCAGCTGCCAAGTCTGGTTAATTCTGCCTCCACTGTGTCTCTTACTTCTCTCTGTTTCTCTCCACTCACACAGCCACCTCCCTAGGGTAAGGACCTCTTCATTTTTATCACATATTCCCTTAATATTCTCCTAATCATTCCCCTGGACTTTTAACATCCATTACTTACAAAGCTGACAAAGTGAGATTAACATAGAGTAGCTCTGATCAGGTCACTGTCCAGCTTATAAACTCCAGTGACACTCTATTGCCAGTGGGATCAGATACAAACTCCTTTTGTTTGTCATTTAATGTCATGGGTCTACCTTATATTTCCATAATATCACTCCCTGTTATTTTCTTAATGGTCCAGCCAAATCGATCTTGTTTCTCCGCCCCCCTTCCCATATCTATCTCCATGTCTCTGGGGAAGTCCACTTAATGTGCTTGGGACCCTCCAAGGTTTTGAAAAGGAAAGCTTAGGTCATCTAACTGTCATCTCTCACCCTGTTCATGTGATCAGTCCATTTTTTTTTCTTTCTTTTGGAATACATATGTAGATAGGTAGATATGTGTATGTAATTAAGATTTGTATATTTCCTGAGAACATCCTTTATTACTTTTCTCAAAGCTCAATTATTTTGTGTTTCAGCCTATTCTCTACCACATATTTCTACATTTCTTTCTGTATGATGTTCATCTTCAATTTTTCCAGAGATCATTGTTCTCCATGTCTTAGAGCTCTATAACACAGGTAAAATATTGTCATTAAAATGTTATTTTATTTCTTATAGAAGTTTGGGGTCATTAATGTAGCTATATAAATTCCCAAAAGCAATTTAACTCTCTATATCTCCTGTTTAATTCTGAATTCAACATATTATACTATTTGTATTATCTGTCTCAAAGCATATGTACTGATTAACAAGTTCTACAATTCATCTATCTTGTTGCATGTCATAATCTGGGCCACTTGGGCTTTCACAAGTGACTGGTAGGCCAAACTCTTTGAAGTCATTAGTGATCTCTTTAAGAAGTTCTAAATTTCATGGAATTAATGAAATTAACTTAATGTTGTTCACAAACAAGAGTAGATTGAAAACATCACCTTCCCAAGGGAAATACTTTTCAACTTGGACTCTATTCTGGATCTCTGTTGTCATCACTGTAAATATCTTCAGCAAGTAGACATCTCCTGTTTTATGCCTCACCTAATGTTTCTGATTACATACTTACAAGTTTTATTTCTTCAAGGTTCCTTGAGATGCATGAGCAACAAGTGCAATTCATTACACAGGGGCACCTCAGGTGATTTCACTGCCTATGTTTTGAAGATGGTGATAGAAGTGAATTAATTGTCATTTACCACTTAAAGAGTCACATATTCAAATCATCCATGGGATTTTTAACTCTATCTGGGAATTGTTTTTTTATGCACAAGTTAGTTTTCAAGTCTGCAAGGAAATAACTGCAAGCTAGAACAAACTAATAATTCTGATTGACAAAAGACATTTGGACAAATGCTAAACAAAAGCTACTATGTTGATAGACTCAAGAGAACAGAAATTCAGGAGATGAGAAATCAGACAATTACACTCTAAGTATCTTGTCAACTTTAGCATACATTTTGTTTGGAATTTCGCTAGTAACTTGTCCTCTCTTGAAATCAATTTTCACCACACATTTTTTCCCCTTAAACATTCTTTGAAAATTTACTGTCTGTACCTTACAGAAATATTTCTGAAAATTATTATTATGTCAATTAAGACAGTGTTTGCAAAATTAATCTTATAACTTTCAAAGGAATTGATCCATTCAGTACAGGAAAAAACAGGGAACATGCAGGAGTGATGTCAATTAAATCTTTTAATGTCATCCGATGTCATCCATCTACATTTCTGTCTATGAAACCAAAATGATTAATTATCAAGTATGAGAACTGATAAAGGTTGCATGTTTTATCATTGCTAAAGTGAATCAATGAGTCATCACCACTTGAAAAAACTGAAAATCCCCCCCAAAATGCATTCAAGCAATTAGAAGATTTATGATTGTGTATCTGGGAGAGAAAATGAAAGGTATATGCAGATTTTGATGTATCTGGGATGGAGGAATAGATAGTCTAGTTGTTTTGAATGGTAATTCCTATTGGAACTAAAGAATGCATGTAGTAACAAACTAGCTTTTCCAGACATACATTTATGACTTGAAGTTTCCCTCAGAATAATGTCCTCTAATAACTTCTGTTGTTACTCTCTTTGACACAAACCGTTTAAGACATAACAAATACAGTCATGGAGAATTGCTCTCAAGTGTGCACACGTTTTAGGGATTCTTCCAATCATAGTTGCTAATCACAGACATGAAAACTTTGTAAGTCATGATGGGTAATGTGAACATCCTCATTTGACAAGCACCCACATAAGATTCCATCCTTTAAAAAGCGGAAGTGATATCCAGCAACAACTTTGCAAAGTTCAGGATACTTGTCAACATTGCTTCAAACCTACCTGGGATTTGAGATGAAGTAAAAATGATAGCAAAGGAACCAAAAGCTCACATTAATATGGATAGAAAATTTGGATGAAACTTTTAGGGAGCATAAAATTGTTTAAACAGCTTTCTTCTGATGCTGTACAGTGTTCTGTAATGGAAGGGAAGGACAGTTTCTTTTTTATCCTTGTTATCACCTGTGTCCAGCACAATAAATGACACATAGTAAGTAATAAATTTTTGTTGATTGAATGAGCAAAAATCACAAAATAAGGAAGAAACCTTAGAGGCTATCTACTCCAGTCCATGAAAGACAACTAAATAATATTAATAATAAATGAAGCAAACAAAAAGGCCTTCTATTACACCCAGGTAACTATTCGGGCTTTGTTTGACAATTTTCATGAAGGAAGAATCACTACTTCTTGAGGCAGTCCATTTCAGTTTGGGATAGTTTTAAGTGTCATTTTTTTTTGTGGGGGAGCAGAAGTGTCAAATATGCAGGGTATTGTGAAGGGCTACTGTTTCAAACTGGGCCTTTCAGGGATCATGCATCACTCACCAACTTCTATGGTAGACCTGAATCCCTTAGGTGAGTGTGGATCTTTTCTCGCCTCCCAGGAGCCTTCGTAAGAAAAGATGTTCTAAACCCTATACTTGAGTACACAGGCTATTGAATAATCATCTACCCTGTTAAATCCTCATGTATTCTTGTCTACACTCAAAGTGCCTGAAAAGCCTTAACTACTTCAGAAACTGTACCAGATATCTGACTCTTTCACTTCTGGTGTCTGGATCCTCCCTCTAAGATTCTGGCTTTCTCAGCAGTCCTTCATTTCCAGGTAGCCACTTGGAATCTCTCCAAATAATGGTAAAACTTGCCCTGATCATCCCATGTTCTACAGGGAAATTTTGACCATGGTTGACTTCTCAACTGAAGGAGAATCTCCATACATTCTTCACCCTGCCCAGCTGATTATAGGATGATCTATTTCAATATCAAATACTGTTCTTCATTTTTCTTAGTCAGCAAACAATGAGACTGAAAATGATTTATGAAGTCCCGAATTGAATGGTGTCTTTTCACTTGTATTTTGTATGCATGTGTATGTGTGTGTGTGTGTGTGTGTGTGTGTGTGTGTGTGTGTGAAACACAGCTATCATATAGATTTTGTCAATAGGTGAAAAAGAAACATTTGTCCTATTAAGTTGTTGCATCCTCAGTGATTGCAGGAGGGTCAGCCTCATTATTCTTACCGTTCACATGGCTGCTTGGCAAGCTTTTATCCATTTGTATTTCACAAAGATTTTCTGACAATGTAATTTGGGAGCTTTAAAATTACCCATAGAATGATACACCAAAAGTGAAAAGTTAGAGGAATCTATGGATGCTGTCTATATTCTGGTAAATTCTTCTAATTGCAGGCATATTAGAGTGAATGATCATCAGAGTTAGTCAGAGTCATTTCTTAAATATGAATAGCAATAATAATTCTCTAGTATCTTATTTTGATATGTTAGGAATAGCAATGTAAAAGGAAAAAATGTTCTTTCTTTTACTAGCCCCTTCAAAAAAGTTATAATCGTTGCGTGAGATACCTTAAAATATATTTGGTTAAATGTTCCTGGTATTTTCATTCCAAAATAATGTTTAGAGAGTTTTGCAATATAGATTCAAAAGATAATGTTATTCAATTAAACCTTCATGGTCAAAATACTCATTATTAATAAAATGAATGAAGAACAAAACTCAAATGTGTCATAAATTGAGCTGCAAAGACACCACATATGTTTGTTTATTGGAACTACTAGGTGAATCTTTCATGAATATTTTCTTATTAAATCAATACATGTTAGAATTCATATTCACCACCAAAGAATGAGGTCCTGTGAAATGGAGATAGGAATAATCATATTCTTCCTCAACAAGGTAACAAAAAAAAATACAGTTATTTTAAAATAAAGTCAAATTCATATGATTAATATAAAATTGAGTTTCATATGAAATTCTAAGTTCAAACTCCTCTCAATTTTTAGATTTTGCAGATCTCAGTGAGTTTGAAAGAGTTATCCAACGCTAATTGGTAATCACGCCTTCTTTCTTTTTCTGAGTGCCTTCTGATCACTCTTAGCTGTCTGGGGACAATATACTAAGATATGGCATATATATCTGTCTGTTTCCATACATGCCACAACTATGATTCTAAGTATTACAATCCAGCTTTCTTTCACATTAACCAGTGTATGGTATGTGCTAGGAGTAACAGAAAGTTCGGTATATGACTAGAACCAGGCAACACTCTGAAATAGGTGGTGGCACCATCTTTCCTTCCTTTCAGCGCCTGTTTCTCCCTAAATTTCACCCTCTTCTCCCAAGTACTTATCTTGTATTCCTGACATGCCAGTAGTAATCTCAACTAGCTATCAATAGTGACCTCATTTGTTACTCCCTCTCCCAAGGGTATTTGTAATGGAAAGATTGGGGCTTAAAAGATTCTATTCTGGTTCCCCCACACACACTCTTTTTGCTATATTACTTTTTTTTTCCTCTTCCAACTTATTAAGGGACTCTGGAAGACCAAAAACTTTTAAGATCCAGTGGAGGATGGGTGATGTAATTTCTGGGACCATGACTAGAAGTCCTGCCCAAAATTCCTCCAATCACAGCAGTTTGGCAGTCCATTGCTGATTACTTAGATCATATAATTTTATGACTAAAAGGGACCTTAGAGATCATGAATTCAGCCCCTTGGTTTTATAAATTCAACCACAAACATTGGGGAACTGAGACTCATGATTGCGGCTGGGTTTCCGGAAGGTCACGCAGCTACCCAAGAGTAAAGCTGAGTATCCAGAGTAATCTAAATGGCTCCAGCTGGGCTGCTGAATGGAGGCAGTTCAGTTGAAAGTTAGAGGCAGCCTGGGTCAAGGGGTGTTTCGACCATCGGATGTGAATACACATACTATCTTCTTTATTTCTTTGCCCACCAGGATCTCAGGCCTGTATGTTCATGATCCCTTTTCTTCCTGTCTCTCTACAATATGGCTCTTTGGCTCCCATAAAAAGAGGTTGTTGGATTGCCTTCTATGCCCTCATCATGAACCTGCTGCTCAGACTTTTTTCTTTGATCTTATACTTTCTAAAGGATGATCAGAGAAAGGGGACTTACACTTATTTCTACCCATCTGTGTTCTCTGCCCTGGGCTGATACCCCAGAAAAACCTTCCACGTTTATTTGTGATCTTTCAAAGTGGTGGGTAGCAGGTAATTCATAGTGACTGGTTGCTAAATGTCAATGACATTAGAAGCTTTGATGCTTTGGGGTATGTGACAGTGTGGAGCCTGAGGACGGGGATTCAAATTCTAGCTTGAATATTCATAACCTGGGAGCTGTTGGGACACTTCTCTGTGGGCCCCAGGTTCTTTATCTGTAAAATGAGAGTTCTCTTAGCGCTCCTCCAACTCTTCACCTACGTTCCTCCATCCTCCCTTATCATCCAGGCTGACTGCTCTTCTTTATAGGAAGGCCTGAGGCTGAGATGCATTGTCATTTTCTAGCCACGGTTTCACACTGCCTAAGATTTCTGACAATAGCTTAAGTTTTTCAAAGACCAGTAGAACACACCTGTGTCCACTCAAGCAGCCCCATTGGGAAGCTTCTCACAACTAAGCTGGCTGAAAAGGACTATAAAGATGTAGCAACACTGATAATGGTTTGCCTCCACTGACTTGGGCACCATTCAGCTACAATCAGGATGGCTTTAGAGATTGCTACCCTGAAGAATGAATGCATTATATGTTATACTAACCTGGATGCTTAACTATGGATGAGGTGAGAGGGTAGAACCTATAGATAAAGAGGTGCCCAGCCTAGAATCAGGAAGATCTGAGTTCCAATCTGGTCTTCAATATTTCCTAGCTGTGTGACACTAGCCAAGTCACTTAGCTCTGTTTGCCTCAGTTTCCTCATCTGCAAAATGAGTAGACTCTGATATCCCCAGATAAACACAGCACCCAGGAGGGCTGCTAGCATAGGTTCACTCTTGATCTGGTTGGACAGGAAAGACACTTAAGAAGGGATTAATAATCTTAAATTTCTAGTCTCCCAAGAAGATTGCTAATAACTGGAGGACAAGCTCCCACAGCATTCCCCAATTACCCTTCTCACAGGAGCTGGCAAGAAGGGGGGGCAACTACCCTAAATTTCAATGGGGTCAATCCAAGCTCTGGGATCCTAGTAAGCATGACTTGACCTGTCTTTCCTCTCACCAAAATAGAAAAGATCACTAGTCTCTATGTGTTTTCCTTCACTTACAAATTGAACTCTGTACAAATTGTGTGAGAAGCTATATGAAAATGTTAGGGAAATCTCTTTGTACTGTCACTTTGTAAATCTGTCACTAAGCACCCCAGTTTTCTGCCAGGTTTCAGGAATAAGTAGTAATGTCTTCTCTGGGGCAATAATCATTGATTACATCTAGCTCTGTTTTTTCTCCTGTCCCTGCTCCTCTACAAAGTCAAATTGCAACTCCTAGTTTGCTGTCAGTTATTCAGTCAACTAGCAATTAGTAAGTGCCTACTATGTGCCAAACATTGTGCCAGTAACTAGGTGTACAAAGAAAGGCACAAACAGCCCCTGTTCTGAAAAAGCTTACAGTCTAACAGAGATGGTGTAGCAATAAGTAGATACAAACAAGATTCATCTAAAGGATCAATAGGGAGTAATGACAGTAAACACAAATGAAGGCACTAAGATTAAGGAGGCCTAGAAAACATCTCATACAGGAATCAAGATTTCAGCTGGACCTTGAAAGAAAACAAAGAGGTTAGGAGGCAAATTGGAGGAGGGAGAGGATTCCAAGGAGTACCTGTGAAAATGTTGATGTGTATGATGAAAAGCAGCAAGCCAGTGTCGTTGGACGGTCTATTTCTGGGGAAAGTATGGAGTTAGGAGACTGGAAAGGTGAGAAGGAGCCAGATCATGAAGAGCTTGGAGAGAGAAATATTTTCTATTTGATGCTGAAACTGCTGGGCAATCTAGAACTGTTTAAATGAGAACAGGATGACACTGTCAGCCCTGATCTTTAGGAAGATCACTTTGATAGCAGAGTGGGGGACAGATTGGAATGGGGAGAGGCTTGAGGAAGGGGGACCTACCAACAGGCTATGGTAATAGTCCAGGTGAAAGATGATGAGAGTCTATACCAGGGTGGTGGCAGGGCTAAAGTTAACCATAACATGCTAAGGTTTTCTAAGGGATTTTACTGCCAATCAAGTCAGAAATACATATATGGGGGAGAAGACAAACAAAGGTAAGAAATTACAAGACAATTATATTAACCTTCTGTAACCTCTTCCTCCACCATTACTCCACCACTACTCATGTTGCAGACTAGAGATTCCAGGAGAGCAGTAACTACTGCTCCCCTTGGGATGCTGCTGGTATTCCTGACAGCCTAGGCCAAGGGTGCAGAGCTTGCATCCTCGAGGCCACGTGCAGCTCTTTAGATCCTCAAGTGCAACCCTTTGACTGAATGGACCTATAGGGCTGCAGGTTCCCCACCCCTGATCTGGGTTTCTAGTACCAGCACAGAGAAGCCCTCATCTGGTATGGCCTCAATTGCCAGTTAATTACTTTTTAGAAAGGGTACTTCCTAAGTATAACAAGTTATTATAGAAACCCCCCAAACTGAAAATATACTTTGCTGTTTAAGTGTCTCTTCTCTCTGCTCTATCCTGTGGAGAATAGTCAAATTAATATAAAGGCACAGTTCTGACAACATTGTCTTACTGTTCAAATGTCTTCCATGACTCCCTATTGCTTGTATGATAGATTATGTAACACCTCAGCCTATTATTCAAGGGTCTCCAGCTTCCCTTCATACTCACTATATTCCAGAAAAATTGACCTACTAAATTACCCTAGAAATTTTTTACTCTTTCATCTCTGTGCCTTCTTGTTTGGACTATAATTCTGTCAGAAAAAAATTTACATTTACATTTACATATATATATATACATATATATATATGTATGTATATATATATATATATATATATATATATACATACATATATATATATGTATATATAAAATCAGTTGGGCCGCCCAGAAGTTATTCCCTCCACACTTCTGCCTCCCAAAATGTTCCTCCTTTTCCTTCAAGCCCAAGCTCAGGGGCCACCTCTTAAACAAAGGCTTCCCCAATTCCCCTCCCCCTGTGAGTCCTGTTTCCTTCCTCAAATTGCCTTCTATCTGTTTATGTGTTGGATCCCTCAAGAAAGAGATAAGTTTCTTGCTGGCAAGCCCTGTGTGGAGTTTGGATTTCTATCTTCGGGGCTTAGCATGGTATCTTGTGTAGAGCAGGCACTAAATAAAAACCTAATGAATTCAATTGAATTCCTACAGCTAGCCCCCTATAATGGCAGCTCACGTTTATATAGTATTTGTTAATACGATAGAAATCCCTGCAGGGGAGAAACTGCTTTCACTTTTTCATTTTATTTTTTTTAATCCTCTGAGATAAGCCCAGTACCAGAAACATAGTTAATGCTTAATGAATGCTTGTGGACTGATTGATTAAAATTACAAAACACTGGAAATAAAATATTTGGATCTCATTCCAGACCCTCTTCACCTCCTATTTGAGTCATAGCAGCAACCTTTCAGCTCATCCCACAGATTTCAGGCTCTCTCATCACCTCCACCCCAATCCGCTGTGCATGCTCTAGTCAGCCTGATCCTATTAAACCTCACTTTCACCATGCCACTGCACTGTGCAAAGTGCTTCCTTATTCCATATTGCTTTGGCACTGAAGCCCTTCCTAAACTGATTGCATTTCCCCTTCCCCTCTTACACTTACTTTACTCTCAATTTTGCATCACTTTCTTCTTCATGCCCCTATATCATGCTGACTCCAAACTCTTGACCTCTATTCAGTCTGTACTCACTAACTTCAATGTCCTCTGACCTTCTTTCTAGCTACAAAAAAAAACATAGATTCATTGGAACCAGCCAGTCATGAATCCTTCTCTAAGGATTATTGCTATTATACCCAGTGCTGCAGAGACAAATAGTGCTTTGTTTCAAAGGCGATCACTTTCTCTTCATACCAACACCAATGGACACCTCATAAAATCTATTGGTTATCCTCCCAATGGAAAGAGTGAATAGGGCACCACAATGAACATTGGTGAGATGGCTTGTGTTGAGCTTGAGACATAGAAAAGAATCACATGATGTGAACAGACATGGATGAATGGTGATCTTTGTCACTGATGGGGAGATCCTCAGGGATGATATCACAGATTCATTGGGTTGGGCAAGGAGCATTGCTTACCTTTCCGAGTACCCCTTATGGTAGATAACGTTATAGTGGTCACATACGTTTCATTGATCATAAAACATTTTTGGATTTGGTACCAGGAAGGATTTAGAACATTTACTAATAAGCAAAGCTTAGATGACAATTAGCAATATCAGTTTAATGATTTCCTTTGATAGGACCAGAAGCTGCACCTATTATTTCAATGGAAAAGTGAGTTGTCAGGTGAAGAAATTCCCTGTACTACAACAGGTCAGGACCTTCTCTACATTGTAGCATTCTGGAGAGCTTCCTAGAGTAACAAGAGGTGATGTATGACAATAGCTCAGGGTCATATGTCCAGTATGTATCAGTGGCCAGTATACATGACTTCAAGCTATGTAATCTCTATCTGCTATGTAATACCATCTCTCATACTGATTTAAGAATTGAAATAATTAGAAATATTATAATAATATAAAAGTATGAGAGAATCAAATTTGCGTGGAGATTTAAAATGTAAAGGCTTATGAATTTTTTATTTTATTTCTATTTTTCCAAACTAGGAGTTTACTGAATATTTAAAGATTTTACAACTAAAACACACTTTAACTCCCAAGCCACAAATCTTCACTTATCCATGTGTAATGAGAGTCTTACACATATGCAGATCTCATCACCTTATTAAGAAGGCCTCACCATGTGTAGGATACCAGAAAGCAATTTCCAGAAGAATTCTGTGAGTCTGTGGAATAAAAGAATGCGTGGACATTCTATAAAATGTTCTATTTGTCTTACGATAGTGCTGGAAGAGACTTTTTCATTGACAGTATAACCACAATAATTGGCATCTCCAAAATGACCTGTCAGCTCCCAGCCATCTCTTTGCTTCATTAGCATCTGGGGGATAAAAATGACTCTTTCACTCCCGATGTCTAGTGAGACCATAAAGTGAGGGGGAGAATTTGCTGCTCTCCTTCTTCATCTGAGGTTACACGACCTCAAGAAATGAGCCCGGGTCATTGGTCTTCTCATTTATTCTCTTCTTTTCTAGGTGATAAGTATAGAAACTCCAACCTTGAAATGCCAGATGAATATGTGAAATGCCAAATGAAATGCCAGAAAAGTGAACCATGAGAATTTGGAATTTAGAATTCCATCTGGGGTTTGTAGCCAGCACAAAACTGATACCCTAAGGAACAAGGAGCAATCATTGCAACTGGCCTTTGTGGCACCAGTCTAAAGGAAAGACTCATCTGGCAGGGACGATACCTTTGGACATGAACACATATACATACACACACATACACACAGATAGTCACACAGACTAACTGACATATACTCATAATAGTGCAAAGGAAAAAAAAAGTAAGTTTTCTTCCTAGTTTGCTTTAGAATGACACTTCTAATTTTCCTCTTTAAC
This sequence comes from Potorous gilbertii, assembly GCA_028658325.1. NCBI lineage: Eukaryota > Metazoa > Chordata > Mammalia > Diprotodontia > Potoroidae > Potorous > Potorous gilbertii. Next base: position 544,251,605 of record CM053771.1, on the reverse strand, counting down.
TCATATCACATACTAGTACCAGGAATGATCCTGGAAAGAACTCCTTTATTCCTTTCTCTAATTACAAGTCACAGTTTCACTGCTTAAAACGAAAGCAGAAATATCTGTGTTCATGGCCTAAACCATTTGCCTCACTTTGTATTCTCTCTGAAATTGGTGGGAACAAAAATTTCAATCTAAAGTTATTGTTGTCCAGACTCTCCTTCAACGTCCTCTAAAGAGCTTTATATTGCTCATGACAGGGAGGCAGACTCTTGATTCTTCATGACTCTTCCAGAATATAAGTTCTGAAAGTCCTACACTAGATTGTAAGCTTCTTCCCACAACGTTGGCCACCGAGTCATGATTTGTCCCCCATAAAAATCCACGAAGCCATCATCTAGGAAGACCTGACCAACTTCAAGTGGTACCTCCATGACATAACCTATTGTTTTCCCTCATCCTCATCTCATGGAGTGTCTCCTCCCCTGGATCATGTCCTCCCAGATCAGGTCCAAAACCATCCTTTCTCAACTGAACCTAAAGTACCTCCATGGCCGGCTTTGTTTTTCTTCCCTCACTCCTTTCCTACCAGTACATTCTGCTCAAATAACCATGTGATAGAAACCAACTGGAATAGCCATTACCAAGTATGAACTCAGGGTCATAATTAAAATATTGCTAATTGGCCTTTTGCCTTGGAATGTAAAGCTCCCCCACTTCTCTTCTCCCTTCCCTCCTGATGCTACTGAACTTTCGTTTTTATCCTTTCTTTTCTTTCCTTTTCTTGTTTCTCTTTTTTCTTTTGAGTACCCAGGTACCTTTCAAGTTAGAAGTTTAATGTTCTAAGTAAGGAAAAGTGTCCTCTGGTAGCTAACCCTGCTCATCTCAAGCAATTGTTATTTAATCCCTTAATTCCTGGGGGGAAAAACATGCAGAGAGAAACATTAGCTGGGCAGTAGCTTTGATGGCAATCTATATTATTCTGCAATCCTTCAGGGAGGAAATAAGCAGACCATCTTAAGCTCCAAACAGCTACAAGAACACTGCAAAACTGACTTTCTAACCAAAAGGTACCAAGATGACACTCTTTTCTGGAGCCTGATTTGGCTGATCAGGTTAGTCAAAAGAGTCAAGGTAGGTTGTTTATGTAGATGCAGTCAAAAAGAAAGCTTATTCATCTGGATGGTTTTTTTTTTTTTTACCATCTTTTCCTTTGCCATCTGGGTTTTACTGAACTTTTACTTGAGGGCCTATACTTATGTACCCAGAACTCCAAACAAAATGAGAAAGCAATTACCAAGCACTTGGAGGTAGGTACTTAAGCTACCTTTAAAATTTCACTCTATGTTTTATGTCAGCCTGGTCCCTCTCTTAGCAAAATAACGTGTAATTGGACTTTGCTGCAGTATAAATGTTAGCAAAAATGTCCTGTCTTAGTCATTCAGTGCTAAGGGGAAATTAATCAACTCCAATTCCTTTTTTCTAATAAGTTTCTTCATGGGCTTACTGCTAACTCCCACATGGAGCCCAAGTGAAGCTAAAAGTAGCAACATTGGTGACTCCATGGTTGGGTAAAGGTGACGTCTTCTGACTTTGCATATGGAAAAGTACAGGCTCCTGCTACCATATCCCTTGAGTCAAAAGAGACCTGTGGGTGCTCCAGGCCAACCAGCCCCCCAGTTTTATACTTGAGGAAACTGAAGTCACACCCTTACTAAGTGGCAGAATCTGGGTTTTAACTTAGCTTTGTGACTCCAAACTCTTTCTGTTGCATTATCTCGGAATATGAAGGGTGGGATAAGGAGAAATTAATTCCGTACTTTGAACTTCCTGGAAAGCTCACCAAAGTAGAAAAAAGAGGCTAATCCTTAGAGGATGCTCAAATTTGCCTTTCCAGGTGGACTAAAGAGAGCACATGCAATAATCCTGGGCTGGGTGGAGTCCAACAAGCGGACGTTTAATGTGCTACGATGGCGTGGGAGGGATAGGGCGGGGGCTTTATGGTCATAAGAAGTTACCTGAAGAGCCTGAAGGATCAGTGACTCAGAAGACCTGTTCAGTTGTGTTTTTCCTTCCTGGCAGCAAATGAGGAAGGAACCACTGGGGGCCATTTTTTAATACTATCCAGTGCACAGCACTTGAAGTGTGTGTGTGTGTGTGTGTGTGTGTGTGTGTGTGTGTATGTGTATGTATATATGTTATTATATATGTGTATGCATACATATGTGTATGTGTATACCTATATATGGGTGTGCATATGTGTATGTACATATATCCACACATATACATACATATATACATATATAAAGAAACACACATACATATATAATACTAGTCCAAACCCTAACATCTGAAGATGCTTTCTGGAATCCTAAGGGAAGAAGCAGTTAGTCCCCCTCTGGGCACCCAACTTTCTAGTGGGAATTATGGCTAAGAAATGGATCCTGTGGTGGGGAAAAGATATTATAGCATAAATCATCTGCATCCATTGAGTAGGTGCTGCATAAAACTAGGCACAAAGTTACACTACACTAACATTTGAAAGATCAATCTAGATAACTGAGTCAATACAATAGCACCAAAAAATTGGTTGTATTATGTGTTTTTTAAATTATTTTTTAATGAATCTATTGCTATTTCAAAAGGTATGGTTAAAGCAGAGAAGAACAGGGTTCCATTCGCAGCTCTGTTCCCTTACTCTGAAGCCCATGGATCAGGCCCAGGATCCCAGGTCTTGAACCAGAAGGTGCCTCAGAAGCCATCTTTTCCAATTTCCTCATTTTCAAGATGAAGAAACTGAGGAAGGTCCAAAAAGGTCAAATGATGACCAAGGTCACATAGGTTGTAAGAGTCAGAGGAAGGATTTGAACTTGGGTCTTCTGACTCCCCAACCAAGACCCTTCCCACTGTGACATGTCAGATCCCTGCTTGGACACCGAAAGTTCCTTTAAGTCTCTGTTCCTCTACCTCCTCATCTGTTAATGGAAGAGTTTGGAATAAATGACTCCTAAGGCCTCTTTCAGTTCTAAAAGTCTCCCTGCTGTATAAACATAGATTCTATGACTACCTGGTCAGATAGAAATAGGAGAGGAAGTAAAGGAGACAAAATAAAATTGATGTCAGGAATTATGGTTGGTGACCATCTACAATGGTCACTACCTGCAATCATCACCTTGGTCAACTTTTAGGAGCTTTGTGATCCATGTATAATTTCTGTCAGATTGCTTACCCTCTCAGGTATCAGAGAGAGAAGAGAGAGAGGGAGAGAATTTGGAACTCAAAATTTTCAAAAAAGAATGTTCAAAATTATTTTTATAAGTAATTAGGGGAAAGTAAAATATAATTTTAAAAAAGTTTTATGATCATTTGTGTTAAACCACCATGTAATTTTACAAACCTGGCTCAGTCACTATTTTACCATTTGCTCCCAACATCATTTTTTTACTTCCAAACACCATGAAAACAGAACTTGTGATAACTCTGAACGGTGGGGATGGGTGCTAAAAGCATCATCATATGTATTTTGTTATGTTTTGTTTTCTGAAACTGGTTATGTATTATTGGCAGGACTTAGGAAGAGGAAGAAGAGAGGGAGGTTTGGTTTACCTTGTAACCTCCATGTCTGTCTCAAAATGAACTGTTGTAATGAGCTTCACATACATATGAGATGGGGAACCTCAATGTATGCTGTATATACAGACGCAGAGCCAGAGTGTGTATGATCTCTATGGCCCAGCCTGGGAGAAGTTTTGTAAGAATAATAATGCCAGCTTTCTCGTATCTTATTTGGTTTGTGAAAACAAGGTTTTTTGGTTTGGTTTTTTTTAATAATTTATCTGTTTTCAGTTTTCTACAATCACTTCCATAAGTCTTAAATTTTGTCCCCATTCCTCACCTCTTCCTCTCTGAGACATCATGAAATCGTATATGGGTTCTATACATTCATTCCTAGTAAATATATTTTCACATTAGTTATGTTGCATAGAAGAATTAAAATGAATGGGAGAAACTATGAGATAAAACAAAACAAAACAAAACATAACACAAGAGAAAATAGTCTGTTTCATTCTGCGTTTGATTCCATAGTTCTTTTTCTGGATGTGAATGGTATTTTGCCTCAAGAGTCCTTTGGGAATGTTTTAGGTCCTTGCATTTCTATGAATGACTAGGTCTATCAGAAACAGTCTTCACCCACTATGGCTGTTATTGTGTACAATGTTCTCCTGGTTCTGCTACTTTCACTCAGCATCAGTTTATAGAAATTCTTCCAGTTATCTCTGAAGTCCTCCTGTTAATCATTTATTATAGCACAATAGCATTCCATTACATTCATATACTACAACTTCTTCAGCCATTCCCCAATTGATGGGTATCCCCTTGATTTCCAGTTCTTGGCCACCCCAAAGAGAGCTGCTTTAAATATTTTTGTACATGTGGGACCCTTTCCAATTTTTATGATCCCTTTGGGATACAGTCCCAGAAGCTATATTGTTGGGTCAAAGGGTATGCATATTTTTATAGCCCTTTGGGCATAGTTCCAAATTTCTCTCCAGAGTTGGCTGGATCAGCTCACAGCTCCACCAATAATGAGTTAGTGTTCCAACTTTCCCACATCTTTTTCAATATTTATCATCTTCCTGTTCTGTCATGTTAGCCAATCTGATAGGCATGAAGTGGTACCTCAGAGTTGTTTCGATTTGCATCTCTCTAATCAATAGTGATTTAGAGCATTTTTTTATATGACTAGAGAGAGCTTTAATTTCTTTCTCTGAAAATTGCCTGTTCATATCTTTTGACCATTTATCAATTGGGGAATGACTTGTATTCTTGTAAATTTGACTCAGTTCTCTATATATTTTAGAAATGAGGTCTTTATCACAGACAATAGTTTCATAACTTCTTTCCCAGTTTTCTACTTCCCTCCTAATCTTGGTTGCATTGGGTTTGTGCAAAAACCTTTCAATTTAATTGTAATCAAAATTTTGTACTTCATAATGTTCTCTATCTCTTGTTTTGTCATAAATTTCTCCATAAATCTGACAAATATACTATTCCTGCTCCCCTAATTTGTTTTTAGTATCAGCCTTTATACCTAGATCTGTATCCATTTGGAATTTATTCTTGTATTCGGTGTCAAGCTTTGGTCCCTGCCCAGTTTCTGCCACACTGTTATCCAGTTTTCCCAGCAGTTTTTGTGAAACAGTGAGTTCTTATCCCAGAAGCTAGGGTCCTTGGATTTATCAAACAGTAGATTGCTAAATTCATTGGCTACTGTGTCATGAGTACCTAAGATATTCCACTTGTCTACCTCTCTATTTCTTAGCCAGTACCAAGTGATTTTGATGATTGCTGCTGTATAATACAATTTGAAATCTGGTAGGGCTAGGTCACCTTCTGCAGCATTTCTTTTCTTAATTCCCTTGGTGTTTTGGACCTTTTTTCTTCTGGATAAATTTTGATATTATTTTTTCTAGCAATGGAAAATAATTTTCTGGTAGATTGGTTGGTGTAGAACTAAATAAGTAAATTAACTTAGATAGAACTGTGAAAATAAGTTTTGTTGATGCTTTTTTAATATTATAATCATTCTACTCACCAACACAAATATGCACAGATGAAACACATAGATACAAACACATACTCATACATATGTGTATATGTATGTATATATGTATATATGTGGGTGAGTATATGTGTGTGCATATATATATATATGCACACACAAAGGCATAAACACATACACACACACACACACACACGCACACGAGCACACTAACTTGTCCCCTCCCTCATAACCAGAGCAAAAATAAATAAGCAAGGGCCATAACTGTGTTTGACAATATATACAACATTCTGCTGGAGTAGTCCCCCACCTCCTCAAACTCCACTGGCATCCTGTTATCTGCCGGATCAAAAATAAAATCCACTGTTTGGCTTTTAATGTTCTTCATTGCCGGGCCTTTTCCTACAGGGCTCTCACAATTCAATCTCTTCCCTTAACTGATCCAGCAACAATCGCCTCTTTATTTTGCCTCACACAGGACTTTCAATCCCCTTCCTCTTTGCCTCTGCCTTGGCTCTGTCCCCTACCTGGAATACTCTCCTTCCTCATCTCCACCTTCAGAACACCATCATTTCCCTGAAAAGGCTCAAATTCCATCTTCCATAAAAGGCCTTTCCTTTTCCAGTGCTAGAGTCTTCTCGCTATCATTCTCTCCTTTTTTGACTCTTTGACTTTTTACTGATTCTCCCCCATGCCTGGAACTCCCTCTGGGTTTCCACTTTCTGACTTCTCTGCCTTTCTTTAATTCTCAGCTAGAATCCCATCTTCTGAAAGAGATATTTCTCAGGCCCTCTTACTGCTAGGGCCCTCCCTCTGGGATTATCTTCAGTTTATCCTATCTCTAGCTTGTTTGTACGTCCTTGTCTCTCCAAATCCCCCATTAGACTTCATATCAGCTCCCTGAGGATAAGGACAGTAGTTTTGACTCTTTATGTGTACTCAGCACAGTCACCTAGTAAGGGCTTAAATAATGTTTGATGATGCCAGTGATGATGAAAAAGGGCATTTGTTTTGGTATGTCACATCACTTAAAAAAAATTTGGTAGTTACAACACATTTTCCTCTCATTATCCCTATGAGATAGGTAGGCCCAGAATCATATCCCTAATTTATCCAGGAAATCTAGACTCAGAAAAATTAAGTGACTTTTCCAGAAATGAGAATTCATAGAATCACATTTTTAGAAATGAACCTTAGCGATTACTAAGTCTGATCCACCTACACATAGTGAGGGAACCAAAATCCAGGAAATTGAAATGCCTACCCTTCATCTGAGTGACTTTCCTCATCTATTTTTCCTGTCTACCCCTTGTTTGCACATAGTTGTTTGCCTGTCCTTTCCCCTACCAGATTATTTAGCTCTATGATAGTACAGATTTTTATTGCCTTTTTTTTGTCTCCCCATTGGCTAGCACAATGCCTGGCACATAGTAAGTAATAAATGGTTGATAATGGATTGACCTATCTGAAGTCACAAATAGATCTGGGATTTTAACCAGCATATAGTGTTTTTTTCCATGATGCCTCATTTTTAGTAAAACACGTCTTTCCTCTGCATTGTAAGTTGTCACATTAAAATAATCTCTAAAACTTAGGACCCACCCCCCCCAAATCAGATAATTCACCCAGTAGCTCTATACTCTTTTGCCATGTGGTGATGGCTCAGTGCACTGTGAGGTGAGGCACAGATTCCAAATTGGGTACAACTGGCATGATTTGCCTTTGTTTCAAGCTTGAAAGGGCTGCAGCGCAATCTTAATGCTTAGGGACGTCTCCATGCTATTCAGAAACAAAATTCAAGCCTTCTCAAAGCATGCTAGCCCCAAATGATGATTTCCTATTGTGTCACAAAATTGGCTTGAAAACTATTAATGTTCTTTAGACCAGAAATGCTCTCATTAAATAAGTTGAGAACAAAATCACTCCCCTAGCTATAAGAAACAGCAAGATGAAAATGGGCTTCCTTCCTCTGAAAGACATGTACTACATGTATGGTGAGTTTGGTTTGAAATAACCATTGTTTCAAGTCATTCCTTGTACCTGTAGTGCAATAACAGAACATAGGATATACATTAATGTCATTCTGAGTCTTTGCAAGAACAAATGATTATCAACCCATTTTTGAAGGGGGGGAGTCAAATAGGGCAATTGTAGGTGACCACTCAATGTGAGGAAGAAGAAGGAGCATCCCAAGCACAGTGCTCTGCCCATTGTAGGTACCTATTAAGTTAGTTTTTCTTTGACTTGCTTTGGTCAGCAGTATTGAGACTCTGGTTGTGATTAGGATAAACTAATTTTTTGAATCAATCCCTAGGAGAGGAAGCAATGTTGGCAAAGGTAAGTCCACCCAGGAAACATTAATTCAATTAAGAGACATTTACCTACTAAGTACACACATATCTGTATACTTTCTAAGCACAGAGAGACAGTGTGGCATAGTGGAGTTAGCCTCGGAGCCAGAAAGATGTTCCTAACCTACAGCTATTGCATAATGGTTCTATGACTCTAAATCACTTAATCTTTCCATGCTTCAGGGGGAAGCTACATGGTACAGTACTTAGAATGCCAAACCTGGAGTCACGAAGACCTAAGTTCAAATCCAGCATCAGACAGTTACTAGCTGGGACACTGGGTGAGACATTAGTGCTTCAGAGATATAGGAAATATAATATCCCACTATATTTATTTAATGATTACAAATAAAAGCATTGGATATGATAGTGCAAAACAGTCTTAAAAGGGCTCTTTAAAGAATGTGTCTTTATGTATATGTTTAAGTTACATAAAGTTCTTGGAAAGATGCAATTACAGAAACAAAATACTTTGTTAATGATCCTTTGAATATCAGCGTCTTGTGAAGCCTATAAAAGTTGTTGTTTACTCCTTTTGGTTACGTCTGACTCTCTGTCACCCCATGTGAGATTTTCTTGGTGAAGATACTGGTGTGGTTTGCCATTATTTTCTCCAGTTCACTTTACAAATGAGGAAACTGAAGCAAATTGAGTCTCACAGCTAGTAAGCACCTGAGGTCAAATTTGAACTCATGAAGAGGTATCTTCCTGATTCCAAACTGAGTGCTCTATTCACTGAACCTTTAAAAGAATAGGAGCATATATTCACCAAAATATACTCCACTGTCATAGAAGAAGACCAAATGTTTCTGGGCCATCTGTGAACTACTTAAAGAACTAAAAAGAGTTGTCCATCATTGTATGTGTATATATGCATGTATACCAATATTTACAGATATCCACACATATTGCATATATATGTAGGCATATTCTAGATGAAGGACTTAGGGAGCCAATCCATCAATAAATCAAAAAGTGTTAGAATCAAAGTTTGAAAAAATAGGAATTTTGATCTACACCAACAGAGGAAATGAATGTACTGAAAAGCTCAAGGATGCCTGGAATGATAGGTACCTTAATCATAGTCCACGATTGTACTTGACAACATCCCTAGCCCCTAGCCCAGTGCTTCATAGGCAGTAATCACTTCATAAATGCTTATGGAATGATTGGTTGAAAGTTGAGTTGTATTTTATGCTTATTAAGGAGATTTTTGAAGGCATACTCAAGTTCATTGATACATCTTGAAGTTTTAGCCATATTGTAATCACAAATCATCTAAGAGGCTCCTAATTGTTTCATAATTCTTAGGCATAGACATTGTTCGAAGCTTGCACTGTATGGAAAAAAATTGTAATTCTTATAATGTCATCTGTGGCATATGAGGGTAAATTAGTTTATCTGGATTTCACTTCATTTTTACTCTGTTACAGGGTATATTAGAACAAAGAAAAGATGGGTCCATTTATAATCCATTTAATGTTGTGAATCTTGTGGGTTTCTCATCTTGTTGAATAAATGAATAGTTAATCCTGAAACTAGAGGGAAACCTCATAAATCACGTATTGCCTAGCATTCAATAAATTACAACTCTCTCTAGCACTACAGCAGCATGTGGAGAGGCCAAAGTCAGCAAGAGTGAAGAGAAGGTGTTGAGGTCAGAGGAGATGCAAAGATGCAGCAAACCACAGAGCACTGCGACTAGTCAGGTCATTGTGAAGGAGTTCAGAAAAATGAGGAAAGTGATGGAGCAGTAAGAGAAGATTCACAGAAAAGCAGGAGAGAGGACCTGGGGAAAATACCAAGCATTTACATGCGTAGAAGTCCTCTGAGCTACAAGCACTGCCAGTCATCATCTGCTAAGTCTGTGAAGGAGGCAATAACAGGTCAAATTTTATTAAGGTTTACATAGGATTTCTATTTATGATCCAATGTGTCCTCACAACAACCCTGTGAAGTAGTCTCAATGTTACAGATGTACAAATAGGCTCAGAAATATCAAGTTTTCCGGGGTCAGAGACTAGGAAGTGTCCTGGGTAGGACTGGAACTCAACTATTCTGATTCTGAAGTCTAGCCGTCCATCAATTACACACAGATTCTCAAGAGGAAAGTGAGAGAAGTGGTCAGTCAATGGATCTTCCAAAACCAAAGTCAGATTTTTGGTATTAGACGGCAGTTGTTAGAATAGTGGAAATCCATCCACCTCTGATAGACATGGACTGGAAATAAGAACTAGAAAGAACCCTAAGGGGGTGAAGCCAAGATAGAAAAAGAAGAAAAGAAGAACAAAAAGCAGGGAGCTCTCCCCCCTAGCTCAGCCAAATACTTGTAAAACATTACTCTAAATAAATTCTGGAGTTGCAGAACCCGCACAATGATGGACTGAAGTAAACCTCCAGGCCAAGACAGCATGGAAGGTAAATGAGAAGCATCTATCACATTATGCTGCGAACAAAGCATAGTCCAGTATCGACTGCATCAGCACAGACAAGACCTGAGAAGGCCTTGGGGGGGTGGGGCCCTGAATCACTGGCACTTGTGGTAGTTTCCAGATTCCATAATCCCCAAATCCTAGGGCAAATTGGATGATCAATGGAAAAAACCTTGTCAGACCAGTGATCCAGCCCCAGTCCCAGGATGGCAGAGGGGGTAGAGAAGCCTGGGTAAGCTGCAGCAGGAGTAGAGATATCTGCTGTTTAGTATACCCCCAACCCCACTGGTTGCAGAGAACTACTTTAACAAAGAGTAAAAAAGTCAATTAAATGGCTAGGGAGATGAGCAAAAATTGGAAAAAGAGTCAGACTACAGAATCTTACTTTGGTGACAAGAAAATCAAAATATAGAAATGGAAGAAGACAACAAAGTCAAATTTCCTACACCCAAAGTCTCCAAGAAAAATATAAATTGGTCTCAGGCCATGGAAGAGTTAAAAAGAGGATTTTTGAAAATCAAGAAATGGAAGTAGAGGGAAAAATGGGAAGAGAAATGAAAATGATGCAAGAATATCATGAAAAATGAGTCAACTGCTTGGTAAAATGGACCCAAAAATGCTGAAGAAAATGACATCTTAAAAAATAGACTAACCTAAAAGGCAAAAGAGATCCAAAAAGTCAATGAGGAGAAGAATGTCTTGAAAAGCAAAATTGGACAGAAAGAAAAGGAAGTCCAAAAACTCACTAAAGAAAATAATTCCTTAAAGATTAAAAGGGAGCAGATGGAAGCTAATGACTTTATGAAAAATCAAGAAATTGTAAAACAAAACCAAAGGAATGAAAAAATAAAAGACAATGTGAACTATCTCATTGGAAAAACAACTGACCTGGAAAATCTAGAAGATCCAGGAGAAGCAACTTAAAAATTATGGGACTATCTTAAAGGTGTGATCAAAAAAGAACCTAGACATCATCTTTCAAGAAGTTATCAAGGAAAATTGACCTGATAGAAACAGGGGGTAAAGCAGATTTTGAAAGAATTCACCTACCTCCTGAAAGAGATCTCAAAAGGAAAATTCATAGGAATATTGTAGCCAAATTCCATAGCTCCCAGGTCAAGGAGAAAATATTACAAGCAGCCAGAAATAAATAAAGTATTGTGGAAACACAAGCAGGATAACACAAAATCTAGCAGCTTCTCCATTAAAGGATTGAAGGGCTTCGAATATAATATTCCAGAGGTCAAAGGAGCTAGGAATAAAACCAAGAATCACCTACCCAGCAAAGCTGAGGATAAATACTTCAGGGGAAAAGTTAGTCATTCAATGAAATAGAACTCTTGATGAAAGACAAGATCTGAATAGAAAGTTTGACTTTCAAACAAAAGAATCAACAAAAATATGAAATTTAAACAGGAAAGAGAAATCACAAGGGACTTACTAAAGCTGAACTGTTTATATTCCTATATGGAAAGATGACATATGCAACTCGAGACTTTTATCAGTATTAGGGTAGTTGGAGGGATTTTATATATAGACAGAAGGCAAGGGTGAGATGAATATGAAGGGGTGATATCTAAAAAATAAATTAAGGGATGAGAGAGGAATATATAGGGAGAAAGGGAGAAATAGAATGGGATAAATTATCTCTCACATAAAAGAAGCAAGAAAAAGCTTTTCCAATGGGGGTGGAATAGGGGAAGGTGACAGGGAAAGAATAAAGCTTACTCTCATCAAATTTTGATTAAGGAGGCAATGACATGAACACTCAAGTTGGTATGAAAATCTATCTTACACTACAGGAAAGTAGGGGGTAAGGGAAAATGATAGAAAGGAGAGCAAAAGCGAGCAAGGGGTAATTAGAGGTAAACACTTTTGAGGAGGGACAGGATCAAAGGAGAGAAGAGAATAAATGAGGGCACGGTTAGGATGGAATGAAATATAGTTAGTTTTTCACAACATGACTGTTATGGAAGTATTTTCCATGGCTATACATGTATAACCTATATCTAATTGCTTGCCTTCTCAATGGGGGAGGGAGGGAGAAAAGTTGGAACTCAAAGTTTTAAAAAGTAATGTTAAAAATTGTTTTTTATATGCAACTGGGAAATAAGACATATAGGTAATGGGGTATAGAAAGTTATGTTGCTCTACAAGACAATAGTGGGGAAGAGGATAAGAGAAGGGAGGGGTATGATCGAAGGGAGGGCAGATTGAAGGAAGGGGTAATCAGAATGCAGGGTGGATGAAGGGGAGAGATGGGGAGAAAATTTGGATCTCGAAATTTTGTGGAAGGGAATGTTAAAAACTACAAATAAATTAATTTAAAAAAAACACTTTACATCAGAATTTCCTGAATTCTGTTCAATCTTCTCTATTTATAGGTGGTACCCACTGGGTATAGATGAACCCAAGGTCTTGAAGATTACACATAAAGGTTCCACATGAAGATGGATGTTGATCATTGTGTAAAATGGAATTAAGCTAAGGCATCAGATTCAACATGTCTGCTATACAAAACCAGGACACTTGGTCTCTTTCAGTACCTTGGTTTCCATAACTGGCAACACTCTATCATGGAATTAAACATCCAAATCATCTGCTTTTGAGAGAGAGAGAGAGAGAGAGAGAGAGAGAGAGAGAGAGAGAGGCACAGCGACAGAGACAGAGAAACAGAGACAAAGAGAGACCGAAACATAGAGAGCCAGAGACAGAGATAGAGACATTCAAAGAAAGACAGAGACAGAGAGCCACAGAGACAGAGAAAGAGATACAGAGATAGACTGAGAGACAAAGACAGAGACTCAGAATGAGAGACACAGATAGAGAGACACAGAGACTGTAAGACAGAGACAGATACACAGAGAGAGACAGCGAGGGACAGAGATAGAAAGAACACTGAAAGAGAGGAGAGACTGAGAGGCAAAGACTTTGAAAAGGTGGTCCTGGAAGTGGTACCCAAGTACTTGCTTGCTCTAGTCCTAACAGGACATGTTCTAGGTCAGGATAGAGCTGTGGGAAGACTGAGGGTGGGGCACGTGGAAGTGAAAGTGGAAGAAGTCCAGATGGGACTACCTGAAGAAGGAGGTGAGGTGGTCAATCCGTGTCCAGACGATTCTTTGTCCACTGCTCCCCCCTCACCCAATTAAATACTCAAGAAATGAATCCAAGTGACAGCGCCGCCTTCTGAAGCACCCAGAAGAATATGCTCCCTCTTAGGGCAATCCTTGCCTGCCCCCTTGCGCTTTAAACGTTCGTTTGGTATTTTCGCTTCAGTTGTGGGCAGTCGGAAAGTGGGAGAGTCAAGATCTCTTCAGGAAAAGCTGTGATCATGACCAAAAAAGACTAAAAGACTAGGCTGTGGTGGGGGGATCGAGCCACAGACAAAGAGATAGAGGGGGAAATCCAAACACACAGAGACAAAAAAGAGACAAAGGGAGATAGAAAGACAAAGTAAGAGGAAGGGAGCCATAGAGATTGAGAGGGAGACTTAGAAAGCATGTGTGCTGTAGGTGGTGCCAAAGGATTTGTTTGCTTTCGTCATAGGATGAGTTGTTCTAGACCAGAATATAGCAGTGGAAGTTGGAGGGGATGAGGAGAGCAGGGTGCAGTGATGCCCACAAGTGGAAGAAGCCCAAATAGGGCTGTCTGCTTAGAAAGTACTGGAGTGGATACATGTATCTTTGCTGAAATGATTCTTTCTCATCCACTCCCCCAACCCGCAATGAAATATTGAAGAAATGAATGCAAGGCTTGGGGTGGAGCTAGGGGGACCCCAGAAGTTATGAGCTCTACTGGAGTCACAGCAATGAGCGTCCAGAAGCAAATGTGGGAACAGGGTGAATTGGAGGCTCTTGGAATCTGCTGGAACATGAAGATCTTGGCTTCTGTTTGGGGAGGTGTAACATTGCATTTAGTCTGTGCAACTCGCAAAAAGCTACCCAGCAACGCCACCTTGTGGGTCTCTTAGAGGGTTACCGTCTCTCAGATTGCTTTCTTGGGGCAGTCCTCGTCTTTCCCCTAGAGCCTGAAACGGGTGCTTGCTTTGCTCGCGATCAGCTGCTGGTAGTCAGAAAGTGATTGGAAGTGAAGAGGCATCTTAAGGACCACAGGTGTACAGAAGGAAAACACAGTTAAGGCAAGACTGCGGGAAGAGTGGGGGAAAGAAAGGAAGAGAAAGAGGGAAACTCACAAATACACACAGGGGGAGAGGGAGAGGAATAAGGAGAGGGACAGGGAGAGGGAAAGAGGGGGGGAGGGGGAGGGGGAGAGGGAGAGAGAGAGGGAGAGGGAGAAGGAGAGGGAGAAAGAGAGTGATGAAAGTGATGACAAAGGATTTTTTGCTGGTTCTAGTCATAGTAGGAGGTGTTCCAGGTCAGGGCAGAGTTAGAGTTACGGGCAGTGGGAGGGTGGGAGAAGGGATGTCCTGAAGTGGAAAAAGCCCAGAGAGGACTGCCTGAAGAAAGAGTTGGGATGGTGTATCCATGACCAGAGGATTCTTTGTCATCTGCTCCCCTGTCACCCAAAGAAATACTCAAGAAGTGACTCCAAGTGATGCGCCGCCTTATGGGGCTCCCAGAGGAATGCCCTCTCTCCTAGGGCTTCTTGGGGAAGTCCTGGCCTGCCCCCTAGCGCTTGAAAAGGTCGTTTGCTTTTCTCCCCTTTCAGCTGTGGGTAGTGGGTAAGTGAGAGAGTGAAGGACTCTTGAGGAAAGGTGGTCATGATGAAAAAACTTTGAAATTTTTCGATTGCGGTGGAGCGGGGGCGGGGTGGCTGGAGAGAGACGACGAGATAGAGAGGGAAACACACACAAACACAGAAGTAAAAGAGAGAAAGGGAAATAGAAAAACAGACAAAGAGAGAGAAAGGGATCGATAGAGACTGAGAGGGAGACTTTGAAAGCATGGGTACTGTAGGTGGTACCAAAGGATTTACTTGTTCTAGTCACAGGATGAGGTGTTCTGGACCAGAATATAGCTGTGGAAGTTGGAAGGGGGAGTAGGGCGCAGTGACGCTCACAAGTGGAAGAAGCCCATGTAGGGCTATCTGCATAAAGTTGGGGAGTGGGTACATGTATCTATGCCGAAAAGATTCTTTCTCATCCACTCCCACGACCTGCAATGAAATATTGAAGAAATGAATGCAAGGCATGGGATGGAGCTGGGGGATCACGGAAATTATGGACTTTACTGGAGCTACAGCAATGAGAGTCCAGGAGCAAATGTGGGATTAGGGTGAATTGGAGGCTCTGGGAATCTGCACGGGCTATTTACCTGTGCTGGGAACGTGAAGACCTTGGCTTCTGTTTGGAGAAGTGTATCATCGCATTTAGTCTGTGCCAGACTCGCAATAAGCGACTCAGCATCGCCCCCTTGTGGGAGTCCCGGAGAATTCCCGTCTGTCAGATTGCTTTTTTGATGCTGTCCCTGTCTTGCCCCTAGCTATTGAAAAGTGTGCTCGTTTTGCTCCCGTACAGCTGCTGGGAGATCGAAAGCTGTTGGAAGTGAGCAGGTCTCTGAAGGACCGAAGGTGGTCATAAGCAAAACACAATTAAAAAAGAGAAAACTGCGGGAGGGATGGGGAGTAATACATGAAGAGAAAAAGGGAAACCCACATACACACATTGAAAAGGAGAGAGAGACAGAAACACAGAGATACTGAAAGAAAGCAGAGACTGAGGGAGAGACGACAGAAGGGATCATAGAGCTGGTGCCCAAGGATTTGCTTGCTATACTCATAGCAGGATGTGTTCTAGGTCAGGATAAAGCTCAGGGAAGTGGCTGGGGGAGCAGTGATAGCGATGCCTGGAAATGGAAGAAAACCAGATAAGAATGCCTGAAGACAGCGGTGGGGTGGTGAATCCAGGTCCGGACGATTCTTTGTCTTCTGCTTCCCCGCTGTCCGATGAAATACTAAAGAAATGAATCCAAGTGATGGCGCCACCTTGTGGGGCTCCCAGCGCAATGCCCTCTCCCTCAGGGCCTTCTTGGAGGAGTCCCTGGCTGCTCCCTAGCTCTTGAAACAGTCAGTTTGTATTCCCCTTCATCTGTGGGCAGAATTTCCCCTTCTACCCATCTGTACCAAGGGGCAAGGGGGGAGGAAAAGATGGAGGTCACCCACTTCAAAGATCTGCAGTTCCACAGTTTGCTTTCACCCCTTCCCCACTAGCAGGCTCAGGGAAACCCCCAAGGACTTTAATACTCCTCCAACCTAGGTCCCCTTTCCACTATGGCCTGCCCCTGCCCAAGGCCAATACAAATGCCTCCCCAAATGGGGTGGAATTCTGCTGACTGTTCTGATTTAGAGGAGTGACTTCTTTAATAAGTCATCCTTTCTTTTGAAGGGAGCCCCATTCCAGACAAGCCCCAGTTGGAAAAAGACAGTTTCTTTATTCTCACTTCATTTCCATAGCCCCCAAATACCAAATAAATAATAGCCTTCCCCTGGCCTTGCTGACTCTAACACCACTGCCCCTGGTCTATACAAGGGGACCTCAAAGCACACATATGTATGAACATCTCTTTCCTTCAGGGTGCAGGGGCTTAGGTTTGATTGTGTCTGGAGGATAGGCTGCTGTCATCCACTCTGAAATATGCAGTTCCCAGCACCTGAGGATGTTTAGCCAGGGTAACAGCTTCAAGAACTCCCAATCCAGCTAGCCTGTTGCTCCCTCTCCTTGCATGGCTCAGGCAGAGATCAAAAGAGAAATGAAGACTAGGCCTGCCAGCCACCAAGTCTCTTGGTTGAAAGTTAATCAAGCAACCCTCTTTCTAGCCATTTATTCTAAGCAGCTGCTCCTCTCCACTCCTCCCTGCCACTTAGTCCAACATTCCCAGGCCTAGCCTGGACTCAAGGAATATTACTGGGACATTCAGAAGAGCAACTCAAGAAGCTCCATGGAGGAACTAATAACTCAGTGGTCCCCTACCTAACTTGGTCTTCCTTCACCGGGAAGGAAAGCGAGGAGGAAAGGGAAAGGAAAGCAAGGAGGAAAGGGAAAGGAAAGGAGAAAGAAAGGGAATTCAGAAGGAATGAGAAAAAAGGAAAGTAAAGGAAGGAAGGAAAGAAGTTAGGAAGGAAGGACAAAAATGGTTTCCCACTGGCAGATATATTGATATGCTCACAACTCCATGCAAAGACACACACACTCACAAACACACATGCACACATACCTGAAAGGCTTAAGGTAAGGACAAACAACAGAGAGCTGCCTTGCTACTGCTGCTGCTGTTGCTACTGACCTCTGCATGGAGAAAAAAGCAGAAGGAGAGGAAGGAGCAGTGAAGGCCATAGATTGGCTTTGGGTTGGCAGATGTTTGAAAACCCATTTATGTAGGGACATGCTCCAACATGTGAAGCCAAGAAGCCACACACCGCCTGAACTCCTTCCCAAGTCTATCTGGGACCTAGTAAGGATTGGTGCAGAAGACCTAGGGACAAAACCATAAGGAGATTGGGAATGTCTGGATGAGGGACACAGGGCCATTCCAACTGCCAGGAGGGAAACTTTTCCCATTCTGGGTGGCTGGCAAAAGTAGCTGGGCATTCAGTCAGGGAGGCAGGCAGACAATCGAAGTTGCAATGAGAGAAATAGGGAGAAGGGAGGGAGGGGAGAGAAGAAAAATAAAGGGAAGAATTCAATACCACAAAGAAATCTGGTTTCTGTAGTTCAAAGAATGAATGAGGAGACAGAGATGAAGATTGAAAAGCCTGCTATCCTTTGACTGTGGTCTCAGTGGACAGAAATGTTACCCAGGATTCACTTTAAACATGCCTCCTTCTTGGTGTGTGTGTGTGTGTGTGTGTGTGTGTATTTGTGTGTTTCTGTATTTATGTGTGTATGATCCCACATGTGTGTCTGAAGAGGAGAGATGAAGAGCTTCCTTCAGCCTTAAGTATGTTAATTATTGGATGAGGGAAAAGAAAAGGAGCAATTGAAATATCTTGGGGGATTCAGGGGGTCCAAGGGAGAAATAAAAGAAAAATAAAAGGAAGAAGAATTCAATGAAACCAAATGGTCTGTGTTTCCTGGCCTACTCTAGCAATGGGGATGAGAGGAAGGATGCTGGAGATAGCCTGAGAAGACAGCCATGAAGGAATGAATGAACACAGTACAGAGGGAGATTGGCAATGGCAAGAGAGAGAGAAAAAGCAATCACAAAACAGGATCTGAAGTCCCTTCATCCTGGCTCCCCTGCCTACCTGCCTGCTACCTTCCATCTAGGGATCCACATACCCTTTCCTTTGGCATATCAATCTTCCCAAACTCAATTACCATGCCAGGGTCTAGCCTACTCTAAGGAAGAGGGCAAACAGCCATTATGGATCCACAGTTCTAAGTCTAGCCATTTCCTAAGAGGCATACTTTACAACAGGTATGGGGATTGGTTTCCTGGAGACAAGGAGTCAGGGCCTCAGTTACCTCAGGTCTGCACTATAGAAAGGACCAGGGGAGTGGCTGGATGAGAAAGAGACAGAGACAGAGAGAGACAGAGAAGAGAGACAGAGATGGAGAGATAGAGAGACAGAGACAAAGAGAGACAGAGAAGGGAGACAGAGAAACAGAGAATGCCCAGTAGGATACAGTGAAATAAACAGCAATTCTAACTGTGAATGAGAAACATTCTACTCAGAAGAAAACAGAATGCATATTCCAAGAACACATTTTTTTCCAAGAGAAGCCCTTGAAACAGAAAGGGATATGTGAAAGTTCTACCAACCTTATCATTATTAAAATAGTTAGGTGAAGTATACAAAGAGGGTATAAATATGAGTTGACTGATGGGATGATTTCAAAAAAATTCAGGAGTGAGAAAAAGGGCTGCGCTGGGAGAATTGCAAAGTGGATCTGGGGTGAGGTAAATGATCTCATAGAAAAGAGATGAAAGGAAGAGCTTTCATGGTGCAGGGGAAGCTGGGAGGGGTATAATGGGCAACACCTTACTCTCATTGGAATTGCCTCAGATGAAATAACATAAATATTCAATGGATATAGAAATTTCTTATCCTACAAGGAATTAGGAGAGTAGGAGTATATCAAAATGTCAGGGGAAAGGGGTGCTGATAGAAGGGATAGTGGAGCCAGGGAGGTGGTAGACAGATGCAAAACATTTGTGAGGAAGAAAAGGATGAAAGGAGAGAGAATGATAAACAGCAAAAAAGAGGATAAAGAGAAATATAGAGTATTCATAATACTGTGAATGTGAATTAGATGAACTCACCCATAAAATGGATAGTACATTGGAACAAAATCCAGAATTCAGCAATATATTTACAAGGATCACACTTGAAGCAGAGAGGCACACAGAGTAATGGTAAGAGACTGGAGCAGAATCCACTGTGTTTCAGATTCAGTTTATAAACAAGCAATGATAGTGTTCATTACTTCAAAACAAAAGCAAAATTATACCTAATTAAAGAAATGAGGGAAACTTTTGTTAGTAGGTGCCACAGACAATGAAGTAATATCAATATTAAATATATGCACCACATAATAAAGCATCAAAATACTTAAAAGAAAATTGAAATTAGTAGGGAAGAAACAGGTCAGGAGATAAAATAGAATTTTAGAAAAGTTTGATATGATAGACCTTTGGAGAAAATTGAGTGGGAATAGGATGGAGTACACCTCTTTTTCTCAGGTGTACATGTCAACTTCAGAAATGATGACCATTCATTAGGGCATGAAAATCTTAAGTTAAATGACTTACCCAGGATCACACAGCTGTTAAAGTTTCTGAGACCAGATTTGAGCTCGGGAAGATTAATCTTCCTGATTTGAAGTCCAAGATTCTATCCTGGTATGTTACCTAGCTGCCTAATGACAGGCTGAGGAGGAGTTTGTATTTTATCCTGCCTAGAACCAGTAAGGAGCAGCTAGGTGGCACACTGGATGGAGCACTGGGCTTAGAATCAGGAACACATCTTCATGAGTTCAAGTCCTCAGATCTGCTTGCGATGTGACTCTAGTCAATTAAGTAACTTAACCATGTTTGCCTCAGTTCCATCATCTGTAAAATGAACTCATGATGAAAATGGCAAAACACTCCAGTTATGTTTGGCAAGAAAACCCCAAATGGGGTCCTGAAGAATCAGAAATGACTAAGCAACAAGAAATGTCCATCAGCAGCTTCTGAAAGATTTTAAGCGGAGGAGTTGACATAGCCAGACTTGAACATTAACAGATTCTTTTTTCAGTTGCGTAAAGAATAAAAGGCTGGAAGACCAGTTGAGCTATACTATAGTACAGGAAAGCAGTCAAGAGTGAATGAATTAGGGTGGAGGCAGGGTAAATGGAGAGAAGGAAAATGGACAGAAGAGAGTCTGTGGAGTTAGAATAAAACTTTGCATTGATTGGATGCGATGAAGTGAGGTAGAGGAAAGAGTTGAGAATGATTAATTTTCTTGCTTATGTAACTGAACAGATAATGGTAGCATAAATAGAAGAGAATTGCAAAGGGAGAGTTGCTAACAGAGGAAATGTGTCTCAGAGATGAATTTGAAGTATATTCTTTTTACACAGTGTGTTTCTAAAAGAATGTATTCCAGAAAGAAGTATGTACAAAATCAATTTGCCACACACTGTTTTAAATGTACCAAAATAAATCTTATTTAAAAGTATAGTATGGCAAACTCTTTTCAAAAGTTAATTATCACCTAATGTCTTTAAAAAAACAACAGCAACAAATTGTGCTTGTTTGCTTAAAAATATTTAATATATATTTATAATATTTTAATCTTAAAAAACTAGGTGGTTTCCACATAAATTATTCTATCATTTGTTTTTTGCAAGGATATAAGGGAGGCTTACTAAACAAGCTATTAAGAGGTGTCAACTCACTCTAAGTTAGCAAAAGCAGATCACACAACCAATCAGACAAAATATTCCGAACTGACAAAACTTGATTACCCCAGTTTTTCTAAGTTTTTGAAATGGACAAGGTAATTATCTGGATGGCTCTATACAAGTTCAACTCTCATAATTAGCAACTAAACTCCCATTTTTTTTCTCAGTATTTGTACCAGAATCTTCCACTTTGATAATGGAAGGCAAACAGATGAAACAAAATACTTTTACTAACGCCTTGATAATGTAATGACTCTCAATGAGATGTTAAAATGTCAGAAGGAAAGTCATGATTCTTCTCTTTCAGTGAGTATGGCCCTAAAGTGTTTCTTCTGAAGCAGAGGTAGCAAGGGGCCTTGTGCACTAGAAACTGCAGTGTTAATGTTTACTTCTAGTAATGTCTGAGCACTTTAAATATGTTGGTTGCTCTTTTAAAAATAGAATAAGTCAACCTCAATACTGCAACTTCCTGGAAAAATACCCAAAACAGGGACATTTTTCTGAGTCACTGACCCTAATGAAAAGATTTTTAAAATTTCTTTTAAATTTTAAGTGTTTCCGTCCTCCACCCCCACCCATTGAGAAGGCGAGAAATACAATATCCATTATGTATGTGAAGTCATGCAAAAGACGGTTCCATATTATCCATGGTAAGGAAGGAAGGAAAAGAGGGAAACATGTTTCAATCTACTCTCAAAGTTCATCAGTTCTCTCTCTCTGGAGGTAACAGTAACATTTTTGATTTTATGTCTTTCGTGGATCATTGTTTTGACTACAATGGATCATGTTTGTAACAAGAAAAGAAAATGTATTGTATTACAAAGTTAATAAATTACATTTAAAGTTTTAATCACAATTTCTTTTTCTAAAAATTTCATGGACTCCAAGTTAAGGGCCCTTCCCCTAAAGTTACGTACCACCTATGCCATTCAAGCAGGCAAGCATTTATTAATGCGAAGTACCATGCCAGGATCCTGTGGCTCAAAGCCATAAAATGCAATATTTCCAGTCCTCAACGAGCTTATAAACTTAGCAGTCAAACCCTTCCACCCATTAGGGAGATGCCCTCTAAACTGGGAAGTCCACCTCCTTCACCCTTACCCTCAAGTTAAAGATAGCTACTGGCTGGGTGAGAGGAGGGGTCCAAAAGTCACCTTTTGCTCCCACCTGACACCCACAACTTGGCAAGGTAATAAAAAAAGAAAAGAAAAACCAGACCCCAAGTAGTGGACGAACCCCACTTGTGATTCCACAGTGCCATCTACCTTCAGGTCTGCACTTGGAAGCTCCAAGGATCAAAGCTGTGGTGCTAACATTCAAGGTTGTTGCCCTCATACAGGCCACAATCCCAGAAGCCCTTTTAATGCGGAAGTGAGGAAGAACCAGCCAATCAGCATTAGCAACAGTCCTAATTGACCCTGGGGCACAGAGAGAAGGAGCCTTCCCAGAGAAGAGTGGAGAAAAGGGGTGGGGTTGGGTTGAACAGACTGGTAACTAAGATGCCCTAGAGTCTAATGTAGTTAAACCCACACACACACTTTGATAATGAGAAAACTGGAGGATCTGGGGAGTTTAATTACTCAACAACATAATTGCCCAATAGTAGAAAGGGTGAATGTAAATGTAGATGAAGTTTGAATCTAGCACCTGAAAATTCCTTCAATTCTCAGACTAAATGCCTTAAATGATGACATAACTTAAAAATCTGTTTCATAAAGATGAACTATGAGACTCAAGTCACATAGCCATTCAAGCCTTCAGGTTTCTCCTCTCACTGTGAAGAGTGCTGAACCTGTTTTGTGCCCTGGACTCCTTTGGCAGTGAGTCTAGTGAAGACTGTGGACCCCCTCTGGGAATAATGTGTTTAAAGTCATAAAAAAATTAAATATGTAAGATTACAAAGGAAATCGGTTATACTGAAATACAATTACGATCAATCTTTTAAAACAAGTTAATGGCCCCCAGGTTAAAAACCCCTTTATAAAAGGCGGCTATCTATATGAAGTGGAGATAGATGGCTATGACTGGGCCAAGAAACTGGTAGCCCAGTGGATAGTGCTAAGCCTGGTGTTAGGATGACCTGAGTTCCAATCTAACCTCAGACACTTCCTTGCTTGGCAAATAAACTATGTAAGTGTTAGGTTTTGTTGTTATTATGAATAGATTACTGGGCTTAACATTAGGAAACCTAAGTTTAAATCTGACCTCAAACACTTAGCAATAACCATCTTGATCAGGTCATCTAACCCTTTTGTGCCTAAGTTTCTCAGCTGTAAAATGGGGATAGCGATAGCACCCTACCTCTAAGGTTGTTGTGAGGATCAAATATGATAGCATCTGTAAAGCGCTTAGCATAGAGCAAGCAGTATATAAATGTAAGGACAGGGAAGAAGGAAAGGAAAAGGAAAAGGAAGGGGGAAGAGAGAAGCATCATTTTTTCAAATGCATGTGTAATAAATATGTAATAGACTGCATTTAAAAGATTTGCTATTAATTTTCTGAGGCCCTTCCAACTCTGAAGTTCTTTGATTCCAGTTTTGCTTGTCATTGAGTCATTTTCAGTCACATCTGACTCCTTGTAACACCACTTGGGGGTTTCTTAGCAGAACTATTGGACCTGTTTGCCATTACCATCTGCAGCTCATTTTACAAATAAGGAACTAAGGTAAACAGAGTTGAGCAACTTACCCAAGGTCATGATGGGGTTCAGTCTTTCAGAATCTCCTTGAACTCCCATTGAATTTCCCCACTTAACCCAGCCTTTCATACTCAAATTTGTTACCTCTAGATTGTCCCACTTGCTTCCTACCCAAGCCCTCCATTGTCTGATATCACCCAATTGCTTCCAGTTGTCTCCCACCATTGGTTACATACACCTCAGTCTCATCAAGACCAACCAAGATCTTCCCTGTCTTTTTCTGCATTTAAGTTCCATCTTTCCTCCAGGAAGGGGCTCAGATTTAATCTAGCTCTGACTCTGTCTAGCAGAGATTCTATCTGGCCCACTTGTAACAAGCATTACAAATGCTTAGACTCCTTAAGAGTCAACTCAACAGGATGAATCTCTAATAAACTTTGTTTTCCTTTGGTTTTAAGAAGGCTTGGGTCAAATTCATTCAAGCAGGACCTGGCATGTCAGTGTTTCAGACCTCAATAATTACAAAGCTAGGAATTATCTGAGGCTGGATTTGAACTCATGAAGATGAATCTTATTGATTCCAAGCTCAATGCTTTATCCACTTCATCAATAGTGGAGGAAAATTCAGATTTAGGACTAAGTTCATGGAGAATGAGAACTTAAAAAATTCATTTAACCATAATTTATGAATTAGTGACTGGAAAAATGAATATGAAAACAAAACAGCCCCTGACCTCCAGGAGCTTACATTCAAATAGGGGAGACGATGTCAATGTTTATAAGTATATGGAAAACTATTCAAAATAAATAGACAACTGTGTGTGTAGGAAAGTGCTAGTCTCTGGAGTATCAAGGACTTCATGTAGAAGGTGACAATTGAATTGGGTCTTAAAGGAAAGCAGTATATCTGACAGGTGAGGAGATGAGGTGAATTTCAGGCATGGGAGATAACTATGGCTAAGAAAAAGACAGGAGAAACAGATATATGTGTGAAGACAAACAAATAGGCCAATATGGTTAGAATGTAGAATAAATTGAGGGAAGTAATGTCTAATATTGGAAAAGTAGGAAGAGAGCAGGTTTTGAAGAGTTTTAAATGCTAAAGAGAATTTGATGGGGTATAAGCCCAAGTCAAGAGCTTTTCCCCTTGGATCAGGAAGACTTTTGTCACATTTGTCTGAAGGGCCCTGGAAAGTCTGGCCTTGGAGGAGAGGAGGGGCTCCTTAGATTCCCCTTCCATTTCTCCCAGGCCAGATACTCCCTATCTTCTATTTAACATTCTTTTAATATTCTTCCCTTTGATGCTATTACCAGTCATTCCCATCAGGATCCTCCCTGGGTTTGATCTATCAAGACCATCCCTTGGATCCCAGACTACCTGTCCACTCTGGATGCTTCCCTCAGTCTTTTCTGTATTTAAATTCCATCTTGCCTCCATTAAGGCCTTCAGATTCAATCCAGCATGGAACTCTGTGTAGCTGAGATTCTATCTGGGTGGCTTGTGAACACAAGCATTACTTAGGTTCCTTAAGAGTCAACCCAGTATGGTCAATCTTTAATAAGCTTTGTTTTTCTTTGGCTTTAAGAAGGCTTGTGTTGAATTCATTAAAGCAGGACTTGGCATGTTGGTATTTTGGAGTCTCCCAGCACCCCTCAAACCTCAACAGAATTTGAATGATGGATAGGAAAAGTGAGAGACTTGAGTGAGAAGGAAGAAATTCCTATTTGTTCCCTGTAGTTTGAATGTCTGAGGGACATAGAGAAATGAATGATGGAAATTCAAGAGGTTTTGTTCCATCTATATGCCAAAAAACACCAGAACTTTGAGGAAAAGCTTGGAGCTGAGGTGACTAGACATGAGATTTAGTTTCAGTTTTTGAGATGAGCTGAGTAGTGGCAGCAGTTGATGGCAAAATCCTTCATCCTTGCCCAGGAACTTAATTAGCTGAGCAACCACAGCAATGGTGTAGATAGCAATCCCCTTAACATCTATGGCAGAGGTTCCCAAACTTACTTGGCCTACCTCCCCCTTTTAAAAAAAAAAAATTACTCAGTGCCCCATTGGAAATCTAATTTCTTTAACACTTTAATGGCTTTTTTTTTAATGTGCACCATTTCAAAAACAAATGTATTTTTTTAAAGACACACCTTAAATTTAACAGTTTATTTTAAATTTGTGGGGGTTGTCCTGTATTGAAATTTTGATGATGCAATATTTCATTATATGACCATGTAGCATTGTATTGTAAACAAATCTAATGACACACATATTTCTGCCAATGCATGGACTTGCAGACAACGTGTAAGACTGTGGTAAGGATCTAGGGATGACCAAGTAGTCCCTGGGGTGATGGGAGGAAGGGTGTCTTGGAAACACCTTGATGGAAGTGGTCAATAAGCCAGGGTGACTAGAGGTTGGAGACCAGGAACCAAGAGAATGGGGTTTTGACAGGATCAAGGGTGGGAAGTAACCCAATGGTGGGCTTGACTGGATTAAGGGTAACAGAGAAATGGGCATAGTGATAATGAAAGGCTTATAGCCTCAAGAAAATGCCTGCTCATCTGGGAAGATTCAAGAATTCAACAGGGTACTCAGAGCCCTTACCCCTGCACTTCCACTGCCCCTTTATTTTTATTCAATGATCCCCGATTGCACCTGAGGCTAGCACACCACAGCCCTTCTCTCCACCTCATTTCCATGTCCCCAGGAGATAGTATTGCCCTCTTTGGGAACCTCTGATGGGGCTGAAAAAAAGAGACTGTACAGTAAAGGTGACAGACTAGCCCCAGAACTACACCTCTACTTTGGTGAGTGAAATCAGGTTAAGTAAAGACCCCTCAGGCACGAATTCCCCAAAAATGCTTCCTTTCAAAGCTAAAGTAGCTATCTCCCTCAGGCAAATAAAATGCTCCAGGATGGAGGAGAACCACCAAAGTTCTGGTCAAGCAACCTGGTGTACCCCCCGCCCCTTTCACTTCTTCCTCATCAACCTCTTAATGTCACATCAGCATTCTTCCCTTAAGTCCCATATTTGGTAACAAAAACCCTCTTTGGTAAGCAATGATCCTTTCCGTGTTCTTGGTCTCTGGGATAGATTCCTGTGCTTAACACTGCATGTCTGGTTTCCCAGCCAATGAAAAGAGAGGCTAGTGGGTTTCCACGTTATGGACTATATAGTGCAGTACTCTGCTCCCCTCAGGTGCACTCCCTTGCTGACACCATCCATGGTCTTGTGGAAGTGCCCCTTCTCATGAGATTGCAATAAATTCCTTTTTGCCTTCTACTTTGAGAAACCTCTGAATTTAATTTGAGTAAGGGTTACTGTATCCCACACATTTGGGCAACAAACAATTTACACTGAATTTATCAAATATGATTTTAGAAACTGGGGAAGAATAAAGCAAATTGAGGAAAATGTAGTAGGATTTACTTTCTCCTTTCCCTCCCTCTCTTTCCAAAAGGAATGATGTTCACATCTAGATTTTACTATTCTTTTTGTTTATTTTATACTTCAATCAGACATAAAAGTCAGTCAGTAAACACTTATTAAGTGCCTGTTATGTACCAAGAATTATATGTTATCTGCAGAGAGATAACAATATTCCACAACTCACAGACATCCACTTTGTTTCTACTTCTTTGCTGGCACAAAAATATTGCTATAAATATTTTAATGCACATGGAGCCTCTCTTTTTCTCACTGATTTTGGGACATTTGCTAGCAGTAGAATCTTCCAGTCAAAAGGTAAGAACATTTTATTTTATACATAACTCCAAATTGCTTTCTGAGATTGTTGATCCAATTAATAGCTTCACCAACAATGAATTAGCTTATCTATCTTCACCAAATTGCTCCAACTTTGGCTATCATTTTGATGTGCATTTCTCTGAAGTGATTTGGAGCATTTTCCCACTTGGTTGTTATTTCTTCTTTGGGGAATTGCTTGTCTGTTATCTTTTGACCACTGTTCTAATTAAGAGGCTTCTGGTCTTATTTAATTCTCTTACTTGTCTAACATATCTTGTATATAAAACTTTAATCAGACTACCTGATTCAAAGATTTTCCTCAGGTGTCTGTTTTTTTTGTCTTATCCTAGATGGGCTAATTTTATTATGCAAAATTTTCAATTTCATGTAATCAAACTTACTGTTTTATCTCTCGTAATTGTCTCTATGCTCTTGTTATGTTAAGAATTTATCTCTTATTCATGTTGTAACATATATATGATCTGCTTCTCTTCTAATTTTTGTCTGGTATTTAATATTCAGGTCATATTTGCAGTTTCAATTTATTGTGGAATAAGATGGAAGATATGAGTATAAGACTAATTTCTGCCACACTGCTTTTCAGTTTTCCTAGGAGTTCTTATTAAATAGGGAGTTCTTTCCTAGGTAATTTGTTTTCAAGCATATTGATCACTGGGTTAGTGATTTTGATTTATTTTGATTCGTTTTGATTCTTCCTTTCCTAGACTGTTCTGTTCGATATAGAACAATTGAAATACTTTTTTCTATTTTTTAACCATTGCCAAATATTTTTAGTGAATGTTGTTTTATAATGTAATTTGAGGTCTGAAAATGCTCTCCCTCATTCATTCTTACATTTTAAATTATTCCATTACTATTCTAGATCTTTTTTTCAACAGATTAACTTTGTCATTATTTTATCTCTCTGTAAAGTATCCCTTTTTTTAGTTGATCAAATCTATAGATTGGAATTAAATTTGTAAATTAATTTTCATAATGTGGTCATTTTTATTACATTGTTGAACTTATTCATGAACACTGAATATTCCTCTAGTTATTTAAATTGCCCATCATTTTCCTTATGGAGTATTTTGTAAATGAATATATATACTATGTGTGTGTATTAGTACAAATGTATTAACATTGAGTGAACTTTGGAAGATTGACTTTCAAATATTTTGTGCATTTTGTATTTATTTTGTGTTGGACTTCCTTTTCAGTTTTTGCTTCTTAGATTGGAGATTATTATTATTTATAAATGTCATTGATTTCTGTTGGCTAATTTTATAGCCTGCAATTTTTGCTGAAGCTATTTTCAATTAGCTTTTTTGCTGAGTCCTTAGCATTTTCTAGGCAAATCATCATTTTATCAAAAAATAGAGACAGTTTTCTCCTTTTTGCCCTTTTTTATGTCTTTAATTTCTTTTGTCTTATAGCTATTGCTAGCATTCCTAAAACTATGTTAAATAATGAAGGGAGGAGTAGGAAAAATTCACAGGAAAACACCATGCCACCATCATCAATGCCTATACTCCCACAATGACAAACCCTGATAAAGTCAAAGAAAAATTTTATGAAGACCTAGAGAACCTTATTGTCAATGTGCCAAAGGAGGACAAGCTTGTAATTCTGTGTGACTTTAATGCTAGAGTAGGCTCAGACTACCAGAGTTGGCAGGGAGTCTTGGGAGGAATAGAGTTGAAAACAACAACAGCAATGGTCATTTACTGCTGAAGACTTGTGCATCCCATGACCTTCCCGTCACCAACACCATCTTCCATTTACCTAAATGCAATAAAGCTTCATGGATGCACTCTCACAGAAAACACTGGCATCTAATAGACTATGTGATTGTAAGGAGAAGAGAGACAAGATGTGAGAGAGACAAAGGTACAGAGTGCTGGACTGATCATAGACTTATCCTTTTCAAGTTAAATATTTGCATTCATTAGAAGCAAAGACAAAATGAGTACCAGAAAAATTAATGTCAACAAATTAGAGGTCTTCTCTGAGCATGAACAGTTTGTTGCTGATTTGGAGGGAAAATTGAGCCAACACACAGTTGGCAACAGTGGAATAGTAAAGGAGTGGGTAGTATTCAGAGATTCAGTGTATAGCACTGCATTTGCTCATCTGAGTCAGAACACTCACAAACACCAAGACTGGTTTGATGAAAATGATGGGGAAATTCAGAAGCTGCTACATGAAAGATGAGAATTCCATAGGATTTACCAGCAGGATAGTTCATCCACCTCTAAGAAGGCAGAACTTAATTCCATCAAAAACAAAGTACAAGCAAAGTTTAGGGAGATGCAGGATTCCTGGTTCAGGAAGAAAGCAGATGAAATTCAGTTTTATCCTGATAGTGACAATCAAAAGGGCTCTTATGATTCCCTGAAAGCTATTTATGGACCAAAAAACTATGTTGCCTCACAACTACTCAGTGCTGATGAAGTGACATAGATTAGTAATAAGGACATGATTCTAGAGAGATGGGCTGAACACTTCCATAGTGTTCTCAACAGACCATAATCAATCAATGGTGAGGCCATTAACTGTTTACCTCAGGTTGAAATCAATTACTCCTTAGCTGAACTTCCAACGGAAGAAGAGGATTTGAGGGCCATTAGGCTCCTTTTGTGTGGCAAAGCACCTGGTGCTGATTCTATTCCAGCTGAGATCCACAAGGTAGAGGGACCATTGCTCATACAAAAGCTGACTGAAATTTTCCAAGTTATATGGGAAGAGGAGGTTATCCCCCAGGAGTTCAAGGATGCCTCCATTGTCCATCTCTGTAAGGGTAAAGGGAATAGGTTGTCCTGCGACAATCACAGGGGGATCTCTCTCTTAGTCACTGCTGGCAAAATTCTTGCTAGAGCCCTCAATAAGCTGATCCTTCACCTGGAAGATAGGCATATACGTGAGAGCCAGTGTGGCTTCAGGAAGGGCTGAGGAACAGTCAATATGGTATTTGCTGCCTGACAATTCCAGGAGAAATGCCAGGAGAAGAACAGAGGTCTATACATAATGTTTGTAGATTTGACCAAGGTCTTTGACACTGTTAGTTGTGAGGGCTTATGGAAAATTATGTCAAAATTTGGTTGCTCAGAGAAGTTCATCAATATTGCATGTCAATTTTATGATGGCAAGTTTGCGTGGGTTCTGGATAATGAACAATGCTCAAAAGCCTTCTCAGTCACCAACAGTGAAACAGGGTGTGCTTGCTCCCATGCTTTTTAAAAGCATGATGCTTTCAGCCATGTTGATGAGGATGAACACTGCATCAAGGTCAACTACCATACTGATGGCAAGTTCTTCAATTTGAAAAGGCTGCTGACCAAGACCAAAGTGGAGGGAGCGTTGGTACGTGATTTTCTGTTTGCAAATGATTGTGCACTCAATGCAGCCTCTGAAGCTGAGATGCAACAAAGTATGGATCAATTCTCTGCTTCCGATGCTAATTTTGGGCTAGTAATTAACACCAAGAAAACACAGGTGCTCCATGAGTCACTGCCACACTATCCATATGTGGAACCATCAGTTACAACAAATGGAGGAGTTTTGAATGCTGTGGATAAGTTCACTTACCTTGGTAATGTACTTTCCAGGAACGTACACATTGACAATGTGGTTGATGCACACATTGTCAGAGTTAGTTCAGTGTTTGGAAGGCTCTGAAGAAAAATTTGGGAGAGAAGAGGTATTAGACTGACTACCACACTGAAGGTCTACAGACCTTACTGTTATGTGCTTGTGAAACATGGATAGTCTACCAGCACTGTGCCAAGAAACTGAATCACTTCCATTTGAACTGTCTTAGGAAAATTCTGAGGATCACCTGGCAGGATAATGTAGCAGACACTGAAGTCTGTGCTTGAGTTGAACTGCCAAGTATTCAAACTATGCTTC
Source organism: Potorous gilbertii (assembly GCA_028658325.1). Lineage (NCBI taxonomy): Eukaryota > Metazoa > Chordata > Mammalia > Diprotodontia > Potoroidae > Potorous > Potorous gilbertii. Next base: position 544,220,135 of record CM053771.1, on the reverse strand, counting down.
CCAGAGTGCATCTCTGATGGGCTGGCCACTGTGGTTTGAATACAAAATGTCCGGCTGCAAAAAGACTATTTGATGGAGAACTCACATGGGGCAGGCGATTACATGGTGGCCAGAAGAAGTGATGCAAGGACACTCTCAAGAACTCTGGTTTTGACGGTACAACATGGGAGACACTGGCACAGGCCCACTCAGCATGGGGTGCTCACATCAGAAAGGGTGCTGGGCTCTATGAGCAAAGCAGAATTGAGTCAGCACAAAGTAAATGCAGGATGCGCAAATCTGGGATATCCACCACAAATATCCACACAGACTCTCTGTGCCCAAGCTCTGGCAGAGCATTCTGAGCCCCTCCTGGTCCCATCAGCCACATCTGGACACAGTGAAATTTCACTTTTTCATGGTGAAGTCATTTTGGCCCTCTCTGAAGAGGAAGGGCAAAGCCATCGCTAGCTTTCCTAAAGCTGGTAAACAATGAAGGGAGGAGTGGGGCATCCTGCCTCCGGTATTTACGGAGAAGCTTCATCGTTGGATTGTTTGTAGGGAAGTGTCTGCTGCATCAAAATAAAACATCTTCTTTTGTTTTCAGAGCGACATCCAAGAGGTGGATCTAGAATCAAAGGTTGTTCTGATCTGTGGAGGAGATGTGCTATGAAGGGAAAGAGGGGATGAAGAAGCCTGGGATAGGTAGACGGGGACTTTAGAAAGGGTTAATAACGCAGACGGAACGTGCGTGTGTGCGTGCGCGTGCTTATGCGTCTGCGTGTGCGTGCGCGTGCGCGTGCATATGCGTGTGCGTGCGCGTGTGCGTGCATATGCGTGCGTGTGCGTGCGTGTGCTTATGCGTCTGCGTGCATGTGCGTGTGCGTGTGCGTGCGCGTGTGCGTCTGCGTGTGCGTGCATGTGCGTCTGCGTGCGTGTGAGTGTGCGTGTGCGTGCGTGTGCGTGTGCGTGTGCGTGCATGTGCGTCTGCGTCTGCGTCTGCGTCTGCGTCTGCGTGCGCGGCCGCGGGCGCCACGTCTCCGGTTTACTCCCGCAGCATTGAACGTACCGTCCGAGGTAAGGCGCTTAGCCTGGCGCCGGGCCGGAAGTCTGTTGAACAGCACGATCCCGAACTTCCTGCTGAGTTTCCCAGGTTCCCTTCCGTGGCTTCACATGCCCTCACAAAGCATGGAGGCTCATTTGCATATTTCGGTCATTCCACCAATCGCGCCGACGTCGCTGATTGCCCTCCTTTACCGTACTCTTCCCTACCCGTGGCCGCCCCGGCTCGGGCGCCGGTGCCTGTGCCGGCCGCAGGTGAGTGCCCAGCGCCCCAGGGGAGTCGTTCCCCGAGCTCCGGGCCCCGCCTCAGACCCGCCCCCTTCCGCGCTGCCAGCTGTCCAGGCTCCACGAGCCCGCCCTGACGGAACAGGCCAGACCCAGGCCCTTCCCGCCGGGGAGGGGGAGGGGAGCAGCTGTGACCCAGCCTCGGGAGCCGTGGAGGTGCATCTCCCGCCTCCGAGCCTTTGAACGGGCTGTCGCCGCGCCTGCCTTTTGAGAATACCGCTCTCCGGCCAAGCCAGCCCCATTCTCCTGCCTCCGTCAGTTGCGGTGTTTTTGCCTCATCCGGGTATGTTGCGTCTCCTCCGGCAGACCGAGGTTCTTCGTGGCCTTGTTTCAGTTAAACTCCTCCAGACTTTCCCCAGGAGAGGGGACGGCCTTTTCTCCTCTGTCCTTCCGCGTCCAGGAGGTGCTTCCTCCGTGCCCCGCCCTCTGCGCCGGGAGAAGAGGGCCCGGGACGCGGAGAGCGAGAGCTGGCCATGGGCACCCCAAGATCCTGCAGGCTTGGGGCCGGTGCCCCAGGTGCTCCGTCACCAGCACCGCCCCTAGGGCGTCAGCCCCTCGGACTTTACGTGGGGGGAGTTCAGGGTCTGCTTAGGCATTCTCCCCCATTCGGTAACTAGAGGAGGAGATTTCCTCCACCAGCGGATAGAGCCAGAAGCACCTGAGTTCCAGTTGTGCCTGACACCTAGTGGCTGTGTGTCCCTGGGCAAGTCACTGAGCTTGGGCATCTCCAACCCCGTAGACACCTGAAATTAAAGATATCCAAACTGAACTTGCCATCTTTCTCCCAGAACTCGCCCTTCTCACCTTTATGATTGCTGCCAAGGCAGCCGCCATCCTCCCAATCATCCAGGCTCAAAACCTTGGTGTCACTTTCACCTTCTCACCCTCAGCCACCCCCAGCCCCACATCCAATCAGTGATCCACAGCTGTGTTTGCTACACTCCTAACATCTCATACAAAGTCCGGTTTGACCTCTTCCTAGCTTTCCAGTTTTCTTACACCTTGTTCCACTCCAAGTGCTTTTTGATCTGTGAAACTGTCCTCCTTCCTGTTCTTTACATAAGACTCTCCATCTCCTGACTGTGCTTTTCGCTAAATGTATCCCATGCCTGGAATTCTTCCTTCCTCGGTTTTACCTGCTGACTTCTTTCATGTTCTCAGCTCAAATCCCACCTTGTACAAGAAGCTTTTGGTGGTCTTCCTTCATGCTAGCACTAGTGCCTTCCTTCTGAGCTTATCTCCAATTTTCTGGCATAGATCTTGTTTGTATGTAGTTAGTTTCTTGTTGTCTTCTCGATTATATGGTGAGCTTCTTGAAGACAGAAACTGTTTTTGCCTTTCTTTGTATCTGTAGTATTTAGCACAATGCCTGGCATATAATAGGATCTAATGAATGCTTATTGATTTGACATGTTTTAATTTCTCAGTGTTCTAGTCAAGGTCTGTAAGATCCTTGAGTTTCGGAGAAGGTGCTGACCTACCTTGATAATGATAATCCTTTAATATAAATTTTGGGCTTTGATGACTTGATGAAGAGCCTGGACCTGACAATCTCTTTGTTCTCTGAAGTAAACTCAGAGAATATCTTTTCCTATGTAAATAAAGCCAGATGGGGCTGATTTAGCTTTCCTTGTGAGACCCTTAACTCTAGACACTATTCTGAATAATAGGACTTTTTTTTAAAATTTTGTGGACATATACTTATATTATGACATATTAGTGGTAAAGAAAACGTGGATGTTCTGAGTTACAATTTCAGTCAACACCTTCTCAGCTCTTTTATTGTATTTACAACCTATCCAATTAAGAAATTCCTTTCTCGTATTATAATCACTCATGGAGATCATAAATCTGATGGACGTTGACAGTATTGGATTGTCCTAAACAGATTTAAGCCTGGTCATTCTTGTATTAGAAGTTTTTCCGGCTCCATGATCATGTAACCACTAACTTTAAGAGAATAAACAATATCTATACAGTCTATTTGTTTTTGTAACCAAACTTTCAGGTTGACAATAGATGGAATTCCCATTAATGGTTCTCACAGTATGGTCCAGCGACCACTTGGAGTCTTTTAGACCTTTTTAATATCAATCAATAAATATTTATTAAGTGCCTACTAGGTGCCTCGCACTGTGCTAAGTGCTAGGGATACATCTAAAATTTAAAGATGATCCTGGCCTTAAAGAGCTTACAATCTAATGGTGGTGATAGGACACAAACACTTATGCATAGTCAAGCTATATAATATGCCAAATGAATTGGAAATAATCAACAGAGAGAAGGTATAAGAATTGAGGGGATTTAGGAAAAGTCTTCCTGTAGAAGGTGAGATTTTTAGCTGGGACTTGAAGAAGTCAGAGAAACCAATACGCAGAAATGAGGAGGGGGAGTATTCAAGAACAGGGGACAGCCAGTGAAAATGTCCAGAGTTGGTAGGTGGAAAGTTTTGTACAAGGAATGGCAGGAAGGCCTCTGTCACACAGAGGATGTAGGGGGAGGAAGAAGTGTGTATCGTGTAAGAAGACTGGAAACATAAGAGATGGCCAACTTAGGAAGACTTTGGATGCCAAACAAGATTTTGTATGTGATCCTGGAGGGGTAATGGTCAGACTGTGCTTTAAGAAGACCACTGTGACAGTATAGTAGAAGATAGATTAGAGGTGGGGGAGACCTGTTACAAAGAGACCAACCAGAGGACGATTACAGAAGTGCAAGAGTGAGGCAATAAGCACTTGCAGCAAGATGGTGGTAGTGGCAGTGGACAAAAGAGGGCATATACAAGAGATATTTCCAGTGTAAAATGGACACTTAGTTCTTGGCAACAGGGTACACAAAGTTAAAACTATTTTCACAGTATTACTGAGACATTATAGGTATAATCTACATCAAACAACTTTTTAGGGAGTGCTCAATAATTTTTATGTTTGTTAGAAGTGAGCCTGTCTAACAAACCCCCAACAGTAAGAAACATGCTCACCTTAAATAAAGAACGATGACTGTTGTGAAATCAGGAAAGCTTTTATTAATCTTTGCATCCATTCCCCATCAATGGCCAACAGGCCTCCCCAGTAAGGTTACAGGAAGAGTACAGCATGTGCAGGAAGATGGGGCTTCTTATACCGTTTTCCTAACTTTGGATCTCCAACAATGTGACTCCATGTTCTCCTCTCTGATAGGCCCTTGCTCACACAACTCCTTGGGCCTGCACATTAGTTTCTGACCTCTAACCTGTCCATGCTATGTCACAGCCCTTATCACCTAGGAATGTGGACCACAGAACTCTCTTATTTCCCATACTCTGATCTCAGAAGAAGAAATTTTGTTAATCCTCTGTTTTGTGATTTTTAAATAGTTCGGATTCACTCCTGTAAATGACACTCTTGGACAACAGTTAAAAGTGAAAGTAAGTTTTAATTACACAATATAATACCAAAAAGACAGAGAATAATGAGTATAATAGTATAGTAGAGAAAGATAAAGAAAACATCACCATTCGGGGGAGCACCAACTAATCATCACGTCTGGGGAATCCCGGTTCAACAGCCTCTGAGTCCCGAATGGGAGGGTCCCAGGCAGAGCGTCCTCTCCATGGGTGAGATTCCAATGAGACTCAGAAGTTGCCAGCTTAAATAGGGCTTTAAACAAAGAAGGCACACAGCCAACCAGTCCGGCGTGTAGCCAAATGGAATGTTGTGCTTATAGCAAGTATGTGATCTAGGATGGAAGGCAGACTACTTTGTCACATATCTATGTGAAGGGTTCATGACTTGGTTCAAGGGAACAGGTGTTCTCAGGGAATATTTTGAAAAAGATTGTGCAGGAGGGGAGTAGCCCAGTCCCTTCGAGCATAATCAGTTCCAGGAGGGGCTAGTTCCTGGAGTTATCAAACAGTTCTGTAACTTGAGCCAAGTCAGGGGTTCACATAGCGGACATATTCCCACAGGGCCTGCAATATAGTTCTCATATAAATTTGAGTGGACTTACATATAAGAATCTTAATTTCTTATTCATCCTCCTACTTGCATCCTTGATCCCATTGCCTTTTCTAGTATCTGACTTCAGCATTCCCTCTATTAATGTATCTTCAATTTTCTTCCTACTGGTTCCTTCCTATCTGCCAACAAACATACTTTAGCCTCTTTAATTCTAAAGAATTGTACTTTTGACAACTCTCCTCTCATTTGCTGCTAAACTTCTTTAAAAATTGTTTATACTGGGTCTCTTCACTTTGTCACCAGGTAGTCTATCCTCAGCCTCTATCATTTGAGCTTTTACCTCCAGAACGCTTCTGAAACTGCTGTTCCAAAGTCACTAATGACTTCCTAATTGACAGATTCACCGGGTTGTTTTTTTTCAATCATACAGTAAATGAAGGAATGAAAAAACATCTATTAAATTGTTGCTATGTGCTGAGAGCTGTGCTAAGCAATGGAGATACAAACAGAAAATCAAAGTTATCCCCTGCTCACAGAATTCACATTTCTCATTGGGGAAGATTGCATTTATAGGAATAAATTTAGTTATATGACATAGCAAAGCCCACAGTTTCTTAGGACTCAGCAGCATTGAACTGAAGTAGATAGAAACGGTGCCCTAAGAGCTAAAAATAATATTAAGTATTTCCTTTGTGAAGCCCCTGGTTTATTTTCTAACCTGAAAGTGTCCTAAAGTCTCCCCTTACCACAAAACTTCCCCTTATTTTGGAGGGACCATAAAATTCCTTGTCCCTACCCCTTATCCTGGAGAATGGGATTTTCTTATCTCCCTTATCTTGTGTCATTCATAGTCCTGACTCTGTGTCTTTATCTTGCAAGACTTACCCTAGGTCTCCAACCCCCATAAGGAAATCCTAAAATCATCCTATGTAAGTCTAGTCCTATATCACTGCCTTTATTTAGCTCCTTGCTAAATCTCAGACCTGCTGCTTTTGCATCGGTAAAGCTCCCAGTGGCTATAGAGAAGGTCTTAGTGAATTCATTCACATTTTGAGCCAGCTTTTCCCATCTCTCTCTTCAACAGTACTGGAATCATTTTAGTTAGTGACTGCCTGCTTCTTGGTGCTGCATGAGTGGTCATCTCCACTCAGCATTATCCACTGAATAAAACCTTCCTATTATCTTTGACTGTTACTTCTCCATCACTTCTCATTTCAAATCATTTACCAAGTCCTAGTAGTTTTACCTCACTTTATCTCCTGCATGTATCTCTTCTAGTATAGGACCTTAACACCACCTCCCCGGATTATCATATTAACTTAGCAGGTATTTCGACCTCTTCCCACTCCCCTTTCCAACGTATATTTCATTACCAAACCTAAGTCTGCTTAGGTCACTTTTCTGCTCCGAAACCTTTGGCAGCTTCTTACTGATCATTAACTAGAGTTCATACCCCCTTGGTTGGCATTCAAGGCCTGCCAGAATAAGTTGCATGGTAAACTACATCCAAACATTATCTCATATTATGACCTTCCATATACTCTAGGCTTCAGGCAAAATTTCCCTCTCCAGGAAACACTCAGTTCACTCTTACTTTGATTTTTCCCTCTGTTTCTGAAATGTCCTTCTTGGCCTCCTTCTTCTATTGAATTTCTCCCCATTCTTTAAAAGCCTAACTCATATTCTTCCACTTCCACAAAGCATTTCCTGATCCCCATCCTTCTTCCTGTCACATGGCACATTTGAACCTCTTTGATGCACTTGCTATGTAATATTTTGTATTACAGTTACCTATGCATGTCTTATCACGACTATATAAGTCTACAGTATGAAAGCAGGGATGGTGTCTTATCTAAATGTTTTCTCCACCCTTCTACCTTGTATAATGTACTGTATGCAGGAAGTACTTAGTTAAAATTTGTTAAATTGACTTTACAACCATGTAAAGTAGGCTATTTTGATGAGGGTCCAGGAAAGGAACCACTAGAGATCCCTGGAAAGAATTCACTGCACTCAAACAATCTTAAATCAAGTAGGGAGAAAAGTTTATTAGTACACCTTTCAGTGGGCAAAGGGTCTTAGGGAACCTGCAATTTAAAGGAGTCATAGATAAAGTTTACCTACTCAATAAACTTCAGCAGTCCCCTATCACCTACAGTATCAAATTTAGAATGCCCTGTTCATCATTCAAAGCCCTTCATAACCACCTGTCTCCCCATCTTTCCAGTCTTCTTTCACTTTACACATACTCTTCATTCCAGTGACTCTGGCCTTCTTCGTTGATATTTCTCAAACAAGACAGTTTATCTCAAAACTCTGGGCATTTTCCTTGACTGTCCCACATGCCTAGAATGCTTTCCCTCCTCATATCTATGGCCGGGATTCCTTCAAGTCACAATTAAAATCTCCCCTTCTGTATCTTCATTCTAATGTCATCCCTTTGTGGATTATTTCCAATTTATCCTGTGTGTACAAAATGAGTAATACAGAAATGTTTTACGTGATTGCACATGTATAGACTATATCTTATTGCTTACCATCTCAGGGAGGGAAGTTGGGAGAGGGAGAGAGATTTTGGAACTCAAAACTTTTTTTTTTAATGTTTAAAAATTGTTTTGATATATAATTGGGGAAAAGTAAAGTTTTATACATGTGCGTGTATTTGTGTGTGTGTGTGTGGGTGAGCATGTGTATATATATATATATATATATAGTCGAAGGGTTAAGGTTAGAGTCGCAGGCATACATGTATGGATGGATATAATACATAGTTGTTTCTATGTTGTCTATCCCATTAGACTGTGAGCTCCTTAAGGGCAGAGACTGGATTTTATCTTTCAAGGTATCCCTGGTGCTTAGCGCAGTGCCGGGCACACAGTAGGTGCTTAATAAATACTTGTTGAGTGACTGATTAAATAAATAAATGTAAGAAAGAAGAGACATTTAATAAGTTAAGCAAAACTCCAAAACTAGAGAAATGAATACCAAATAGCCTCTGTTAAAGTAGATTAAGTAATTAAACTTTACTAAATCTTAATAAAAGTAGATCAAGCAAAATAAACACAATAATGTTAGAAAGATGAACAATAATCTTTAAAGAAAATGTTAGAGACAAACAGAGGAACATATAAACATAATTTTATTACATTAAATGTTAATGGATAAACAGTCCATTAAGACAGTTTTCCTACTAGGTAAGTAGGGTGGGCATATTGGATATAAATATCCAGTGTTCTTAGATTGTGGGGCATATTGAATACCCCACAAACTGTTGCTTGTATGAAACACACCTAAAAAGTAAAAACATAGCAATTTTAAAAGAGGGACTAGAAGAGAATAGCAAGTGAATGAACTGCAAGTATTCAACCAGAAAAAATAAGCAAAAAAACAAAACTCAAAATAGAGATAAGCAAAGAAAACTACATTATGCTGAAAGGAACTGAAGTCAATAAACCAATATCAATATTAAACATATTATCCTAATGTCCTTAGTAAGTCAATGTATAAAAGAAAAATTACTTGAGTTACAAGAAGACATACAGTGATACAAAACCAGCAAGGAACTTCAATGTCCCTGTCAGTTTTCAACAAATTTCACAGAAAGACAAACGAGGGAAAATATGAAACTAAACAAATTGCTGTAGAAACTAGAGTTAAAACACGGAATCTTCTAACATGGAGAACAAAAGAACTTAGATATTTCTAAACACCATATGGTAACTTTTTCCTAACCATGTATGAGAGCAAAGACATAAAAACAAATGTAAATGGACAAAAATGGTTAATTTTTTTTTCTCTGTAGGACAAAGACAATAAAATTAAAAACAAAAACAAAAGACAAAATCCCAAATGAAGACTTAACAATAAAATGTTAAGTAATGGTGGGTCAAAAAATCAGAGAAACAAAGAATAACTGTGTAAGAAGTAATGATGAAACAATATGCCAAAATTTGTGGGATGAAGCTAAAACAGTCCTCAGAGGAAGAATTATGTCCTACAAATATACATCAACAAAAACAGATAAGGAATTTATGAACTAAATGTGCATTTTTAAATTAGAAAAACAGTTAAATGAACCTAAAATAAGCATAAAACAGACATTAAAAAGACTAATAAAACTGATAAACTCTTGCCTAATCTGATTGAAAAGAAAAAAGTAGAAATCAAATCCATAAAATAGCAAATGAACAAGATTAAATCACAGCAAAACCAAAACAAATAAAGAACACTAACCAGAAATGTGTGAAGAGTATGTGCCAATAGTATCAAAGAAATAGAATACCTTAAAAATATAGAAATCCCCAACCTATCATAGACCAAATAGTAATCTTAAATAACCCAATCTCACATATGGAAATAGATACAGCTATAAAGGAACTATCAAAAGAAAAACAAACTTTTGGTCTTTTATGAATTCACAGGAGAATTCTATCAAACTTTTAAAGGATAGTTTAAAGGATAGTTTGACTCAAAAATTTAAACAAAATATTATCAAATAGGTTTTTGGCTAATTAGCGCATGCTATAAGTCTTGTGTTTGTTCTTCATTTTCGAAGAAGACCATGACATCAGATAATTGATGACATGACTTACACTTGACTTTCTTTTGAGTGAGGGAGGGCTGTGCAAGGTCCCCAGCCTCACTTTCTCCTCCTGAGTCATCTGAATTCAGTGACCAGATACTCATCAGGATGACTGGAGATAGCCCAGGATGCAGTGGGAGACATTGCCCCTTTTCAGCTAAGGCCTATTCAGATACTCACTTAGAGAAAGGTGACACCCATTCAGTGAATAGGCCTCTTTAATGAGCAAAAGGAAAACATTTAAGTAAATCAAGTTGGGAGGGAAAGAGCAACAGTTACTACTGATAATCACTCTGAAGCCCGGAGGGTCCAGAAAACAGACATTAAATGGAGTTTGGGCAGGGACCTGTTGTCCAATCCATGGGCTTCAGAGTGCACTGGATTTAAAGTTTTAGGAAAGGGAAGAAAAACATAAAAGACAGAAGACAGAAAAGAAGGAAGGGAGAAAGAGAAAGGAAGGAAAGAAGAAAGAAAAGGAATAAAGAAAGGAAGGAAGGAAGAAAAAGAGTCTACATCCTAGCTGGAGGGCACCATTTGCTCGCAAAGCATCAGGACCATGGATAGCTGCCTCCTGATGTTAGTCTCTTCCCAACCAGAGCAAGACATGGACTCAGAGAAGAGACATTCTGGCTGCCACTAAGCTGTATTCTGTGATTAAAGGTCTGATTTCATAGGCCAAGTCCCTCTGGGATAAAATGTGTTCTTCATTTGTGTCTGGTTAGTGGGTCCAATGGCTTTCTTAATTTCACTAATTTCTGAACAAGATTCTACTTTCACTAAAGAAAGAATAATTTTCCTGAGTAAGAAAGCAAACTGTTTCCATGTTTCTTACCAAATTTTAGCAGGGACCACTACTACTGCTAGGAACTAAAGAATGTGGTGGGGTTCGGGGGTGGTGGTCCACTTCAAGATGAAGCCATAGTAGGAATTGGTTTCCTGTCTTGGGAAGAACATTAGAAAGCTCACATCCATGTTTTCTTGAGGGATTCAGTCCCAAGTGTCCTGAAGTATGTATGGTGAGCCTACTTATAGGAGGCTGCAAAGCTGGGGTGGTTATATCAAGGAAAGAGAGTAGTTTGCTATTCCCCTCCTGTCTTCACACATATACCCCCTTTTTCTCTGACTTGGATCAGTCTTCACCCCTTAAAAAGAACCCATAGTGCTCCTACCCATTGCCCTACTCCTTCTATTTATTACTTCTAATCAAAAGAATCATTTTCACATTGTGACCGTCCCACTTTAGTTCCTGAACCGTCATTTAAGTCCTTGAGTCTCAGTTTTCCTCATCTGTGAAAGGGGAGGGTGGGGCTCATCTAGATGCCTTCTGAGGTCCCTTCCAAGTCTTTTTACGATCCTATGATCTTGTTCTTGTTTTGGTTGTTTCTTCAGCTTGGCTTTAATGTCTCCTGTCCTTTCCTATGTATACCTGCTTTGCAGCCCCAACTAAAGGCTAATTGTCCTTGAGGAATCCTAGCTCAGCCTTCACTGTGTCCTGCACATTGGGACTCCTTTTCCAAATCTCTGTCCCATCCACTATCTCTCATTTCCTGTTTCCAATGACCACAGACTTCCCTGGCATGTTCAAGACTCCTACAAATCAGGGAGTAGATGGGTAGATTCTGATGGAGCAGGTCATGTAGACATAGCTGACCCTCTATCCTCGCATACACTTATGTCTCAACCTTAATCACCATGATCTGCTCTCTTCCAAATCCAAATGAACAAGTAAACATGGATCTACTGGTTCAGGAATTAGTGCAGCAGTCTCTCACTGAACTTTGGGCAATTTCTAGACTTCCTTACACACCCACCCACAGATGGAAAGTTGGTCCAGTTACCAAGTATTTTGATGCCATGGAGTACTGATGTATCAAGTCTGGAAACGGAATAAAAGGGCAGAAAGAAAAATAATTAGATACTGCCTGGGATCCTTCTCATTCTTGTGTAGGGCAGGATTTCCACAAGTTCCCATTGTGTTTGGTACTGAGAGAGCAGCCTCTATGCGTTATGGCACATGAAGTCCATTCATGGAAATGCGCCCCTATAATTGGTGTATGATTTTTGATGTCTCAGCCATCCTCTCCTGACAGAAACACCCCCATATCAATTCAAGTCAGCAGATATCTAAGTGACTTGTATATACGGCACTGATTTAGGTGAAGGAGATACACAACAGAAAAGCATCCCCTCTTTCCAGAGACCATCCAATTTCCTGCAGATAAACACAAAATCATTTGAAGGACAAGGAAACTGGTCATGGACAACTCCAAAGCATCCCTGTCCTTAACAAGTTTACATTCTTAATACAAAATAAAAATGTTATTTAGTAAGAAACTACTAAGAAAAGGGACAGCTAGATGGTGCAGTGGATAGAGCACCAGTGCTTCAACCCACTGTGGTGATTTTCCAGAAGATGATTAAAGTTTGCCCCAAGGATTGAAGAGTCTATAATGAGGCAGAGTCTGTGACAAGATGGTGAGAATTTATCTGGCTCAATTCTCCCTGGAGAATTAGGTCAATTATAGTTCAGGTTCCATTTTTAGGAGGAGAAACAGAAACAGCTCTGACTGGGGTGGTGTTTATTTTGGAGGTTAGAGGTTAGAGGAAACCCTGGTCTCAGTCGTCTCAAACCTGATAGCCAGATTATTTCAATCCAATCCAATGAACGTCATTTAAGTGCCTACTGTGTGCCATACACTATACTAAACACATTGGGGCAGCTAGGTGGTGCAGTGGATAGAGCACCAGTGCAGGAGTCAGGAGGACCTGAGTTCAAATCTCACCTCAGACACTTGACACTCACTAGCTGTGTGAGCTTGGGGAAGTCAACCCCAATTGCTTCATCTTGGGTCATCTCCAGTGACCTTGATTAATATCTGGTCACTGGATTCAGATGACTCTGGAGGAGAAGTGAGGCTAGTGTCTTGCACAGCCCTCCCACAGAACAGTTAAGTGCAGGTCATGTCATTATTTGTGTGATGGCATGGTCTTCTTCAGCAAAAAAAAGGATGAACACACATGGGCAGCTAGGTGGCACAGTGAACAGAGTGCCAGGACTGGAGTCAAGAAGATTCCTCTTCCTGAGTTCAAATATGACTTCAGACCCTTACTAGCTGTGTGATCCTGGGAAAGTCACTTAACTCTTTGCGTCAGTTTCCTCATATGTAAAATGAGCCAGAGAAGGATATGGCAGTCCACTTCAGTATCTTAGCCAAGGAAACCCCCAATAGGGTCACAAAGATTTGGACACAACTGAACAACAACAATTAACGTAACATGTAACCATCATTTAACATTGATATTCTCCTGATGATGTAAAAGGATATACAAAATTCCCTAAAAATTTGAGTTGCAATTGATCTAAAGGGCAATGGAAAGAGCCACTGTGAGCACAGTTGTATGGTGCAGCAAATTTACCAGGATAATTGAGAAAGGGGGCCAGTGGAAACAATGCCTGGCATTTCTAGAGTTATTAAGTTAACAGAGTATTTTACTTTATTTGTCTAATTTGATCTTCACAACAACCCCATGAAATAAGTACTAAATGAGGAAACTGAAGTATCCTTCAAGGGAAAGAGACAACTTGAAATCACCCATTTAGTAAATATCAGAGATGATATTTGAACCCAAGCATTCTGGATTCCAAGTCTAGGTCTGCTCCACATTATCTTGTACATTGTTAAAGGCAAATAAGATTGACCAGAAAAGCAGACAGGTCAATAATGTAATGAGAACAAGGAATCACAGATGAATTAATAATGATGGTGCCAATAACAATTATTTATATGGAGCTTTAAACTTTTGATATATGATCACATTTTATCCACACAACTACACTCTGAAGGAGGTTCTCTGAAGAAGGAATATAGGACACTGAGGAAGACCCTTACACAATGATATGGACAAAAATTGTAGAGGGTATGATAGCACTATTGATTATAATCAACACCATGGAAGGACTACCATCCTGACAAGCTCCTGTGCCCTTCCAAGCAGTTAGACTTTAAACATCTGCATCCCCCATGTTTCTCAGCCCTCCCAATCCTTTCTGGCACCCGTTCACTCCAAAGATCTCTCTGTGATGTCCCAGGGACTGAGGAACCAGGAATCAACTCTCCAGGCCCCTTTGGGTTTCTGAGAGCTTTCAGTTCATGTCCTCTACCTTGGGAAGGGAAACATCTTTGACATTGAAGCTCCTGGCTTCAAATTTTCCATTTTCTAGAGGAGGTAAAAGGAAGAAATCGATTTTAAGGTTCTCAGTACTACCATCTGAACCTTTGGGTAGGGACTGTGAGTGAGGAAAAGCAATGTTCATTGCCTTTAACCTGAATGTTTAGGTGTGTGTGTGTGTGTGTGTGTGTGTGTGTGTGTGTGTGTGTGTGTGTGTGTGTGTGTAAATATATACTTGGGGTCACTAAATGTGGATACACAGATGGAGATGGGGGGATGGATAGACAGACAGATACATACATACATAAATACATAGATAGGCAGAGAGCCTGACAGGCAGATGATAAAGCGAGATACATATGCACGTTTGGCTACATATAAATACATAAATTTGTATTATTTACAGATATTATGTGAATATGGGTACAGACAAAGATTACAGAATCAAAAAATTTTAGGATTGGGAGAGATCTCGGTAGACATCTAGTCCATCATGTACCTGAAAGAAATCCCCACAGTCACATACGTGACAGAAGGTCGTCGAACCTTTGATTAAAGACCTCTAATGAAACTACTACCCTCAGGGGCAATCTATTCCACTTTTTTTTTTTACTTTTGGAGGATTTTATTAGTTAACTGATTTATTTTTAGTTTTCAATATTCACTTCCATAAATTTTAAATTTTCTCCCTCTCCTTCCCCAAATCCCTCCCCAAGATGGCATGCAATCTGATAGAGGTCTACACATATATTCCTATTAAATGCGTTTTCATACTAGTCATGTTGCATTGAAGAATTATAACTAATGGGAGAAACCATGAGAAAAAAACAAAACAAAAAAGAAAATAATGTTTCTGTCTTCATTCAGACTCCATAATTCTTTCTCTGGATGTGGATGGAAATTTTCCGTCATGAGCCCTTTGGAAATGTTTTAGGTCCTTGCATTGCTGAGAATGGCTAAGTCTATCAAAGTCAGTTATCCTTCTATGTGGCAGTTACTGTGTAAAATGTTCTCCTGGTTCTGCTCACTTCACTCAGCATGAGTTCATATAAGTTTTTACAGGTTTTTTCTGAAGTCCACCTGTTCATCATTTCTTGTAGCACAGTAGTATTGCATCACATTCATATTCCACAATTTATTCAGTCATTCCCCAATTGGTGGGCATTCCCTTAGTTTCCAGTTCTTGGACACCACAAAAAGAGCTGCTATAAATATTTTTGTATATGTATGTATGACCTCTGGGATATTTCACCATTTAATCTATTCCACTTTTGAATGGTCTCATTGTTGGGAAGTTTTTCTTAGCGGCAAACCTAAACTGATCTCTTAAATGTCTATGCATTGCTCCTGGTTCAGTCCTCTTTGGCCAAACAGAAGAAGATTGATCCCTCTTACACAAATCAACCTTTCTAATACTTTAAGATGATTATCATGTCCCTCTTGATCTTCTCCAATCTTAACATTTCTAGCTCCTTCAATTCATATATGGACTCAAAAGCCTTTGCTATCCTGGTTTCCTTTCTCCAGACGTTCTCCAACTTCTCAATGTCCTTCTTACACTGTTGTGTTCAGAACCTAACACAATATGCCAACGTGGTTTGACCAGCGTGGAATACAGTGAGAATATCACCTCTTTTCTCACTGTCTTGAAATGAAGGATGGAGGAGTAGGTGGAGTTCTGGACTTGGAGTCATAAAGACATAAATTCAAATCTTGCCCCCTACACTAATTGGCGAAATGAGTCACACTTTTTGGACCAAACTGTGACTCTCCACTCCCGATGTGGAAAGGAAAAAGGGACTTGTCCTTTCTACTTTACATTTTGGCTCTAAATCTTTTCCTTGTCTCCATTCCTATCTCGCCTCCCCCTGTTCAGAAGGCAGCAAAGAAATAAGAGAGTCAGTACACAGGAGAGGAGGAGATAAACATTAAGTGCACTTCATTTTTTTTTTTCAGGGATGAGGGGGGGAGGGTGACCAAAACGAGAAAGATAAAAGATTACTTGCCCCTGTTCTTATGGTGACTCCATTGCATATGGAAAGTGCAAAACCTTTTCCATTTCATAGGATAAGAAGGATCTCATTTTCATTCCTGTCATCCTCTCTTTCTCTTATTTGGTGGTTAACACTTTTCTTGTTCCCAGATCAGTCAGGTGTCTTTTGCTAAATCCTTTCCTGGCCTTAGAGGATCCTTAAACCACTCCCTCTGGCTCAGAGTGAATGTTGATAACTACTTATCTCTGGGCCAGCTACCTGAGCGTCTTTCCCTCCCAGGTAGATTATAATTATTAATGAAAGGGGCCATCCCTGGACTCACTTCTTAAAGGTGGACTCACCGCATGGGCATTACCTCACTACAAGAGAGAACTTGGAGGAACCTTAGCTTCAAAAAGGCCCAGGTCTCCCACTTCCTGCTGGGCCAGCTCAAGTCCTCTTGACGATCCATGGCCTCTAAACCCAGGTGGCTCTGGGGAACAAAGTGAGTCTGACGACATTACTCAACCCTTCCTCACTCAAATCCTATTCAATTGTAAGTCATGTCCTCATCTCCCTACCAGCATGGTGCACAAGAAGTAAGGAACAAACCCCACTGAGACTCTGTGGTGAATATGCCTGCCTGGCTACAGGAGTCCGGGGATCCGGGTTCGGCCAGGCAAATGCCATGTACGCAAGGCAAAAAGATTTGTTGTCATTTCTCTGCGCCTGTCTTTCCCAATCCCCTTAAATGCAACCATCAAGAGAGAAACAGTGGAATGGAGGTGGAGGGGGGTGTTGTATGGAGATCCGAGAGGTTCAGCGCAGGGCAAGGATGTGGGCTCTATGCGAGCAAAGAGCATCCTGTGGCAAATCAGTGGACGTTGGTTTAGGGTGAATTGGAGGCTTTCGGAGTCTGCACGGGAGAGGTGCAATGCTGCCTTTAATCTCTGGCAGGGAATCCCTAAAAGCGACGCAGCAACGCCGCCTTGTGGGGCTCCAAGCGAGTTGCTCTCTCTCTAGGAGCCTTCTTGGGGCAGGCCTAGGCTACCCGCCAGCTCTTGGAACGGTGACTCGGTGTCTTCCTATTCAACTGCTGGCATTCGAAAAGTGATTGAAAGTGAGAAGGTCTCTCAAGGACCAGCGGTGGTCATAAGCAAAACACACTTAAGAAGAGAGCACTGCAGGAGTGAGGGTGGAGAAGGCAGGGAGAGAGGAAGAGACAGCGGGAAATCAACATCAAACACAGAGTCAGAGAGAGAGACTGAAAGGAGGAGTACTTGAGCGGGTAACCAGGATTTGCTGGCTCTAGGCATAGCCAGGAAGTGTTCCAGGTCGGGACAGAGTTATGGGCAGTGGGAGGTTGGGAGCAGAGTAGTGATGCCGGGAAGGGGAAGAAGCCCAGAGAGGCCAGTATGAAGAAAGAGGTGGGGCATGTCCATGTCTCCATGCTTACCGGATTTTTTATCAGTCTCTCCCCCGCCCCCAAGTATATACCCCAGAAATGAATCTAACTCGTGGCACCGCCTTCCGGAACTCCCAGGGGGTGGCACTTTCTCTAAGGGGGAGGGGGTCTGCTTGGCGGAATCCTTGCCTGACAGCTAACGCTTGAAACCACGGATCGGTGTCTTCCCCTTCACCTTACTGGGGTCATGTTTAACTGGAGTACCCCTTACCCGGCGCCCTTTCCCATTTCAGCCCCACGACTTGGCCAGTGTCTTGTTGGTCCAAAAGGGTGATTTTTGCCTGAAGTAGTGTTGGGGGTGGCAGCGTTCTCGCTCTTGCGATGGGGACACTGAGAAAGAGAATGCCAAGGACAGTGGTAGGGAGCAGCGGGTCAACAGAGGGCAGGAAACACTAGAACCTCGCCGAGTGTGTAGGAAGCAGAGACAAATAGATTGGAAAGGAGGGCAGGGGGACCAAGGAGGGGTGGGCGGCGACGGCCGCAGGAGAGAGGGGGTTTGTGAGAAAGTGTGAATGAAAGTCTCTTAAGCAGAGGCAATGGTCGTAACAGTCTTTGCAAGAGAGTGAAGTGGCGGGTAGGGAGGGAGGGAGGATACTAACGTGGAAGCAGAGAGACTGCGAGAGACCAACAGAGAGAGAATAAGACGAAGGCTATGAGTGAAATACACAGCTCCTTAATGAGAAGGAGAGACACTCCCCGGAAAACAAAAAGGACCGCAGAGCACAGGACTGTTGGTTCAGAGAGAGACACTTGAAAGCCGGAGGGACTACCAAGATGCTGGAGCAGATTCTCTTCTGCTTCAACTGCTGTCAAAAAGACCAGCACAATGATCTAGCAAATAATTTCTTCAAAGAAATGGGTAATAAGGTCGAGGCAGAAAGAGCATGAAAGCAGAGAATTTGATACGGAATACAAAGGAGGAAACGACAACAAGAAAAGTTCGGGAAATGATGGACACCGTCAGTCATCTCCAGACAAATAACTCAGAGAATCCAAAGGTAGATGGAATAATATTATTATTTTTTTCAGTCTTGTACTATCCCCGTGGGTTCCCTGGTTTCTGTTCTTAATTCTTATATTTTTACTTTTTGGCCTTTTCTTGGGGGAGGATCTCAGTTACTAATACGAAACTGGCATCAAACTGCATATGGTCTTCAGGGAGAAGAAAGGGAGATTTGGATCGATGGAGGGGGAGAATCAAGCTGGGACTTCAAATAAATGACTGTTAAAAGTTCTCTTCTATGCAAGGGGTCAAAAAATGTCAGAGAAATAGTACATGTGGTGGAGAAAAAACGAAAGAGGAGGAAAAGGGGAACTTAGGGGCTTAAATACTCTCCTTTTTGCCATCCTCTTTCTCCCCTTTCCAGAATTCACAGAACCCGTCCTTCCTGGTAGGTCAGGCAAAACATATTTCTATCTTAGAAAAGTTGCCTTCTCATTAAACTACCCCTTCATATCCGTTGGTTATTTACCAATAGGGAAAGTGTCCTGTTAGCAATTTCACTACATTCCTTTCCATATATACTTTAAGTAATAGACCTTTATTTATTCAATTCCCTGTGAAATTTTTTCTCCATTTTCTGCTTTCCTTCTTCTCTTGGTCACAAAAAAAATAAAAAAAAATAAAAAATCATTTTCATTTCATGCAGTGAAAATCATCCTCTTTACACCTCATTTGGGTTTTTCTCTTTTCTTTCTTCCTAAATTGTTCACCTACCATCACCTACCACCTACATCTGACAGGTACTATCTTCTGTGTTCTCCTAATTTTATTCTAAGTTCTCCCTGTATTTCTAGGTCACATTTACTTTTGGACCTTATCTTGATAGATAATCTAAGATAGTAGTATTTACCCAGTTGCTGCCATACTGCTTTCCAGTTTTCCCCACAATTTCTTAAATCAAATAATGAATGCTTTCCCCCAAATCTTACGTGTTAACATTTGTCGAATCTGTTAGAATCCATCCAATTCTAACCCTCAGTGTGTTTGTGATGTTGACTTGACTGTTGTCAATTGTATGTCTTCTGTATTCCATTGATCCACCTTTCCTTTTGTTAGTCAGGACCAGACCGTTTGGATAATTACTACCTTATTCTACAGTTTAAAATCTGGTACTGCTTAATTTCCTTCCCTTCCATTTGTGTTCATTGTTTCCTTTCAAATGCTTGACTCTTTCTGTTTCCAGGGGAATTTTATTATGGTTTTCTCATTTATATTCAGAAGGGAAAGTTTTCCAATGCTGAGTGGCTGGCAAGGGCAGCTGGGCATTCAGTCAGAGAAGTAGGCAGACCATCCAAGATGGCATGAGTGAAATAGGGAGAAGGGAGGGAGGGGAGAAAAGGAAAATAAAGGGAAGACTTCTATGCCACAAAAGAAACAGGCTTCCTGGTTCAAAGAATGAGTGAGGAGGTAGAGATGAACCTTGAAGAGCCTAATATCTTCTGGATGTCATCTCAGTGGACAGAAATGTTACCCAGGCCTCATCTGAAGCATTACTCCTTCTCAGTGTGTGTGTGTGTGTGTGTGTGTGTGTGTGTGTGAGTGCACCTGTGTGTGTTCGGAGGAGGGAGATGAAGAGGTTTCTTCAGCCTTAAGTACATTCATAATTGGTTCAGGGAAAAAGAAAGAAGCAATTTTAAAATCTTAGCGGGGAAGTAAAGAGGGTGGAAGGGGAAAAGAGAAGAATAGTAAAAGAAAGAAGAATGCAATGAAACTAAATGGTTTGGGTTCTGTGGCATATTCTCAAAATGGGGATGAGAGAATGGACACTAAATATAGCCTGAGAGAAGAAGAAATGAACATAGAACAGAAAAGGATTGGCAGTGTCAGGAGGAAGAGAAAAGCAATCATGAAATAGGATCTGAAGTTCCTTCATCCTGGCTGCCCTGCTTATCTGCCTGCCTCCATCTAGGGATCCCCAAACCCTTTCTTTTGGCAAGTCATTCTTCACAAAATTAGTTACCATGCCAGGGTCTTGCCTACTCTAAAGAAGAGGGCAAACAACCATCATGGATTGACAGTTCTAAGTCTAGACATTTCCTGGAACTGGTTTGTGCATTGGCTTCTTGGAGACAAGGAGACAAGCCCTCACTTTACTCACTTTGCATGTCAGAAAGGGTCAGGGGTGCAACCGGAAGAGAACGAGAGAGAGACAGAGACAGAGACAGGGATAGAATGAGAGAATGCCAAATAGGGTAGAGTGAAATACATAAACGGAATTCCAAACTGTGAATGAGAAATACTCCACCCAGGAGAAAATGCAGTGCAGAATGCAAGAACTAGTTCTTTCCTAATGATCACTTGAAACTGGGGTGAGATGGGTGGTTATATGGAATTCCTAACAACTGTATCCATATTAGAACAATTAGGAGGACTATACGAAGAGGGCAGAAATATTATTTGACTCCAATGGGATGATTTAAAAAAAATTAGGAGTGAGAAAGTGGGATGAATTAGGAAAAGTGCAAAGGGAAAGTTGAATGGGGTAAATTATCTCATATGAAACATATGATAAGATTAGCTTTCCTGGTGCAGGGAAAGCTGGAAAGGGTATAATGGGCAACATTCATTGGAATGGGTTACTTTCATTGGAATTATCTCAGAGGAAAAAACATGTACTCAGATGGGTATAGAAATCTCTTACCCTACAAGGAATGAAAAAGGTAGGGGAATAACAAAGTGGGGTGGTGGTTAGAAGGGAGGGTGGTTTGGGGGAGGCAGTAGATAGAAGCAGAATACTTGTGAGGAAGAAAAGAATGAAAGAAGAGAGAATAATAAACAGAAATAGTATGAAGAGAAACATACCGTAAGTATACCTATGAATGTGAATTACATGAACTTACCCATAAAATGGATAGCAGAGTAGATTCAAAACCCAATTCACCAATATCTTTACAAGATACAGTTGAAGCACAAAGGCACACAGTGTAATGGGAAGAGGCTGGATCAGAATCTACATGCTTCAGATGAAGTTAAAAAAAAGGAGGGGGTAGTGTTTATTATTTCAAAGCCAAAGCTAAAACAGAACTAGTAAAAAGAGATGAGAGAAACTACGTTTTGCTCAAAGACACCATACACGATGAAGTAATTTCAGTTCTAAAACTATGCACCATATAATATGTCATCCAAATACTTAATGGGAAATTTAAAATAGGAAGAAATTAGAAGGTCAAGAGATAAAATAGAATTTTAGAAAAGTTCCACATAATATCCCTTTGAAGAAAATTGAGTGGGAATACGACAGGATATATCTTTTTCTCAGAGGTATGTGTAACCTTCACAAATGATGAGCATTTATTAGGGCATGAAAATCTCACAACCAAATACAGAAAGATTAAAGACATCCTTTTCATAACAGTGCAATAAAAATCACATTCAATCACCCCTGAATGGCCATGGAAACAGATTAAAAATTAATTATGTAAATAATCTAACCGTAAGGAATCAATGGTTCCAAGAATGATCCTTAGCAACAATAATTTCATTAAAGAGAATGACAATAATAACATATGACCAAACTTGTGGGATTCAGTCAAGTAGCGATTAAGGGAATATTGCTATCTCTAGATCTTTACATTAATAAAATAGAGAAAGAGCACATGAATGAATTGGTCGTGCAAGTAAAAAAAGCAGAAACAGAAGAAATAAAGGACCCCCAATTAAACACCGAAATGGAAATCCTGAAAAATCAAAGGAGAAATTAATCAAATCAAAAGTAAGAAAACATTTCAATAATAAAACTGAGTTAGTTTTATGGAGAAAACAATAAAATAAATTATTGGTGAATTTGATTTAAAAAAACACCAAACTAGCAATATCAAAAAGGAAAGGAAAATAGAAATAGTAAAGAATAAGAAAAATTATTTCAAAGAATAGAATATTCCCAAACAATAGAAAAATAAAATAATTTTAGGATCCATTTTGCTCAGTGCTATGACAATAAATCTAGCAATCTTAGTGAAATAGATGAACATTTACAAAAATATAAATTGCCCAGAGGAAACAGAACAAGTAATCTTATCTTAAAAAGAGCAATTGAACAGACCATAAATGAACTTAGTAAGAAAAATTAACCAGGATCAGACAGCCTCCAAATTGAACTGCACCAAACACTTAAAGGACAATTGATTCCAATAGTATAGAAACCATTTCTTTAAACTTAATTAATTAATTAATTGGTGAATTGGGTTTTGAATCTACTCTGCTATCCATTCTATGGGTAAGTTCATGTAATTCACATTCACAAGTGTGCTTACTGTATATTTCCCTTCATATTATTTCTGTTTATCATTCTCTCTTTCATCCTTTTCCTCCTCACAAGTGTTCTGCCTCAGTCTTCTGCCTCCCTCAAACCACCCTCCCTTCTAACCACCACCCCCCATTTTGTTATTCCCCTACCTTTTTCATTCCTTATTGGATAAGAGATTTCTATATCCATCTGAGTATATATGTTTTTTTCCTCTGAGATAATTTCAATGAAAGTAATTCATTCCAATGAGTGTTGCCAATTTAATTAATTTTAAAATTAATTTATTATTTAAATTTAATTTCTTTCAATAGATGAGAAAGGAGACTTACAATATGATATTTACAACAAAAATATGGTTCTGGTACCTATACTCAGGGTTGCTGAGTACGCACAATTGTAACCCTAACTCCTTTGACCTTCTGGACTATCATCCTAAAACCATAGATCCTTTCATGTGGAATCTGCTAAGTTTTGTGTAATCCTGACAGTGACTCTATGATATTCCAATTGTTTATTTTGAGCTTCTGGCAAAATTTTCTCCTTGACTGCAAGCTCTGGAATATAATTATAATTTTCTTATGTGTTTTCATTTTGGAATTTCAGGAGGTGATTGGTGGATTCTTTCAATTTTCATTTTGTTCTATGATTCTAGTACATCAGGGCAGTTTTCCTTGACAGGTTCTTGAAATATGATGTTTAGACTCTTAAAAATGTGTTCATCTTAAACACTAAAACTTACACATGCAATAAGGAAAAAAGAAACAATATAGATTTATATATTAAAACTTAAATACAAAATAAGAAAAAAAAGATGGCCATGTGTATAGCAGAACCTAAGAGAAGATTCAAAACACAATGCGATAAATTTCCATTTCAAAAAAGTCAATATAATTAATACCACACCTTGTTTTCTGAGGTGTACATCTTTCCTTTGCTTCCTTGTGAGTTTTCCTGTTTTCTACTGTGCTGCACTTTCTACTTTGTTCTTTTTGCCTCTAACCCTCCCATTGCTAAGAAGGTTCACATTGAGCACACACACACAGTCATATATGCACACAGTTACATACAATCATACATATATATATATATATATATACACACCAAATATATGTATATATACACATACATACATATATACATACATACATATACTTAGATATCTCTAATCATACTCATATATAGACATATGTATGCATATGCATCTATGAAAGACTCTACCATATTTGTTAGTCCTGTTTCTCTTAGGGTGGTTAATATCTTCCTTCAAAAGTCTGGATATTTTGCTATTTTCTAAGACCACCAACATTTTCTAAAATACAGCTGTATTCCAACTTTATGCTGTCTAGTTATTTTAAATAACCTAAAATAATATGGATTAATATTGTTGACATATAGTGTAATTTCCCTATTTTTCTCTTTTGATTAAATCTATTTTAGCTTTAACTTTGTTAGAAATCAGGATTACTAACTGCAATGTGTACTATTTCATAAATGAAAATGGAAATGCATTGATTTAAGCTGAGTGTCCTTTATGTTCTACTGTGTACATGTACATTTTTTTCTCCAATTTTACCTTAAAATTTCAAATGAATTCAAAAAATGAAAAAGAAAAACAAAAAAGCCAACAGATGCAAAGTAGTCCTCCCACAGCTCCTCAGGAGACTTGACCCAATCCCTGAGACTCTCCACCCAGCATGGAAAAGAGAAAGTGACTTGTTCTTTCTACTTTTCCTTTCTTTCTAAATCCTCCCCCTACCTCTATTCCTCCCCTCCCCCCACCTATTCATAAGACAGAAAAGAAACGGAGCTAAATGGAAGTCCACCTTATCAGGGAATGGAGGAGGAAGAAAAGAAGGGAGAGAAAGAGGGAGGATGGATGAGGGGGGACCAGAATGAGAAAGACAAATGACTCCTTGATTCTCTTCTCATCTGGACTACCTTTCATATGCCCAGTGTGAAACCTCTTGCATTTAATAGAATCAGAATGATCCCCTTTCCCTCCAGTGATCCTCTCTTTCTCTTGTTCAAGTAATTACTACTTTGTCCTACCCTTTAAGATGTGGTACTGCTCCGTCTCCTTCCCTTGCATTTTTGTTCATTCTTTCCTTTCATATCCTTGCCTATTTCATTTTCCAAATGAATTTTATTAGGTTTTTCTTATTTACATTCAAAGTAATAATTTCTGCTTGTGAATTAAAATCTATCTTATATTTACTCACTATTTTCCTTCTCACCCTACCTCATGAGATTGCCTTATCTTCTCCTCTTACCCAGGACAAATTTCTAATTTTAACCACACCTCTAAAAGTCCATACCTCTTGTATTCACTCTCCAATCTAAATCTAGATAACCTTCTAAAACTCACTGCCTCACCCTATACCCCAGTTTTCTCCCCTCTCTACAAGTTCTAAAGTTTACTCAACCTCTTGAAGTATACACAGAGCTTCCTCTTCAACTCTTGTGAAAATTGGGTTCCAATATAAGTAGCCCTCCACTCCCACCTGCTTCCTTTGTATTTGTTCTTCCTTTAATGCCCTCTTTTCATGAGATATTTTTCCCTCTGATCTTTTTCCTAACCCATTTTCTTTCTTAAAATCACCTCTTCCTACACAATGCAGCCCCAACCTTTCTTTCTGGCTTCCTTAGTAAGGATAACAGTTTGAAGAATAGCCCTCCTCCTCTGCTCTTTTTGCTTGTATCTATTCATCTCTTCCCTGTCTTTGTATCCCTTTTTTCTGTCATATTTTTTTTTCTTTTTCATGTCAGGGAATGTCATGGGGCACAGGCTGGAATCAGTGAAGGTCAACATCAATCTGGATGAGCAGGATTAGCTTTCTAGGCCATGCTGAACTTCACTGTGGATGGTCTCAATGAACTCAAGTATGGCCACAAGGGTGAGACAGCCCATCTTCAATTTGTGGGTCTGGAGGGGGAGAGAAAAAGAAGGGGGTGGGAAAGCAGAGAGTTAGTCATGTATTGGTCATCAGACCTGGACTTGTGTGACCACCTTGGTGTCAGACTGCTAAAGATTTTTCCTTTCTGCTCATTTCTACCAAGGCGGGATGGAGAAAGAGGATGGAAGTCACCCACTTGGAAGACACTCAGTACCACAACTTACTTTCTCTCAGCCCCCATTTCCAGCCTCCAGGAAACCCCCAAGGGCTTTAATGGCCCTCCAAGTTAGGCCCCTTTCCACTATGGTCTGCCCTCCCAAGTACAGTGCAACTGTGTCCCCAACTGGGTCAGAATCCTGCTGATTGTTCTGATTTAGAAGAGTGATTCCCTGAGAAAGACATCCTTTTCTTTGAAGGGAGCTCCATTCCAGGCAAGTCCCATCTGCAAAATTCACTTTAAAAAATCCTTTATGATTTATCCTCTCTTTTAATAGATTGTTTCATTTGTCTAGCTCCCCAATTCACTCCCTCCATCCTGTTCCCAACTCTGTAGTCACTAAACCACCCTCCCCCTAAGCTAGGGGACCTCAAATCAGATCTAAATATGAACATCCCTTTCCTCCAGGACATGAGGCTGAGCTGGAGTTGTATATAGAAGATAGGCTACTGCCATCCACTCTAAAATATGCAGCTCCCAGCAACTGAGAATGTTTAGGCAGGGAAAAAGCCTCGAACCCAGCCCCCAGCCCGGTTGGGTTACTGGTTCCTCTCCTGAGAGGGCTGAGGCAGAGCTCAAAAGAGAAGCAAGATGTAGGCCTGCCAGCCACCATGTCTTGAGGCCCAAAGTCCTCAACCAATCCTCTTTCTAGCCATTCCTTCCAAGCAACTGGCTCTCTCTTCCTCTCCTTGTCACATAGATCGACATTCCCAGGCCTAGGTTGAACTCATGGAGTAGTTGTGGGCCACTCAGAAGAACAGAAAATCAAGAGCCCCTTGGGGGAATTAATCACTTAACAGTCACCTACTGAACCTGGTCCGCCTTCACCAGGAAGGGACAAAGATGAGGAAAAAGAAAGGAAAGATGAAAGAAAGGAATTCTGGAAGGAATGAGCCAGAAGGTAGGAAAGAAACAAAGGAAAAAAAAAGACTTTCCCACCCACCAGACATGCTGATACCCTCACAACCACACACACACACACACACACACACACACACACACACACACACACACACACATACTTGGTAGGTAGAGAGTAAGGAAAGGCAACAGGGAACTGACTTGCTACTCCTACAACTGCAGCTGCTGCTCATGCTACTACTACTACTATTACTGACCTCTGGATGGAAATGAAAGCTGAAGGACAGGAAGGAGTCCTGAAGGCCAGGGATAGAACTTGGGTGGGCAGGCTGTTCCCTAGCTTCCAAAACCCATCTGTATAAGGATGTGCCCCAACATCAAACAGTCACACACCCACTGAAGTCTTTGCCAGGTCTTGCTGGGAAGAGTGGCACACAAGAACTAGAAAAAGAAAGAAAAGTAGATTGAAGAATGCCTTGATAGGGGAAGAAGGTCAATTCCCAGTGCCAGTAGGGAAACTTTTCCCACTTTGAGTGGCTGGGAAGGCTAACATAGCAATCAGTCAGGGAGGAAGGAAGACCATTCAGGATGGGATGAGGGAAAGAGGTAGAAAGGAGGGAGAGGAGAGAAGGAAAATAAAGAGAAGACTTCAATACCACAAAGGAATCTGGGTTCTCTGGTTCAGAGAAAGAAGGAGGACGTGGAGATGAACCTTGACAAGCCTGATATCTTCTGAATGTGGTCTTACTGGATAAAAATGTTACTCAGACCTCACCTTTCACATGCTTCTTTCTGTGGTCTGTGTGTGTGTGTGTTTGCATATGTGTGTTCTTGTACTTTGTGCGTTAGGAGGGGGGAGGGGAATAGTTTCCTTCAGACTTAAGTCCTTTCCTGATTCCAAGAGGGAAAAAGAATCATTCAGTTGAAAAATCTTCCTGGTTGAGATGGAGGGTCCAGTGGAGAAATATAAGAAAAATAAAAGGAAGAAGAATTCAATGAAACCAAATGGTCTGGGTTAACTTGCTGATTTGTTTGTTTTTTATTTATTTTGTTTTTTTTAATTTACTTATTTATTTTTAGTTTTTAACATTCATTTACAGAAAATTTTGAGTTCCAAATTTTCTCCTCATCTCTCCCCTCCCACCCTGAAACACCAAGCATTCTGATTCCCCCTTCCACCAATCGGCCCTCCCTTCTAACATCTCTCCCTTCCCTTATCCCCATCTTCTCTTTTGTCCTGTAAGGCAAGATAAATTTCTAGATCCCATTACCTGTATTTCTTATTTCTCAGTTGCATGCAGGAACAATACTCAACATTTGTTCCTAAAACTTTGAGCTCCAACTTCTATTCCTTCCTCCCTCCCCAACCATCTCCACTGAGAAGGCAAGCCATTCAATATAGGCTATGTATTAGTACTGTATTTTATAGTAGTTTTACAAATGACTTCCATAATAGTCATGTTGTGTAAGACTAACTATATTTCCCTCCATACTATCCTGCCCCCCATTTCTTCTATTCTCTCTTTTGACCTTAACCCTCCCCAAGAGTATTTACTTCTAATTGCTCCTTCCCATTTGCCCTCCCTTCCATCATCCCCCAAACCCTGCTTATCCCCTTCTCCCCTACTTTCCTATATTGTAAGATAGGTTTTCATACCAAATTGAGTATGAATGTTATTCCTTCCTTGAACAAGTTGTGATGAGAGTAAGCTTCACTTTTTCCCCTCTCACTTCCCCCCTTTTTCCCTCTATTGAAAAGGCTTTTTCTTGCCTCTTTTATGAGAGATAATTTGCCCCATTCCATTTCTCCCTTTGTCCTCCCAATATATTCCTCTCTCACCCCTTAATTTTATTTTTTTGATATGATCCCTTCCTATTCAACTCACCTTGTACTCTGTCTCTGTCTCTCTCTTTCTGTGTGTGTGTGTGTGTGTGTGTGTGTGTGTGTGTGTGTGTGTATAATGCCACCAACTCCACAGATACTGAGAAAAGTTTCGAGAGTTATAAATATTATCTTTCCACATAGAAATGTAAACAGTTCAACTTTAGTAAATCCTTTATGATTTCTCTTTCCTGTTTACCTTTTCATACTTCTCTTGATTCTTGTGTTTGAAAGTCAAATTTTCTTTCCAGCTCTGGTCTTTTCATCAAGAATGCTTGAAAGCCCTCTATT
>CM053771.1:544173394-544190787 GCA_028658325.1 Potorous gilbertii | reverse complement strand
TTTTTAAATTGTCTCTCCTGGATCACTTTTCCAGGTAAGTTGTTTCTCCAATGAGATATTTCACATTCTCTTCCATTTTTTCATTCTTTTGATTTTGTTTTGTGATTTCTTGGTTTCTCAGAAAGTCATTAGCCTCCACCTGTTCCATTCTATTTTTGAGAAAATTATTTTCTTCAGTGAGCTTTTTCACCTCTTTTTCCACTTGGCTAATTCTGCTTTTGAAAGCATTCCTCTCCTCATTGGCTTTTTGCACCTCTTTTGCCAATTGAATTAGCCTATTTTTCAAGGTGTTATTTTCTTCAGCATTTTTTTTGCATCTCCTTTTTCAAGGTATTGACCTATTTTTCATGCTTTTCTTGCATCTCTCATTTCTCTTCCCAGTTTTTCCTCCACCTGTCTAACTTGATTTTCAAAATCCTTTTTGAGCTCTTCCATGGCCTGAGTCCATTTGATATTTATTTCAGATGTTTGGGATACAGAGGTTTTGCCTCCTATGTCTTTACCTGATGGTAAGCATTGGTCTTCTGCATCAGGGAGGAATGGTGCAATCATCTGCTCCCCAAGGAAATAACCTTCCATGGTCTTATTTTTTTTCCCTTTTCTGAGCATTTTCCCAGCCAGTTACTTGACTTCTGAGAGTCCTCTCTACCCCTACCCTAGGTCTGCCCACCTAGTGCCTGGGGTCTGAGATTCAAATGCTGCTCCCCAGCCTCAGGGCTTTTGGTGACAGGCCTGCTTGCTTTTCAATAGGAGCTTAAATTGTGATGGTTAGGTGGGGGCAGGGGATTTATGCAGAGACCTTCCTTACTATAGCTAATGCCAAGCTCCTGCCTGCTGCTCCAGGAGCCTCTGGCCACCTGCTGCCTCTACTGCTAACTCTGCCGCTGCCTCCCGAGGGGGCCTGAGTCCCGGAGACACACTGCTACCCTCTCAGCCCTTCTCTCTCAGTAACCTGTGAGTCTGTGGGTGGAGGGAGCTTCGTGGCTGCTGGAGATTCCATCCCTGAATCCTGCCCTGATCTGCTTGCTCCTCTAAGTGCTGTGCTCCCAGGGCAGGGCAGGGCTCTGCTTCCGTCTGGTGTGCAATGGACCTTTGGGATTGGTTTTTCTAGGCTTTCTGGAACGGAAATCTCCTTCACTATGTTGCTGTGTGGCTTCCACTGTTCCAGAATTTGTTGGGAGTTCTTTTTAGAGGAAATCCATGGGCTGTGGGTTCAGAGCTAGCATATGTGAGTCTTTCTACTCCACCATCTTAACTCTGCCTGAATTTTCATTTAATGTCCTCATGACTTTTATCTTCTCTGAATTCATGGATCAATCAACAATCATTTATTGAGCTTCAGTAACTGTGTTGGGTACTGAGAAAACAGAAGGGAAAATGGAACAGTCACTATCATTAAGAAGGTTGTATTCTATAGGGGAAAATGACATGAGCGTATATAACCATACACAAAACAAATACAAGGTATATCTTTAGGCAGGGAGAAATGAGTCACTAGGGAGATAAGGAAAGACTTCATAGAGAAAGTTCCACTTAAGATGAGCTTTAAAGGAAGCAAGAAACTCCTATAGGTACAAGGCAGGAGAGAGTGACTTCTGGAATGAGTTTCCATGTGTATTAACACATTCACTTTAAATATTCTAATTACTACTTTTAAAAAGATTTCTTAAGAGGGTAGAGGCAAGTCCTTAAACCAATCTGTCTCACCTGTTCTCTGTCCTGTACTGTTGTTCTCTTCATATATATGATTTATCTTTTTTTTTCATAAAATCTGAAAAAATAAAACCCCACAAATATATTTGGTGTTTTTAGTGTCATTTTAAAAATAAATTTTGTTAGCAGAGGGTATGATTCTTTAGCAATCATAAATAGGACAATGTAACCTATTTGAACTGTTTATTAGTATTTCAACAGCTTATATTAGCTGTGATCTAAAAGAACACAATATGATGGGATTGGATTGGTATAGAAATTCTGCTGGATATGAAGTTGTCCTTCATACCATTTTATGGGAGAAAAATGGGTTTGCCCTAATTGAGGACTCAATCAATTCCAAGAAATTAACAAGAAGTAATAATTCACACTTTTTTATGCTTTAAACTTTACCAATAGTTTCCTTCTGATCAATCCAGTGAGTAGGTAATTTGGATATTACTATTTTCCCATTTGACAGAGGAGGAAATTATAGAAAGGCCTATAAATATGATGTATTTTGCCCATAATCACACATGATTCCATCATTATTATGTGTATTGGAGAGGAGATTACTCCATGGAACAGCATAGGATGGAGAAATTAAATCCCCTAATTCCAAGTACAAAGGTCTTTTAATTGCAATAACTTAAAACAAAGAGAAAAATGAAATGATAGGAAAAATGGTATTGGGGTGAGGGGAGCTGAATTTTAGCCATTTTATACCTTAAAGTCAGAACCCAGCACAGATACGTCAATGTTCTTTACATTGGAAAAGGAGGGAAAGATTGACCCTTTAATGATAGGACTGGCATTTCAATCGAGCGATTGAAGGTCCTACAGAATGTCAGCCAGGGAGATTTAAAAAACAGTTTTGGTGGTGGGGAGCAAGGAATGAAAGGATGACCAGAGACTGGCCATCCATCTCTCTAATCATGTCCTATGTCAGTAGGGAGGGCCACCTCTCTGTGTGGACATGGTAGCAATTAGCAGTGGTGATTTTCTTTCCCTGTGATTTGTAAAGCCTGAGTAATGCAAAATACCTTGGGTAATTTAATAGGCTATCATGGTAGTTATTTTTAGCAGACCTTCTTTAAATTGCTTACCTAAAAATATCAAAACATACAGAAATTCTTCATTTTTTCCCCTGAAATTCTAATGGTATTTTGATACTTCTCTTTTTAGATCTGACATAATTAAAACTAAGTCATGCTCTAAATCAATTACAAGCTGAAGGAGACAAAAGATAATAAAATTTCATGCTGATACCTTATAAGCAGAAAGTAGAAGATTGAGTTTCAATTGTGGATAGATGTAAGGTTGAAGAAGTAATGAAAAATAATCTTAATTATTGTACTTAGAATAAGGCAAATTGCATAGGTTGTTCCTTGAAAATTTTGGTCTAAATATGATGAAAAAGTTGAAAAAGAGCATTGAATAAACATGATTAATGTTTTAGAAGCAAAACAAATGGACCATTCTACTTCATTACAAAGCAGGAATCTTTGCTCTTGAAATTCTATGAAAGTCATCACGATGACTCCCCAAAAGAGATGGAAGAGAGGAAGAAAAAGCCCAGGAAAGGACAACTAAAATATCAAAATAACAGAGGGTCTTCCAGAAAGCAATACACTAAAAATGGGAGACAAACCTAAGAGGATAAGCAATATTAAAAATTAGTACAAATAATACAGGATAAAGAGAGGCAACAGAGTTTAACTCAGAATTAAGAAGACTTTGGTTAAGTCCTACTGACACATGCTATATAAGTGACCCTGGACAAAAATCACTTTACTTCTCAGTGAGTTGAGGCATACAAGTTGCAAAGAAGGTGTCAACCTGAATTGGAAAAGGAATTTTTCTATAACTATAGTTCTATACACAAATGAAATACTATATCCAATCTCTGTCCTTTAATTAAGAATATCACTGATTGGCAAATGAGACTTACTTAAAAAAAATCCACTATGTAGGAGGCAATCAACTATAACCATTTTTGAAGTTTGAAAATACAGAGCCCAATTATTGATCCTTGGAATAGAATACGCTTGCATAATTCCTTGAAAAGGAACCTTTTGAACATGGTATAGAGTTTTAGACCATGCAAAAAGAGCCCAGGTCAATCTATTCAGATCTTTTATATCTGGCACCCATAAAAGTTTCAGAAGCTATGCCCAGAGAAACTCAGAGAAATTAATATTCTCTTGGAAGTGAACAACACAGTCCATCTCCTGGCTTCAGATTTTTTCTCTTGCTGTCCTCTGCACCTGGAGTGCTCTCTTTCCTTACCTCTGCCTACTGATTTCCTTGGCTTCGATTCCCAACTAAAATACAATCTTTTACAGGAAGTCTTTTGCAATTTCTTTTAATGCTAATGCTTTTCTTCTGTAAATCATTTCCTATTTATCCTATATATAGCTTGTTTGTATATATTTATTTTCCTATCCTATCCCCCATTGTGAGTTCCTTGAGGGCATAAACAATCTTTTGCCACTTTCTGTATTCTGAGCACTTAGAACTGTGACTTACCTTCAATGAGTGTTTATTGATTGAGGTGGTTATACTTTAGAACTAAGGATACAACAGCAGAGGAAAGTTGACTTGGCTGTACTCTAAACTCTGCTGAAGGAAGTTAGGAGAAAGAAGTAGGTATATTTTGAGTTACATTCTAATATGAATCCAAAATCCCTGTTTTCAGAACACTGTGATGGCTGAAAATGTCACTTTGACAACTGAGTTTATCCTCACTGGATTTACAGATCATCAAGAACTGAAGATTCTTCTATTCATACTTTTCCTTATAATCTACCTGATAACCATAATAGGCAACCTTGGACTGGTGATATTAATTTCTGTTGAACCTCAACTACACTCACCTATGTATTTGTTTCTTGGTAACCTGGCATTCATGGATGCTTTTAATTCATGTGCTATTACTCCTAAGATGTTAATGAACTTTTTTTCTAAGGATAGAATGATTTCCCTTCATGAATGTATGGTACAATTTTATTGTCTTTGCTTAGCTGAAACTTCAGCCTGTTTTCTCTTGGCAGTCATGGCATATGACCGCTATGTGGCGATTTGTAACCCACTTCACTATCCCATCATGATGTCAAAGAAACTCTGCATCAAGATGATCACTGGATCACTCGTAGCTGGCAACCTACATCCCATGATTCATGTTGGTTTTCTATTCAGATTAACTTTCTGTAAGTCACATCAAATCAATCATTTTTTTTGTGATGTTCTTCCTTTATACCGACTCTCTTGTACTGACCCTTATATTAATGAATTGATGATATTCATCTTCTCAGGTTCAATTCAAGTCTTCACTATAGGAGTTGTCTTATTGTCTTATCTTTACATCCTTTTTACTATCTATAGGATGAAATCAAAGGAGGGACGAGGCAAAGCCTTTTCCACCTGTGCATCCCATTTTGTATCTGTCTCAATATTCTATGGTTCTCTTCTCATCATGTATATTCGGCCAGGGGCAGTTGATGAAGGAGCCATAGACATACCCGTGGCCATTTTTTATACCATAGTAATCCCCTTTTTAAATCCTTTTATTTATAGCCTGAGAAACAAGGATGTAATTAGTGTCCTGAGAAAAATTATGGAGAAAAAAATCTCGGGGGGATTTGGAACAAAATTTGTACGTTGAGGTTCCTTGGTTTGAATATGGTTAAGCTTTTCATAAAAAAAAGTTATCTCAAAAGTGGAAGAGAAATACTTTGGATAGCACCAACTTAGAAAAGTATAAAGTCTAACTGAGAAGGTAATTAATGAATTGTGAAGTTTGGGATTAGGGTACTATTTCTAATCCTACAAACAAGACCATTTTCAAAATGGATATTGTCAGAGATTTAATCATCAAAAAACTCAAGAAGTTAACACCTTATCAGAGGTAAATTTACAAAAGAGGAATCTGTTGAATATTATTAATAATACCTTGGAACTATACCACTGTAGGGGGTATTCTGTAGGAAATGTAAAGGAAGATATGCCAGCATTAAGGAATAGGAGTTCATTGTGTACAAATTGCAAATTTTCTTTTCATTCCAAGACTCCCTTGAGTATCAGATGGATGATGGGAATATAAAATAAAGAACTACTGGAAAACAATACAACCAGATTAAGAAAAAGCAAGCAAAATCCTCCAAAAAAATCCACACCCCACAACGAATCTCTCAAAAATATCCTTGAATGAATGATATGACTTCAGCATGATCGCTCCTTGCTTAGCGTAGACTGTTCTGCATCACTGTTTGGTTCTGAACTGGAAATTTTCTGAAGTGATTGCTTTAGAAAGTAGATTTACACAGAAAATGCTTATTACATCATAAAAGTCATCCCAAACCTTGTTGTTCTATGATGACAGTTGCCTCACAAGTATCATCATATCACTATTAACAAATTAATCTTGTAATGATAATTCATCACTCTTGCTTAAATGATGCTGTTTGTATTGAAAATATTATTTCTCCTCCATTTTACATGAACTAAGTGAATTGCTAATGAAGTAAGACAAGATTATTATTGAATTAGTCAAAAAGTTAAAGAAAAATTTTCCCCAAATGGTGTTATTTGTCTGCTTGGTGAATAAAAAAAGTAAAACTGTGTGATGTCTTAGAATTCAGGGTAAATTATTTTATTGATGGACTTATTGACAGCATAAGATTCTCATCTTATATCAAAATTTCATTTATAGTAGTAGCTACAAATTTGTAGCATTTACCTCAGAAACTTTGATACAATAAATATTCTTGTTTTACTACTGTTCTTGCTGCTGCGAGGAATACAAAAAATGTCCTAAAGACATAGTTCCTTACTTGAAATGACTAAGAGTGAAATGAACACATGCAGAAAAACCAAAACTTAACAGTATACAGTATGATGGAACATTAGATTATATGGTTCAAGTATTTTATAGGAGCGAAAATGACAAAGAAATCGATGAACACAAGGGTAATTATGGGGAACTTTATAAAATATATTAAATCAGGTCTTGAAAAATGAGCAGGATTTGAACAGGGAAGACTGACAGAAGTACTTCAAGCAAGAATAATAGACTAAGTGAAGGAATGAGCAAGAGTTTTCAACAAGCTTTGTAAGCCACTGAGGAAAGAAACTTGATTGAAGAAGAGGTATGTACCAGGCAGCCATAAGTTTGGTTAAGTACGGTAGACCAATTACTTGAGGACCTTGATGGCTTGCCTGAGGAACTTAGATTTTATTCTGTAGAAGATAGGGAGCCACTGAAGTTTATTGAGTAGTGCTGTACAATGGGAAAGCAACCACAATAAAAACAACATTTTAGAAAAGTTAATTTGATGGCAGAGTAAATCATTCCCTGAAGTCATGGATTCTGGTGTAGATACTTTTGCAGTAATCCTGTCATAAGATAATGAGAACTAGAACAAAATGGTGTGATGGAAGAATATGGGACTGCTTTTGGAAGAAAAGTGATTCAGGGAAAGGGGCAGAAGAGGAAGAAATCATAAGTTGTAAAAATTAGGTGAAATGGTGGTTATTGTTGTTGTGTGAAACAGCAGCACTGAAAATACAAGGTTCTTTAGAAGAAAGATTTTCTTCCCCCTGAGAAGATGAGTTCATTCATACATTGACTCAGTTTAAGATGTATTCATTTTTTAGTGACAGTATTACAGGGGAAAATGTCCAATTGGTATTTAGAGATTGGGGGCTGGAAGTTGAGTGAGAAGTCATAAATTGCAGTGATGATGAGTCAGTAAGTCACTCAAATGAAAGTCTTAGTTGAACTAATAAAAAATGAATAAGTTCTGCAAAAGAGAGGAGAGAGACCCAGAACAGAAAAGCATGAACCATAACTTCAGAAATGGCCACATTTCTTTATAAACATATTTCTGTATAAATAAGAGTCACTGAAGGAGATAGCTTACCACAGTCCAACGGGCCTGAAGCAAGAGATTATAGTGCTAGGTTTTCACACTACTTTAGCCACTAATAAGCCAAAGAAAAATAAGGTTGAACGTAAAAAGAGATAAAATTATTTTAATCTTTAATATTCTATGTTCTAGTTGTTTCAGTGAAATGAATGATGAGAAAATGGAGGCAGTAGAGAGAATATTTGTTTCAATATGTTTATAAGTGAAAGGAAGAAGAAAGAAATGCATTAAGATTAAGGGATAGGGTCAAACAAAGTTTTTTTATGTAAAATAAAGAAGGCAACTGGATATCTGAATTTCCAGATGATGGGAATGAATCCATTATCAATCCACGAAGATTCTCAAAGAAGCAACAATGAAGCCTCCTTCCTCCCAGCAGAAAGGTGCAGTGCTGTTAGGGAAGAATGTTGTAAATGGTGTAAGCTATGTTCTGTGCATCAGATGTTTTTGATTGTTTTCCTGTCACAGGGAAATTTCACTGGTGCCAAGAGAAAGGAAGAAAAGGGCTATGCCCCCAGAAATGACAGTGATATAAAAAACAAAAGGCATCAATAAAAATGCATTTATTTTTCCAAGGAACCAGTTAAACCAGTTGTGCCTGACAAACCTAACTTCCTTTTTGGACTATAAATATAGTTAACCTAGATTTTTGTAGCATGTTTGCTACTTTATGCCATTCTTGTGGAAAAGATGAAAAGAAGTAACCCAGATTATGGTACAATTAAATAAATATTTATCCATTTGTGAATAACCTGGTTCTACTTGGCATCAGAGGGGCAAAAACCAGGAACAAAACTAGGAAGAAGTCAGAAAGAGGCAAACTTATTATGGGCATGAAAATGCTTGCTACACATCCCTGTTACTCATCTTGTTCCCTCTGCACCAATCATCACCACCAGTCCCTCATAGTCTCTTGTCTGAATCAGACAAATTATGGTTGAACATATACATATACACACAGAAATTGAACGTGAAATATATTAAGCTCAACAGGGAAAAAGAGAGAGAGAGAATCATGAAGGGTGTTAAAAGGGAGGCCAGAGATGAGGAGGGAACAGTCAAAAGCAAAACAAGCTTCAGCTTCTCTAATTTCTTTCTGTGATCTAAGTCACATAGCCATTTGGACTTTATTGTAGTATATACAAAGAGAGAGATCAAACAATCCAAGCTCTGACATTCTATATTCTAAGGGCCTCCCAAGCCCCGACATTCCCTGTCCTAAGACTCTCCCAACTCTGGGACCTTTGCTCCAAGTTTTTTTTTTTTTTAATATTAAAGGAGCCATCCCTTGAGTAACTATTTAAAGAAGCCTATTTATTGAATGTGTGTATCTCACTCAAAGTGAGAATGTGATAAGTCCTTAACCTGAAAGGACTAGGGTCTCCCATTGTGCCCTGGGCCATCTCCAGTTGATCTGAAAAATATTAGGCCACTGGACCCAGATGACTCAGGAGAGGAAAGTGAGGTTGGTGACTTTGTACAGCCCTCCCTCATTCAAATCCAAGTCAACTGCAAGTCATGTCATCCTCTTGACGTCATGGTCCTCTTTGAGAATGAAGGACAAACACAACAATTACAAAAATGTACAAACATTCCTTAGGTTTTTATTATGTGCCTGATACCATGGTAAGTTATGGGGATACATAGATAAAAATGAGAGTACACACAGACATATCACATGTATGCTATAAATATAGACATGTATACATGTACCCATAATGTGCACATATGTGTATACATTGTACATTGTACAATGTATCTATTGTATATACACTTCTTTGTATCTATTATATATACACTTCTTAAATGTGCACTTCTCTGCATGCTATGACTTTTTAGAGCCAAATGTGAGAGTTAGACACCAAAGAAACAGCCCTGAAAAAATTACTTGGCAAGTCCTTGCACTAGGGGTGCTAGTCCTCCTGGCTATACTCTGGTAAAATTACCTGGACAGAACTGACTGAACCAGGTTGAAGGTAACCCAGAGGCCTCACACTCATCAGAGAGTTACGTGGATGTCTGCCCCAAGCATGTAAAGACTTCCCCTGGCACAACGGGAAAATGAGAGCAACTTGTTCCAATGGTCATGAAGGTGGTTGAAGCAGGCACTGTGGAGTACTTAGATAGTATTCACATATGCCAAGGACATCCACTGCATCCAAGGCCATCACCAGTTGTCTCACTTTTGTTTTGCACTGTACTTTGATGACTCAGGAAGAGAGTGAGACTGATGATTTTGTGTAACTTTGCATCACTTAAATCCAACTCACGTGCAAGTCAAAACATTACCCATGATGCCGTTGGCCCACTTTGAAGATGAAGGATGAATAACATGTGTGTTTATATATATATGTGTGTGTGTGTGTGTGTGTGTGTGTGTGTGTATGAGTGTAGATTATATATCTAAAACCAGACTTGTGTTTCCATCAGGGTATGGAACTCCTGGAAATGGAAACTCCTATCAATGCATATTGGTACCTTCTCTTCAACTTATAGTCTGAGAGCATTGTTTGAGAAGTTAAGTGACTTGTTGAAGGTCATGTAGCCAATATAGTGTAGAGACAAAAGCTGAATTCAGGTCTTTCTAGTTCCAAGGTTGACTCTCCATCCACTGGGTTACAATGTCTCCCTAAATAAACATATAGGCAACAAATATAAATTGAATGCAAGATAGTTTAGGGAGAGTATTGTCAACTGGTAGAAGGATTTCATGTAGAATGGGAATTGAACATGTGACTCCCTTATTTGACCAATTCTAATGGCTTCCTATTGCCTTCAGGATAAATATAAACTCCCCTCTTTAGCTTGTAAGACTTTACACAACCTTGGTCTGCTCTATCTTTTCAGTCTTGTTGGACATTATTTCTCCTCTTGTAGGTCACAACCAAACTGACCACACCTCTGGTCTTTACCTATGACACTCCACCTTGTTCTGTGCCTTTGCACTGCTTTTTCCTCATGCCTAAAATACCTGCTCTCCTAACCTCCACCTCATCAAGCCTTACTCATCCTTTAAGATGCAATTGGCATGCTAACTTTTGCATGATGTGTTTACTGATCCCCTAATTGCTGTACTCTCCCTCCCAAACTGCCTTCTTTAACGACTTTATGTATTTGTATTTATTATCTTTATACAATACACGTTTTTATATATGCCCATTGTCTCCCTTATTAGAATGTAAGCTCATTTTGAGTGTGGTTTGTTCATTCTTTGTACTTACAGGTTTTCCTCACTCACCCTTAGGCCCCAGCACCTAGTGCAGTGCTGGGCACATAGTAGGTATAATAATTCTTGATTACTTGAGGGTAGCACTTGAGCTGAGTCTTGAAGGAAGATGATGTGATAGTAAAGAAAGAGAATTTCACTTAAGGAATATTTACAATGGAACAGAGGTGAGAGTTGTTTTGTTCCACATTAGGAACCTCAAGGATGTCAAGTTTAAACATTCTGGAGAGGGAAAATATTAAAAAAGAGAGAAATGCCCACTCAGGCATCATAAAAGAATCAAATTCTACAGCACAAAGTGGTTGGCAAAGTGTGGTCCAGGAGCCAAGTCCAGCTGTTGCCTGCTTTCATACTGCCCACAATAGAAAAAAATAACTCAAGGGCTGTTAAAATAAATAGGTGATGAGTTGTATTTGGTCCCTGGGTCATATTTTGCCCAGTTCTGCTTTAGATGACTGCTAGATAGACATTAATTTGCTTATGAGATTTGATATATGTCAAACTAAAATTCATGTCTAGAGACTGTAACTAAGGAAGTTCTTTCTAACTCATGTCTATTTATAGACATTTGCTGTTTTGATAGTAAGAGGGTGGCACTATGCTTTTTGAGCAGATGCTCACTAAACATGATGGATGAATGAAAGAATAAATCTTACAGAGTTAAGTGACTTCTAAGACTATCCAGTGAGGACATAGCCATCATTTTTAAGCTTAGACAAAAAGGGAGAAGTTACATATATTACAGAAAAGAGACCACTAGTTATTCTAAGGACTTACTTAACCCAACTCCTCCTCTTTCTCACCCAATTCCCAATAAATATTCAATGGGCATGATTACATAATAATGCAATAATATTTGGGTTAAGGGAAGGAGGAGTTTATGAGATTTCTGTAGCCCCAAAGTGATATTCACAGCTGCTGTCAGCCATGAATATGCCTGAGCAATTCTGAATCTTGAAATACAAACAGACTCTCCACATGGAAGACAGAAGCCAAACATTTATTCAAACAACAGAAAACTGAATCCCAACATGAGAAAGCCAAATTCACCATAGCAAAAAAGAAATCTATACACCGTCTCAATGCAAGAGGCAACACTATCCCCAAGTCTCCCCCCCACAAATCAGCTCCCTTAAACAAAATCACAAATAAGCTCTCCCACTCACACTAGCTGCTGTCTTTTCCAACTCTGGTTCCTCTTCAACTAACTTGCTCTCAGTTCTGCTCTAACTCCAGCCCTTCCTGTTCCAGGTGACTTGGCCCGTGACTCAGAATTTCATGTGACTTAAGTAAATCACATGGACTTATTAATTGATAAGAAGGATCATAACATTAAGAAACCAAATTCCATTAACAATAAACAAAAATACATTATCAATACAATGTCTCATCATTCTAGAGGGTTAACCTGTACAAATTCTGATTATCTTGAGTTGGATAAGAATGGAGAATAAGTCATGTTGCAGAGGGGCTGAGCAGTGGAAGTCATATTCTGGATCCACACTATCCAGAATATAATGGAAGACAGGACACAACCGGAGGATGATAGTACGGTTTGCTTGAATCTGTTCTGTTGCTTTCTATTTCCATCTAATGTCTCAAGAATATTAGATCCATTATGGTGATGCTAAATAAAGTTTACTAAAACAAAATGTAATTAGTTCCAGCAAGATGGCAGTGTGAAAGTCTTAGTCAAACCCAGTTTTCTCTGCAGGGATTCTTAGCCTGCGGTCCATTGATTTATTTTTGAAAAATATTGATAATGCCTTTCAATAAAATTAGTTTCCTTTATAGTCCCATGTATTTTGTTTTATGCTTTTAGAAACATCATTGTGTGAAGAGGCCTATAGGCTTCAGTAGATTGTCAAAACATTAAGAATTTCTGTTCTAGGACAACATTGAGGAACAATGGGAAATAGTGTAAGAGGAATCAGAAAAGCAACAAGCAGGATATACAAGCTAAAAGGAGGTAATGCTTACTGAAGGGCAGAGACAGAGAAACACACACACACACACACACACACACACACATCAACACACGGGAAGATAGAAACACGGAACTGGACTCAGAGACTCAAATGCAGACAGACACACAAAGACAGAGATAAAGAAACAAAGAGACAGATAAATCCATAGAGAAAGAGATAGAAAGACAGATACTGAAAGAGAACCTAAAAAATCACAAGAAAACATGCAGAGATAGAGACTGAAAGAGAGAGACAAAGTGAGACAGAGGCACTAAGAGAAACAGAGACAGACAGACATGCACAGAGAAAGACAGACCAAGAGGTAGAAACAGATACAGAGATGGACATAGAGAGACTGAGGGACAGATGAAAACAGATACTGAGTGAGAGGTGGAGATAAAAACTGAAAAAGGGGGGGGGGTAGAGGATGCAAACACATACACATACATAATAAAAGACCAATATTAAGGTAGTTTGTGTGTTTTTTTTCCTTCTGCCTCCCCATCCCCCCTGTGAGAGGGAGCAGAACATAGATAAAAAGATTCATGCTAATCCACTTGATCCATAGTTTCTTTCATCTGGATGCCCCATCCAGTTGTCCTGATTTATACTTTGCCATTGGACCCAGATGACTCTGGAGGAGAAATGGTGGTGAAGAAGAGGCAGGTGACTTTGTTCAGCCTTCCATCACTTAAATCCAGCTCACTTGCAAGACATGGCACCACCTTCTTGAGGCCACAGTCCTCTTGGAGAAGGAAGGACACAAACAACAACTTGGATGGGAGAAGAGCCTCCATCGGCTCAGGATTTACAGATGGGAAGAGGATAACAAAGTGTCCTCCAGTAATGGCATCCTTAGGATTAGACAGGGGTAATGGTGGTGGAGGGTGGGAAATATACAGATATTAGGATATGATTCCAGTTCAGATAGAACTACAGAAAGGTACAGAGCATATATATCAGTATCCCAAACCTAGTTTCCCT
This sequence comes from Potorous gilbertii, assembly GCA_028658325.1. NCBI lineage: Eukaryota > Metazoa > Chordata > Mammalia > Diprotodontia > Potoroidae > Potorous > Potorous gilbertii. The sequence goes on along the minus strand of CM053771.1, from coordinate 544,176,991 downwards.
GCTGAGAGCTAAAATGTCCTCTTTAGTTCTCTAAACACAGCTTGGTGGAAGAGACAGGGCTAAAAAAATGGTCAGCCAAGTCTGTTTACATACTCTAAGCTGAGAGTTGAGAAATCAGTGTGACCACATAGGGGTATCCTGTCCTACATTGGAATCTACACTGAGGGACCAGAAAGTGTAGCAATGACTTAAACAAGTGTAAAGCGAATATAGAAAGTGTCAAAATATTTTGTAGATTACCCAGGTTTCCAGTTCTAAGGCCCAGCAAGCAGGCTGTACACTGATCTTGGCATAACAAGAATCCTTTGCACTCTAAAATGATCTCACTCTCTGGCAAAGTGTATGGCTTGGACCAGCACCAGGTGTTCACTAAGGGATTTAGCTCCCCCTATTTCCCAGGGCTATCCATGATATATTCACAATCCCTATTCCTTGTCACTGACAGATATTTTCCTCCTGTTCCCATCATAGAACTTTGGTTCTGTATACCACAGAGCAATCATGACCTCTAAGACTTGGGACACTATTGTTCCCACAGGACCCATGGGAACTTCAGGGGTGGAGGATTTTCTTGCATGCAAGTTGGTTTCCTCACTGTGAAATAAATTATACCACTACTTTGTGTCCTGACACACTTTCCTCTAACCTCTTCTGGTCAGTCCTGGCCATTCCCAGATTAGCAACCAGTCCAGGATGGACTGCATTCAAAATTCTGTTGACAAAAGAAACAACAAAGAGATTTTTTCTATCCAACAATGGAAAAGGCCAAAGATATGAACCAACAGAAGACAATTATTCATACCACAAAGATACACAGTTAATTAAGTGAATCCCAAAATAAAATTCTAGAAGTTCAAATTCCATAAGAATGTCAAGAAAAAACCCAGGAAAAAAAGTATGCATTTAGTCAAGAAAACCCCAAATATTGATGGATGCAATAAAAGAAGAAAGGAAGTAAAAGAAAAAGAAAGGAATTAGAGCTTTTGGAATAGATCTTGGAGAAAGTTTAGAATAAAAGAGCTAGAAAACCTTACTCAAACCGTGCACACTCTGACCAACAAAATGGAGTGAAAAAAGCACAATAATTTATTGAGATAAGAATTATTGAAGAAAATCAAAAGAATGAAAAATTAAACCACTATTAACCAAACAATTATCTCTATTCCAGAGGCTGCTTTCTCACTCCAGCAATGGCTCCACAACCCTTGCTTCATTCTCTGATTAATGACTTCCTTCCTGAGGTTCCCTTTGTGAAAACACTCACAATAGTCATAGTGATTTCCTCAAACTTGGGCCAGTTTATGCCACTCCAGATGGCACCTCTCTCCCTTTTCAGCACAATGTATAAGTACAAGAATATGTGTGTGTGCGTGTGTGTGTGTATGTATGTATGCATATATGTACATACACTCAAACAATGCATATATATGCATGTGTGCATATACATCTCTATATGCTCCCCACTAGAATATTAACTTTTTAGGAGCAGGTAGTGGGGGCAGAGAGAAGATGGTGGAGTAGAAAGAAGTACATATTTTACTTCTTCCCCCACAGTCCATAAAATACCTGTAAAGAATCATTCTCAACAAATTCAAGAGCAGCAGAAGTCACAGAATGATGGAGTGGAGGTGATTTCCAGCTCAGGTTCACCTGGAAGGCCAACAGGAATAGTGTATCACACTAGATTCAGAGTGAAGCCCAACCCACTCTTGACCAAGGCACACTGAAAGGAGGACCAGAACAGGTTTCAAGGATGGAATCCCCAGGAGCCACAGTGGCAGTTCACAGATCCCTCAACCCACAGGCAACAAAGGTCAGTGAGAGGGTTTTTTCACTTGGCTGAGAAGGGGTCTCCCCATAGATCTGGCTCTAGGCAGCAGTGGCAGCAGAGGTGGCTCCCACAGTAGGCAGCAGACCACATCCATTGTTGGAGACCTCATCATAAAGCCCTTGGGGGAACTGACAAGCTGATCTGAACCTCAGCCCTGAGTGGTGATCCTGCCTCCACCTAAAGCTCCTGGGAGAAGTGAGCAGCCGATTTGAATCTCCATGCTGGCATGGTGGAACTCAAAGCAAGATAGATGTGCAGATAAAATTCTACTACTCGCATATTCTTCCACAAAAATTTTCTGGTTGCTCCGAGATTAGTGCGCCACCTTGGAGGAACTGAGATCTTACAGGTCCCCAGAGTACACCCTTCTCTTGACAAAGAACCCGTAAGTCAAGTAATTGGTAGGGAAAATGTCCAAAAAGGGGAAAAATAAGACTATAGAAGATTACTTTCTTGGTGAAAAAAACGTATCTTCTCCCATTCTTTCGGGTGAGGAAGAAAAATTCTTGCCATCAGGAAAAGACATAAAAGTCAAAGGTTCTGTATCCCAAACATCCAAAACAAATATTCAATGGTCTTAGGCCATGGAAGAGCTCAAAAAAGATTTTGAAAATCAAATAAGAGAGGTGAGGAAAAATCGGGAAGAGAAATGAGAGAGATGCAAGAATATCATGAAAAGTGAGTCAACAGCTTGCTAAAGGAGACCCAAAAACCTGTTTAAAAATAGGCTAACTCAATTGGCAAAAGAGTTTCAAAAAGCCAATAAGGAGAAGAATGCTTTAAAAAGCAGAATTAGCCAAATGGAAAAAAGGGATCTCAAGAGCTCATTGAACAAAATGGTTCTTTAAAAATTATAATGGAACAGATGGAAGCTAATGACTTTATGAAAAACGAAGAAATCCCAAAACAAAACCAAAAGAATAAAAAAGGGAATATAACATGAAATATCACGTTGCAAGAAGAGCTGTCCTGGAAGATGGATCCAGGAGAGACAATTTGGAAATTGCAGAACTACTTGAAAGCCATTATCTAGGAAGGAGCATGGACATCAACTTTCATGGAGTTGCCAAGGATGGCTGCCCTGATACTCTAGAACCAGAGGGAAGAATAAATATAGAAGGAATCCACTGATCACCTCCTGAAGGTGATCTTGAAGGATAAATTCCTAGGAACATTTCAACCTACTTCCAGAGTTGCCAGATGAAGGAGAAAATGTTGCAACCAGCTAGAAAGAAATAATTTGAGTATTGTGGAGGTACAATCAGGATAACACAAGATCTGGAATCTTCTACATTAAGGAATCAAAGGATGTGGAATATGATATTCCAGCAGTCAAAGGAACTAGGATTGGAGCCAAGAATCACCTACCCAACAAAACTGAGTGTAACAGTTCAAGGGAAAAAATACCCTTTCAATGGAATAGAGGTCAATAATTCTTAAACTTTCTCTCCTGGATCAATTTTCAAGGTCGGTAGTTTTTCCACTTAGATATTTTACATTTTCTTCTAAGTTTTCATTCTTTAAATTTCATTTGACTGATTCTTGATGTCTCAGAGTCATTACCTTCTACTTGACCATTTCTAATTTCTATCCAATTGTTTTCTTCCGTTAAGTTTGCATCTCCTTTTCCATCTGTCCAATTATTCCTTTTAGGGAATTGTTTTCTCCAGTTAGTTTTTGTACTTCCTTTTCCATTTGTTCAATTTTCCTTTTTAAAGAGCTGCTGTCTTCAGTGAATTCTTTTTTTATATTTTTAAAATCATTGG
>CM053771.1:544149058-544172894 GCA_028658325.1 Potorous gilbertii | reverse complement strand
AAATTATAGAAGACTTCCTTGAAATGATTCAGCTAGACCTTGAAAAAGAAGGCAGATTTAGATAGGCAGAGAATACCAAGCAAGGGGGAGCATTTAAACTATAAATATGAAGATATTAACCCACTTTTGCCTGCCTATTCTATGTGACTATAATCCATGTCTTCCCATAAGTTTATCACAGGGGATACCCCAACATTCTGGAGAACCTTCACGCCTGCTCAGTAGAAAGCATTCCTTTGATGTCAGAAAAACAACAACGTAGAAGACCTTCGGAAGATCAATCAAATAATGCAGATTCTCGATCACAAAGCAGGGAAGCTGAGACTTTATCCAGTGCACAATGGGAAGTATTGGGACATTTTTCAGCTGGATTAGAGTGTTTTCAACCGTAATATAATGAGAGCAAAGAAGTGTTTTAGAAAAATTAATCTGGTGTCAATGAAAAGTCTAGATTGCTTGGGAAAGGCCTGGAGGTCACTCGGGAGGTGACCAGAGCAAAACAAGGTATTTCGGGACAGAAATGAAGAGATGCAATAAAGTTCTAAAGGGAATAGTTGATGGGGCATAGGGATGCATTACACTTCTGAGATGAAACAAATAAGGAGATAGCTCCAAGTTTTCATGTCTAGGTTTCTTGAAGAATGATATTGGAAAGAAAAGATAAAGAATAGTTAAACTGAATAATCATCACCTCTATGCTGATGACTTTCAACCTATTTATCCAGTCTTAACCTGCCTGCTGATCTCTAGTCTCACCTCTTCAACTTTCTATTGGACATCTTAAATTGGATATCCCATGGACACCTTAAACTCAACATGTACAAACAGAATTAATTATCTTCTCCCTTTGCCCATGCGAATTCTCCTTTCTTCCTAACTTCCCTATAATTGTTCAGATTACTACCATCCTCCCAAATTCTCAGGCTCACAGCATAGGAATCATCCTAAATTCCTCACTCACTGTCACTCTCTATATCCAATGTTGCTGTATATTTTCCCTTCATTCTATCTCTAGCATATGGACTTTTCTCTCCTCTGACACTGTTACCATCTCTAGTGCAGACTCCCATCACCTCATGCCTTCCTTACTGCAATAGTCTGATTGTGGGTCTGCCTATCTCAAATCTCTCCCCATTCTAATGCTGACCTTCAGTTCAGTTGCTAAAGTGATTTTTTTTTTAAATTACAGAATCCATCATGTTTCTCCTCCAAAACCTCCAAAACCTCCACACACATATATAGATATACATAATAAATTCCAGGATTTCCTTTTTGCTTCCAGGATCAAATACAAAATGCTCTGACGGGCATTCATAATTTAGCTCCCTTCCACATTTCCAGTCTCCTTATACCATACTCTCTGCCATATTCTCTGATTCAATGACAATGGCCTTCTGGATGCTCCATGAACGAGAAACCTCATCTCTCAGTTATTGACTTTCTCTCTGACTGATCCCCTTATCTGGAATCTTTTCCCCCCTCAGTTCCATCTGCTGCTTTCCCAGGCTTCTTTTAAGCCCTAAGTTAAATTTCATTTTTTACTAGAAACCTTCACTAATCTCTTTTACTTCTAGTGCCTTTCCTTTACTAATGATTTCGTATTTATTCAGGCTGTGGTTTGCTTTGTATATATCTGTTAGCACTGTCTTCCCCCTTTAGAGTGTAAACTCCTTGAGACAGTCCTTGAGGAACTGTCTTTTTCTTCTTTTCATATCTCCAGTCCTTTGCACATTACCTGGCATATAGTAGGCACTTAACATATGTTTACTGATTGATTGAAATTTATGTGTTTTTATTTTATCTATGTACTGTACTTATTTACCTTTAAAAATATGGTATCTCCAAAGCAGAATGTAAGCTCCTTTGAGGGCAAGAACTGATTAGTTTTTCTTTGGCTCCTTAGAATATAGCACAATCTTAGGCACACAGTAGATACTTAAATTATTTTTGGTTGTTTGACTCAAACTTGGGTAGCAGGTCAGAATTAGTGAAACATATGAAGCTTTTCCAATTAAAAGAATAATTTGAGTCAGAAAAATCAGCAAGTTATGTAAGGGTTAGAATAGAGAAAAGCACAGAAGACCAAGTCTTCACTTCATAATATTCTCATAGTTACATGGGGGTTGGGGTGAAGAGTCATTGTATGAGTCAGAATCAGAGGAACAGTCAGTATCAAGTAATGTAAAAAGCATAGGACCAGAAGTGAGATGACCTGAATTTCCATGCTGGTTCTGTCATTAACCAGCTTTGTGACCTAGTACAATTCACTTAACATCTCTATGCCTTAGTTTTTCTATATGTAAAATGAATAGGTTTTACAAAATAAGGCATGTTTTTTGTTTCCAGCTCCAAAATTGTATTTATGAGCTCACAGATCACTTGGAAAATAACAGAGGTTGTAGAAACATGAGTATTGAGCAAACAGAGGCAACAGATAAAGAAGTTTAGTAGTGAAAGGAAATGAATCAAAGTAGGTTAATGGGTCAAGCAAATGATTCGATCAAGGTAAAGACTATGGTCTGATGCAATTTGAGGACCAAGAGAATAAATCCATGGAAAGGAAAAGAGTGAAATGCTAAGTTTGGAACCAAGGCCTCTTAGATTTGGGGAAATACAGTACTGTATGACCAAACAGGAAATAACAATGCCTTGAGTGATAAAAAAAATCAAACGTTTCCAAAATTTTCTTTACAAGGGCTAGTAATGTAAAAGATTCCTCATTTTTATGTTCTTAGCCATTCTAGTGCTTCCTTTCATTTCATGGGATGTCTGATGCATTCATATTTACAGTTATAATATTTGGACTTATTTTCCTCCAATAATTTCTTTCACTGTATCCCTCTTCTCCTTTGTTCAGCATTTTATCTCTGTACTTAGTTTGCTCGCACTACTTTTCTATATCTATTTCCAAAGACTGTCCCCATATATCATTCCTTTTGCCTAGTTTACCTCTTGTTCTTGGAATTTACTAATATTGTTTATTAATTAATTTTATTGCCTATTTATTTCTCTCTCTCTTTATCCTTTCTTGTTCCCCATACCTTTAAATGAGTAGTTCAAATTCTTCCCTCTTTTTCTTCACTATAATCTACAATATTTTAGTAACTTTGATTTACTGTGGTATTTTCTGTGTTTTGTCCTCCTCATTATTTCTCTTAATCTGTAGTCTCTTCTAAACTACTTGGTTTGAGCTCTTTCAATTTCCACCTATTCCTTTGTTGATTCAGTTTTTCCTTTTTTTATACCTTACTCTTAGAAAGAACAAGAATAGGAAAAATGTCAGATGAAAGCAGCTCCATGTAGGAAAAATTACTCTGTGTCCCAAATCACAGGTCCCAGCCTCTCTCCTACTCTCATCATGACCAATCTCCATCTCAAAAGCCTTGCCATCTCTCGCTTTATGTTCCTACACCAACACTCTGTATTCTAGATGTCTATATATGTCCAAGATTCTGCCCCAGGACACTCATTATTCTCCCAGAGGAAGGGGCATCCCAGTGTACAAACTCTCTTGAAATTAAACTCAACATTCGTTATCCACCCACCACCACAGGAACATACTATCTTCCTTGTGGGTATAAAACATTCCCCTTTCTTACCTTTTAGGGAGAGAGCCCAACTCTCATGCATTCTGACCCCCTGGTAACAGTCTCTCCCTCTAAAACCTTCATCCCATTCTCCAATAGTTCCTTACTCTTAATGATGGACAATAGAAATAGCCATTACTTCATTGTTCACCCACTGAGTTGGTAGAAAAGTATCACCCATCCCTTTCTGTCACCTATTCTTCCTCTTCCCACTGATGCAGTTTCCCACTCTACTGTTCCGTTCTATAAAAGGCATTACTTTATCCTAAAAATATATCCAGAAATTCATTTCACATGGCATTGGTTTAGTTATTTCCTAAAATCTTTATATTGATTGGTCCTTTTTACATTTATGATGACCTCTTTTTATTATTTTCTTTACTCCATAGAGCAAACTTTGTCTTGGAAAAAAAGTAAGAACACCACAATACTACAAAAGTAACAATACATGTCATTAGTTAATGTTCTTACAAATAATTTTATTTATTAACACTTCTTGTGCTTTTTATTTGATGCATTTGAAGTTGAAAGATTTTTTCAGTCTTGTTTGTTTTTCACAAAAATGCATTTACTGTCTCTTTTTTTTGGTTGAGTAACTATCTTCTCTATTACAATATTCAAAAATTAAGCATATATCATCTTAAATTTTGGGATGAGCACCTTGAATTTTTGGAATATATTTTCATTATATTTTCTGATTTTTGGTGAAGGTAAGTGTAACTGTAATTCAAAGTACTTTCCTGTGTATTTGAAGGTGTTTCTCATGGATGCTTCTAAAATTTGTTGTGTGTTATTAAACTTTATTAAAATTAACCCTTATGTGTCTTTGAAGCAAAGAAATTTTTTTTTCTCTTCCTGGCAACAGTCAGTATATTTTCTTGATTTATTCTTTGTGGTCTATATGCAAAAGTTCTAGATTTTTCTATATTATTTCCTGCATTATATTAATCAAGTTTCTCATCAGTCATATTCTTCAGGGAGACCTAGTTATTTTTGTATATTTTTGAGGTCAATCACTTGGGCTCATATAGCCTTTATGTATACCTTTAATTTTTGTTATTTATTTATAGCAGTCATTTGTTAAAAAATGTTTTGAGTTGCAAATTACTTCTCTCTATACAACCTTTCACCCATCTATTGAGAAGGCTATGTATATATCAATTATGCATGAGAAATCATGCAAAACATATTTCTATGTTAACCATGTTGCAAAAAAATCAAGAGAATTAATTTAATTAAGTTTAATCTAAATTAATTAAATTTAATTAAAAATAAAATTCAATTTATATTCAGAATTCATCAGTTTTCTTTGGGGTTAAAGTGCTTTGAAATTTTATTCTGCAAATGTCTTAAGGCATTGATTCAAGGAAATATATGTGTCCCATATATAGCACTGTTTATTATTAAGAGAATGTTAAACTAAATAGCAGCTCAGAACTGGAAGGACTCATAAGGATTGCTTGGAGAGAAATATTTCCTCTTCAAGCTCATTTTGTAGGTATGTGTAACCAAATATATATTTACCACAACACACAAAGTATAGAGGCAAAAACTTAGGTTTTGTTATTATGCATAAGCAGAGGTTCAGACCTCAGAAAAAATCTGAGTCATCATTAGGATCCTAACCAGATATTTTTATAGACAAAATTACATCGGAGTGACAGAGAAAAAATTCATTTACATATTGCAACCTTATATATTTCTCTTAGATTATAAAAGTTAAAGAGAAGATAGATTCATAATTCCATACTTCCTTCAATGTCATAAAATTGACAAACTTGGTTAATTAGGTAGCAGATTAAATTTCATTTAGAGGATTCAGAAATAGGTTGATTGAGAAGGAGTATTTACTGCCAAGGAGTCAGGGACAGTTGAACTTCTTCCTCTGGCTTTTTATTTAAGGAATCTTTAAGGCTCTAAGTAAAATTTTACAAGCTATGGGACAGGTTTCAGTCAGATGAGGTTAAGAATAAGACAGACCTTTAACTCACCAAAATTTGCAGGAAGAATGGCCTTGTGTCCTGAATGATTAAAGGAAATAAATAATTCCTAAAAGAAGGCCTTCTAGTGCAACCCCTTCATTTTGTATATAGGAGGTTCAGAAATGTTAAATAACTTGTATAAAATAACATAGCTACTAAATGTAAGAGTCAGGACTTTAACTCAGATACCCTGGTCCAGTGCTTTTCCCATTACACAATGCTGTCCTTGAATTGGGCCACAGACAGCCAGACACAAAAGCTTTCCCAGAGAAGAAGATAAAGTTGAAGATGCAGCACTCTAAAAATAATGCACAAAACCTGCCTGTGAGCCCCCATTTTACCTTATTAATGTGTGGCTCAATTCTAAAAACTTTTTTTTAATTGCCTATTTTATAGGAAGTACAGTGCTACATACTGCAGATATGGATATTAATTTAGTCACGATCCAAACTCTCAAGGGATTTATGCTCTAGCAAGAAAACTAGAAAGAAAAGTGGCCAAAAGATAACTAGAATGTATCTGAACTTTAACAAGAAGTGAACTAGGGGAGGAAAAAAAGTTGGTTATTTCATTTAATCAGTTAGTACTTTGCGAGTAATGAGATATCTAGTGGACAGCCTCAAGCTGTGTGTGTAGGGGTTTGACACGAAAAGTCTGGTAAGTGTCTGAAGTCACATTTGAATTAAAGTCTTCCTACCTCTTGGCCTAGTACTCTATCTATGTGCCATTAGACTGTACTCTTAAAAGTGTGACAGAAAGGATAATTTCAGAGAAAACTGGAAAGATCTGCATGAACTGTTTATAACGAAGCAGATAACCCAGACAATAGCTTATACATGTTACAAAGGCTCTACCCCACATGTAGTAGAATAAACATTTCTAGCTTCTTCTCTCCTTATCTTTCTCCAAGAGAGACTGTGATTCCTTCCAGAAAGGGAAGCAGGAGGTTGGAACTGGAGGTCACCACTGTATTATCCTTTGGGCTAGAATTATATCTATTGGTTCCCTTAAACATTATTTGTCTAGGGGAGGTGATTTTCAGGTTCAGTCTGACTTCTGATAGCAGTTCATTATTGGGAAAGCAGGACTCCAAGCTTTATACTCAAAGCTTGACTCCCTTTCCACAAAATACAAGCTCTACAATGAACATATATAGCAATTAGCAAAGAAATCCATTTATTCAAGACTACAAAAAAGAAATCAGTAAAGGATACATATGAGAATATATGCCAGACAATAGAGAATGAAGGAGTTCTCTTCTTGGGAGTGAAATAACTCAGTTCAAATGAGAGTCCCAGTTCTCACCCAAGGGGAAAGTCCCCAAAGTCTCAAGTATAATTGATTTCCTTAGTAACCCTCTGAATTTTATTTTATGTGCTTTTCTGAAAGGGGTAAATTAGTTTCAACAGACTGCCAAAAAGGCCCATAGTAACAAACAAACAAAAAAAGGAATTCAGAATTCCTGGACTAAAGAGACAATGTATATAGTTCAAAAACCATCAGCAACTTAACTTTTAGAAGATGAAAGCAAGAGCAGGCAATGAATGAAGAGTAGCAAAATCCCATAAGAATAATTTCTGGAGTATTAATGGCCAGATTAAGTTGAGACACCCTCTGAAACTATTATCCAATGCCAAATACTCGATCAGACTCAGCACCAACTCTAGTCTCCAGCATCTGCCCTTCCAACATTAACCTCACCTTAGAGAAACACAGTTGGAGAATATGAGCATAATTGATCTACCACCCACTACTACTACTCTGGATAGCAAATTCCCATCCCCTGCACCTAGTCCTATCCCTTGTATTACTTAATAGCTGGAAATACAGGAGCAACTATCCCTGTCTTTCACCTATGGTTCTCTCATCCTCCTCAACTTTACTCCACCCATATCCTGCCCCAACTCTGTCCATTCTTTACATTCTACCCTTTGCAATTCCCACTTGATAATCACCTTACCTTCATTTTTGCCCACTTCTTTCGAAAATCTTGCACTTGGTTTCATCTACTCATTAAGATCTGGATTTCCCAGGTGATATTGTAGTTGTGAGTCTCTCCAGTACTAATTGAGTCTTTTCTAGTCTTTGTTACATAAGTGGATCCAGTAGAGACAACTGGCTTGTTCCCCATTGTCATTTCTGTCACTTAGTACTCTGCTCTTTTGAAGTTTATTATACATATCACAGTTGTATTCTGTCTATAAGGACAATTACGGAATTCTTCCTGGAATATCTTCTTTTCTCTCTTTACATGCTTTCACTTGATAAGCTCATTAGGTCTTATGGGTTCAACTATCTTTTTCTATGACAATGACTTCCAGAACTGCATATGCTAGTTCTTCATCACCAACTACCTGTTATTATCCATTTCAAATAGAATTCCTTCGAAACACCTCAAACTCAGAATATCTAAAACTGCACTCATAGTCTTTTCCACCAATCCATGCCTCTTCTAAACTTGAATTAATGAATGAAAAAATAGTTTCTATGTGTCAAGCACTACACTAAGAATCGGGGATACAAATGAAAAAGCAGAGACAATCCCTGCTCTAATGGATTTTGTATTTTGAAAGAGAGAAACAGCATTCATAGGGGAGTGATGGCCAGGGAGAGGCAGTTTGATCTGTAAAGTTTCTGAGAATGGTGAATGAGGCCACAAGGGATTGTACTGACACTATTCCATTCTAAAGAGGTGATTTGAACATAAGCAAATCATCCAAGTTCATTGTTCTAGAACTGGATATGAACTAAGGTAACTGTGTCACAGTGAGGTTGTTAAAAAGGAAATTATGAAACAGGTAGATGGAAAGAAACATGACTGAGGCTTTCCTGAATTGATGTACTTGAAGAAGCAGCTACTGATCAAGGAAATACAGTCTCCAGTGCATGACCCATTTGAAGGGCAGCAAGGTGGTTCGTTAGTAGACTGTGGAGCAGGTGGTCATTCTTACTGTTTTCTTGGCAATACTCTTGACTCTTCACTTTTTCTCATTCATAGCCAATTAGTTGTCGTCTTACCATTTCTACTTCATATCATCAATCTTACTATCACTACATCTCCTGTATCTGATACTCTGGTATTCACTATGGCTAATGGGGAGGAAGAAAGGAAAAGAAGCATTATTCCCCAAGAGTAAATTCTTCTCATGCCAACACCACTTCATTTTCTCAAAGAGCTGTCTTTTAAGAATGACCTGAAGGCATGGCCAATTATTATTTATCCAGTGAAGTTGCTCCCTTCTGATTCACTGAAGATATGTGTTTGCAACCCCTAAAAAGTCCCTTTGTCTTATTTTTACAGCTAGTTTAAAATCTCATTATCAGTTCCTTTTCTGCTGTTTCAAGGACCAAATTCCATAGAAATGTAAGGAAATAAATATCAATCTCTGAAAAAATAGTTCTAAGAATTTAAAATGCAGTATAAAATAATTCACTTTTTTAAAAATAATTCAATTTTTTAGTGGGTTTAGCATCACAGAGATAGCAATATTTGGGAAATATAAGGAAACCAGATGACTGAATATCAGGACAGCAAGCAATAGAAATGTGAAATAGTTCTGAGGATTTCATCAGTCTCTCTCCCATCTTAGGGCTGCTTTCAGAGAAAATAGAAGCTCTGGGCTGATGTTTATTGTGTTAACCCATTATACTGGGCTTATTTTCCCTCAGAGCTTTTTGTTTCAGCTCAGCTACCGAAAAGGACTTTGTCAGGTGAGATCTCTTTGTCATAGAGGAGTACAAATTGGAAATTCTATTGTTCTTGAGCAATTTTCCTTGTGTACTTCTGTGTTACTCTGTGTTTTGTGTCCTCCTGATGAACTGTTCCATGCTTTGAATTTGATGAAGACTTGATTAAAAGCACGTTCACTTGGGACTCTATATCGTTCTAAATACATCATTCAAATTTTAATATTTAGTATTCACCACCAGCCTTCATATTGCTGTTGTTTATTGTTCATTGTTGTTCTTTGCTAAGAGGAACAATGACATGGGGGTGATGTATTCATTTGTATGTCAACTGGAGTTCAGCGAGGAAGAGTTGCACATGTCAGGCTCACTCTCTCTTCCAGAGTCACCGAAGTTCAGTGATAGGACAAAAGTCAAGAAAATTGGCAATGGCTTAGGATGCAGTAGATGTCCTTGTCACATTCAATGTCTGACCAAACTCTAAGTGCTTCACAGTTCCAGGAACCTTCATGACTGTTGGAACAAATTGTTCTCATCTTCTCCATCTGCTTCGAGAAGTCTTTACATGCTTGCGGTAGGCATCTCATTAATTCCTCTACAGGTTTGTGGTCTATCAGTCACCTTCAAGTTGGTTAACTGGTGTGGATGCAACACATGCTACAGCTTCTTGGAGCCATTGGAGAGAATGGAGTCTCAGAGGAACAAGATCTCAAAGGAATTTGATGGCCAAAATATTGGATTATTTATTGAAATGAAAAATTCACAAAAATCATAATTCTTCAGGATATTCACCATCCTAAGGATTCTCTTCGCTTCCCCCTAAACTCAAGTTATCCATGAGTCTTAAGCTCTCCAGTAACAGGGGATTATGGATATATGCCATCAGACCTGACTGTTTAAAACATTTTCATCAGAACAGTGTTCAAGTGTTGGAAGGTTTTTTGGAATTGTTTTGTGTGTGACAGGATAGAATATTTTCTTTTTGTTTGTCAAATTAATTAGTCAATTTAATTATTTTTAAGTTTTCAACATTCATTTCCACGAAATTTTGAGTTCCAAATTTTCTCCCCATCTCTCCCCTCCCCCACCTCCAACACTGTGCATTCTGATTACTCCTTCCCCAATCTGTCCTCCTTTCTGTCGCACTCCTCCCTTCCCTTATCCCTACCTTTTCTCTTTTTTTGTAAAGCAAGATAGATTTCTATATCCCACTTCCTGTATTTATCTCCCATTTGCATGCAATAAGCAATTCTCAGTATTCATTCATAAAACTTTAAATTCCGACTTCTCTACCTTTCTCCTTCTTCACCCATCCCCACTAAGCAGACAAGCAATTCAATATAGGCTATACATGTGTAGGTAGGCAAAAGATTTCCACAATAGTCATGTTGTGAAAGACTAACTATATTTCCCTCCATCCATTTAATCTCTTCTCCCTTTTGACCTTGTACCTCCCCAAAAGCATTTACTTCTAATTACTCCCTCCTCCCATTTTCCCTCCCTTCTACCATCCCCCCACACCCCATTTATCCCCTTCTCCCCTACTTTCCTGTAGTGTAAGATAGATATTCATACCAAATTAAGAATGCATATTATTCCTCCTTCAGCCAAATGTGATGAGAGTAAGCTTTATTTTTTCCCTCTCATCTCATCTGCTCCCCCCTTCATTGAGAAAGCTTTTTCTTGTCTCTTTTATGAGAACAATATTTCCCCCATTCCATTTCTCTCCTTATCCTCCCAATATCCCAATATATTCCTCTCTCACCCGTTCATTTTTTTAGATATCATGCCTTCCTATTCAACTCACCTTGTGCCCTCTGTCTCTGTCTCTCTGTCTCTCTCTATCTCTCTCTGTCTCTCTCTCTCTCTACATATATATATATATATATATATATATATATATATATATATATATATATATATACATAGATAGATAGATGATAGATAGATATACATATATTTTATGTATGTATATAATATACATATAGATATAGATATATAGATATATGTATATAATCCGTCCAACTCCTGAAATACTGAGAAAAGTTTCAAGAGTTACAAATATTCTCTTTTCATGTAGGAATATAAAAAGTTCATTGTTAGCAAGTCCCTTATGGTTTCTCTTTTCCTGTTTGCGTTTTCATGCTTCTCTTGATTCCTGTGTTTGAAAATCAAATTTTCTATTCAGCTCTAATCTTTTCATCAAGAATGCTTGAAAGTCCTCTATTTTCATTGAATGACCATTTTTCCCCTGTAATATTATGTTCAGTTTTGCTGGGTAGGTGATTCTTAGTTTTAATCCTAGCTGTTTCAACTTCTGGAATATCGTATTCCAACCCCTTCAGTCTCCTAATGTAGAAACTCCTATGTCCTGTGTTATCCTGACTATATTTCCACAATACTTGAATTGTTTATTTCTGGCTGCTTGCAATATTTTCTCCTTTATCTGGGAATTTTGAATTTGGCTACAATATGCCAAGGAGTTTTTCTTTTCAGATATCTTTCAGGAGGTGATTGGTGAATTCTTTCAATAATTATTTCTCCCTCTGGTTCTGGAATATCAGGAAAGTTTTCCTTGATAATTTCATGAAAGAGGATGTCTAGGCTCTTTCTTTGGTCATGGTTTTCAGGTAGTCCCATAATCTTCAAATTTTCTTCCCTGGATCTATTTTCCAAGTCAGTTGTTTTTCCAATGAGATATTTCACACTGTTTGCTTTCTTTTCATTCTTTTGACTTTGTTTTATAATTTCTTGGTTTCTCATGAAGTCATTAGCTTTTATCTGTTCCATTCTAATTTTTAAAGAACTATTTTCTACAATAAGCTTTTTGGCCTCTTTTCCATTTGGCTAACTTGGCTTTTTAAAACATTCTTCTCCTTATTGGCCTTTTGGACCTCTTTTGCCAATTGAGTTGTTCTATTTTTAAAGCTGTTATTTTCTTCAGCATTTCTTGAGTCTCCTTTAGCAAACTCTTGACTCACTTTTCATGATATTCTTGCATTTGTCTCATTTCTCTTCCAAATTTTTCCTCCACCTCCTCACTAAATTTTTAGAATCCTTTTTGAGCTCTTCCATGACCTGAAACCATTGCATATTAATGTTGGAGGTTTTGCATGCATAAGCCTTGACATTTTTACTTCCTCTGATGATATGCGTTGTTCTTCCTCATCTGAAAGGATGGAAGAAAATACATGTTTACCAAGAAGTGACTTCTATAGTCTTATTTATTTTCTTTTTTTGGAGCATTTTCCCAGCCAGGTACTTGACTTTTGAGTCTTTTGCCAAATGGAGGGTATATTCTAAGGGCCTGTAAGTTCTCAGTTCCTACAAGGAGGCATAACGAAGGGAGGGGTGTTTACTCCTCTCCTGACCTGCACTCTGGTCTGGAAGCAACCACAATCTTTACTGCCAAGAATGTGTGAGTAGAATTCCCTCTCCAGAGCCTCCACCAGCTTCACCAGCCAACGATCCTCCTCACTCCAGGGCTACCACTCAGGACTGAGACTCAGCTCAGCTGCTCGATATCCCCAGTGTCTTTAAGCTGAGTCTTTAAGTCTTGCTGCTTCAGTGACTGCTGCCACCCTGGGGCTGAGGTTAGGGCAAGACCCCGCTTTCTTCTCACCCAGGTGAAATAACTTTCTCACTGACTTTTGAAACTGTGGTTTTTGTTCTTTGAGTTATCTGGGAACTACAGCTGCCACCTGTGATCCCACACCCTGCAGCTTGCTCCAGTCCTGTTGGTGCCACTCCCCCATGGCCAAGGCTGGGTTGGGCTCCTCACAAAGCCTGGTGTGATAGACCCTGTCAGCCTTTCAAGCTGCCTTATGCTGGAAATCTCTTTCACTCTGTCATTTTATGGCTTCTGCTGCTCTAGAATTTGTTTAAAGTCATAATTTACAGGTATTTTATGGGCTGTGGGGGGGAGAGCTTCTACAAGTCCATTCTTCTACTCCACCATCTTGGCTCTGCCGCCCCCCCCAGAATATTTTCTTGTAGAAACAACATTCAATGGGGATCAATGATGCTCCCAGGTCTTTCCAGATTGTAAAGCCAGCTAGGAACACACCATGCCACCTTTCTGCCTGTTGTAGGAGGGCTATCACTTTAAAAACAAAAATGAAACCAAGAAGTACTCACTGTTTTTACTGTAAAAGACACACTCATTTGTGCACGCACACACACACACACACAAACACACACACATGACAATAATAGAATAAGAACATAAAAGTCATTCATGGCCTTTTGTTGTCTGTACTTCAGATTTCATTGAAAAGAGAAAAAGTAAGAAGTTAGGTAAGTTAAAATAGAGTACATACCTTTAAAAATGTATTCATCATGGACATTTGTCTTAATGCCAGAATCTCAAAGGACACATTTAATTAATCCCATCTGGTTTGATGTATAATATTTTGAGGACCAGATTTCCCAGGATAACATTCTGTAGAAAAATATCTACTTGTTAAGAAAGGTTGGACAATTTCCACTTCATGATGTAGGCATTGTTATGAACCTCTCGGCAGACACAAAGATGGTTTCCTAATATGCTCATGTTTTAAATCCCCCAAATTCCAAAGGACATGATTTCATTTTTTCTTTTAAAAATTAAGTAATATTAGGCAAACAATTGGCTTCTTCAACCCCCTTGAAAGTTAATGAAATTTAGGTGAGAAAAGAGATGTCTTATTCATTTTTGTGTTAAATAATAGCTTTTGAATACATCTATTTCTTTAGGTTTCTTTAATGTTGTTCTTAATTGTTTTTATTGTTTTAGTTGTGTTTCTTTATTTGCTAAAATCTGAGAAGCTCTGCAGCACATAGTGCTGTTATAAAATTAGAACGTTAGTACAAATGAAGCATTAATTTACTGAAAAAATATGCTTATAGGAGGGCAACATTTTCCCACGAAGGAATAGGCTATTCCAGGACATGTAAATGCATTGAAGGAACATGATCCCTATTCCTAAGGCATGTCATGACATTAGTAGCCTAAAATATGAGACGATATTCACATTTCTTAATTTTTTCTCCTATAAAGAGCTGATATGTTGAAACTTATGCCAGTTGTCTTTTTCTCTTTTTCCTTTTACACTTTAAAGAGTCAGATAACTAAAAATAACTGAAAAATGGTAACTAGAAAACAGAAGCAGCTAGGTTGAAACAGGAAATGGCATGTCCTGCCAATAATTTTTCCAAGATAACCCCAAATGGAGTCATGAAGAGTCAGCAATGATTGAAATGACTGATCAACAAAAAAGACTGGAAAAGAGGATAGTTTGGTGATGATAGTAGTGAAGGGACAGTAAGTGAGCAGTGTTATTGATATATTTTTTGTCAAGTATGTGAGTAATATGAGTGATACAGTGTTGTCTACAAGGACTCAGAAGAGAGCCTCAGTACATCTTGAAAATGAATTTTGAGAGGATTAGAGGATTCATGGAAGGAAAAAATAAAAAAACTGGACAAGATACAATGGCATAGTTGTTATAATATTAACACATGATCAAAGTATGTTTAAAATTACAAAATGTGGTATTTGCAGGTCATTGGGGAGAGATAAGAATTCTATTCTTGTTGGAATTATAAACTGATACAAAATTTGTGGACTGTAATCTCTCAATAAATAATAAAGTGTAAAACTAATTACACATTTTGATTAGATGATTCCTTCCAAATGAATGGAGACAGGGAGAAATATTTTCTCCAGAGATGCCCTCCCCAATTTTCCTTCTTTCTCTCTCTCTCTCTCTCTCTCTCTCTCTCCTCTATGTTAAGGCAACACTGAAATCTCCCAGGTTGTATGATTGCTTACACAGTTTGAAAGAGATGGATGACATCCATTCTATTCCTTCTCCTGAGATGAAAGACCTGTAGTCCTTATTTGTGCCCTATGTTTATGTCCTCGAAATCTCAGACATTGTCTTCTGACCTACTAATTTAACCCAAGAACCTAAGGCCCTGACATCCATCTTGATGCTTATTATTAACTAAATGATTAATTTATATTGGGGAAATTTTTACTGCATGAATGAGATGAGAACACACTTGGTGGAGACTCAGGAGTAATACTATGAACAATAGTTTTCTTAAGGCTACCCCTAAAACTGAAGGGGAGAGATAGCCAATTGAAAATGCAATCCACTAACCTAATTCCAGAACTACCAGAAACCTTCTTTGTTAATCTCGAGGATAGGGATGCTACCTCCAATAATCCCTCCCAAAGCCTGCTGTCCTTTGGGTTGAGTTCAGATAGCAGAAAGTAAATTGGAGAATATAAATTACTCTATGGTTGTAGATAAGTCAGATATCAAATTCATATCTGTTTTCAGCAGAGAACTGCATGTAACTACTTTTTATACTTGGATTATTCAGAGTCTGGAGGCAATAGAGAAGCATTTGAGTTTTTTGAGTAGGGCAATGACATGGTCATACCTGCGCTTGAGGAAAATCAGTGGAAGCTGTATGGAGGATGGATTAGCATGGGGCAGGACATAAGGTAAGGGGATTTATTACCATGTCATTGCAGTAGGGGAAGAAAAAACATATGAGGCTCTGAATTAAGGTAGGAGCTGTTTCAATTAAGAGAAAGGAGTTTTGGGAGAGATGTTGTAGGAGAAAGACATGGGGAGATTTCACAACCAATTGAATATAGAGAATAAAGGAAAGTGGGAAGTTAACGATAATGATGAGGTTACAAACCGGAGGGATTGAAAAAATGGTCTTACCCTTGGTAGACTTAGGAAAGTTAAGTGGAGCAGAGGATTTGGGGGAAAGAAAATGGCCTGTGGAACATCTAGCTTGAAATATTCAATAAGAGTTTTTTATTTAAGATTGAAGCTAAGGGAGGAGACTGGGTATATCATTGTCATAAACATGGATTCTAAACCTATGTTTGTTAATGGTTGTTCATATAGTCACCAAAACAAAGCACATAAGGGAAGGATAAAAGAGAGACCAGATATATCTTTGGAATATAAACAACCCAGAAAAGGAGCCTGGAAAGCAGAAATCAGGAGAATCAATAAAGGCAGCATGATGAAAATCACAATATAGATATCATGAAAGAGTAGAGTGTGGTCAAAAATATCAAATGAAGAAGATAGGTCAAAAAGTATGAGGACTGAGAAAAGAATATCACAGATGGATGTCATGGGCTTTTCCAAATCTTTCCATTTGTCTCCAAGTTTTCCATGCCTTTTCCTCTCTCATTAGTTATCATTCCATATTTTCCCTTCCTTTTGCTGATTAAACTTGAGAGGATCATCTACACTCAATGCCTCTGCTTCCTTTTCTCTCACTCTCTTCTTATCTCTATAGTCTGGCTTCTGAAACCACTCCTTCCAAAGTTTCCAGTTTTTTTTTAGCTGCTAAATTTAATGGTCTTTTCTCATCCTTCTTGATATCCCTGCAGCCTTGATATATGCTTCTCCTTGACATATTCTTTTCTCTGTGTTTTTTGTGACACTGTTGTCTTCTGAGTCTCCTCCCACCTATTTGATTGCTCCTTAATCTCCTTTGCTGAAATTTCTTCCAGGTTATTCACACTGTGGGTGTTCCCCAGAGCTTTATCCTGACTCTTTTTCTATTCTCCCTCTATAGTATTTCACTTAGGGATCTCATCAACTCCTTTGAATTCAATTATCATCTCTAATCTGATGATTCTCAAATGTCTGTATCCAACCCTCACCTCTTCTGAACTTCAGGCTTTTATTTCCAACTACCTATTACATATCTCAAACTAAACATTGTAGACTCTGTAACTCAATATGCCTAAACTGAACTCCCCTTCTCCAAAAAGAAAAAAAACCAAAACCTGAAGGTATGACCAAAATCCCAATCAACCAGGGCAGGCAATGTAGCCTAGATGCAATTCTTAACTCCTCACTCCCTCTCACCACCTGCACCCACATCCAACATATTGCCAAGTTTTGTTCATGTTAAATTCATAATTTCTATCATTTTCATATTCTTCTTTCTTGTGACACTGCCATTATTCTGGAGCAAGATTGTTACTTCATGACTGGAATACTGCCATAACCTGCTGGCTTGTCAGACTGCCATTCTTCTATTTCAGTCCATGTTCAATCAGCTGCAAAAGAATCTTCCCAAAGTTCAAGCCTAATTGCATTACAGTCACACTCAGTAACTCTAGTAGCTCCCTATCATCTCTAGGAGCAAATATAAATATCTTTTGTTTGGTGTTTACAATTCTTCATTACCTGTTCCCCATGCATTTCCATTTGTCATAAACCTTACACCCCACCCCCATATACTCTTCAATCCAGTGACACCAGTACCATTTGCTGTCCTTCAAATAAGACTCTCCATCTCTGGATTCTTGGCATTTTCAGTGACTATCCTCCATGCATAGAATACTCTTCATCTCCATCTCCTGGTTTCCCTGCCTTCCTTCAAGTACAAGATAAAATTGTGCCTTCTACAGAAAACTTGTTTCTACACAGTGGTATTCATGTTGTCTTCCTCATTAGATTGTGAACTTCTAAATGGCAGAGACTATTATATTTACTTGTATACCTAGTGCTTGGTACAGTGCCTGGCAAAGAAGATGCTTAATAAATGTTTGTTGACAGGCATTTCATGGTGAACTTGGTTGTTTCATCTAATAATAGCATCATAGACTTAATACAAATGTCTGTGGAGGGTATCTAATTCAATATCCTCATGTTGTAGATAAGGAACTTGAGACTCATGGAAGAGAATGGGTTCAAGCTAATATAGGTAATAAATGACAGTGAGATTTGAACTCAGTTTATCAGACACCAGATCTAATTCTTTTTCTACTGTGTCATGGAGCCTTTCAATAAAACTTATGCTTTTTTTAGAGAAGGGAAACATGATAAAGAAAATGGAGGATTTTGCAAGATAAAGGAGGATGAGGAGGTAGATACATTCTATAAAGAATTATTTTGTAAATTTCTCAAATTATTTTATACTTAAATAGAAAATGAGAAAAAAAACATTGCCACATACACAGAACATACACAAAAAAGTCACAGGATCTCCTGAACCAATAAAAATTCAATGCAACAATCCTGTAATAGGCATAGGATATAAACAAGATGAGAGGCAAAATGAGATAATGGATCCAGGGCTAGATGAATAGTTAGAATTTAAGTTCTGAATTCAAGTTCTTTATCTGTGAGTTATACTTTGTAAGGGGCTAAGTAATTGAATGCTGAAATAATTCTCAAAGAAACTAAGTTAGAGATAACTGGCTGACTTACTTTGGTAAAAAAAAGTGCTCCACATTATTTTTACATATCAGTGAAATCACACGTGTGAATGAAAAACAAATGGGAAATCATTAAAGAAGACACAGGCAACATAAATATAAAAAGCCCAACAACTCCAAATTGTCCCTGTCTTCAAGGAGTTTGCATTCTTTATACATAGTAGAAATGATTAAGAAACTGTCTGAAGAATACTCCAGAAATGTATAATTCTCCCACGGTCTGGTTAGTTGATTGGTTGTTGTCCTTCATCCTGGAACAGGTTCGAAATGACACCCCTTTGCTAGGGTAAGGTTATAATATTTTCTGATTGTGTCTGATCACAGTAATACTAGCTTAGAAGTCTCTACCACAGGTCGGGCACAAATGGTCCATGTGAGTATTTGGAGGAGGATTCTCTAAATTTGTGCATCCTGCATTTCTTCTGAGCTTCTTCAATTCTGCTATCCTCATAGAGCACAGTCCCTTTTCTGATGAGGGTATGCTATACTGGGCAGTTCTGTGCCAGTGTCTTCCATTTCTCACAATCAATTTCAAAGTCCCTAAGAGAGACTTTGAGGGTGTCCTTGTACTACTTCTTCTGACCACTATGTGTGTGCTTGTCCTGTGTAAGTTCTGCATAAAATGAGCTTTTTTTGTCAAATTACATTTTGCATTTCAACAATGTGACTAGCCCATCAGAGTTGTGCTTTCTGCAGTAGAGTTTGAATGCTTGGTAGTTTAGTTTCAGAAAGGACCTCAGTGACTGGTATCTTATCTTACTAAGTGATCTTTAGATTCTTCCTAAGACAATTCAAGTGGAAACGAATCAGTTTCCTGGCAGGACACCAGGTTTCACAGTCATACAACAAAGGTCAGCAGCACAGTGCTGTAGCCCTTCAGTTTTATAATCAGTCTAATACCTCTTTCACACATTTTCGTTCAGAGCTTCCCAAATGCTGAGCTAGCTCTGTCAATGAGTGAGTCAACGTCATTATCAAGGTGTACATCCATGAAAAATACACTATTAATGTAAGTGAACTTATCCACAGCATTCCAAACTTCTCCATTTTTTGTAACCATGTTCCATGTTACATGTGTGGAGGGTGGGGTGATAACTAATGGAGCACCTGTGTTTTCTTGGTGTTAATTGTTAGTCCAAAATTAGCATATATGACAGAGAATTGATCCATACTTTGTTGTATCCCAGATTCAGAGGCAAGATTGAGTGCACAGATATCTGAAAACAGAAAATCATGCACCATCGCTCTCTTCACTTTGGTTTTGGCTTGCAACCTCTTTAAGTTGGAGGATTTACCATCAGTTCAGTAACTTGGATCAGTAAGAAGACAGATGAAAATCAATTTTATGCTGATAGTAACAATCCAAATGCCTTTTTGGATATCCTGAAGACTATTTATGGGCCAAAGAGTTATGGTGCACTTCAGTTCCTCAGGATTGAGGGAGTCACATTAATTATTGATAAGCACATGATGTTAGAGAGATGGGCTGGACACTTGCATATTGTTCTCAATGGTGTGTCATCAATCAGTTCTGAAGACAATGACTATTTACTGCAGATTGAAGTCAATCCCTCCCTAACTAAAGTTCCAACTGAAGAAGAGATTTTGCATGCCATTAAACTCTTTTCATGTGACCAAGCACCTTGTGCAGATTCTATTACAGCTGAGATTTACCAGGTATGGGATGCATTGTTCATATAAAAACTGACTGGAGTTTTCCAGGTCATATGAAAAGAGGAGCTTATCCTCAAGAAGTTCAAGGATACCTCCATTGTCCCCCTCTATAAAGATAATGGAAATAGATCATCCTGGGACAATCACAGGGTGGGGGGGTTGTCTCTATCTTAATTACTGCTGGCAAGATTTTATAGGCTGACCTTCACCTGAAAGATGGTCATCTATATGAGAGCCAGGGTGGCTTCAGAAAAGACTGAGGAATAGTTGATATGTTATTTTTTGCCCAACAAATACAGGATAAATGTCAGGAGCAGAGCAAAAGTCTGACCACAACATTTGTAGATCTGACTAAGTTTTTTGCCAATCATGAGTAAGCAGAAGATTATGTCATTATATCAAAATTATGTCAAAATTTTGTTGCCCAGAAAAACTGATCAACATTGTATGTCAATTTCATGAAAGAATGCTTGCCTGGGATCTGGGTAATGGATGATGCTCTCATGTTGTCAAATGCCTTCAGAGATGATGCTCAAGGTATCAAGTTTACCTACTGCCCTTAAAGATAAATTCTCCCAAAAATACATGTGAATGTCATAAAAGAGAATGGAACCATAAGTATGATTAAAGGAGAAGATAAAACAGTTTTCTTATTGAAAAAGAAACTTGAAAGGAAAATCGATAGCTTAGAAATAAAGTAATTCTACTTCCTGAGAGAAACATGATCTAAACATGCTCAATAATAACATGCACTTTTTCTTTTTTCATATGTGCCAATTTGTTTTTCTTGAATTTGAATATTTTTATAAGAGTTTTGTTTTACTTTTCTTTGTCAATGACAGGGAAGTTAAATGGGAGAGAAAATAAATGATCATTCCTTGAAAATAATTTATTAAAACAAGAAATAATGAAGAAAAGTCTTAGCAAGGTAAGGGATAACAAGAAAAATGGAAGACATAAAAGGTTTGGCTTAACATTAAACAGATTTTTTAAAATTACATGATTATATTAACTTAGACATAAAAGTCTTTTCAAAGTATGGCACTAATTGAAGGTAGAAAAATTAAAATTATAGGAATATGTTTTCTTTAATAAAATTAGTAGTACCATTATAAAATTAAGAACTAACAATATTTGTAATGGACTGGAATTCTTCCCAGTAGGATCAGGGGTAAAGCAGATACTAGAAGATTTTAAATTTCATTTGACTTAGTGGTAGAAATGCTATATACAGCAGTAAGACAGAAAAAAGAAATTGAGGGAAACAAGCATAAACAAAGAGACTGCAAAATAGTCTTTAATGTCAGATGATAGGAAGTTTTCAAGAGTATTATAGATAATACCAGAAATATTAAAATAATTCACAGCTCTGGCAAAGTGTCAGAATACCAAGTAATCAAATTAATTAGGAATAATACTAGGAAAAAGGAAGAAAAGTTCATTTAAGATAACAAACATATATAAGCGAATTAATCTCCCAGTCATGTAGTAGTTACATAAACACAATGCAAATAGTTAGAAAAACTCAAAATTAAAACAATTTTTCTAGAACTAGAGAAAGACCTAATTAATTGAAGATACATTCACTGTTTGGGGTTTGGTTAGGGCATTATAGAAAATACAACAATATAATCCAAATTCCTCTACACATTTTGTGCAGTACCAATTCACTGCGATAGAGATATTAATAGAATTACACAAAATAATGACAAAATTACTTTGAGGTACTAAAAGTGCATTAATATTAGGGGACATTTTTTTTACATAAATAGAAGAGAGTTTAATATTTCTAGATCTCAAACCATAATGCAAAGCAGTAACTATGAAAGACAACTGAAAGTGGGTAAAAATGGAAAAGTTCATTAGTGGCTTGTACTAGATAGCTAAAACATAGAAACATTTTCACTCAGTAGTTTATTGTTTGCTTAAATTCATGAATAAAGATAATTGTGTTTTTTTTTACTTGACAAGAACAACGGACAGAACTAAAAAATAGACAGGTAATAAATTTGTTTAGATAATCGTTTTATACCTTGTGCTACACTATATTCTCCAATAGTTAAAAGAGCCCAGATATCAAAGAACCATTGCCTACAGGGAAATGAGAAGGTAACTTTCAATTTATGAATACATGAAAATAAGGAAGATTATATTCAGTCAGGTAGTTTTTAAAGATACATACAATTCCAGCTGTGCAACCAATGTAGTGGTTCCCAATGTTCCAGTCGGCCAATGCCAAATGTCCACACAGGTGCTAGTTCCCCTTTCTTCCAGAAGGAGATTGGCATCATCTTCCATGTGAGTGATTCTGTTTTAGGTGACCTACACATATGAAAACTTACATTACACATGAATAAAAGTTATCCTTGATATAAATCAGACAGAAGAACTAGTAGGTTTTTATTTTCCAGTTTTTCATAAAAGTCTTCACAATTCAAAGTCCCATAGTTGTTTGAGAAATTTTAGAGAATATACGATCTCTCCATTTATTGTTTCTTGATATACAAACAAATTATTTTATTCAGGAGAGCAAAAAGCAATGTAAAAGTTGTTTGTTTTTTTTTAATTCTTCCTTACCCTCCACAATTGTTTTAAGGTCTTGTGTGATCCTGACTGTAGGTCCTCCATATTTGAATTGTTTCCTTATGATTGCCTGTAGTATTTTCTCCTTCACTTGAGAGTTCTGGAATTTGGTAGCGATATTCTTTGATGTTTTTAGTTTGGGATCCCTCGTAGGAGGTGAACAATGGATCCATTCAATGACTATTTTCCTCTCTGGATCTAGGACTTCTGGGCAATTTTCCTTGATGATTTCTTGGGTAGTATTGTCCAGGCTCTTTTTTTCCATCATAGCTTTCTGGTAGACCAAGATTTTCTCTCCTGGATCTATTTTTCATTCCGTTATTTTTTTCCAATTAGATATTTTACATTTTCTTCTCTCTTTTCATTCTTTACATTATGCTTGACTGATTCCTGATGTCTGATAGATTGATTAGTTTCTACTTGTCAGATTCTAATTTTTATCAAATTGTTTTCTTCACTTAGCTTTTATATCTCCTTTTCCATCTGTTCAGTTGTTAGGAATTATCTTAAGGAATTATTTTCTTTAGTTAGGTTTTTTACTGTCTTTTCCATTTGTCCAATTGTCCTTTTAAATTCTTTTGTGTTTTCTTCTTTCATATTTTAAAGTCATTGGTCAGTTTTTCTTCTATTTCTTCTATTTCTCTAATTTGGCCTTTAAAATCCTTCTTGACCTCTTTCAAGAAGACTCATGGCACTTCAATCCCATTCATATTCCCTTCTAAATTGTCCCCAAGTCAATACCAAATTAGAAATACTGAAAGCCAATAGAGAGATTAATAAAATTGAAATTAAGAGAACTATTGAACTAAGAAATAAGACTAATAATTAGTTTTATGAAAAAAACAATAAAATTCATAAACCTTTGGTCAATTTGATTAAAAAAATTAAAAGAAGAAAAACAAATTACCGATATAAAAAATGAAAAGTGTGAAGTAACCTCCAATGAGAAGAAAATTGACTCGTTTTTCATGCTTTTCTTGCATCTCTCTCATTTCTCTTCCCAGTTTTTCCTCCACCTGTCTAACTTGATTTTCAAAATCCTTTTTGAGCTCCTCCATGGCCTGAGCCCA
>CM053771.1:544127472-544148558 GCA_028658325.1 Potorous gilbertii | reverse complement strand
ATCAGTTTATTTGCCTTGCTTATGTAAGTATGTAAAGCAAGGGTTTATATGAATATAAGTTATTAAATTTTGAAGGACACCAAAAGTAAAGTTCTTGTCATTATTCTCTTCTTTAAATTGTTTAAGTTCATTCCTCATAAGAAGTGAGTTCATGACTCTCCAGCAAAATCATATAGAGGACCACTTCACAAGCAATAGGATGTCTTCAGCAACCAAACACCCATCATTTTCAGCCCATTAGAATCATAGCTCATGGGATTTCTGTAGGTTTTCTTGCTCCAATCTTGTCAAAACAAGCATACCTATTTCTAACCTAAGTTATTTTTAAAGTACTATTCAATGTATCTACCTTTTTAATGAATTAATCAGTAATCCAGTATTTTCTTTTTTAACTAATCTAGCAAGTTGCATTTAAGATTATAATCTGCTGCTACATTTGTGAATAGTACACTATGATCAGTCAAATATTAGGTGCCAAGGAACTCACCTTCAGATTAACAAATATAAATTCAAAGTATCTTTTAGTGATTTGTTTAAAAAAAATGAGATGAGATCAGTTTGAGAATTTCACTTTGGAAGTATTATTTGTTTTAGTGCAGTTCTCAGGGCTCCTATAACTTCCTTGTTTCTCAGGCTATAGATAAAAGGATTTAGGAAAGGTATTACAATAGTATAGAACAAGGAATCCATCATATCTTGATTATCTGTTTGCAGTGATGTAGGGCGCACATACATGAAGAGGAGAGAGCCAAAGAATAAGGATACAGAGAACAGGTGAACCCCACAAGTGGAGAAGACTTTGCTTCTTCCCTTTTCAGATTTCTTTTTTAGAATGGCAAAGAGGATACAAGTATAAGAGATCAGGACAGCTGTAAGAGTAAACACCTGAATTTACCCAGCAAAGATAAAAACCATCAAAATATTAATAGAAGGATCAGTACAGGACATATTATGTAAAAGCATGATGTCACAAAAAAAGTGATGGATTTTGTTGGAGTGGCAAAAGTGTAATCTAAATAACAAACCCACATGGAAAATAGAATGAAGAAAGCCAACTACATATGAAAGGATTGATAGCTGACTGCATAACCTATTAGTCATCACTACTGGATAAAGCAAGGGCTTACAGATGGCTACATATCTGTCATATGCCATTACAGCTAGCAGTAAACACTCTGTGGTTGCACTGAATGCAAAAGAATTAAATTGTGCCATGCATTCAGAAAAGGATATCATTTTATTTTGTGTTGTGAAGCTCACCAACATCTTAGGGCTTACTATGGTGGAAAGACAAGCATCAGCTAAAGCTAAATTGCCAAGGAAGAAGTACATAGGGGTGTGAATGTTAGAGTTCATCCAGATAAGCACAATCTGTCCAATATTCCCCACCATTGTTATGATGTAGATAACAAAAAACACCATGAAGAGGAGGACCTGAATCCGTGGATGATTTGTAAATCCCAAGAGAACAAATTCTATTACTAGTGTCTCATTTTCTTCAACCATATCTACACAGGATCTAAAAGTTAGATTAAAAGAAAATAAAAGTACATAGTCATAAAGAGACATGAATGGTAGACTTCTTATAATGCAAATGAAATGTCTTTCTTTTATCACTTATGAATATATTTAAAGATCTGATTTTTCTCTTTAAAATATTTTAGGAAAAAGAAGGATTCTGGAACCTGCCTATTTGTGAGAACTGAAAAAAAATTTAAATAAATGCAGTTATTTTATGCATTGCAGAAAGCATCCTTGGTTCCCCAATATATAGAAGAAAAGCAAACCTGAATAAAATATGTACTTTTTCTCTACAATTTCAACCAAATTCAAAAAAATTTTTTTTTGTTGAACTTTCACTGTTTCTACTATGCTAAGCAGCAGGACTGCAAATTTAGTTTGGATATTGGTTTTGGCCCCAACTATGGGCTTCTGTTGGTTGTCCTGCATCCATAAGGAGGAGGAAAAGTCCTCAAGGAGCATTGCCAGTACTACAATTCACTGTCAGAGACATTGAGGCAACCCTGTGAGAGGAAACTACTTACCTGCTACTCAAAATGGTAATTCCTATCCCCCTTTGGTGTTTTTCCTATTTAGTCAAGACAGTAAAGATGACATC
Source organism: Potorous gilbertii (assembly GCA_028658325.1). NCBI lineage: Eukaryota > Metazoa > Chordata > Mammalia > Diprotodontia > Potoroidae > Potorous > Potorous gilbertii. The sequence goes on along the minus strand of CM053771.1, from coordinate 544,146,439 downwards.
ATCAACTCTCAAACATTAAATATTTAGTAATAGAAGACAAGGTGAGAATATTCACAGAAACAATACATAACACTACACCCATAAACCTTCATCAATATTCACAGTATCCTTGGGGAAAAATGGGAAGAAAAATATGTAGACGCCCAGCAGTAGGAAAACCCATGTACTAGAGGCAGCTCACAACTCTGGACTTTAGACCTTCATGCTCTTCTCTTTAGGGAGTAGTTTGCACCATACATCATCTGCTAGGCACAGCTGTTCCTTTTCAGGGCCTTTCCAGTTACCTGATGATTCAAGTTGCTTCTCTGCTTCTCTAGGACCACTGAAGTCATGTTAAGCTCCTCTTTGCAACCTTACACTAGAGAACTCCCAAGGTCATCTCCTTGGGTGCTGAGGCAAATATACTCTTTCAGTGAAAAGGAATACCCAAGAAGACTGGGATCTCCAAAGATATTTAGATTTTCTCTCTGAGTTTCCCATCTTGAGCCACAGAAGATCCTAAAAGTCAAGGGAGGCAAATTTCTGAAGATTTTCCCTTCTTTTAGGCTATAGATAGGACTTACAGAGTAAGGTAGACAAATTCATTCAGCTTTTCAAAACCGATAAAATCATTCTTAAACCTCCAAACAGCTCTTTCTAGAGACTGCCCTATTCTACCTATTAAATTAGCATCCCAGCACCAACTGCAGAAGTTGGTAAGGTGATCTCAACTGGGATCAACTCAGAATAACTGACATTATCTTCATTCTGCTACCATACTTTGGCTGAGGTTTCAGCTCTGCTGACTTCTGTGTTTTGTGGCTGTGGAGAGGTATCTGCTAGGATTCTGGGCACAAAAATCCCTCTCTACATCCAGACCAATAGACCCTTGATTGTGCCACCTTGGAGGAATTGAGATCTCACAGATTTCCAGAGTATACCCTACTCTTGACAAAGAACCCAAAAGTCAAGCAACTCGTTGGGAAAATGAGCAGGAAAGGGGGAAAAAATAAGACCATAGAAGGTTACTTTCTTGGTGACCAGATATTTCCTCCCATCCTTTTAGATGAGGAAGAACATTGCTTACCATCAGAGAAAGACATAGAACTCAAGGCTTTTGTGTCCCAAACATCCAAACTAAATATTTAATGGGCTCAGGCCATGGAAGAGCTCAAAAAGGATTTTGAAAGTCAAGTGAGAGAGGTGGAGGAAAAACTGGGAAGAGAAATGAGAGAGATGCAAGAAAAGCATGAAAAGCAGGTCAACACCATGCTAAAGGAGACCCAAAAAAATGCTGAAGAAAATAACACCTTGAAAAATAGGATAACACAATTGGCAAAAGAGGTTCAAAAAGCCAGTGAGGAGAAGAATACTTTTAAAAGCAGAATTAGCCAAATGGAAAAGGAGATTGAAAAGCTCACTGAAGAAAATAGTTCTTTCAAAATTAAAATGGAACAGATGGAGGCTAATGACTTTCTGAGAAACCAAGAAATCACAAAACAAAACCAAAAGGATCAAAAAATGGAAGATACTGTGAAATATCTCATTGGAAAAACAACTGACCTGGAAAATAGATCGAGGAGGGACAATTTAAAAATTATGGGACTACCTGAAAGCCATGATGAAAAAAAGAGCCTAGACATCATCCTTCATGAAATTATCAAGGAAAACTGCTCTGATATTCTAGAACCAGGGGGCAAAGTAAATATTGAAAGAATCCACCAATTACACCGGAAAGAGATCCAAAAAGAGAAACTCCTAGGAACATTGTGGCTAAATTCCAGAGTTCACATGTCAAGGGGAAAATATTGCAAGCAGCTAGAAAGAAACAATTCCAGTATTGTGGAAATACAATCAGGATAGCACAAGATCTAGCAGCTTTTACAATAAGGGATAGAAGGGTGTGGAATATGATATTCCAGAAGTCAAAGGAATTAGGACTAAAACCAAGAATTACCTGCCCAGCAAAACTGAGTATAATACTTCAGGGGGAACAACTGGTCTTTCAATAAAATAGAGGACTTTCTAGCATTTAACGAAAAGACCAGAGCTGAAAAGAAAATTTGACCTTCAAACCATGAATGAAGAGAAGCATGAAAAGGTAAACAGCAATGAGAAGTCATAAAGGACTTACTAAAATTGAGCTGTTTACATTCCTATTTGGAAAGACAATATTTATAATTCTTGAATCTTTTTCTTATCCAGGTAATTGGTGGGATTACATACACGCACACACACACACACACAGAGACAGAGAGAGACAGAGACAGAGACAGAGAACACAGAGTGAATTGAATAGGATGGAATCATATCTTAAAAAGTGAAATTAAGTAGTGAGACAGAAATATATTGGGAGGAGAAAGGGAGAAATGGAATGGGGCAAATCATCTTTCATAAAAGATGGAAGGAAAAGACTTTTCTGTGGAGGGGAAAAGAGGGGACGTGAGAGAAAAACATGAAGCTTACTCTCATCACATTCGACTAAAGGAAGGAATAAAATGTGCACTTATTTTGGTATGAGAACCTAGCTTACAATACAGGAAAGTGGAGGAGAAGGGGATCAGCAGGGTGGGGGATATGATGGAGGGGAGGACAATGGGAGGAGGGAGCAATATGAAGTCAACACTCTTGGGGAGGGACAGGATAGAAAGAGAGAACAGAAGCAAAGGGGGCAGGATAGGATGGAGGGAAATAGAGTAAGTCTTACACAACATGACTATTATGGAAGTCATTTGCAAAACTATACAGATATGGCCTGTATTCATTTGCTTGCTTCCCAAAGGGAATGGGTGGGGAGGGAGGGATGAAGAGAAGTTGGAAATCTATCTTATAGGAACAACTATCAAGTGTTGTTCTTACTACTGGGAAATAAGAAATACAGGTAATGGGGTATAGAAATTTATCTGGCCATACAGGACAAAAGAGAAGATGGGAACAAGGGAAGGGAGGAATGAGGAGATAATTTGAAACTCAAAATTTTGTGAAAAGGGATGTTAAAAGTTAAATAAATAAATTAAAAAATAATAATTCCAATACAATAAAAACTATTTGAAAAAATAGATGGGAAAGGAGTGCAACCAAATTTCTTTTATGACACAGATATGATACTCATACCCAAACCAGGAAGTGCCGAAATAGAGAAAGGAAATTATAGGGCAATTTCCCTAATGAATGTTGAAGTAAAAAATTTAAATAAAATATTAGCAAAGAGATTACAGCAATTTATTAATGGGTCATATGAGTGTAACCAGGTGAGTTTTACATCAGAAATTGCAGAGCTGTTTCAATATTATGAAAACTATTAGCATTATTGGCCATATTGATAATAAAACCAATGGAAATCATATGATTATTTCAAAAGATGCAGAAAAAGCTGTTGACAAAATACAGCACCCCATAGTGTTAAAAAAAATCAGAGCATAGGAATAAGCGGAACTTTCCTTAAAATGATAAATAGTATTTGTCTGAAACCATTAGTAAACATCTGTAATGGACATAAGCTAGATATATTCCCAATAAGATCAGGGGTGAAACAAAACGTCCATTATCAACACTATTATTCAATATTGTACTAAAAATGTCAGCTTTAGCAATAAGAGAAGAAAAAGAAATAGAAGGAATTTGAATACGCAACAAGGAAACAAAAGTACCCCTCTTTGTAGATGATATGATGGTATACTTAGAGAATCCAAGAGAATCAACAAAAAAATACCTGAAAAAGTTAGCAACTTTAGCAAAGTTTTAGGATATAAAGGAAACACATAAATTATCAACAATTGTATATATATATATATATATATAAAACAAAGCCCAGCAGCAAGACATAAAAAGAGAAATTCCATTTAAAGTAATTTTATACAATATAAAATATTTGTGAGTGTACCAGCCCAGACAAACCTAGAAACTATATGCACTTTTCATACACAATTAAAGTCAGATGAAAACAATGGGAAAAAATATCAATTGCTTATGGGTAGCATAAGTTAGTATAATAAAAATGACAATACTAAAGTAATATGAATGAAAATACTAGAGATCAGAGTTCATATTATAAACAATATTTAATTTGCTTCAAGGGAATCGATTTGGAAATATGCTTCTCTCAGTAAAGAAGTGGTTTACTACAGGTGAAGATTGTTACACATGTTGTCAGATATACTTTCCATATTTTTTATGATAAATATTTTTGCTTTACTATAAGTGAAGTTTCTGTAACAGGAGTGACTTATTGGGAAGTAACAGTCATATGAAATAAATATGTGTCAATGAAACATTGCTTGAGTATAAACATATAAAAAGGTAGATTTCTTGACTTGAACGTGATTAAGAAAATTAAAATATTTCATTAGAGCCTTTATGGTACCCACTTTTTAATGATTTCTATAGTAGCCTGTAGGTGGTTTCCATCTTTTAATCATAGTCAAACTAGTTTCACCAATACCCTGTCTGTGGGATAGGCTTCTTGTCTTTTTACTTAACTAGGGGCTGGAACTGATTGGCTGGTATATCAGAACTTACACTATGCAAATCTTTTTAAAGCTTCTCCTCTTCAAAATTGGCTAATCACATGTACTGTTTATAATAGATACATTGTTTTGATTTTCAGTAATCCTAGTGATGGAACAATACTTACACACCACGCAGAAATAACTTCATACAATACTTATTCATTCCTTTGAACATTTAGAACTATCGCTGGCTGGTACAAGCAAGTGTCCTCCATAAGATTTGGAGATTTCATTAAGTTAAACAGAAACAATTTCCAATTTCACTTGAGGAATCTTTACATTTTTATTATTTTTCTCAGTGCACCAAGAACCTCTTTGTTTCTCAGGCTGTAGATAAATGGGTTTAATAGGGGAATTATAACTGTGTAAAACAAGGAGTATATTATATCCTGATTTTTGGCAGGACCAGACCCAGGAAACACATACATAATTAAAAGTGTTCCATAGAATAAAGAGACAGAGAACAGATGTGCACTACAGGTGGAAAAGGCTTTTCTCCTGCCCTGTGAAGAATTAATTCTCAGGATGGCAAGGAGGACAAATGTGTATGAGACTAAGATTGTCATGAGAGTGAAGGATTGTATAAAGACACAGAAAATAAAAATCACTAGTGAATTAAGAGATGGTTCAGTACAGGAAATTCTAAACAATGGTAAAATTTCACAATAGAAATGATGGATTATATTTGTTCTACAGAAGGTTAATCTAAATAATAAACCCACATGAATCATGAGATGAAGAAAGCCAAGTGTGTAGGAAGCAATCACCAGTTGCTTGCACAGTCTATTGGACATCCTCACTGGATAAAGGAGAGGGTTGCATATGGCAGCATATCGGTCATATGCCATGACTGCCAAAAGGAAGCATTCTGCAGTTGCACTGACACCAAAAAAGTAAAATTGGGTCATGCATTCCAAAAGGGATATAATTTTCTTCTTAACTAAGAAATTCACCAGCATCTTAGGTGCCACTGAAGAGGAAGTCCAAGCATCTGCAAAAGCTAAACTACTGAGAAAGAAGTACATGGGCTTGTGAAGATGAGAGTCGATCCAAACAAGCACAACCAGCCCAACATTCCCCATCATAGTTGTGAGGTAGATCATTAAAAACAGCAAGAAGAGAGGGATCTGAAGCTCAGGTAGATCTGTAAGTCCAATAAGTACAAACTCTGTGAACAGGGTTACATTTTCTTCCATCATGATTTCATTTTGAATGGTCACTGAAAGGAGAGATTAGATAAAGAAGACATTCACCACAGTGCCTTTGAAATAATTATTTTTTGTATTGGATACCCTCCCATAAACGTTTTCCAGTTTAACTTTTCTTCTTTAATAATGCATTTTAAAATAAATATTCCCTAATTTTCCTGGGATTAGAATAAAATAAAATGAGCTTGACAGTTTGAAAGAGGATATTAAAGAATTCTAGTAATAGAATAGCATAAGGACAAATGGGACCTAACAGTCAATTCTCTACTGATCCTTGATTCTGTTAACACTGTATATAATAGTCATTGATGTTTGTAGTTGGAGAATTTCATAGAGCACAAAGCCTGGAGCCAAGAATATCTGAATTCAAATCCAATTTCAGATGCTTACCTCCTGTAAGACTCTGGACAGTTATATAAGCCCTATTTACTTCATTTTCTTTTCAGTAGAATGAGGACACACTGGAGAAGGAAATGGAAAACTACTTCATACCACAAAACCTCATGAAAAAAGTGCATGGAGTCATAGAAATTTCAGACATTATTAAATGATTGAAGAACAACAAATAACATTTGTAAAGCAATTCATAAACATTAGTTCAGTTGAGTCTTGCAACAACTATTGAAGGAAGTGTTACAGACATTATCCCCCTTTTATAGAACAGAAAACAGGGTGTGAGTGGTTGTGTCAGTAGTGCAATTTGATCCCATATCTCCTGATGCCTGGTCAAGTACTATATTTTCTGTGTTTGGGTGTGGCAATGCACACCTGTAATTGCTGCTACTAGAAGAAGATAAAGATAGTGGAGCTCAGTTGTTCCAAATTTACAAAAGGCTAAAGGTGTCCACACTAAGTCCAGGTACAAGGAAAGAAGGAAGCAATCATTTATTAAACACCTACTGTGTGCCAGGTACTGTGCTATGTGTTTTTGAAATATTTATTTGATCTACACAATAATTCTGGAAGCACAGTGCTAGTTTTAATCCCCATTATAAAGGTGAAGGAAAGGGATCAAACACAAATTGTGACTTCCTCAGGATCACAGAGGCGGTAAGAGTCTGAGGTTAGATTTGAGTTCAGATCTTCCTGGCTCAATGCCCAGTGCTCTACACCACCCAATAATAAAACTCCAACATAAACAATATTATTCCTGCTTTACTGATGAGAAAGCAGAGCCAAGAGAGGTGAAACAAATTGGTAAAAGTCCCAAAGAAAGTAAATGCTAGGCACTGTGCCTGTTGGGTAATCGTCACTTAACACATCACAAAAACTCCACTACGGCTCTGTCTACATAATGCATATATTTGGGGCTGAAAAATAAAAAGTTCAACCAGTAGTCTGGATGCTATTTGCATGCAGATTTTGGAATCGTGTAGAAAAACCTCACACTTAATGAACTCTTTCCGCTTTCTACTCAGATGTTTCATTACTATCTAGAAATGGCTAAGTGGTGCTAGAAGTGAAAGGATTTATGCTGTTTTTGAATCATCTTTGAGAAGAATATTGCAACACATAGAGTGCTGCGCTCCTACCTGAGTTCTGTAAAATATTTTGTAGACCAGTAAAGGGAACAAGTTCTTGCTCTGATGACTTGTGCTCAGTTCCCACTCAGGCACTTATTATCAGACTGAAAATAGTATAGTATAGTCACAACCTCACTGACCCTCAATTTCATCATCTTTAAAATGACAAGGTTAGACCAAAGGGCATGTGAGGTTTCGAGCAATTGTTTTTTTGGAAATATTGTAGGGGTAGAAATAGAAAAGTTAATAAGCATTCATTCCTATTATACTAATTCTCTTAGGTGATTCCAATCTAAAGGGAATCGTTTTTATTTACATTCCCTTCCAAATCTATTCGTGAAAACAGTTAAATTCCCTCGGTTCCAATAAAGCACTCCCTACAGACTGGATTCAAAGTTGTTGTACTGGGTACTTTGAGTTAATCATTAAATCATGCTAAATGTCCTCAGTTACATCTATTGAAACAGTTCTTGATGTTATCAGGAATCATTGAAGATGTGTAAAATTCTCAATATAGACTTTCAGTTCAAGGCTTCTTTTCTTTGTAGTTGTTGATTTGTAAATACTTGGTTTGAGCTGATTAGTTTTATTGTAACTGTGGAAATGTAGTCACCATTTTGTATTCTATCAAGAGCCATCATCTTGGCTACCCATGTCCACTCAAGCAATGTATTGAGCCACAGATGGGAGGTTGAAACTACCCTTTTTTTCTCTGAATTTTGGCTTCAAGCAGACATACTGGTTACGGGGTGTGACAGAACCAACGCCATCCAACATACATTTACTGAGAGTGTAACTATACTATATCTCCTCTCCTGTTCTCACCTCCCTTAATCTCCTCTTCCCTCCTGTTTCCTTTTCTTCTTTTCCCTCCCCTCCCCTCTTCTCTCCTCTCCTGTCCTCTCCTTTCTTCTCTTCCCCTTCCTCTTCTGTCTTCTTCTGCCTTTTTCCCTCTCCTCTCCTTTCCTCTCAGTCCTGAGTGCCCTTCTCAGGGGAACGTACACTTGCATGGCCAAAAGCTGTCTTTTTTCCTTTGTTTTACTGGCTAGATTTCTTGCTAGAAGAGCAAGTCTTAAACTGGATTCATTCTGGAGCTCATGTCCCTGCCCACCTAGCACAGAGTGAATGTAAATTAAAGATAGTAATTCTCTTTTATCAAGGAAACCTGAGGCTTTTTTTTTCTGAATACAACACAATATAGTTGCATTAAGTTCTATATACTTCTCAGTTCATTTACCTCATTTTATATCACAATATACACCTTCAATATTTGCTTGTATGCTGAACATTTGCCATTTTATGAAACCACAATATTATATTATGGTATTATACTCAATTTAGTCCTATTACAATTGGACATATTATAGCGTGTGATGGATTTTTCTGGTAGACTTCACAACAATGCAAGGACCTAAAAAATTTCCAACGGACTCTTGAACCAAAATGCCTTTCACATTCAAAGAAAGAATTATGCATTGGATTGCAGAATGAAGCAGACCATTTTTTCTTGTGTTTTGTTTTGTTTTATAATTTCTCCCATTCATTTTAATTTTTCTATGCAGTATGACTAAAGTGAAAATGCATTTAATAAGAATGTATGTATATAACCTACCTAAGATTGCATGCAGTCTTAAGGAAGGAGTGGGGAGAAAAGGGAAAAAAATCTAAGATATATGGAAGTGATGGTAGAAAACTGAAAACAATAAAATAATTTAAATAAAACAATTTTACATACGAGTTGCCTCTGCTATTTGTTCTTATAACAAATTAAGTATCTATGAACAATTTTTATACAGCTGTATCTTTTTTCTTTTTATTTATATTTTTGGATAAAGTCCTAGCAATGGAATAGTTGACTTCACAAATTAACATTAATTTGTGACTCTTATTAGATATTGCCATATTCCTCTGAAATGTACCAATCTACAGTCCTATCCAATATTTTGGAGTTCCTGTGTAGCACCAATGCAATACCAAGAGCAGTCACTATGAATATGAAGGCATATTTTCAGAGTCAATTCACAAAATACAAACTCTCTTCCTCAAAGATGAAACCAAAATATGTATTCAGATAACAAAAAGTCAATTCTACCATGGTAACAAGGAAGTGTGTATGCCTTACCAATAGAGGGAGGACCACCATTCTGACACCTTCTATCCCTCAGATCTCCGCACTCCTTTAGCCAAAATGCCCTTCTTTCAGGCTAGTTGCTCTGCTCTGCTCTACCTACTGCGCCTCTCTCTCTCTCTCTCTCTCTCTCTCTCTGTCTCTCTCAGCTCCTCCTCACGCTTTCTTCCCGCTGCACCTTTCCTGCTTCACCCCTTCCACAAATTCCTCCCACTAGCAGCTCCATGTAATTCAGGCTGTGGGCTGGGCCAAAGCTCAAAACAGGTCACATGAGTCTATTAAGGGGAAGGGAAAATGTTCAAATTCCCTTAACGTTATAACTGGTGGCCCTCCAAATCTAATTACATTGAATTTTATTATTGCTGATGCATTTTTTTTTTCATTCTAGTCGGTAAAAGATGTTTTAAAGTTATCTTGACTTTTATTCATCTAATTGAGAATTTGATCAGATTTTCATTACTATGCTACTACCATACTAATTTTAATACAGTAACAAAATATATACTACACTTTAATTCAAATTTCAATTTAGGTTACTAGAGTTTATATTTCTTACAAAACTTTTTCATTCATGATTCTTACCGTTGTTATATTGACGAGTAAGTATTATTAAATGATACTCTTCTACTTATTATCAATTACTTGTCAATTCTGGAAGATACACATTTGTCTATTTGCTATGAATATTTTCATTTTATTTTAATACTACTAGTCTCCTAGTGAGGTTACATCCTTGTCAATTATGTAAAACAATAGTGTAAAGAATTAAAATTATAGGCAATCTAAAAACTAATGAAGAAATTTGGGGTGGTACAGGTAAATTGAATTGTATTTTCAACTATTAACTGTGCACAAGAAATAATATAAAGTATGTCACCAAGAAAATGGGTAGGAACAGGATGTCATGTATATTAGTCCTGTTGTAGATGTAAAATATACCAGGTTGATAATCTGAGTGCTTCACTAATACTCACAGGAAGAATAAAAGGTGTTTTTTTTTTGCTTTACTTTGTTACCTTTATTGAATTTTTTATTTAAGTTTTCAGCATTCATTTCCAAAATTTTGAGTTCCAAATTTTCTCCCCATGTCTCCCCTATCCCCATCCCCAAACTTTGAGTATTTTAATTACCCCTCTCTCCAATCTCCCTTCTAATATCCCCCACTTCCCCTATGCCCATTTTCTCTTTTGTCCTGTAGGGCCAGATAACTTTCTATGCCCCGTTACCTGAATTTTTCTTGTATCCTAGTTGTATGCAAGAACAATGCTCAACAGTTGTTCCAAAAACTTGGAAAGTACGGTCTCTCTACTGCCCTCTTTAGTATTTGTGTTTTTGAGCATATCCCCATAGAAAGATTGTATGGTTTTTTGCACTTATTTTGGTTTTTCTTGTTCATGATGGTGATTGTGTGTTGTGGCTTCTGGTTCTTTCAGCTAGAAGCTACAGAAGTTGATGTTGAACTAACTTGTGTGAAAAAACCAAGAGCACGTGTCAGGGAGGGGTAGTCTGTTCATGGGAGATCTTCTCAGCTGAACTTAGGCAAAGGCAAGCTCAGGGGATGGTGATCTCAGCTGCCTTATTGTCTTCCCATTTCTCTTGGTGTGCTGAGGTACACCTAGATCCTAGTGTGAGTTTCCACCCTTCCTGGGGCTCCCCTCCTGGCGCCGAGGCTTGGCTGGGTCCTAGTGAGAGTTTCCACTGTCCTGGGTCCCCTCTCCTTCTGGTTTACCTCTGCCACAGTAGGAGGAATCCCCCTTAGCTATTTTCTTAGCCTCAGGTGTTAAGAGACTATTTTCTCCCTCTGCTGATTCTGCTGATCCAGGATTTTTCTGGGGAAATATTTTATGCTTCTTTCAAGGTCATGAAGTGGGGTGGAGAGAGCATTTATTAATCACTTCACCATCCTGGCTCCTGGAAGTTCACATAGGTGACTTACAGACATTTAATCTGTGAGCTGAAAGCCTCAGGAGCTGCTGTGTCTGATATTTGGTGCTCAGCGGCTTCTTTTGCTCAACTCTGCTGGTCTCTTACCCTGGGCTGCAGCTCCGTAGATTCTGCCTGCTGCTGTCTCAGGTTTCCCTGGGGCCCTCCTGCTCTGCTTTGTTGGACGTGCTATTCTGTGCCCTGTGGGCTCACCACTATGGAACAGATCCTTCCTATGAACTTTCCAGTCTGCCCAGGGCTTTGAATCCACCACAGTCTGTCTCCTATTGGATTCTGTACCTCCAAAATTTGGTCAGATTCTCTTTTCAGAGGTATCTGAAAGAGTTTGTCTGAGAGCTTAGGTGAGTCATTGCTCTCACACTGCCATCTTGGCTCTTCCCCACACACATAGATTTGATTAGCAGACCATATTAATTCTTACAATGGAGCTATTTTCATCCTCATTCTCACTCTCTTTTCCAGAGTCATTGAAGTCCAGTGGTAAGGCAAAAGTCAGGACAACTGTCAATGGCCCAGGATGCAGTGAATAATCTTGGTGACTTCAATGTCTGGCCAACCTCTAAGTGCTCCACAGTCTGCTATTAACTCAACAGGGTGTTTGCGGGACTAGCTTTGCTCTCAACCTGATTTAACCCACCTGTCAAAACAGTTTATTGGGAAGTGTCCACTGTGCATGCTACACCATTTAGGAACCATGTGTGAAAGTTGACTTCTAGGTGGAAACCAAAGTTCGATCAACAGTTTTGAAAAGGAATAAGCAAGTACTGACAGCAGAGGTTCTAATCCTATGAGGTCACAGGGCTTTTGTTATTCAAGGACCAGAGTATAGATTACCATGATAATCAACTGTGAAAAACAATCCTCCCAGGATACCTGGACAAAAGAAGTCTTATTAGAAATATATCTTATAGAGCAGTGGTGTCAGATTCAAATAGGAATGGATACCTGTTGCCATGTATTGACTTGGAAATCAACAAAACAATACCTTTGTCCTTATTTATTTTAATGTTATTTGCTAAACAGTTATGGATTATATTTTAATCCAGTTCAAGCCTCACTCAGAAGTTTTGCACCTCTTCTATAGATAAAGACTTCATAGAACTATAGATTTTAGAAAAAAAGAGAGAACTTTAGTGATTTTTAGTCTAATTAATTTTTCTCTCCCCAGTTTTATAAATGGGGAAGCTGAAGAACCAAAGGGTGTTCTGATTTGTTTAAAGACATATAGATAACTAGCAACATAGTGAACTGGATCTGGGTTTTCTAGCTTCTAATTCCTGGCTCTTTCTGCTATGCCAGAATGTATGGAAGAGATTCTTCACCTGTGATCTATGAAATACCAATCTGTATATGAAGATAAAATGGGAAGAATTTGGGGCACCCAGAGAGGAGAAAAATGGTATCAAGCTTCTAGAAGGAAGGTGCCAGGAAAACAGTAAGAAAAGCCTTGAAAACAAACTTTGCCAACTTGTGATCATCTGGGAAAGATTTGACACTAATTGGCTGCCTGCTTGCCTGGATCATTCCTAGCTCTGACTAGTCTAAACCACTTCCTCTCACCTCTGCTGTAGCTCTAGCTCTTCCTGATCAGCAAACTCCTCCCAACACTGGCTCCATGTCACTCAGACTTATGTGACTCCAGCTTCCATGTGACTCAGGCAGGGAATGAATGGGAATGATCTTTCCACTTAAATTACCATTACATCATACAAATTCATGGATCCCCTGAAAGATTTTCTGGAAAGATGAAGGAATCTTTCAGAGAAGACACAGGTTGAATTTTGAAGTTTCTAGGGAACCCATCAAAAGGAAGATGAACCAAAACCATTTTGTTAGTTGTGAAGGTGGAGCCAAGGTGTACTGCACTCTGCTTCCAGCTCAGTGCAATAGACATTTTACTGTGAAGTTAGTGGTTGTCTTGGGCTGGAGATTTGCTTCAGTCCATCATTGTTTGGGTTCTGCAGTTCCAGGATTTGCACAGTCATTTTTTCCATTTATTAGACTAAGTTTATGGGAGAGCAATAGTTATTCCACTATCTTGGCTCCACATCCCAACTCCTTGGATTTTGGCCTTGATTAGTACTTTGTACTAATTAGATAAGATTCTTTGTACAATTTGGGAAAGGGGTGAAAAATACATAAAGTGGGAAAGTTTCCAAAATTGTAATTAAAATTGACTTGGTTATCTTTTCTCATTAAGCTAAATTTTTGTACAGTAATAAACAATTTATATATGGTGTTATGTAGGATTATGAGTATTTGATGCTTGACATTACTTCTTTGCTACTTAAGTCTACAGATGAGAATTTATTTAGCAGCGGATGATTCATTCAGGTAAAAACCTTTCTTAAAACAGAGAATGAAAGAGAAAAACTGATTTATTTTCATACAGTTGTTGGATATAATGACAGCTCTTTTCCCACAAACAACATGGATTTTTTTCATCCAATATAAAAGAGGCTGCATTGATGATAACTAAGGCTGTGTGATGCATTGATCTTTTATCTTACCTTAGTCTTCCTGACATCATTTGCTTTTAGGCAGGTTTTTTTTTTTTGGTATTTTTTTCATTGCATTTATTTATTTAGTTTTAGATTTCAACATTCATTTCCACCAAATTTTGAGTTCCAATTTTTCTCCACATCTCTCTCCTTCTCCACCCCATAATAACTTGCATTCTGAGTACTCCTTCTCTCAATGTACCCTCCCTTTTATCACACCCCACCCTTACCTTCTCCCCATCTTCTCTCTTTTCTTGTAGGGCAAGATAAATTTCTATACCCCATTACCTATGTTTCTTATTTCCCAGTTATATGCAATAATAATTCTCAACATTTGTTTCTAATACTGTGAATTCTAACTTCTCTCCTTCCCTCCCTCCCTACCCATCCCCACTGAGAAGGCAGATAATTCAATACAGGCTATAAATGTATCATTTTGCAAAAGACTTCCATAATAATCATGTTGTGTAATACTAACTATATTGCCATCTATTCTACCCTGAATTCTTTTTTTTATTCTCTCATTTGACCTTGTCTCCTCCCAAAAGTGTTTACTTCTAGTTACTCCCTTCTCCTATTTGCCCTCCCTTCTATCGTCCCCTTCACTCCACTTGTGCCCTCCTCCCCTACTTTCCTTTAGTGTAAGATAGATTTTGATACAAAATTTAGTGAGCATGTTATTCCATCCTTAAACCATATGTGAAGAGAGCAAGCTTCACTTTTCCCTCCTCTCTTTTCCTTTTTCTCCTTCATTGAACAAGATTTTTCTTATCTCTTTTATGATTTATAGCCTGCCCCATTCCATTTCTCCCTTTCTCCTCCCAGTATTTTCCTCCCTCACCACTTAATTTTTATTTTTATTTATCTTTCTAGATATCATTTCTCCTGATTCAACTCAACCTTTACTGTCTATGTTTGCACACGTGTGCACGTAAGTGATGCACGCATGTGAGCACATGTGTGTGTGTGTGTGTATGTATGTGTGGGTATAATACCTCCACCAACCTAAATACTGAGGAAAGTGTCGAGTTACAAATATTATCTTTCTGTATAAGAATGTAAGCAGTTGAACTTTAGAAAGTTTTTTAAGATTTCTCTTTCCTGCTTGCCTTTTCATACTTCTCCTGATTCTTGTGTTTGAAAGTCAAATTTTCTATTCAGTACTGATCTTTTCATCATGAATGCTTGAAAGTCCTCTACATCATTGGATGACCATTTATTCCCTTGGAGTAATATACTCAGTTTTGCTGGTTAGGTGATTCTTGTTTTAATCCCAGTTCCTTTGACTTCTGAAACATCCTATTCCAAGCCCTTTGATCCCTTAATGTAAAAGTTGCCAGATACTCTGTTATCTTGATTGCATTTCCACAATACTCCAATTGTTTCTTTCAAACTGCTTGCAATATTTTCTCCTTGATCTGAGAACTCTGAAATTTGGCCACAATATTCCTAGGAGTTTCTCTTTTCAGGTCTCTTTCAGGAGGTGATCAGTGGATTCTTTCCATATTTATTTTGCCCTCTAGTTCTAGAATATCAGGGCAGTTTTCCTCAATAATTTCATGGAAGATAATGTCTATGGTCTTTTTTTGATCATGGCTTTCAGGTAGTCCCATAATTTTAAATTGTCTCTCCTGGATCTATTTTTCAGGTCAGTTGTTTTCCTAGTGAGATGTTTCACCTTAACTTTTATTTTTTCAAACTTGGTTTTGTTTTCTAACTTCTTGGTTTATCTCATAGTCATTAGCTTCCAAGAACTCCAGTCTCTCTTTTAAAGAACTATTTTGTTCAGTGAGCTTTTCAACCTTCTGTTCCATTTGGCTAACTATGCTTTCAAAGCCTCCTTCTCCTCATTGACTTTTTGGACCTCTTTTTCCAGTTGAGTTAAGCTCTTTTTAACAACTTATTTACAGCATTTTGCTGCTTCTCCTTTAGCAGACTACTGACATACTTTTCAAGCTCTTCTATGACCTGAACACATTTCACAATCATTTTGGAGGCACTAGAGTCAGAGGCCTTGACTTTCTTTAATATATGCCTTGTTCTTCCTCATCCGAAAGGATGGAAGGAGAGACCTTTTCACTAAGAAAGTAACCTTCCATGGTCTTTCCCCCCACCCTTTTTGGGCATTTTCCTGGGAAGCTACTTCACTTCTGAATCCTTTGTCAAAAGTGTTCCTCCTCTCCCCAGTACTGTGCTTAAGGCTGAGATTCAGATCAGCTGCTCAACTCTCCCAGGTTCTTTGGATGGGGGTGGTGACACCACTGAGGACTGAGGTTCAGATCACATGTTGTATTCCCCCAGGGGCTTTCAATGGGGGCTGGGCCACCACTGAGGACTGTGGTTCAGATAAGTTGCTCAATTCTTGCCAGAGGCTTTAAGCTGAGTTGTCTGGACAATGGACCCAGGCTGTTTCTGTGTAGTCTCTCACTCGCCACTGCTGCTGCTACCTGAGGCCAGTGCTCTGAGGACACTGTTCCCTCTCTCCCAACTGGAAAAGCCTTCTCACTCTGACCTTTGGAGCTTTCTTTGTTACTTGTGGATTGAGGAATTTGGGAGAACTGCTGGGAATTCTGCCCCAGAGGTCTGTTCAGGTCCTCTTCCTCCCAGTGCTGCAAGGCCAGGGATGGGCTCTGCTCTGCTCAGATCCTGTGAAATAGACATTTCCTGTCAGTCTTCCAGGTTACCTTTGGCTGGAAAACTCTTTCACTCTGTTGTTCTGTGGCTTCTGCTGCTCTAGAATTTGTTGAGAGTTATGTTTTTACAGGTATTTTGTCGACTGTGGAGGAAGTGCTAGAGCATACGCATCTTTCTACTCTGCCATCTTGGCTCTGCCCCTCCAAGTTTATCCAGCTTTTTAATAGAACACTGAAAATGAAGGATCAGGAACAGCACTGATTGTATGTATTACATTTCCTCTCCTCTAAAACCATGGTGCTCTCACTTAATCTTCAAGACTTCTGGCTCATAGTAGTTTTCAACATCTTTGTTGTCCCTAGAGCCAAAAAGTAAGAGCAGAAATGCTCATCGGATGGGCAGCAAACCAGGGAAGATGTCGGGGATGTTGACCCACCAGTCATTACCATGACTCTCCTCAAGCCACTTCTCCAAGACCCGAATATGTTGAGTTTCTTTCCTTTACTGGGAGCAAGTCTTTAAAGTGTCTCTTTAGTAGTTTGTGATCATGGCAAACAAATCAAGCTGTTGGACATGTTTAGAAGCAAGATAGTGGGTCTCTATTAAAATGTCATACTAGGTCTTGGAAAAGCAAAAATATGGCATCTTTTCAACACAGGCATTATCTTTTTTAATTTAATAAATTTATTTAACTTTTTACATTAAATTTCACAAAATTTTGGGTTCGAAATTTTCTCCCTATTTGTCCCCTCCCCCACCCCAATACACTCAGCATTCTAATTCCCCTATCACCAATCTGCCCTCGCTTCTATCATCTCTCCCTTCCCTTACCCCATCTTCTCTATTGTCCTATAGGGCCAGATAACTTTCTATTCCCCATTGCCTGTATTTCTTAATTCCTAGTAGCAAGAACAATACTCAACAGTTGTTCCTAAAACTTTGAGTTCCAACTTCTCCCCATTCCTCCCTCTCTACCCATTCCCTTGGAAAGGCAGGCAATTCAATATGGGCCATATCTGTGTAGTTTTGCAAATGACTTAGATAATAGTCGTGTTGTGTAAGACTAACTATATTTCCCTCCATCCTATCCTGCCCCTCATTGCTTCTGTTCTCTCTTTTGATCCTGTCCCTCCCTAAGAGTGTTGATTTCAAATTGCTCCCTTCTCCCGTTACCCTCCCTTCCATCCCCCCTACCCTGCTTGTCCCCTTCGCCCCCACTTTCCTGTTCTGTAAGATAGGTTTTCATACCAAAATGAGTGTGCATTTCATTCCTTCCTTTAGTCAAACGTGATGACAGTAAACTTCATATTTTTCTCTCACCTCCCCTCTTTTTCCCTCCACTAAAAATCTCCTGTCTGCCTCTTCTATGAGAGATAATTTGCCCCATTCCATTTCTCCCTCTCTCCTCTCAATACATTTCTCTCTCACCGTTTACCTTCATTTTTTTTAAAGATGTGCACCCATCCTATTCAATTCACTCTGTGCTCTCTCTCTCTCTCTCTCTCTCTCTCTGTGTGTGTGTTTGTGTGTGTGTGTATGTGTGTGTGTGTGTGTGTGTGTGTGTGTGTGTGTGTGTGTAATCCCACCAACTACCCAGATACTGAAAAGTTCTAAGAGTTACAAATATTGTCTTTCCATGTGGTAATGTAAACAGCTCAAAGTTTGTAAGTCCCTTATGACCTCTCTTTGCCATTTACTTTTTCATACTTCTCTTCATTCTTGTGCTTGAAAGTCAAATTTTTTTTCAGCTCTGGTCTTTTCATCAAGCGTGCTTGAAAGTCCTCTATTTCGTTGAAAGACCATTTTTTCCCCTGAAGTATTATACTCAGTTTTGCTGGGTAGGTGATTCTTGGTTTTAGTCCTAGTTGCTTTGACTTCTGAAATACCCTATTCCATGCCCTTTGATACCTTAACGTAGGAGCTGCTAGATCTTGTGTTATCCTGATTGTATTTCCACGATGCTGGAATTGTTTCTTTCTAGCTGCTTGCAAAATTTTCTCCTTGACCTGGGAACTCTGGAATTTGGCCACAATGTTTCTAGGATTTTCTCTTTTTAGATCTCTTTCAGGCATTGATCAGTGGATTCCTTGAATACTTATTTTGCCCTCTGGTTCTAGAATATCAGGGCAGTTTTCCTTGATAATTTCATGAAGGATGATGTCTAGGCTCTTTCCTTGATCATGGTTTTCAGGTAGTCCCATAATTTTTAAATTGTCTCTCCTGAATCTATTTTTCCAATGAGATATTTCACATTATCTTCCATTTTTTCATTCTTTTGGTTTTGTTTTGTGATTTCTTGGTTTCTCAGAAAGTCATTAGCCTCCATCTGTTCCATTCTAATTTTGAGAGAGCTATTTTCTTCAGTGAGCTTTTGCACCTCTTTTTCCACTTGGCTAATTCTACTTTTGAAAGCATTCTTCTCCTCATTGGCTTTTTGAATCTCTTTTGCCAATTGAGTTAGCCTATTTTTCAGGTTGTTATTTTCTTCAGCATTTTTTTGTGTCTCCTTTATTAAGGTATTGACCCGTTTTTCATGCTTTTC
>CM053771.1:544109811-544126972 GCA_028658325.1 Potorous gilbertii | reverse complement strand
AAATCTCCTTCACTGTGTTGCTGCGCGGCCTCCACTGCTCCAGAATTTGTCAGGAGTTCTTTTTACAGGAAATCTATGGGCTGTGGGTTCGGACCTAGCATAGGTGAGTCTTTCTACTCCGCCATCTTGGCTCCACCCCCGGTGGTCATGTTTATTAACTTCTTGATGACCATGACTGATTTTGCTCTCTGGTTTTTGTACTTGGATTTCTGGCATTTAAATAAACGTTTTTCTTCTGACATCTATACAGAGAGTCTTTATAATTTGAGATTGAGAACCATACTGGCACATTCATAGTCACCACCAGAGCTGTGAACATTGCTTTGACAATACTGTTATTTATTTTTTCTATGCTTTGTCGTTTGACCCATTCATTCCTTGGGTTTAGATAATTTGGTTTCCAATTAATTTTTAGCCTATCTTCCCATGACCTTTTATTACATATAATTTTTATTGCATTATGATCTGAAGAGGATGCATTGACTATGTGTACCATTCTGCATTGGACTGTGAAGTTTTCATGTCCTAGTACATGATCAGTTTTTCTACATGTGACATATACCGCTCAGAAAAAGGTACATTCCTTTGTATTTCCATTCACTTTTCTCCACAAATCTGTCATGTCTACCTTTTCCAGAGTTGTTTCACCAACTTAAATTTTTTCTTGATGATTTTGAAGTTACATTTATTAAGTTCATAGAGGGGGTGCTTGAGGTCCCCCACTAGAATAGTTTTGTTATCTATTTCTTCTTATACCTACCTTAGCTTCTCCTCTAAGAATTTGGATGCAACTTAGTGCAAATATGTTCAGTAATTATATTATCTCATTGTCTATTGTACAATTTAACACAATAACTTTTCTTATCTCTTTTGATTAGATCAATTTTTGCTTTTGCTTTGTCTGAGATTAGGATTATTACTCCTGCTTTTTTTTTTTACATTACTAAAGCATAATATATTCTGCTTCAACCTTTGTTCTTGACTTCATGCTTATTTCCCTGCTTCAGATATGTTTCTTGTAAACAGTATATTGTAGAATTGTGGTTTTTAATCCATTCTGCTATCTCCATATGATGGGAAAGTTCATTCCACTCACATTCACAGTTATGATTACTACCTGTGTGTTTCTCTCCATCCAAGATCCCCTGTTTATGCTTTTATTTCTGCTTTTTCCTTTCCCTTTCTTAAAAGATTTTTTTTTATTTTTCACCATCACCTCCCTTAATCTTCCCAATCTTCTATAATCCCCCCTCCCTTTTATTTCCCTTTTTCCTAACTACTTCTCCTCTCCCTCTTAGCCACTACTCTCCTTTTTCTTTCTCCTTTCCCCTCCTACTTCCTGTGAGGCAAGTTAGATTTCTATACTTAACTGAGGTTTTGTTCCCTCCTTGAATCAAATCAGATGAGAATAACAATCAAACGTGTTCATTTACCTCACCTCTTTCCCTCTATTGTAATTCGACATTGTGCCTCTTCCATTTCTCTCCTTCCATTACAATCCCTTCACACTCTTTATGTTTTTTATCATCACACCTGTAAATTTATACTTACTCCCTCTATCTATGTTTGTCCTTTTTAAATGTTATAATAGTTTGAGGTTCCTTTCGGGAGGTGAATAATGGTTTCTTTGGATGACTATTTTGCCCTCTGAATCCAGTGTTTCTGTACAATTTTCCTTGATGATTTCTTGGATGATGTTGTCTAGTCTCTTTTTTTCATTATGGCTGTGTCGTAGTCCCCATAATCCTTAGATTTTCTCTCCTGAATCCATTTATCATGTCAGTTGTTTTTCAAATTAGATAGTTTACATTTTCTTCTATCTTTTCATCCTTTAGATTCTGTTTGACTGATTCTTGATGTATCAGAATGTCATTAGGTTCTACTTGCCTGATTCTAATTTTTATCAAATCGTTTCCCTAAATTAACTTTTGTTTCTCCTGTTCCATCTGTCCAATTGTTCCTTTTAAAGAGTTATATACTCCATTTTTATTTTGTTCTTCCTTTTCCATTTGTCAGGTTTTCCTTTTAAATTCCTCTGTGATTTCTTTTTTCTTATTTTTGAAATCATCGGTCAGTTTTTCTTCTTTTTCTCTTATTTGGCTTTTAAAGTACTTCCTGAGATCTTCCCAGGATGCTTGTTGTGTTTCAGATCACTTCATATTCCCTTCTGAAGTTTCAGATGGGAGTACAGTCTCAATGCTGACCTCTTTATTATTTCTCTTTTGGTCCTTGTTCCCATAGAAAGATTCTATAGGCTTTTCTTTTCTGCTCTGCTTCTTTCTCATGATAATCACCCCTTTCCTGACTTCTAAGGCTCTGTCCCAGAGTTCTTTTACCTAAAACTGGAGACTTGGTGTATTTTGCCCTCTGGTTCTTTCAGCTAGAAGCTAAAATGGGGGTGCTGAATTGACTAGTGTTAGAAAGCAGAGGCCAGGTGAGGTCTTTTGTGGTTTCCCCAGAGTTACCCTGGAGTTTGTCTGTTAAATATGTGGGAGGGTTAGTCTGGCCACAGAAAGTCTCCTCTGCTGAGCTAGAACATAGGTAAGATCAGAGGTTGGTGATCTCATCTGCACTAGTATATTCCTGATTGCCCTAGGATGCTAAGGTACACCTGTGTTCCTGGTGTTGGTGGTTGCAAGCTTCACACCCCTGGGGATCGGTATCTTCTCCCAGTTTGCTGCAGTGGGATTGTCTGGGACAGCTCTGGTCCTGCACTTGCCCCCTTCAACCACAGCAAGAGGGAAACCCCTTAGCAATTTTCCAAGCCTCACTGGACGAGAAACTGTTTACTCCTTCTGCTATTGCCACTGTTGTAAGGTTTTTCTCAGAGACATATTCTCTGGGCTCTTCAGGGTCAACAATGGGACGAAAATAGCAATTACTAATCACTTTGCCATCTTGGCACCTGCTAATGTTGCAATTTTCCCACATCTGCTCCATCGTTCATAATTTTCTGTTTTGTCATGTTAGACAATCTGATAGGTGTCTTATAGTACCTAAAAATTATTTTGATTTGCATTCTCTAATCAATAGTGATTTAAAGCACTTTTTTCATTTCACTATAGGTAGCTTTAGTTTATCTTCTGAAAAGTGTCTGTCATATCATTTGACCATTTATCATTGGGAGAATGACTTGTATTCTTAATATTTTGATTCAGTTTTCAATATGTTTTAGAAATTAGACCGTTATCAGGGATGCTACTTGTAAAAATTCTTTCCCAATTATCTGCTTCCCTCTGAGTCTAATTTGCATTGGCTTTGTTCGTGCAAAAAGTTTTCAATTAAATGTAATCAAAATTATCCATTTTTCATTTCATAATGTTCACTATCTCTTGTTTGATGACAAATTCTTCTGTCCTCTATAAATCCCACAGGTAAACTGTTTCTTGTTGTCTGAATTTGCTTAGCTTATCAGTCTCTACATCTAAATGGTGTAACTATCTGAACTTTATTTTAGTATTTTGTATATGATGTTGGTCTATGCCCAGTTTTTACAACACCATTTTCTGTTTTTTCCAGAATTTTTTGTCAGAGAGTAAAGTCTTATTCCAGAAGCTCTAGTCTTTCGATTTATCAAACTTTAGATTACTACAGGCATTGACCACTATTTCTTTGGCCCTAATATATTCCACTGATCCACCACTTATTTCTTAGCCAGTACCAAGAAATTTTTATGATTGTTGTTTTACCAAAACAAATTTTATAAACCAAAGACAAAGCAGTTTAAACTGTGTCTGTGGTCTGGACATCAGTAATAAAAACATGGTTAATCATCCTCCACCCAAACACAGAAACTGGTTCTTACTGACCTCAAGCTCATGTAGCACCTCTACCCCCATCACTGACTAGCAGACCCAAAGACATAACCCAGGCTTACATCAAAAATCACCCCTGCACTCCAATGCCACTTCCTTATAATTCACTTACCATGCTGTTCAAATAAATATCTTTTTCTTTGAATTGTCTCCTCCTAGATAGCTTAAACAAATAAATATATTGACAATCTTTGTCAAGAATCTACCAAGGATCAGACACTTTGTTGGTGCTGGTGAAGTAAACACAAAAGTGAAAACATTTGACCTCAGGACCTTAGATGACACATCTTTGTTTTCTCTTGCATAAAAGTCTACTCACAATCTCACAACCAGTACTTCATTGTGATCATTAGTCATGAATCTGCAAAGTGTGCTGCTGAAAATAGAGGCATCATCTAGGAGAGAAGAAAACTTTTCTTTGTATAAAAGTAGTCATCTATAAAACACCTATAAAACAGTTCTCATGACTATTATGTTCTGATCAGAAGATTACTCCCACTTTTGTTCTAATTCAACAACACAGAGAGAAATGAATCCAAAACTCTGTCTCTTCCTCCCTCCCTCCCTTCATAAAATTTTTGGTGCCTCTCCTATTATACTTTCAAACAACTATATTCTAGTATGGTTAATTTCACTATTATGTAATCAGCTCCCTGAGAGGAATCACCACCTACAATTTTTCTTAGTATCCATTAAGTATAGTGTTTATTAAATACTATGAAGTAGAGTACCAATAACATCTTAGGGAAGTTATAATTGTAACTGATTAATGATGTATAGTACAATTGTAATTGTTAGAACTGGGCACGTCTAATGGGATTTCTGATCAACTCTCATTAGGGTAAATTTGCTTGTGTCTGAGGAGAGATCTTGGGAAGTATTGATGTATTTCTCACATTCACAGGAATTCCCTGAAGTTTTAATATAGTTTTGTATATGATTCTTATTGGTTTTAAAACAAAGAGAATTAGGTGTTTGATTTTGAAACAGAGACACCAAAGAGCATCTTCACAAAGAAGAGAAACTGTTCTTGACTTCCTGAAACATCCTAGACAAGCTAGGTGAGGGTGCAGGGATTGTAATTTTTCTCTTCTTTTCTCTTCTTCTCTCTTCTCTCTCTTTCAATTCTATCTCCTTCCATTTTAAAGAAAGTGAAACGAATGGAAAACACTTTTTTCTCATAGTAATTTTTGGCTTTGTCTATATGAAGTCAAAGGATTCTAAGAAAAAACCCTTAGGTTTGTCAACTCAGCCACTGAAGTGTTTTCACTCCATAACTCTTAAATGTGAACAGACTATCTTTTTGCTTTTGCATCAAATATTTGGTTCTTTAGTTTTAATACATGGAGGAAATTAAGAAAATTAAATGGATCACAAGAAGAATTATTTCATGACCACCAATAATTTCTTCGTAATTAATATTTTGTCTTAGAATATTAAGGGGTAGGTTTTAAAAGATATAGTCACCAATGACTTCTTTCCTCTTCAGAGAAATTACGGTGGTCATGACTCTTGAAACCTAAGAGAGAAATATGAAATTCCTTCATGTCATAGAATGATTGAATATGGACTGAGGGACTTATCAGTCTGTTAAATATAGTCCATCATTCTTTCCTGTATGACTTCTTTAAAACAAATCCCTAGAAATATCAGTCTTGAAGATTTTTAGTAAAGAACTTTTAATATTTTGTATACAGTCCCTTTAATAACTCGGTGATTAATTCCATAATGCAAATAATGAAATTTTATTGTTTAGTCATTGAAAGTGGAATCTATACTTAGGCAATGTATTTCATAGCTAAATTCCATTCTGGAAGCAGAATTATCTTCATTTGATATTTACTGACATCACATCCAGATGTAGACAGTACTTCTCTGGCAGGATCTACTTTAAGATTTAAATTCCTCTTGCTTACGCAAGCACAAAGAGAAAATATCATTCATTTGTGTAACTTGTAGATGTTTTACAGGAGCATCCTTGATCTCTTAAAGAATAAAGACAAAGCAATTAGCCTACCTTTATCTTCACAGTAGTCCTACAAAGTATGTACTATTTTTATGCCCACTTTATAGTCAAGAAAATAAGACCTAGAGGGTTCGGGACTTGCTCATTGTCACACAGACAGTGAATGGTAGAGGCAACATTTAAACCCAGATTACTCATTCCACTGCTACAGCTGGCTTCATTCTCCACAGTCTGGTTTGTGTGAAATATTAAATACATGTTTCTAACCCATAACCTACTGAGTCTTTTCACTGCTATATTTTATTCTCTCTCTCTCTCTCTCTCTCTCTCTCTCTCTCTCTCTCTCTCTCTCTGTCTCTCTCTCTTTCTCTCTCTTTCTTCCTTCCTCTTTTTATCTCTTCCCTTATCTTTTTTCTTCCCTTCTCTTCTCTTCTCTTCCCTTCTCTTTTCTTCTCTTCTCATGTCTCACCCTCTGTTTCTCTCTCCTTACTTACTTTCTTTCACTCCTTCCCTCATCTCTCTGTCTCTCTCTTTCTGTAAAAAGTGTCCCAATTTTCACTATGAAGTGTATTTTTGTATTTTCTAATCACACTTAATTTTAATCTAAATCATTTGAGGTTCATTTTAAGGTATATTTCCTTCCATTGAATTTCCAAACAAAACAAAGATTAAGCACTTGTACTTCATGTAACATTTCTCAGAACAAAAATTATCAAAAATATTTATTTCAGGCCAAATGGTATTTATGCAATGTATCTTTATAATCTTTAAACACATTCCTCAGAAGCATCACTGTCTTCTTTACCCTTTCGAGGTTTTCTCTACTTCTGCAGGAGTATAAAGCCCTAATACTATAGTCAGGAAAAACCGAATTCAAATTCAGTTTCAAACACCTCTTACTAACGGGGCAAAACACTTAATCTCTGTAGTGTCTATCTATAAAATAAGAAAAAATAACAGCACCTCTCTCACAGGGTTTTCTTAAAGATCAAGTTTGATAATACTGTAAAGTACTTAGCATAATGCCTGGCACATAGTAAGTGTTTAGAGAATGCTTGTTCCCCCTTCTCCCTTATATTGTATAATTGGTTGTAGCTTGGGGTTTCACAAACATGAGAGGACTAGAAAGAGAAAAATATTGCTTAATGGGAGGAAATTTATGGCTTATGAACATATATATGTTTAATTGATGCTATTTGGAATGAAATAAATACGTAAGATGGAACAATGAGCTGTTGATCTAGTGCAAGTTACTGAACCTTGCTAAATGACACTAAGTCAGAACATGGGTTTTGAATTCTAGTTCTGCCCTTCAATAGCTATGTGATGACAGAAAAGTCACTATACATCATTGACTCTCAGTTTCCTCATCTATAAAATGGGGAGAATAATATCTGATTTCAGAGGGTTGTGAAAGGGTACTTGGTAAACCTGAAAGTGCTGTATAAATATAAATCACAGGGTGTCCCAAAGTCATAGTTTAGTTTAAAGGGACCATTTGGAACACCCTGTGTTCTACTAAACTGGGGATAACAATACTCGTTTTTATCAGGCAGAGCTCAATTTATTCTTTGCTCGTACAAAAATATTTGTGTGGCAGCCACAGCAGTTACCTAGGTTCTTCGGATTGATGGTAGAGTGTTACTTTTTACGATATAGTGAGTGAATATCTCAAAGAGAGACTTAGTAAATCATCTTTTCCCACAAGTCATGGAATATCAAGATGGCATCAAAGGTAGCTTTGGTAAAGTTTACCAGAGTGGCAGGAAAGTCAGTGGCACAAGGAAAGTCATTAATTTCCTATATCAAGGGCAGCATTTTAGGCACTGCAGGCAAGACAATGCCAGTTCCCCATGGGACAGAGTTAATACATATCAAAGCCAATCCCTAATACCCAGTGACTCTGCAGGTCACAGTGTGGGGTTGTCCAGTCTTGTTCCCCTAGTGTCCTTGCCTCAAAGGAACAATAAATAGCTTGGTCAAGATGATAGCATGATGTTTGATGATATAAATGGCTAGCATTTCTCTAGAATTTCAAAGTTTCCAAAGCATTTTAGAAACATTAGCCCTTGCTAAGAATATCCCTACGACGTAGGTGCTATTATTTTTCTCATTTTACAGGTAAGGAAAATGACGCAAAAGTTTTGACTTGCCCAGAGTCACACAATTAATTTTCTGAGGCTATATTTGAACTGAGGTCTTCGTGACTGCAGACCTAGCGTTCTATCCACAGTACCACTTAGCTCATTTTTTTGCAACACTTGACACCCAGGTCCATGGTGATCTTCAGTGAGCACAAAAGGCTTAACGTATCATGATGAACATATCTAGTCTATTTCTGAGCAGGAATTATCTAAAGAACCTCATCCTCCAAAGGGGGCTCCAGGAAGAAGTCAATGATCACAGTTTCCATGATAGGGAAGGAGGAAAGACAGATCTCATTTATCCACATGATGTTCCTGATCTTCACTAGGCAGCCATGCTTGATGACAGGAGCCCACTGTTTTTCTTTTGCTTGCTCTCTTCTTGTGCCATTGTCTGACCTCAGCCATTAACCCTTTCTAGTCCAGACTTGGCCTCTGCTGTTAAAACCACCAACAAACCTGCATCTCTCTCTTACACCAGGGCTCCCAGGATACCTCTTTTTTGTTCTCAATAAAAATAAGAATGGAAATAATCATTCCTGCCCTACAATAAGGAGGTTGGAAGATGGGAGTTGGTGAAACTCAAAGTGCTTCACTAGCGATTTATTAATTTTTATGAATAATGGTATTCATGATAGTGTACCGATCAAGGCAGAATGCATTAGATTTAGATATCCTTTGAGATTGATTTGGAATACATGGCAGTGCATATTTTCACGTGATTACAGATATGTCATTAACTTTCGAGGTCAGAAAATCGAATTTTATAAAATGGGGAGAACTCCGAAAATTTAGGATGATGATCACCCCATCACTGTTTTTAATAATTTTAACAAAGATTTGGGTTTTTGTATTTTATACTAAAAACATAGCGAAGCTTGTCAAGTAATTTTGAGAAGCCCTATAAACATAATGAACTGAGCTTTTAAAATCAAAACTAGACCTTGTTTCTCAACAATAATCTCATGAAACCGTATATCAAAAGTGAATTACTACAGAGCTCTAGTCTAGGAATCAAAAAATCTGTACTTTCGACACTGAGTTAGGTGATGTTTGGCACCTCACTTTGTATTTCTGGGTCTCAGTTTCTTTATCTGTACAATGAGAGAGTTGAAATTTATGCTTGATTTAGATTTTTTCTTGACTTCAAATTCTATTATTTTAGTTTTATTTTACTAATTTTACTGCCAACCTGTCACTTTCAAGACATTCTCAAGACATTCAAGGCACTCTGTAACATGGTTACTAATGTCCATTTATAAGGCTATTTTATTCTCTTCTCCCATGTACTCTATTTATTCTAGCTAACCAGATCTAATTCACAGTTTAGCCTTTCCCTTATCACAGTCTCTTTCTCGCCCCAATGTGAATTGACATGCTTTTCTCCAAGTTTATGAATGGTTTTTTCCCACATCTCCATCTGTTCAATTTCTTCTATTCCTTCAAAATCAATTGAGCTGCCTTCTCATTTATGGACTGTTCTCTGATCCTAGCAGTTGACTGATCCCTCTCTCTCCAAATCTCTCACACAACTAAGACTTCTCTATTCACCCATGCTTTATGCACCTTCCCATCTGCTTTGATTCTTTGCGATGTTATGAACTATTATGAACTATTCTCAGGATTATTCTAACTTTGTCTTCTATTACTAAATATTTAATGTTTAAGAGTTAATGATGCCATCCTAGCTGTCTTGATTAAATAGGGAAAACATGAGAGGGGCTTAGGAACTACCATTTTTAGTAGTAGGTGTGTAACTTCTCCCCATCAGGGTTAACATTATGTCCTTGACAATGACTTGTAATACTGGCTCTATTCCTTCATTAGTGGGGACACAGGTGAACAAGCAGTAGCCCACAGTTGGGGCCCAAACCAAGCACAAATCACATTTATATTCCTACGGCTTATGATAAGAGATATAATAAAAATTCAGTAAAGATATACTGGTTGAATTGAATTAAAATTTTAATGAAAAAAACATAATTTATTTAGTCTCATTAAATTGTTTCCTTTCTATACATTGGGGAGCCAAAGATGCTATCTTCAATGTATAAAACAGCTGAATTTATTTAAAATTTTACAGTTTTCACAAATAGGTAAGTTCCAGAATATTTCTTATTCCTAAAATATATTTAAAGATAAAAATCAGATCTTTAAAGGTGTTACATAAGAAACAATCAGAGAATAACATTTAATTTCCATTAGACGATGTCTACCTTTCATGTACCTTTGTGACTACCTGTGTTTACTTTCTTTTAATGTAGCTTTTAGATCCTGTGTAGACATGATGGATGAAAATGAAACACTGGTAACAGAATTTATTCTCCTGGGATTTACAAATCATCCACAACTTCAGTTTCTCCTCTTCATGGTGTTCTTGTGTATCTACATCATAACCATGGTGGGGAATATTGGACTGATTGGAGTTATCTGGATGAATTCTCACCTTCACACCCCTATGTATTTTTTCCTTGGCAATTTAGCTTTAACTGATGCTTGTATTTCAACCACGGTAAGTCCTAAGATGTTGCTGAGCTTCATAACCGACAATAAAGTGATATCCTTATCTGCATGCATGGCACAATTTGACTTTTTTTCATTCAGTGCAAGCACAGAAGTTTTCATTCTAGCTGCAATGGCATATGACAGATATGTAGCCATCTGTAATCCCTTGCTTTATCCAGTGGTGATGACTAATAGGTTATGCAGCCAGTTATCTGTCTTTTCATATGTAGTTGGCTTTCTTCATGCTCTCTTCCATGTGAGTTTGTTATTTAGATTACATTTCTGCCACTCCAACAAAATCCATCACTTTTTTTGTGATATCATGCCTTTATATAAAATTTCCTGTAATGACCCTTCTATTAATGTTTTGATGCTTTTTATCTTCTCTGGATCAATTCAGGTCTTTACCATTTTGTCGATCCTAATCTCTTATACTTGCATCCTCTTTGCCATTCTGAAAAAGAAATCTCAAAAGGGAAGAAGCAAAGCCTTCTCCACTTGCGGGGCTCACCTCTTCTCTGTGTCCTTATTCTTTGGCTCTATGCTCTTCATGTATGTGCGTCCTGGATCATTGCAAACAGATAATCAAGATATGATGGATTCTTTGTTCTATACTGTTATAATTCCTATGCTAAATCCTTTTATCTACAGCCTGAGAAACAAGGAAGTTATAGAAGCCTTGAGAATTGCATTGAAACAAATAATACTTCCTAAATGATGTTCTCTGACTGATTTCTTATCTCATTTCATTAAACAAATCACTAAATCATGCAGAAATACTTTGAATTTACATTCATTACTGTGAAGATATATTTCTTTTCATCTCATCCATGTCTGATATAATAATTTATACTGTCAGCATCTAAGATTTTAATGATTGTATTGCACTATCCGCAAATGCAGCAACTAATTATAACCTTTAATACAGTTTTCTAGATTAACTCAAAAATTCTGGGTTAACTATCCTTTACTTAAAAAGGTAACTCTCATCAATAGCAACTTAAAAATAACTTGTTCTGGAAATAGATATGCTTGTTTTGAGAAGACTGGCACAAGGAAACCTCATGTCGCCTGTGATACTAATGGACTCTACATGGTCGAGATTTGATTTCCAGAGACATTCTGATGGACATGGAGTATTTTTTTTGCTGGAGAGTCGTGAATTCATCCTTTATAAGGAATCAGATTAAACAATTTAAAGAAAATAATAATAACAGACTTATTTTTGTTGTCCTTTAAAGTTTAATAACTTACATGTACATAATGTATTGTTTTACCTTGTGTTTAAATATGTCAAAGCAAATAAACTGAGACAATCTGCATTATGCCTAATATTCAGGTACATCGGAAATAATATTTCTTAAATAGAAAATTATGATTGAACAAATATTCGATCCAGTGTTCGAGGATAAGGTTCAGAAATGTCCCACTTTGACAAAAGAAATCTGGGTCTTATATACTGCTGCGGAAATCTTCATGAAAAGTTCTAGGAAACTCTAGATATACCTCAAGTTGTAGAGTTTCACATTAAAAAAAATTTAGGAATATTTGCTATTAGGTGGAAAAACAAAAGAAATTGTGTTATGTATTATGATATTAAATTTTAAGAATCAGTATCACAGAGATTTAAGGACTTCCAGGGTAAGAGAAAGACACTGAAAATCACACAGATTCAAACAATAGTCTTTAGAGGAGAAACTAAATTCTTTCTTACAATATAGATAAATTCAGTGTTTTCTGTTATCTTAAAATATATTCTGCTATTTATTTCTAGGCTATTTTGGTTATGATAACAAGGTACTAGATTACTTTGATTCATTAACTTCTTTTATTTATTTATAGTTTTAAAAAAATTGAAACTAAGACACCAAAAATATTTCTCTGTGCACAATAGTGAAGTATTATATGTGAAAGCATGAACAGTCATTATTTTTAAAAAGTATATAATCAATTCCACAGATTACTTTCAAAACTGTCATTCTTGTCTATGCTTCCTTCTGTGCTCTTGTGAAATTAAAAGAAGCTTTGATGAGAGATTTTCCATCAGTATAACTAACCTCACTCTCTTCCACTGAAAAACAAAGAATCTAATTTCAAACATCAGTCATGCAAATAACCCCATCCTGTTGCCATGCCCAAAAGTGTCTCTTATTGCACTTGAATGCTTTATGTTTCTGTCAGAACATAACACAACTCTTCATAGACCATCTGGAGATATAGATGGTCAGTGTTTTTATCACAGTCTTTCAAAGCTGGTTTCATTCAAAATGTCATTGTCCTTATTTTAATATTCCTCTTCTGATCACTTTACATCAGCTCATACCATATAAGATACTTTGAAACATAATTTTTGCCCTTTTTTGTGGTTAAATAATATAATATTACATTAATATGTACTGTTATTTGGTTGGCCATTCCCCAATTTATGGATACCTTCTTAAATCCTACGTCTTTTTAAAATTTTCCTTTCACTTGCCACCTCAAGGTTGAGAAGTTTGTTTTGCTTGAGACTCTCCTTTCCATGTATCATCCTTCCTCTTGCACCCCTTCATTTCCCTCTTCATTTTGATATATATACACCAAACTGTGTGTGCATATGTGCTCAACCCTTCTTTGTTTCAGAAAAAAAGTGAAATTAATATGGTATCTGCCCCCTCCGTCATCCATGTTGGTGTGCTTTTCTTCTCATGGAACTCAATTTTGACAACAAGTTTCTCTAGTGAATTTCTTTTACTCTTCCTTCTTTTCCCTCTCTTTGAACCGTCAGAATAAAATCAGTCTCTCCTGAGATAATCTACTTTTCTTGAAACTCTCTCAATGCCTTTACTATCTGTGTAACCCTGGGCAAATCAACTGAACCTTTTCTCCCTCAGTTTTTTTCATCTGTAAAGTCAGTTAGAGAAGGAAATGATAAAATCACCCCAGCATCTTTGCCAAAAACAAACAAACCCCATATGGGGTCAATTAGAGGCAGACATGACTGAACAGCACCAACAACAACAGTAAGTAAAGGTCATCTTTGTTTCTTAAACTCTCCCAATAACTTTTGAAGACGTAAAGGTTCTGTGGGGACACATTTCTTCCTCCCTGTCATGATATTAGATCTACATGAAACTCTTTTCCATCTCATTTAACAAATGAAGAACTGAGGCAAACAGGGTTAAATGGCTTGTCCAGGATAACACAGCTCTAGGTCCAGCACTCTATCTCCCTAAGAGATTATCTAATCCAATCCTCCATCATTTCACAAGTAAATAAATTGAGACCAGGAGATATTGTGTCTTACCTAAGGTCAGAAGCAGAACAGCAATAATTAGAACTTAGGGTCTCTGATTGCAGATTCAACATTCTTCACGTACTATACTGTTTATTAGGATCTTTCCAGCTGTTTAATCCTATTCTCTTAAGTCCTACATGACATTTGGGTTTTTTTTTTTATTTTAATGTTCTATCAAGCGTGATCAAAACTTTTGCTGGGACAAATTTGACTTAACTCATTAAGAAAACTTTCTTACGGTAGGATTGGAAGTCACTGTTGTTTTTCAAACTACTTATACAGGTTATAGAGAATCAGATTGACTAAATGTTTTACTTTAATCTTATTCTATTAATAGTATGTAATCTTATGGTGGCACACCCTTAAGTCAAGATTCTGGTTAACTACATGACCATTTCCATTAGTTAGATATTAGTTAGTCCCCTTAGGACAAGGACATTTCTACGGATTTTCATTTTTTCCACTATCATATCCCTTCATAGGCTGACCTCTATTTTTGTTTTATTTTGTTTTTTTTCTTTTTTATTACTAAATGCATATGTTTTCAGTTTTCTACTTCCATAAGTCTTAGATTTCCCCTCCTCCACTCTTAGTTCCCTGTCCCTTCCCTTCTCAAGATAGTATACAATTTTACATGGGTTTTACAGATACATTCTTATTGCACACATTTTCACATTAATCATGTTGCATAGACAAATTAAAATGAATGGGAGAAACCACAAGAAAAATCAAAACAAAACAAAACATAACAAAACGTAAAATACTCTGTTTCCTCTGCAATCCAATTCTTCAGTGCCTTCTCTAGATGTGGAAGGTAATTTGCCTCAAGAGTCCATTGGGAATGTTTTAGGTCCTTGCATTGCTGTGAAGGGCTAAGTCTGCCACAAAAGTTCCTCCCACCCTGTATTTGTTACTGTGTACAATGGTCTCCGAGTTCTGCTCTTTTCTCTCAGCCTTAGTTCATATAAGTACTTTCAGGCCTCTCTGAAGTCCTCCTGTTCATCATTTCTTATAGCACAACACTAATCCATTACATTCATATAGCAAACATTCTTCAGTCACTTCTCAGGTGATGGGCATCCCTCAAGCTCCAGTTCTTGGCCACCACAAACAGAAATGTTATAAATATTTCGTAGGTGTGGGACCCTTTTCCACTTTTATGGTATCTTTGGGATATAATCCCAGAAGCAATATGCCCACTGTTGTAACCATTTGCATAGTTTCAAATTATTCTCCAGAATAGTTGGATTCGCTCACAGCTAGACCAATAGTGAATCAGTGTTCCACTTCTCTCATGTCTTCTCCAATATTTATCATCTTCCTGTTCTGTCATGTTCACCAATATGATAGGTGTGCTCAGAGTTGTTTTGATTTTCATCCCTCTAATCAAAAATGATTTAGAGTATTTTTCATATGAATATCTATAGCTTTAATTTCTTCCTCTGAAAACGGCCTGTTCATATCCTTTGACCATTTAGCACCTGGGAAATCGACTTGCATTCTTGTAAATTTTACTCAGCTCTCTGTATATTTCAGAAAGGAGGTATTTGTTAGAGATATTAGTTGTAAAAATTCTTTTCCAGTTTTTTGCTTCCCTCCTAATCTTGGTTGCATTGTGTAAACCTTTTCAGTTGGATGTATTCAAATTTATCCATTTTGCGTTTCATAGTATTCTTTTTCTCTTGTTTGGGGACAAATTTCTCCATTCCTGATAACTCTGACAGATAAACTCTTCGTTGTACTCCCAGTTTGTTTATGGCATCAGCCTTTATACCTATGTTGTGCATCCATCAGAATTTTATTCTGGAATATAGGACTAACTTCTTGAAAAGGCAGATAGGGCATAGTTCAAGGAGCACTGGATTTGTACAGAACAGAATTTGGTTCTAAATCTTGACTTGCTTACTTCCTATCTATGTGATCTTGGAGAAAACATATTAGATCTAATAGTTGGAGCAACAAAGTGAGGAATCTTCATATTTGACTCAGTAAACAAGAGGGGAAAGACATCATTTGATTTACTTGTGGACTTTTTTTTATTACATCTGGGGATTCTGAAACAAAGGACACAAGAAAGCCTGTCTGGTATGTTGCACAGGGCACTCCTTTAACCATTTTGAGATAGATGAATTCTGAGGCTACTTCCTTCTCTGAATATTCTCCTTTATTTTTGAATATATTATCTTTCTTGTGAGACATACACTGTTGATGATCTTTGATAAGAATGAAAATGATGAAGCTTTGTTATGAAGTATAAAACTTCAGATTTTTTCTCCCTTATAGGAACACCAGTTTTATGTCACTTAATGTCTTTTAATATCATATCTACTAGAAATTACAAGATAAAGTATATTACATTGGTCCTTAATATTAAAGGAAATTGCAAGTTAATCTAACCCCTACCCAAGATATTTTGAAAAAATTTACTAACTCACTAAAAGTTCTCAGATGTATCACGATAGGTAATTTTAATCTAGTAATAAATACCTACAATCTTGCTAAATGTTCCTATGTAAGTGATTATGGATCCTTTTTACCAGCATTCTGTTAAAGATAATGCCTATGGATATCAGGGGGAGAAACTAAGATGGCAGAGTAGAAAGACACACATATGCTAACTCCAAATCCACAGTGTATAAAATATCTGTAAAGAAGAACTCCTAACAAATTCTGGAGCAGCAGAAGCCATAGAACAATGGACTGGAGGAGATTTCTGTTCCAGAGAGACCAGAAAAACCAACACCAAAGGTCCATCGCGCAGGGGACCAGAGCAGAGTCCAGCCCTGCCATGGCCGCGTGGTATTGAGGGGAGCATATCTGAGCAGGCTTCAGGGACAGAACATCCAGTGGCCACGAAGTTCCCTCCACCCACAGGTGCACACATCAGTGAGAGAGACTCTATGGTGGGCCAAGAGGGAGTGAGGTGTCTCCATAGCTCAGGCCCCCTCAGGAGGTGGTAGCAGCAGACAGGGCCTCCCAAAGCAGTCAGGAGCTCCGATCCATTATTGAAGGTCTCCACATAAACCCTTTGAGGGAATTGAGCCCCGTGAGGTGGCCCTGCCCCCACCTGAGCAGCAGAACTTAATCTCACACTGAATAGCAGCCTTGCTCCCATTGAAAGTGTTGAGGTGGGGGAGCAGCATTGGAATCTCAGACCCCAAGCACTAAATAGGTGGACCTGGAGGCAAGGTGGGTGTGGAGAAGAATCTCAGAAGTCAAGTAACTGGATGGGAAAAGGTCCAGAAAAGGGAAAAAAAAATAAGACCATAGAAGGCTGCTTTTTGGGCGAGGAGACGTTTCCACCTTTTCTTTCTGAGGAGGAAGAACAATGCTTACCATCATGTAAAGACATAGGAGTCAAGGCCTCTGTATCCCAAACATCTGAAATAAATATTCAATGGGCTTAGGCCATGGAAGAGCTCAAAAAGGATTTTGAAAATCAAGTTAGACAGGT
>CM053771.1:544090134-544109311 GCA_028658325.1 Potorous gilbertii | reverse complement strand
TGATATGGGTAATTAGAATGTCCAGTGTATTGGGGAGGGGGGAGGGGACTAATGGGGAGAAAATTTTGGAACCCAAAATCTTGTGAAAATGAATGTAAAAAGTTAAATAAATTTATTTAAAAAAAAAATAAAATAAAATAAACATGACCACCGATGGGAGCAAAGCAATTCCCAAGCCTGCCTCTTTCTGCCAGGGCCTTTTAAGAAGCAAACACTCAAAAGCCTGAGTCTTGTTGTGCCTGCCTGCCAGTGTTCTCTCTCTTCTGCCCTGACTTTACTCACTCACTTCCTCCCAGTTCTGCTACACCCTTCCTGTTCTGTCTGTTCAATAAACTACTCTCACCATATGTAACTTAGCTTTCCAGGTGATTTAAGCGGATCATATGGACCGATTTATGAATGAGAAAGATTTTTATGTTTAAATACTTCATTCAAGAGAATGACAATAATGAAGTAACCTACAAAAACTTATGGGATGCAGGGAAACCATTTCTTACAGGACGCTTTATATCATTGAATGCTTACATGAACAAAATAGAGAAAGAGGAGACCAATTAATTGCTCATGCAGTTGATAAAGCTAGCAAAAGAACGAATTGAAAATCCCCAAGCAAATGCCAAAATAGGAAAACTGAAAAACAAAGAAGATATTAATAAAATTGAAATCAAGAAAATCATTGAACTAATAAATAATACCAAATGTTGGCTTTATGGACAAAAAAACAGTGAAATTGTGAAAATTTTGATCAATTTTATTACAAAAAAGGAAGAAATCCAAATTACCAATATCAAAAATAAAGAAGAACTCACCTCCAAGGAAAAGGAAATTAAAACAACCACTAGAAGTTACTTTACCCAACTGTATGCCCATGAATTTGACAATCTCAATGAAAAGGATGAAAACTTAAAGAACCTATAAATTGCCCAGATTAACAGAAGAGGAATTTGAATATTTAAGTAACTCAGTTTCAGAAAAAGAAAATGAACATGCCATTAACGAACTCCCTAAGAAAAAATCTTAGGGTCAGACGGATTTATAAGCAATTCTAACAAATATTGAAAGAATAGTTTATTCCAAAATAGTATAGACTCTTTGGGAAAATTGGTGAAGAAATCCTTCCAAATTCTTTTTATGATACAAATATGGTTCTAATACCTAAACCAGGAAGAGCCAAAACAGAAAAAGAAATTTTAGACCAATTTCCCTAATGAATATAGATTCACAAATTTTAAATAAGATATTAGCAAAAAGAATACAGCAACTTATCACAAGAATAGTACATTATGATCAGGTAGAATTGATACCAGGAATGCAGGACTGGTTCAATATTAGGAAAACTATCAACATTATTGATAATATCAGCAACAAAAGTAACAGAAATCATATGATTATCTCAATAGATGCAGAAAAAGTTTCTGACAAAATGCAACTTCCATCCCTATTGAAAATACTTAAGAGTATTGGGAAAAATGGAGCCTTGTATAAAATAATTAATAGTATCCACCTAAATCCATTAGCAAATATTATATGTAATGAGGATAAGCTAGATACTTTTCAATAAGATCAGGGGAGAAAATAAAGATATTCATTATCACCACTCTTATAGTATATGTTTCTAGAAATGTTAGCTTTAGTAATAAGAGAAGAAAAAGAAACTGAAGGAATCAGAATTGGCAAAGAAGACACTAAGTTATCACTCTTTTCAAATGACAAGAAGATATACTTAGAAAATCCTAGAGAATCAATAAAATCTGTTTGAAATAATAAACAACTTTGGCAAAGTTACACGATACAAAATAAAACCTAATACATCATCTGCATTTCTATATATTACTAACTAAGTCCAACAGCAAGAGATAGAAAGATTAATCCCATTTAAAGTTGTGGTAGAAGCTTCAGTCCTCTGTGGCCAAGGACCAGTAAGATTATCAGCTAACTGGAGCCACTGCCACACAAAGTCCCTCCATCATCTTCCCTTTTGGCCACTCTCTGCTCCCTTATATAGTTCCCCAGGGTGGGAAGACAGGCCATGTGATGTGATGAGGAGACTTGCTAATGTGGAAGTGCTGCCCTGAAGAGCTCAAGATGATAGAGTCACTGATAATAACTGAAACTAAGAAAATGCTGCACCAGCTGAATGTTCTGTTGGACCAAGAATCTAGATGTCAACCAAAGGCATGTGACTTGAAACTAATTAAATCTGCTCCTAATAGTGGCCTTCAGATGACAGCAAGACTGAGGGACTTGAAAGACAATTTTAGCCTCACTCAGTTCTTTGGTTTTGACAGAGACTTTTTGCTGGCTGTGCATTTACTGGACATATTTCTATCCAGAGTGAAAGAACAGCCCAAACTTCTTGGATATGTGGGATTATGTTGCTTCTATCTGACTATAAAATTGAGAGAGGAAGAGAGAAATGTCCCATTAGCCACTTATTTGACACAAATAAGCTGATACAAATTCAGATTCTTACCTGATGAGAATGGAAAAGATTGTGTTAGAGAAAATGTGTTGGAAAGTCAAAACTACTACTGCTTTTCAGTTTCCGCAGCTCTGTTATTCACTTATTCATGAAAACTTACCATTAGAAAGGAGAAAGGACTTGAGTTTTGAAAGCTCAGCTTAAGGAATGCCACTGTAGGATTATGTTTTCTAAAGCAAAGCCTTCTGTATTGGCATTGTATATAATTACCCTGGATGTTCAAACATAGAGTTTTATAGACTTGATGGAAAGGGTAGAATGTCTTCAGTGATATTCCAAGATAAATTGCAAAGATCTGACCTTCTGGCAGGAACTTGTAGCAATATTCATCAACACTCATGAAACAAGTATTCTAAACCAAATGTTCAGAAATTGAAGTGGATTGTGTCTGTGTATATTGTATATCAGTTGAAATGTAGTTATTACAAAATCACTCATCTTTCAACAGCACCTGAAATTAGGCCTTAATAGTATTCCTATGGTGAAGAAATTCAACTATTTTGAAGACTATTTTTCACATCAGAACTGGGAACTTCAGTATTAGAATGGATTTAAGCTGTGAAGCCTGAAACATAGCAGTTAGGTTAGCATTGATATTTTCAGACTTGAGGGGAAAACAAGCTATTGTTGGAAACTGAATATGTGTGCTGCAGTTGGAAATGTGCTCAGCACTAAATTATGATCTTCTTTTGAAGTATGTCTATAAAAATAAACTTAAATGTGAAACTTTAATGTAGAATAAAAATGGGAGACTATACTGTAAAGTGACAATTAATATTGATCCAATCTAGTAATATCTGGATTAGTATAGTGATTATAAGTAATATTGATGCCAAGATGTGTTTGACTTTAATTGATGTTATTTGAATTGTGATGCAAGTTCATATCAAAGTAGATCAACTAAAGAAAAATGATATAATGCACTTTAGTAAAGTCAGGGTTATCAGCCTTGGAAGTGGTAAGAACAAACTTGTTAAAGCCTTATACAACTAGAAAATACAATAATTCTGAAGATTTATTTTCATTTGGCATATTTTTTCATTTAAATTTGATTATAAAATTCTAATAAAGTTATAGACAGATATGTTAAATTTAAGTGATCTTCAACATTATCCTAGGGAACAAGTCATATGGAATACAAAATTTTGTACTGCATGATTTTTTTCTCAATATCTAGCCCCTTACAAAATAGTTAATTTCTCTTATACAAGCAACTCTTATAGTCTGTCAATCAGAAACTTCAGCTGTGCCCTTCTAAAGCAATGTATGCTAACAATCCAGAGCTTTTAAATAAGTATTATGATTGGACCCTTAGTGTAGAGCTTTGTATTTAAAACTAGTGCAACATATGTGCTATGCTAATGTCACAACACTCCTGTAACTAATCAACTTAGAGAGAGACAAAAATGAGCTCTCTGCCCAGATTCAAGTACATAGCAATTTAATTGACCGATTATGTGGCAGG
This sequence comes from Potorous gilbertii, assembly GCA_028658325.1. NCBI lineage: Eukaryota > Metazoa > Chordata > Mammalia > Diprotodontia > Potoroidae > Potorous > Potorous gilbertii. Next base: position 544,105,364 of record CM053771.1, on the reverse strand, counting down.
TAGAGCACTTAATGCCAGTTGCAGATTAATGAATCTAAATTGACAGATAGGGTTGGGAAAGCATATAGTTAATCAGTGCATTATATCGTTTAACTTCCACAGTAGCTATAGGTAGTTCAAATTTTCCTTTGACAACATCATGTTGAGGGGATAAAACTTCTCTTTGAAAGATGAGTCAAAGAACCACAGAATGTTTCTTATGACTTATGCTTCATTTTGTAAAGTGTTCTGTAGATGCACTGTTCAGGTAATCCTAAACATCTGATTTATTGAAGAATTTCCTTTCTAATTCATCAATGCAAACTTAAGTTGAATGAAGTAACCTAACAAAGTTTAATAATGTTGTGGTACTAAGAGAATGACTTTTCAATAAAACTACTGTAATGTAAAAAAATAAAGTTATGGTGTAAACTATAAATATTTGGGATTCTACCTGTCAACACAAACCCCGGGGGTACATAAACACAATTATAAAACACTTTCTCATGAATAAAGTCAGATCTAAGTTACTTGAAAAATATCTGTCACTCATGGGTAGGCCAAGCTAATATAATGGAAATGACAATTCTCTCTAAATTAATTTACTTATTCAGTGCTATACCAATCAAAGTATCAGAAAAAAAAAACTTTCTAAAGCTAGAGAAAGCAATATCAACATTCATCAGGAAGAAAAAAATGTTCAGATTATCAAGGGAATAAATGCAAAGAAATACTTGGGAAGATGGCCTAGCCGATAAAACATCTCAAATTGTACTATAAAGAAGTTATCATCAAAACCATTTGGTGTGGATGAAGAAATAGAGGGGTAGATCAGTGAAATAAGTTAGGGAAACAAGACACAGTAGTCAATGACTATAGCAGTCTCCTGTCTGACAAACCCAAGGACCCCAGCTTCTGGAATAAGAACTCATTTTTTGACAAAAACTACTGGGTAAAATGGATAATTATTTGGCAGAAACTGGGCATAAAACAATGCCTGATACTGTACACCAGGATAAAGTCCAAAGAGATAAAAAAAAATCTAGGTATAAAGGATGACACTACAAACATTAGAGGAGGAAGTAATAGTTTATTTGTCAGATCTATGGAGAATGGAGAAATTTATTAAAAAATTAGAAATAGAGAACATTAAGAAATGCAAAATAGTTCATTTTGATGACAATAAATTGAAAAGTTTTTGCGCAAACAAGTCTCTGCTACAAAAATAGCAGGGAAGTAGAAAACTGTGAAAGAATTTTTTCAACTGGTATCATTTCTAAAATATATAGAGAAATGAGTCAACATACAAGAATACAAGCCATTTCACAACTGATAAATGATCAAGGAATATGAATAGGCAGTTTTCAGAGGAAGAAATTGAAGCTGATGTTCATATGAAAAAGTGCTCTAAATCACTATTCCTTGGAGATATGCAAATCAAAACAACTCTAATGTACCACATCACACCTATCAGTTTGGGTAACACGACAAAACAAGAAAATGATAAATGTAGGAGAAGACGTGGTAGAGTTGGAACACTAAATCATTGTTGGTGGAGTTGTGAACTGATCTAACCATTCTGAAGAACAATTTGAAACTATGCCCAAAGGGCTATAAAATGTGCATACCCTTTGACTCAGAAATATCATTTCTAGAGTTGTATGGCAAAGACTATAAAAATGGGAAAAGGAGCCACATATACAAAAATATTTATAGCAGCTCTTTCTGTGGTGGCCAAGAACTGGAAATCAAGGGAATATCCATTAATTGGGGAGTTGCTGAACAAGTTGTGGTATAGGAATATGATGGAATACTATTGTGCTATAAGTAATGATAAACAAGTGGACTTTAGAAAAACCTGGAAAGACTTATATGAACTGATGCTGAGTGAAATGGGCAGAACCCAGAGCACTTTATACACAGTAACAGTCATAGTGTGTGAGGACGCTTTCTGATACACTTAGCCCTTCACAGGTGGTGCAGTGGATAGAGCACCAGTGCAGGAGTCAGGAGGGCCTGAGTTCAAATCTCACCTCAGATACTTGACACTCACTAATTATGTGACCTTGGGCAAGTCACTTAACCCGTTGCCTCATCCTAGGTCATCTCCAGTCATCCTGATGAATATCTGGTCACTGGATTCAGATGGCTCTGGAAGACAAGTGAGGCTGGTGACCTGCACAGCCCTCCCTTACACAAAACAAAGTCAAGTGCAAGTCATGTCATTATTTCTCTGATGGCAAGGTCTCCTCCAGCAAAGAAGGGTGAACACACAAAGTCCTTCACTGTAATGCAAGGACCTAAACCATTCAAAACAGACTCGATATAAAATGCCATCCACATCCAGAGAAAAAATATAGAATATATTACAAAGAAGTAACCTTCAAATAATCCCCCTCTCATATCTATGGAGACAGGAAGAAATTATGACCAAAAAGAGGTCGAGAGCATTAAGAAATATAAAATAGATAAATTTAGTATTATTTAAAGGGATTTTCATGAACAAACTAAAGTGACCAAGATTAGATGGAAAGCAGAAAACTGGGAAACACTTTATAGCAAGTGTCTCTGATAACCACCTCATTTCTCAAATTTATACAAAACTGAGTCAAACTTTTAAGTATACAAACCATTCCCCAAACTTCAAATGGTCAAAGAATATAAACAGGCAATTTTGGAGTGAAGAAATCAAAGCAATGTAGTTATTTGTGGTACGATGGTATAGCTTAATAGATGTGATAATAGGAAGTGCTTTAAATAATGTTTTATTAGAAAAAATTCAAACTAAAACAAATCTGAGGTATGAACCCTCCCCTATGTGATTTGCTAGTGTAAAAAAGGAAAATGATAAATATTGGAGAGGATGTGCAAAAATTGGGATAATAATGTACTGTTGATAGAGTTGTGAACTCTTTGAAACATTCTGGGAAGCAACATGGAGTTATACCCAAAGGGTAACCAAATTGTGCATACTTTTTGATCCAACAATACCACTTCTACGTTTGTATCTCAAAGAGATCATAAAAAATGGAAAAGGACATACATGTGCAAAAACATTTATAGCAGTTCTTTTCATGGTAGGAAAAAATTGGAAATTGGAGAATGATTGGGAAAAATTATGGTATTGGAATGTGGCCTATTAATGGAATACTATGCTCAACAAGAAATGATGAGCAGGCAGATTTCAGAAAAAAACATGAAAATTCTTGTATGAACTGATGCAAAGTGAAATGAGCAGAACCAGGAAGACTTACACAGTAACAGCAATATTGTGTGATGATCAGCTAAATGACTTAGATCTTCTCAGCAACACAGTGTTCAAGAGGACTCATGATGTAAAATGCTCTCCACATTCAGGTAAAGAACTGATGAACTCTGAAGATAGGTCAAAGTATATATTTTCATTTGCTTTATTTTTTCATTTTTTTTCCTTTGGGTCTGTTTTTTTCTTTCACAAATGTGACTAATATGGAACCATGCTTTGCATAATGGCACATATATAACCTATACCTAATAACTTACCATTTTAAGAAAATGGAGGTGCAGAAGGGAGTGAGAAAAGTTTGGAACTCAAAATCTTGTAAAACTGAATGCTAACAACTGTCTTTACATATAATCAGTAAAAATAAAACACTATTAAAATATATAGACAATAGCAGCAAGTATAGGTAAAAGAGTACAAGTAAGTAAAGCATGTGTGCCCATGTAGGATGTCTCTTTTCCCATTAGTTCCCTAAATACCAATGACAGGAGATATCAATGGATTTAATCTTAAGTCTGGAAAGATCAAGAAGAGAGAGAAGAGTCACCATAATAGCTAGGTGAGCAGACAAGCCCTGAGAGCAATGCAAGAAAGAGCATTCTTCCTACATTCTGTAAGAGAATTATGTCACTTTCTTTGTCCTTGATGGAACAATGTCATGGAGTAAAAGAACAGAGATGAGATCAGGGGACAGGTAAAGTCATTTGCTTCAATAGATCCATGAGATAGAACAGAAGAAAGATAATTCGAGGACATTTACATCATATCGTTACCAGAGGCAGCTAGGTGACTCAGTTGGTAGAGTCAGGAAGATCTGAGTAGAAATATGGTCTCAGACACTTAGCAACTGTGTGACCCTGGGGAAGTCATTTAATCCTGTTTGCCTCAGTTTCCTCATCTGCAAAATGAGCTGTAGAAGAAAATGGCAAACCACTCCATTATCATTGCTATGGGGGGAAAAAACCCAAATTGGCTCATAAACACTCAGAACAGCATTTTTTTCTAAACAAATTACAAGACCAATCCCCTGCATGTACATTCTTAATTTTATTATTAATTAAGCTGTCCATTATGGTCTCAGACATAGGACGACAGGGTGAAAAAGAGCATAAGTCAGATGCCAGGAGTATGAAATGAGCAGCTTCCCATTCTGTAATTTCCAATAGATATAGTTCATTTCTGTGATTATAATAAAGGAGTTTAGTATAGACAGTCTGGTGAGGTTTTTATTGCAGAACTGTGATTTCATTGGTGCAGAAAACTCCCAATGAGATAACTTCCTCCACTGATATGAATAACAATTGTAGTCACCCAGTCTGTCTATGTCAGAGTAGGGCTTCAATTCTGTTCTTCATTACTTTATTCACTATTCCGTGCTGCATTAACAATGTGGAACAATAAGGACCAAAACCAGCCTTGACTAAGGGAGGAAATGGAGGCTTTGAGTCTACAGTTTTTGTTACTTTTTTCAGAAGTTTGTCAGTGAGAAAAAGCAAAAATCATGAGATGAAAACTCAAGAAAGGAAATGAAACAGATATACACACACAGACACACACACACATAGTACACACATATATATATATATATATATGTTGTAGGAAATCTAAGCCTCTTGGTAGACAGATGTGAAGATGTCTGAAAAAAATTAAGAATGTACATGCAGGGGATTGGTCTTGTAATTTGTTTAGAAAAAAATGAATATTGAACAGTTTGGGAACACACTAAAGAAAATTATTTCTTTATTGCTTTTCTCAAAGAACCAAAGACCTCTTTATTTCTCAGGCTGTAGATAAATGAGTTTAACAGGGAGATTATGACAGGGTGAAGTAAGGAATACATTACGTCCTGATCTTTAGTCGTGCCAGACCCAGGATGCACATACATAAAGAAAAAAGTTCCAAAGAATAGGGAGACAGCGAGCAGATGGGCACTACATGCTGAGAAGGCTCTACTCTTTCCCTTTTCACATTTAATCCTCAGGATAGCAGAGATGGCATAAGTATAAGAGATTATGATGATCAAGAAAGTGAAAGTTTGAATAAATACAGAGAAAATGAAAATGACCAATGTGTTTGTAAATAGATGGGCCAGTAAAGGAAATCTTTAACTATCATAAAATTTCACAAGAGAAATAATGTATTCTACTTGACTTACAGAAAGTTAATCTAAATATTAAGCCCACACGAACCCTGAGATGAATAAGACCAATGTATAGGAAGCAATGACCAGTTCCTAGCACAGTCTATTAGACATCCTCACTGAATAAAGGAGAGGGTTGCATATGACTGAATATCGGTCATGTGCCATTGCTGCCAACAGGAAACATTCTGCATTTACACTAACACCAATAAAGTAAAATTGTGTCATGCATTACAGAAGGGATATTATTTTATTCTTAACTAAGAAATTCACTAGCTGGGGGTGGAGCCAAGATGGCAGAGTGGAAAAACACACATATGCAGGGTCTCCCCACACAGCCCATAATACACCTGTAGAGAGGGACTCTCAACATATTTTGGACAGCAGAAGTGGAGAACAAGAGAGTGGAGGAGATTTCCAACCCAAGGTGACCTGAAAGGCCCACGGGAAACGTTGGTTGCACTGGACAAGGAGCAGAGCATGGAGTCCAGCCCAGCCTTGGCCACATAGTGTGGCACGGCCAACTCTGGGAGAAGGATACCTCAGGGAGGATTCTCCAGGCACAACAGCAGCAAGTTGACAGATCCCTAAACCCACAGGCGTAAAAGGTCATTGATGGTGCTTTTTCAGTTAGCTGGGAAGGGAGAAGGGCCTTCCCATAGCTCCAGCCTCAAGCACTGGCCCATAGAGGCCATTTTGGGCAGGTGGTAGCAGTTCTCATGGCAGCCTCTACAGCAGCCCGCATCCATTGTTGGATCTTATAACCCCTGGGGGCACTGAGGAGCTGAATATTACCTTATCCCTGTGTAGAGGCCCTGAGGGAACTGATCTTTGTTTCTTTGTCTCACACTGAATGGTGGCCCTGCCCATCCAGATTATCTGAAAATCAGCCCCCAGCACTAACTTGGCAGAACTGGAGGCCAGGTGGCCAGGTGGATGTGGAGAGGAAACTGATAAGATTTTGGACACAAAAGTCTCTGCCTGCCTCCATATAAGTGTACACACTTGATTGTGCCACCTTGGAGGAACTGGCATCTTACAGATTCCCAGAGTATACCCTACTCTTGACAAAGGACCCAAAAAAAATCAAGTAACTTCTTGGGAAAATGCTCAAAAAAGGGAAAAAAATAAGACTATAGAAGGTTATTTCTTGGTGAACAGATATCTTTGCCCATCCTTTCAAATGAGATAGAACAATGCTTACCATCAGGGAAAGACATAGAAGTCAAGACTTCTGTATCCCAAACATTCAAAATAAATATTCAATTGTCTAAGGCCATAGAAGAGCCCAAAAAGGATTTTGAAAATCAAGTAAGAGAGGTGGAGAAAAAACTGGGAAGAAAAATGAGAGAGATGCAAGAAAAACATGAAAAGCAGGTCAATACCTTGTAAAGGAGACCTAAAAATATGTTGAAGAAAATAACACTTTTAAAAATAGGCTAGAATAGAATAGGATGGGATCATTAAAAAATGAAATTAAATGGTGAGGGAGAAATATATTGGGAGGAGAAAGAGAGAAATGGAATGGGGTAAATTATCTCTCATAAAAGAGGCAAGTAAATGACTTTTCAGTGAAAGGATGAAGTGGGGAGGTGAGAGAAAAAATATGAAGCTTATTTTCATCACATTCGACTAAAGGAAGGAATAAAATGCACACTCATTTTGGTATGGAAACCTATCTTACAAGATAAGAAAGTGGGGGAGAAGGGGATAAGCAGGGTGGTGGGGATGATGGACAGGAGGGCCATGGGAGGAGGGAGCAATTAGAAGTCAACACTCTTGGGGAGGGATAGGATCAAAAGTGAGAATAGAATAAATGGGGGGGGCAGGACAGAATGGAGGAAAATACAGAACTGTATTCCCTCTTACACAACACGACTATTATGTAAGTCATTTGCAAAACTTCACAGATATGGCCTATATTGAATTATTTGCCTTCCCAAATGGGATGGGTAAGGAGGAAGGTATGAAGAGAAATTGGAACTCAAAGTTTTGGGAACAACTGTTGAGTATTGTTCTTGCAACTAGAAAATAAGAAATACAGGTAATAAGGTATAGAAAGTTATCTTGCCCTACAGGACAAAAGAGAAGATGAGGATAAGGGAAGGGAGGGATGTTAGAAGGAAGAGCATATTGGTGATGGGGTAATTAGAATGCTTGGCACTTTGGGGTGGCGGAGGGGAGAATTGGGGAGAAAATTTGGAACCCAAAATTTTGTGGAAATTAATGTTGAAAACTTAAATAAATTGAAAGAGAAAAAAAGAAAATTATCACTTTATAAAAAAAAGGAAATTCACTAGCATCTTAGGGGTCACTACAGAGGAAGGTAATGCATCTGAAAAAGCTAAACTACTTAGGAATATGTACATGAGCATGTAAACATGAGAGTTCATCCAAAGAAGTACAACTAGTCCGATATTCCGCACCATCATTGTGAGGTAGATCACGAAGAACACCAAAAAGAGAGGGATCTGAAGTGCAGGGAGAGCCATAGGTCCAGTGAGAACAAACTCTGTCAGCAATGTCTTGTTCTCCTCTATCATATCTGCATTGTACCTGCTGTTAGAATAAGAGATTTAAATAAAATACTAATTCACCAAAAGTCATGAAAAGTAACACTCACCTATGAAATAAAATGCTACTTAAGGCTGCATATCCTTTAATTAGCATGGTTTAAGAGTCAACCTATTCCCTTTAATAAATATAGTTTGAGAAAATCAACCCTTTGTGCACCTGGTTGTAAGAATTGGGTAATTAAAGTGAATTAAATTAGTTAAATAATAATAATATTTACTATCACATAGTTTTTTAAAGTTTGCAAGCACTTCACAAAAATTATTTCACTTTATCCTTGGCTGATGATTTTGCACAGCGCTCCGTCACTCAAGTCCAATTTACATGTAATTCAACACATCACATCATAATGTTCTCTATGCTCTTATAGAATAAAGAACAAACAACAGCAGCCATCCTGACGTGGGTGCTAATATTGTGGCCATTTTACAGATGCTGAAAATGACACAGAGAGAAGTTAAATGACTTATCCATATAGCTACAAAGTATCTGAGAAAACATTTATACTCAGGCTTTCCTAACTCCACTCCAGAATTCCCTTTAGTGTTCTACCTAGTTTTTCTCACCTCCCTTAATTCTAGTGCCTTCTCTCTTTCAATTATTTCTCATTGATAATGTTCATAATTTGTTTGTACCTATTTGCTTGTTTCCCTCATTAGATTATGAGATCCAAAAGACAGGGACTGTCTTTTGCTTCTTTTTATATCTATCCCAAGCACTTAATACAGTGCCTGGCATACAGTAGGCACTTAATAAATGTTTATTCACTCACTGACTGACCCTGTTGAGCGTTTCTAGGTAAGGCTTTGTACCCCATTATGTAAACTTGGAGGGAAATCATACTACATTAATATTTGACTTTAGAGAATATATGCAGGAATTATATTTATAAAAATATTTTAAAAGTGTTCAATTCTGATTCAAATATACTCATTTGTAATCTCAAAATATGTTAACATTTTTGTAGGGTCACTACTTGAAAGGCTGGAATTTGTCTTTTTGCATTGCTTGTGACCTTTTCTACGTTTATACCCTTATTCTCACTGTTCATGTATAATTTATGCCTATGTCTAAATATTTCTATGTCTGTGTATAATTTGTGAATGGCTATGCCTGTAACTATATCTATGTCTGTGACTTAAGTCTGCGTCTCTAGACTCCTTTCCATTCTGTACTCCACAGAATTGTTAGGATGAAGTGAGATTAGATGTTAAGGATTTTGAAAATTTAAAGCACTAATACAAAATAAGTCAACTATTATCATTCTTAGTTTGACAGTGATAAATGCTGTAATGGATCAGTTAATCTGTTCATCTTTTTCTCTTCAAAAGCCTTCAGTAACTCCTTACTGCTTCCTAACTAATGCAGAGATTCATGGGACTGGTCCTTTACAATCTGTTTCTACCTGTCTTCCCAAATTTATATTATACAGTTGTCCTCCTCTCAATCCATCACCCAAAAATGAATTCAGTATTCTTTAAAAGTACCCTAATATTTGGGACAGTGGAGAGAACCCAGGACTTAGAGTCAGGAAAACCTGAGTTAGAATATAGGTTCAGACACTTATTAGCTGGGTGACCCTAGGCAAATCATTTAACCAGTTTGACTCAATTCCTTAAACTATAAAATGGGGGAAGTAATAAAAGTTATTTCCTGGGGTCATTATGAGGATCCAATGAAATAATTTCTGTAAGTCGCTTAGCATAGTGCATTGAACCTCACAGGCACTCAATAAAATGATTGTTTCCTTCCTTCCATCTTATTTTCTTCCTTATTTGCCTTATTACTTTCTTTCCTATCTACATTCTTTCTTTATTTCTTCCCCTCTTCTTTCCTTCTTTCTTTGTTTCTTTCCTTCTGTTCTCTGCCTTATCTCCTCTCTTCTTTCCTTCCTTTCTTCTTTCATTCCTTCCTTTCTTCCTGCCATGCTTTTACTCAGGTTATTCTTCAAATGGGATTGCTCCTCACTTTTTCCTGTTCAATTCTTACCAATCCTTTAATGGGCATATCAAATACCATAAATTAAAAAATCCCTCACATCTTACTTAGTTCTGTTTACAAATTTCCAAGGCATTTATCATTTTTATGTTGTGTATTATCTGTCGGTCTCTGTGTCATATCCCCTAATGTCTATAAGGGTCATAGAGATAGGTATTTTAAATATGTTTTTAAATTGAATTCAATTATTAATATAAAAAGCAACTCTTAAACATTCATTCTTCTTTCCTTTTAGATGTTTTCCTTGTCCCAGTGTCCAGCGTGTAGTAGGAACTTAAGAAATATGTATTGATTGACTACTTAATTGATATCATTTTATAATACCAAAAGGCTTTAAGAAGATTGTTTATATGATCCATTCTTCTTAATTACTCGTCATGAACACAAGCAGTTATTCCCATCCAGTTCAATTCAACACACAGCTATTATGTAAAAAGCTCTGGGCCATACCTCAAACTGAAAACTCAGAATTGTAGTCAAGAAAGATGAATAACTTTCAATTCACTAACATTAGTGAGAGAATTAGGCAAGCAAGTTATGTTGTGGGGACACATCAGGTCATGTCAACCAGAATTTATTAGGCCATTTAATTTGTCAAGAAGTGTGCTAAGCTCTGGTGATATAAAAGAAGAGATAAAAACACTTTCCCTTCCTTCAAGAAGCTCACATTCTAATTGAAGAGTTAACATGGGCATTACTACACACATACATGATATGTACAGAGTAAGTAGAAAGTAATTTCAGAAGGGATAGCAATGGCAGCTAAAGGGGGATCAAAATGAATATAAATCATTTTGGAGATAAATACAAAATCACCACAGCTTACTTGGCTTAAAAATATTTTAAGGTCTGCCTAGGCAAATAATTTTGAAAATAAATTATTAATATTTTTCCCAGATATACTTATAGCTCTGGTCATTCTATGATCACTGGCTTAGAGAAAAAAGTTACAAAGTAATTATATGGTGATAGTTTCAAAGGATAAAAAAAAAAACTAGATGGGATTTTTGCAGAGTTGAATTCTCAATACATTTTTAAAATTTGAAATTTTCCTAAGGAAATAAACTGACCTACATTGACATTAGGGAAACAAAAGGAATTCTAGTGCAGTAGAAAGTAACATAGCAGTCATGGTGAATCATAAACTGGCAATGAAACAATAATATGATTCATTCCTGCTATGCAAGGGTAGAAATACCAAGAAACTGCTAACACAAAAGAAAATTAAATAATCATTTTTTTCCTGATTACCTGAGCATAGCGCTGGATTGAAAAAAAGAGTTATATATACACAGCACTTGTATTAGAGGAATTTTACCTGGGCCTAAAATTGGGTCCATTAAAGTGGCTTCAGCTTACCTATATGCTTGTACAATATAAGGGAGGTATAAATATTGGCACAGTTGTCCACTTTTTGCTAGTATTAGATTAGTCAGTTTTGAATCTGACCAAATGATAAAAGGTTAAATTTGGTTTCTGATGAAAATTTTAATTGCATTTGCATCATATTCTACTCTGTACGGAATTTAATAGAAGGATTTTTTTTTTGCATAATGTGTCTAAAGAGACACCTCCAATAAGTAAAGTTTTGGAAAACTTGCATGACAGAATCCTGTCAAAGAAGAGTAGTGCTTTCCTTAAATGTATTAATGTAGCTAATTAGGAGAATTATTAACTACTAGAAAAATCATCCGGAAAAGGAAATATTTTCATATTTATCTTTGTATTGCAGTTGGTTGGTGTCATGAGCATATTATGCATTCAACAAATGCTTAATGAATTAAATTGAATGATTTTTCCTATGAAGATAACTGAGGAGTATATTTTCAGAAATAAAACTAAAGGAAATGACCAGGAGTTTAATATTCACTGGAAATGGATTTAAGGAAAATTATTTTGAGAGCTAACAGAATCATTGAAATTTAGATTTAGAAGTTATTTCAGCAGTCAGTTAAATTTATATCCAAAAGATAATCTCACTATAGTTTATATCTTATAAATGGTCATCTTTCATTTGAAGACCCATAATCAAAGGAAACATATCAACTGCCAAAACGATTCATTTCAATTTTAGACATCTCTAATCTTAAGAACTTGTTTCTTGATATCAAACCTAAATTCACATCTCTTCCACTTCATCTCCCTGCTTCTGGTTCTGATTTTTGGATCCAAACAGAACAAATTTAATATCTCTTCTAAATAAAAGGAGCAGCTAAGTGGTGCCTGGGATAGGGTGCTGGACCCAGAATCAGGAAGAATAGTCTTCCTGAGTGCAAATTTTGCCTCAGACTTTTCACTAGCTGTGTGACCCTGAAGAAGTCACTTAACCCTGTTTGCCTCAGTTCCCTTATCTATAAAATGAGTTGGAGAAGAAATTATAAACAACTCCAGTATCTATATGCAGAAGAACACAAATGGGGTCACAAAAGTTGGACAAACCAGAAAATGACTGAAGTATTCAATGAAATCCTTGAAGATACTTGGAAACATCATCATACCTACCTGAAACATTTTATTCCCTGCATTAAACATCCCCAATTCTTTCTAATGTATGTGATAGGGATTCAAAGTTCATTTCCATCATGGTTACCCTTCTGTGTGTTCTCCAGATTTTCAATGTTTTGCCTAAACTATTTTAGATCTGGAAAGAAAGTAAAAGACAAGTTAATAGGGAGGGGAGTAGTTTGCACCACAGAAAAGCAAGGTGATTTGCTGAAACTTGACTTTTGAAATGGCTTTGTAAGCATTTGGAATATTTCATAAAATCTTCAAAGTTAAAAGTCCTGAATAATCTATGTTCTTCATTCCACTTTCTGCTATGACACATTAACCTAAGAGTGATCTAACTTTGAAATGTTTTGTTTGGGAAGGCTGCAAGTGAGTTCCTATTTCCTGGGGATGATCAGGGTGGAGAGCATCACCTGGAATTCCCTAGAGAAGTTTATTCTGGATGCAAGGAAATGCAGCAGTTATCACTGACAAGCCCTATATCCTTATGATCCTAGGAAATTAGAGAAATTTAATATTTCCATGATTTTCAGGATTCGTGACAAAGTCAGATGACAATTCTTAAAGCATACTTGTCCTTCTCAATACTTATAAAGAAAAAAAGGACAAATTATGAAGTGATCTCTGAAGTGAGGACATTATTTCCATGATTATTTAAATTTTCTTATTTCCTTTTATTCCTTCTAATAAAGCAACATATAACTCTCCCCATGTCCCAAACTCTGCTACAAATCTGTCTACATGGTACAAAAATTTCTCACTGAAAAATAAGAATTCCTATCAATATTCTAGACCATTTCTCAATTCAAATTTGGGAATCATCCAGCAAAACATCTAAATGATTGGCAGAGCTTTCTAGATTTTAATTCAGACATTTTGTTGTCCCATAGATACCATTAGGCATTGTAACTTTGCAGATGAATACATCTCCCTTGTAAATAGCAAGGGAGTTTTTTAAAAAGTTGTATCCTTACTAATATCCTTTTAAGTTATTTCAGAGTCTTAGAATAAAGGTGTTCTTTCCTTTGGAAATGGTGAAAATTCAGGAATTAAAATGTCAAGAGGCAGTGATTCTTTCTATGTCATTTCTCAGTGCTTATAACAAATCTGAGGGAAATAGAATTTATTTATATACATTGCTTAATCTGTTTGTGGAACTAATATTTAAAGTACCTCTTCACCACTAACAAATTTCCTATTGAATAAAGACAAAGTGCCCTACTAGGTACTGTGGGGTGTCATCAATTCAGTCAGAGCATACCCAGCTGTAACAATTGAAACTGGGCTATTTGTCATCAGAATGCAGTCCACATACAACACAAAATTTCCATGAAGACTTAGATATCATTAACTTCCTTTCATGAGTATTTTATTTGAACATATTACCTGTTGAATAACAGTACTGATAAGGGACATACTTGTTTCACCCCTTATCTTACTGGAAATGCATCTAGGTTGTCCCCATTGAATACAAGGCTTACAGATGGTTTTAGGTAGATACTGCCTATTATTTTATGGAAAGTTCCACTTATTCCTATACTTCCCAGTGTTTTCAATAGTAATGGATGTTGCATTTTGTCAAAAGTTTTTTCTGAATCTATTGAGATAATCATGGTGGTTTCTCTTAGTTTTGTTGTTGATAAGATCAATGATACTAATAGTTCTTCTGGTATTTAAACAGTCATTCGTTCCTGGTATAAATCCTAATCACAATGTATTATTGATCATAGTGATTAAAATGTATTATTCTCATGATAAGTTGCTGTATTCTTTTTGCTAAAATATTTTTAAAAATTTTTGCATCTATATTCATGAGAGAAATTGGTCTATAATTTTCTTTCTCTATTTTGGCTTTTCCTGGTTCAGGTATCAGAACAATATTTGTATCTTTAAAAGATTTTTGTAGTACTCCTTCTTTGGCAATTTTACCTAATAGTCTATATAGTATTGTAATTAACTATTCTTTAAAGGTTTGATAGAATTCCCTTGTAAATCCATCTGGCCCTGGAGATTTTTTCCTAGGAAATTCATTGATGGCTTGTTTAATTTCTTTTTCTAAGATGGTGTTCTCAAATTCCTCCTCTGTCAATCTGGGCAATTTATATTTTTTAAAATAATCCTCCATCTCACTTAGAATGTTGAATTTATGGACATACAGTTGGGTAAAATAATTTCTAATTATTGTTTTAATTTTCTTCTCATTGGGGGGCAGAGCCAAGATGGTGGAGTAGAAAGACTCACTTTTACTAGCTCCGAACCCACAGCCCATGGATTTCCTCTAAAAAGAATTCCTGACAAATTTTGGAACAGTGGAAGCTGCGCAGAAACACAGTGAAGGAGATTTCCATTGCAGAGAGCCCTGAAAAACCGACCCCAGGGGCCCATCGCGCCCCAGACGGGAGCAGAGCCCTCCCGTCCCCCTGCCCTGGCCACACCACACTGAGAGGAGTGAGCAGGCCCAAGAAGGCTTCCGAGACTGTAATCTCCGGCGACTGCGAAGGTCCCAACACCCACAGACTCACAGGTCAATGAGAGAGACTGGCTAAGAGGGGAGCAGGGTATCTCCGGGACTCCGAACCCCTGGGAAGCGGCCACTGAGGCAGAGGCAGAGGCAGCGTGTCCAGAGGCCCCCAGAGCAGGCAGGACCTCGGCAGCAGCTCCATTACAAAAGATATCTGCATAAACCTCCTGAGGGAACTGAGTCTGAGAGGCAGCCCTGCCCCCACCTGAGCACCAGCAGATAAGCTCCCATTGAAGAGCAGTCAGGCC
>CM053771.1:544045027-544089634 GCA_028658325.1 Potorous gilbertii | reverse complement strand
TTACTAACCTAAAAATATCAAAACATACAGAAATTCTTCATTTTTCCCCCTAGAATTCTAATGGTATTTTGATACTTCTCTTTTAGATCTGATATTATTCAATCTAAGTCATGTTCTATATCAATTACAAGCTCAAGGAGACAGAAGACAGTAAAATTTCATGTTGATACCTTATAAGGAAAAAGTAGAAGACTGTGTTGCAATTGTGGATAGATGTAAGGTAGTAGAAGTAATGAAAAATCATCCCAATTATTGTACTTAAAATATGGCAAAGGTTGTTCCTTGAAAATTTTGGTCTAAATATGATGAAAAAGCTGAAAAATTGTATTGAAGAAACAGGTTTAAGGTTTTGGAAGCAAAACAAACATACCATTCTACTTCATTACAAAGCAGGAATCTTTGCTCTTCAAATTCGAAGGAAGTCATCATTATGACTCTCTCAGAGTTAGAACAGACAAAGAGAAATCCCAGAAAAGGACAACTAAAATGATCAAATTAATGGCAGATCTTCCAGACAATAACACACTAAAAATAGGAGATATATACGTTACACTTGATGAATGTTCATTGATTGGGGTGGGTATGATTCAGAGTTAAGGATACAACACGAAAGGAACTTAGACTTGTTTGCACTCTAGATTCTCCTGAAAGATGTTAGGCGAAAGAAGTAGGCATATTTTGAGGTGCATCCTAATATATATGCACAATCTCTGTTTTCAGGACACTGACATGACTGAAAATTTCTCTTTGACAACTGAGTTTATCCTCACTGGATTTACAGATCATCAAGAACTGAAGATTCTTCTATTCACATTTTTCCTTATCATCTACCTGATAACCGTAATAGGCAACATTGGACTGGTGATATTAATTTCAAGTGAACCCAAACTCCACTCACCTATGTATTTCTTTCTTGGTAACTTGGCATTTATGGATGCTTTTAGTTCATGTGCTGTTACTCCTAAGATGTTAATGAACTTTGTTTCTAAGGATAGAATGATTTCCCTTCATGAATGTATGGTACAATTTTATTTTCTTTGCTTTTCTGAAACTTCAGCCTGTTTTCTCCTGGCATCCATGGCATATGACCGCTATGTGGCGATTTGTAATCCACTGCAGTATCCCATCATGATGTCAAAGAAACTCTGCATTCAGATGATCACTGGATCACTCGTAGCTGGAAGCCTACATTCTATGATTCATGTTGGTTTTCTCTTCCGATTAACTTTCTGTAAGTCACATCAAATCAATCATTTTTTTTGTGATGTTCTTCCTTTATACCGACTCTCTTGTACTGACCCTTTTATTAATCAATTGATGATATTCATCATCTCAGGTCCAATTCAAGTCTTTACTTTAGGAGTTGTCTTATTGTCTTATCTTTACATCCTTTTCACTATCTTTAGGATGAAATCAAAGGAGGGACGAGGCAAAGCCTTTTCCACCTGTGCATCCCATTTCGTATCTGTCTCAATATTCTATGGTTCTCTTATCATTATGTATATTCGACCAGGTGCAGTTGATGAAGGAGCCATAGACATACCCGTGGCCATTTTTTATACAATAGTAATTCCATTTTTAAATCCTTTTATTTATAGCCTGAGAAACCAGGATGTAATTAGTGTCCTGAGAAAAATTATGGAGAAAAAAATCTCAGGGGTATTTGGAACAAAATTCGTTTGCTGAGGTTCCTTGGTTTGAATATGGTTAAGCTTTTCATAAACAAAGTTATCCCAAAAGTGGAAGAGAAATAATTTTGATAGCACCAGCTCAGAAAAGTATAAAGTCTAATTGAGAAATTAATTAACGAATACCAAAGTTTGGGACTAGAATAATATTTCAAGTCCTACAAACAAGACTATTTTCAAAATGGATAGTGTTAGACATTTAATCATCAAAAAATTCAAGAAGTTAACACACTATCAGAGGTAAATTTGCAAAAGGGGAATCTGTTGAATATTATTAATAATACCATGGAACTATACCACTTTAGTGGTATTCTGTAGGAAATATAAGGGAAAATATGTCAGCATTAAGTAATAGGAGTTGATTTTGTACAAATTGCAAATTTTCTTTTCATTTCAAGATACCCTAGAATATAAGATGGATGATGGAAATATAAAATAAAGAACTACTAGAAAACAGTACAAGCAGATTAAGCAAAAACATGCAAAACCCTCCAAATAAATTCACACCCCACCCCAAACCTCTCAAAAATGGCCTTGAATATGGCCTTCAGTATGATCACTCTTTGCCTAGAATAGGCTGTTCTGCAGCACTGTTTGGTTCTGAACAGGAAGTTTTCTGAAGTGATTGCTTTGGAAAGTGGATTCACACAGAAAACACTTATTATATCAGAAAAGTCATCCTAAACCTTGTTGTTATATGATGACAGTTGTCTCATGAGTACCATCATATCACTATTAACAAATAAATCTTATAATGATAATTCATCATTCTTGCTTAAATGATGCTATTTGTATTGAAAATATTATTTCTCCTCCATTTTACATAAACTAAGTGAATTGCTAATGAAGTAAGACAAGGTCATTATTGAATTAGTCAAAAGGTTAAAGAATATTTTCCTCACATGGTGTTATCTGTGTACTTGGTGAATAAAAAAGTAAAACTGTGTAACATTTTTGAATCCAGGGTAAATTATTTTATTTATGGACTTATTGACAATGTAAGATACTTGTCTTATATTAAAATTTCATTTATAGCAGTAGCTATAAATTTGCAGCATTTACCTCAGAAACTTTGGTACAACAAATATTCTTGTCTAACTCCTGTTCTTGCTGCTGTGAGGAATACAAAAAATGTCCTAAAGACAGTTACTTCCCTGAAATGACTAACAGTGAAATCAGCACAGAAGAGAAAACAGAAGTAAACAGTATACAGTGTGATGAAATGCTAGATTATGTGGTTCAGACATCTTATAGGAATTAAAATGACAATGAAATCCATGAATACAAGTGTAATTATGGGGAACTTTATAAAACATACTAAATCAGGTCTTGAAAAATGAGCAGGATTTGGATAGGGAAGACTGAAGGAAGTACTTCAAGCAAGAATAATAGATTGAACAAAGGAATGAGCAAGAGTTTTCAATACACTTTGTAAGCCCACTGAGGAAAGAAACTTGATTGGAGAAGAGATATGTACTAGGGAGCCATGAGTTTGGTTAAATAAGGAAGGCCAGTTACTTGGCTTGGCTGAGGAACTTAGACTTTATTCTGTAGATGATAGGGAGCCACTGAAGTTTATCAAGTAGTGCTGTACAATGGATCAGCAACAACAATATAAACAATGTTTTAGAAAGGCTAATTTGGTGCAGAGTAGATCATTAGCTGAAGTCATGGATTGTAGCGCAGACACTTTTGCAGTAATCCTGTCATAAGATAGTGAGAACTAGGAAAAAATGGTGTGTAGAAAAATATGGGACTGTTTTGAAAGAAAAGTGATTCAGGAAAGGAGCAGAAGAGGAAGTCAAAGAAATCATAAGTTGTGAAGATTAGGTGAAATGGTGGTTATTGTTGCTGCGTGTGAAATAGCAGCATTTAAATAATGAGTTCTTTACAAGAAAGTTGTTTTTTTCCTGAGAAGATAAGTTCATTCATACACCCACTCAGTATAAGATACATTGATTTTTTAGTGACAGTATTACAGGGAAAAATGTCCAATTGGCATTTAGAGATTGGGGGCTGGAACTTGAGTGAGAAGTCAGAAATTGCAATGATGATGAGTCAGTAAGTCACTCAAATGAAAGTCTTAGTTGAACTAATAAAAAATGAATAAGTTCTGCAAAAGAGAGGGGAGAGAGCCAGGAACAGAAAAGTATGAACCATAACTTCAGAAATGGCCACATGTCTTTATAAACATATTTCTGTATAAATAAGGATCACTGAAGGAGATAGCTTACCACAGTCCAACGGGGCCTGAAGTCAGAGATCATAGTGCTAGGTTTTCATACTACTTTAGCCACTAGTAAGCCAAAGAAAAATAAGGTTGAACATAAAAATAGTTAAAATTATTTTATTCTTTAATATTCTATGTTCTAGTTGTTGCAGTGAAATGAATGATGAGAAAATGGAGGCAGCAGAGAGAATATTTGTTTCAATATGTTTATAAGTGAAAGGAAGAAGAAAGAAACGCATTAAGATTAAGGGATAAGGTCAAACAAAGTTTTTTTATGTAAAATAAAGAAGGCAACTGGACATCTGAATTTCCAGATGATGGGAATGAATCAATGATCAGTCCACGAAGATACTCCAAGAAGCAACAATGAAGCCTCCTTCCTCCCAACAGAAAGGTGGAGTGCTATTAGGGCAGAATGTTGTAAATGGTGTAAGCTATGTTCTGTGCATCAGATGTCTTTGATTGTTTTCCTGTCACAGAGAATTTTCACTGGTGCCAAGAGAAAGGAAGAAAAGGGCTATGCCCCCAGAAATGACTGTGATATAAAAAACAAAAGGCATCAATAAAAATACATTTATTTTTCAAAGGAACCAGTTGTGCCTGACTAACCTAACTTCCTTTTTGGACTATATAGTTAACCTAGATTTTGGTAACATGTTTGCTATGTTAGGCCATTCTTGTGGAATAGATGAAAAGAAGTAACCTAGATTATGGTACAATTAAATAAATATTTAATCATTTGTTAGTAACCTGGTTCCACTTGGCACCAGAGGGCAAAACCAGGAACAAAACAAGGAAGGAAGTCATAAAGAGGCAAATTTAGATTATGGGCATGAAAAAGCTTGCTGCACATCCCTGTTATTCATCTCGTTCCCTCTGCACCAATCATCACCACCCTGCTCCAGGCCCTCATAGCCTCTTGTCTGAATCACACAAATTATTGTTGAACATATACATATACACACAGAATTTGGACATGAAATATATTAAACTCAACAGGGAAAGAGAGAAACGTGAAGGGTGTCAAAAGGTAGCCCAGAGCTGAGTAGGGAACAATCAAAAGTAAAACAAGCTTCAGCTTCTCTAATTTCTTTCTGTGATCTAAGTCACATAGTCATTTGGACCTTATTGTAGTATGTACAAAGAGAGCGATCAAACAATCCAAGCTCTGACATTCTATATTCTACATTCCCTGTCCTAAGACTCTCCCAGCTCTGGGGTCTTTCCTTTCAGTTTGATTTTTTTTTTTATTAAAGGGGCCATTGCTTGAGTAACTATTTAAAGAAGCCTATTTATTGAATGGGTATATCTCACTCAAAATGAGAATGTGAGAAGTCCTGAACCTGAAAGGACCAGGGTCTCCCATTGCATCCTGGGCCATCTCCAGTTGGCTCGAAAAACATTAGGCCACTGGACCTAGAGGACTCAGGAGAAGAAAGTGAGGTTGGTGACTTTGTACAGCCCTCCCTCAATCAAATCAAGTCAACTGCAAGTCATGTCATCCTCTTGACGTCATGGTCCTCTTTGAGAATGAAGGACAAACACAACAATAACAACAATGTACAAACATTTCTTAGGTTTTTATTATGTGCCTGACACCATAGTAAGTTATGGGGATACATAGATAAAAATGAGAGTACACACAGACATATCATATGTACACTATAAATATATACATGCATACATGTACCCATAATGTGCACATATGTATATACATGTGCACACATGTATGTACACATAATATTGTATCTATTATATATACACTTCTTAAATGTGTACTTCTGTACATGCTATGACTTTTGAGAGCCAAATGTGAGAGTTGGACACCAAGGATGGATTAACAGACCTGAAAAAATTGCTTGGCAAGTCCTTGCACTAGGGGTTTAGTATATATACACACAGTTTTGTGTAAATATATCAAACTCAAGAGGGAAATGAGGAGGTGAAAAGGAAGAATAATACAGGGAAGAGGAGAGTTTCAAGCAAAACCAACTTCTTAATGCTGAGGTGGCAAGTAAAAGAAAAATTTTACAAAGACTGAGGATTTAAGAATGTGTCCATCAGTTCGGGAATGGTCAACCAAATAACTACATATTAATATAATATCATATTATTTCATCACAAGAAAAGAGAAATATAGCCTATTTCAAAGAATGTTGTATACTGTGAACTGATGTAAAGTGAACAGAATAAGGAGAAAAATTTATAAAAGAAGAATGACATCTTAAATGAAAACAACTTTGAAAGATTATGATCTAAACAATGACCATTTGTATCTTCAGATGACCTAAGACAAATCATGTTATCTCCTGACAGAAAGGTGAAACAAGGACTTGCAGTACAGTAAGAGATACATTATGGACATGGTGACAGGATGTGGTTATTTGCATGACTGCTTATTTGAAATGAGATGCTTTTTTCTTTTCTTCTTTTTTGGAAAAAAAGAAATCCCATCAAAGCTTCTTTTATATGGACAAGAGAGAATGGAGGGATGCATAGACAAGGAGGACAATTTTGAAAATAACTTGTAGAATTTATTTTGTATTTAAAAAATGTCTATTCATGGTTTTACATATAATTCTTTTCTATTGTGCATATGGAAATGCTTTTTTGTTGTCTTTCTTCAAATTTTTTTAAAGTTAAAAATAAATCAATCATTAAATAAATGAGAATAAGTTACTACCTCATTATCAAAACCAAAATATACTAAAAACAAATACTAGAATACATTTTAAGATAACAGAAAACCCTGACATCTTATCATCACTATAAGGCGGAATTTAGTTTCTCCTTCAAAGACTATTGTCTGAAGCTTTGTGATTTTTCAATATCTTTTCTTTTATCCTGGAAGTCCTTGAAACTGTATGATACTGATTGTTATGATTTAATATCAGAAAATGTAACTTTAATTTGTCTTTCTTTTCTATCTAACAACCAATATTCCTAAATTCTAATTTTAACATAACAACTTACAACTTGAAGAATATCTGGCATTTCCCAGACATTTTTAAGAAGATTTTCCACAGCAGTATATGAGACCCAGATTTCATGTCAAACTGAGACTCTTCTAGATCAGGTGACTGTCCTCCAAACAGTGAATTGAATATTTTTACAATTCTAGTTTTCTACTTCAAAGTTTTATTTGTGATGCACCTAAACATTAGATACAATGCAGATTGCATGAGTTTATTTGCTTTGATATATGTAAATACAAGGTAAAACAACATTTTATGTGAATGCAAGTTATTAAATTTTAAAGGACAACAAAAAGTATGTTCTTGTCATTATTCTCTTCTTTAAATTATTTAAGTTGATTCCTTGTAAGGGGTGAGTTCGTGACTCCAGCAAAATCATACAGAGGACCACTTCACACCCAACAGAATGACTTGGGCAACCAAATCCCCACCACTTTCAGCCCATTAGAATCATAGCTTATGTGATTCAAGTAGGTTTTCTTGCTCCAATCTTGTCAAAATGAGCGTACCTATTTCTAGCATAAGTTATTTATAAAGTATTATTCAATATAGATTTTTAATGAAATGATCAGTAATCCAGTATTTTCTTTTTTAAGTAATCTAGGAAATTATATATAAGATTATAATCAGTTGCTACATTTGTGAATAGTACACTATGATCAGTCAAATCTTAGGTGCCAAAGAACTCACCTTCAGATTAATAAATATAAATTCAAAGTATTGCTGTGTCATTTAGTGATTTGTTTAAAAACAGATGAGATGAGATCAGTTTGAGAATTTCACTTAGGAAGTATTTGTTTTAATGCATTTCTAAGGGCTCCTACAACTTCCTTGTTTCTCAGGCTATAGATAAAAGGATTTAGGAAAGGTATTACAATAGTGTAGAACAAGGAATCCATCATATCTTGATTATCTGTTTGCAGTGATCTAGGGCGCACATACATGAAGAGAAGAGAGCCAAAGAATAAGGATACAGAGAACAGGTGAGCCCCACAAGTGGAGAAGGCTTTGCTTCTCCCCTTTTCAGATTTCTTTTTTAGAATGGCAAAGAGGATACAAGTATAAGATATTAGAATAGATGAAATAGAAAATGCCTGAATTGACCCAGAGAAGATAAAAACCATCAGAATATTAATAGAAGGATCAGTACATGAAATTTTATATAAAGGCATGATATCACAGAAAAAGTGATGGATTTTGTTGGAGTGGCAAAAGTGTAATCTAAATAACAAACCCACATGGAAAGTAGAATGAAGAAATCCAGCTACATATGAAATGATTGATAGCTGACCGCATAACCTATTAGTCATCACCACTGGATAAAGCAAGGGCTTACAGATGGCTACATATCTATCATATGCCATTACAGCTAGCAGTAAACACTCTGTGGTTGCACCGAATGAAAAAGAATTAAATTGTACCATGCATTCAGAAAAGGATATCATTTTATTTTGGGTTATAAAGCTCACTAACATCTTAGGACTTACTGTAGTGGAAATACAAGCATCAGCTAAAGCTAAATCGCCAAGGAAGAAGTACATGGGGGTGTGAAGGTGAGAGTTCATCCAGATAAGCACAATCAGTCCAATATTCCCCACCATGGTTATGATGTAGATAACCAAAAACACCACAAAGAGGAGAACCTGAATCCGTGGACGATTTGTAAATCCCAAGAGAACAAATTCTATTACCAGTGTCTCATTTTCTTCAATCATGTCTACAGAGGATCTAAACGTTAGATTAAAAGAAAATAAAAGTACATAGTCATAAACAGACATGAAAGGTAGATTTCTTATAATGGAAATGAAATGTTTTTCTTTTATTGCTTATTAATATATTAAAAGAACTGATTTTTCTCTTTAAAAATATTTTAGGAAAAAGAAGCATTCTGGAACCTGCCTATTTGTGAAAACTGAAAAAAAATTTAAATAAATGCAGTTATTTTATGCATTGCAGAAAGCATCCTTGGTTCCCCAATGTATAGAAGAGAAAGAATATAATTAACCTGAATAAATTATGTGCTTTATCTGTATAATTTTAACCAAATTCAGCAAATATTTTTTTGTTGAACTTTCACTATATCTACAATGCTAAGCAGTAGGAATGCAAATGTGGTTTGGGTGTTTGTTTTGGCCCCAGCTATGGGCTACTGCTGGTTCTCCTGCATCCACAAGGATGAGGGAAAGTCCTCAAGGAGTACTGCCAGTACTACAACTCACTGTCAGAGATATTGAGGTAACCCTGATGAGAGGAAACTACATACCTACTACTCAAAATGGTAATTCTGGTGTTTTTCCTATTTAGTCAAGACAGCCAAGATGGCATCATTAACTCTCAAACATTAAATATTTACTAATAGAAGAATATTCACAGAATATTCACAGAAACAGTACATAACACCACACCCACAAACCTTCATCAATATACACAGCATTCTTGGGGAAGAATGGGGAGGAAAACATGTAAATGCCTAGCAGTAGGAAAACTCATGTACTAGAGACAGCTCACAACTATGTATTTTAGACCTTCATGCCCATCTTCTCTTTAGGGAGTAGTTTGTATCACACATCATCAGCTAGGCAGAGTAGCTCCTTTTCAGGGCCTTTCCAGTTACCTGATGATTCAAGTTGCTTCTCTGCTACTCTAGGACCACTGAAGTCATGTTAAGCTCCTCTTTGCAACCTTACACTACAGAAATTCCAAGGTCATCTCTCTTGGGTGATGAGGCAAATATACTCTTTCAGTGAAAAGGAATACTCAAGAAGCCTGGTATCTGCAAAGATATTAAATTTTCTCTCTGAGTTTCCCCATCTTGAGCCACAGAAGACAGTAAAAGTTAAGGGAGGCAAACCTCTGAAGATTTTCCCTTCTCTTAGGTTATAGATGGGACTTACAGAGTAAGGTAGACAAATTCATTCAGTTTTTTAAACTAGATAAAATCATTCTTAATCCTCCAAGCAACTCTATCTAGAGACTGCCCTATTCTACCTATTAAATTAGCATCCCAGTACCAACTGCAGAACCTCCCTCTAGTAAGGTGATCTCAACTGGGATCAGCTCAGAATAACTGACATTATCTTCATTCTGCTACCATACTTTGGCTGAGGTTTCAGCTCTGCTGACTTTTGTGTTTTGTAATTCCTGATGTCTCAGCTTCTGTTGTCAGCTTGTAATGTTTCTGCTGCAGCACAACAGGTTCTCCCTCATGTGTAAAGACCCAACTCAATCTTTGGTTGAAAAACCCAAAGTCCACTTCTCTTTCAGATGACACAGTTCTTCAATATGCAGTTACTGTATAGCATCTGATTAACTCATTGAATCAGAACTTTCCTGGTATAGATGTCAAAGCTCTAGATTTGAAAAAACATAGGTAAATTAAGTGCTGGGGAATGGTACATTTTAAGTATATTTTCTTTGAGGGAAGAATCCCCTTCTCCCTACTGAGTCCAGAGGTGCTGTTTTCTCTCAGACCTCCCAAATACTTCTATCTGGAGGGCTGCATTTCTTTCTGGTCCTCAGATCTGTCTCTGTCTCTGGACAAGAGCTAAGACACTGTTTTTCTTGGTATTTCATGAAAATTTTCTTTTCATTGATCTTTTAAATAAATATTCAAATAATACAATACACAGAAATGTTTGTTTATGTAAATCATGTAAATGATGTAAGGCAACACCTTTCATTAGGCAACACTTAGGAGATGAAAAAATTATGTCCCCTTCTTTGAAGTAGCTTGTAATATATTAGGGATGTAAGAGGAATACAGATAAACAAAGCAGGTTGATAGTGCATAAAGCATGCATGAATAGAGAACTCTTGGTTGTGCAAGAGGTTTGGGAAGAGGGAAATCTCTCCAGAAATAGGATCAGAGAACACTCTATAGATTGAGATGGCACCTCAACTGTATTTGAAGGAACAGGAGAAATTGAACAGATGGAGATGTGAGAAAAAACCATTCACAAGCCAGGAGAAAAGCATGTCAATACTTGCAGTAGTGAGAAACAGACTGTGATAAGGGAAAGGCTAAACTATTAGATAAAACAGGTTAATTAGATCGAATAATATGCATGGGAGAAGAATGTATAATAAACTTATAGAGGGACACAGAGTGTTTTAAATGCCTTCAAAGTGACATGTTGGCAGTAAAATTAGTAAAGTAAAATTCAGGGAGCAGCATTTGAAATGGAGAAGGAATCTTAAGAAAGCATAAATTTCAACTCTCTCATACTACAAATAAGGAAACTATGGCCAAGAAATATAGTGACATGCCCAAGTTTACACAATTCCCTGTGTCTAAAGTCCAAATTTTCTGCTTCCTAGACCAGAACTCAGTAGGAATTCACTTTCCATATTATGTTGTATGAAATTATTGTCAAGAAATATGATCTGGTTCTGATTTTGAAAGATCAGTTCATTATCTTTATATGGCTTTTCCCAACTACTCAACAAGCTGTATTATGCTTTTAGCATAAATACAAAAACATGCAAACTTTTATTATAATTATTTTAAAAAGGTGTGGAATCATAGTCAACAATTTTCAGAGCTCTCTCCATTTAAGTAATTCCATTTTCTCACCTCAAAAGATAGTGGCATTATTTTATGTAGTCATGTGAAAATATTCACTTTCATTTACTCCAAATCAGTCAAAGGAAACCTCACTCTAATGTATTCTACCTTGATCAGTACACCCTCATAAATATCACTATTCATAAAAAATAAAAAAATCCCTAATGGAGCATTTTGAGTATTACCAACTGTCATCTTTGAACCTCTTTGTGATAGTACAGGAATTATCATTTCCATTTTTATTTCTAGTGAGCAGCAAAGGAAGTATCCTTGGAGCCCTGGATTAGAGGACAGAGGCAGCTTTCTCAGTGGTTTTAACAGCAGAGTTCAGGTTTGGGCTACGGGTGGGGTCAGATTGTGGGATCACATGAAAAAAGGCCAAAGACAAGGAGTGGTTTCCTGTCACCAAGCATGGCTGCCTAGTCAAGTTCATAAAGATCAATCCATGAATAAGATTTATCTTTTCTCCTTCTCCATCATGTAGCTTGGGATCATTAAGTACTTCCTGGTGCCCTCCCTGAAGACTGAGGTCCTTCAGAAAACGCTTGTTCAGAAAGAGACTAAAGCTGGTCATCCCAACATATTAAAGCTTTTGTGGTCACTGAAGACTACCATGGCCATGGGTGTCAAGTGCTCCAAGAAAGAGTTAAGAGGTACAGTGGATGGAATGCTAGGTTTGCAGTCAGGAAGGTCTCAGTAGAAAACCAGACTCAGAACTTAATTCTGTGACTCTGGGCAAGTCACAACTTTTGACTCAATTTCCTTGTCTGTAAAACTAGAATAATAAAAACACCTACTTCCTAGAGGTGCTGTTAGCAAGGGCTGTTGTTTGTAAAGTGCTTTGTAAACATTAAAATGCTATAGAAATGCTGGCTATTGTTATGATCGATCATCATCCATTGTGCTATCATCCTAACTATGCTGTTCATTACTGTGAAGCAAGGACATTCGGGGAACAAGACTGACCAACCCCACACAGTGCCTCGCAAAGTCGTGGACTTTTAGTCATAGGCCTTGATGTACCTGATCCCTGGCCCATGGGGAACTGACATTACCTTGCCTCCAGTGCTTAAAAAGCTGCTGCTGATACCAGAAATTAAAGACATTTTTTCTGCCAAAGACTTTACTGCCACTCTGGGAATCTTTTCTAAAGCTGCCTTTGATGCCATCTTGATTGCGCCTGACTTGTGCAAAAAGGCCATTTAGTAAGTCTCTCTCTGAGGAATTCATTGACGATCTTGTAACATTAATACTCTACTGTCAGTCCAAAGAACCAAAGGTACTGCTATGGCTACCACACAGATATTTTTGTATGAGCCAAGAGTAAACTGAACTCTGTTTCATAAAAAGAAGAATTATTGTCCCCATTTTAATATAATACAGTATGTCCCAAAGGTTCCCTTTAAACTAAACTTTGACTTTGGGAACACCCCGTGGTTTATATTTATTTAGCGCTTTCAGGTTTGCACAGCACTTTTCACAGCCTTCTGAGATAAGTAGGGCAAGTATTCTTATCCCCATTTTAGAGATGAGGAAACTGAGGTTCAATGAGGTAGAGTGATTTGTCTGGAGTTGCATAGTTATTGTGGAGCAGAACTAGAATTCAAAGTCATATGTTCTGTTGCAGTCACAATTTAGCAAGGTTAAGTAATTCTTCTTCAGAAAAAAAATTATTCCATCATATGTGTTTTTATCAGGCCAAATAGCATCAATGAAACTTATCTTCATGAGTCATAAATTCTCTCCCATTAACAATACTATTCTCTTATCCCTTTCCAGTTATCTCATATTTTTCAAACCCCAAATGAGACCCAATTATACAATAGAAAGGAGAAGGGTGAATAAGCGTTTTTTGAACACTCACTGTATGTCAGGTATTACACTAAATGCTTTACAGTGTTATAACGTTTGATGCTCAGAAAAACTCCTGGGAGATTGGTGTTGTCATTATTCCCATTTTACAGATGGAGACAACAGAGGTTAAGTGTTTTGGCCAGCTACTAAGAAGTGACAGAGGTGGAACTTGAACTCAATTCTTCCTGACTAAAGAACTAGGGCTCTGTATCCCTGGAGACGTGGAGAGAAAACCTAGAAAGGGTCTAGAGTTCAGTGATGCTTCTGAGGAATGTATTTATGGGTTAGAAAGATATCTTGCATAAATACTCTTTGGCCTGAAATAAATATGACTGATAATTTTTGTTCTGAAAAAGGCTATGTGAAGTATCAGTACTTGATCTCCTTTTTTCTTGGAACTAAAATAATAGGAATCATACCTTAAAATGAAGTTCTAATGATTTAGATTAGAGTTGTTATGAGGAAATAATTTTTCCACATTTTTATATGGAAAATTGGGACAGTTTTCAGAGAAAGAGAGAGACAGAGAGATGAGGGAAGGTATGAGAGAAAAGGAAGGGGAAAGAAGGAAAGTAGAGAGAACAGAAGACAGATAAAAGGGACAGAGACAGAGATGGAGAGACAAAGTGAGTAAGTAAATGAAATATAACTGTCAAAAATATTCAGTAGGTTATGGCTTGAGAACATGTAAGAACACACAAATTGGACTATGGTGAATGAAGGCAGCTCTAGCTGAAGGACTGATCTGAATTTAAATGCTGCTTCTACTCATTGAATATATTATCATGAGCAAGTCCTTGAATCCCCTGAGTGTTACTTTCTTGACTATAAAGTGGACATAAAAATAGTATACATTTGGTAGGACTATAGAGAAGATCAAAGGAGATGAACTGTGTGTTTTATCTTTGTTCTTTGAGATATTAAGGTACTCCTCCAAAATGCTTATAAGTTACACCTGTGAGTTATATTATCTCTTAGCACTTGCCTAAGCAAGATGAATTTAAGTCCCAAAATGGATCTTGCTAGAGAAAGATTCCCCACATCTGGATGTGGGCTCAGTAAATATCAAAAGAATTATGCTTCTAGAATGGAAATTGACTTGGAAATAATTTACCTAAGTGTATATTCCATCTCCAATCCCTGAAGAACCTGTCCTTCACTATCTGTGTTGTAAACTTACTCACTTAATTTTTGTAGGGTCTGTAGATAAAATATTATTAAAAGAGTTTTCTTGAAGCTCTACAACATTGAGATTTCTTGGGAATTGTTTTGAAGTAGCCCCACAGGAAGGAGTAATGGAATCTGGCAGAGTGATAAGTCCCCTGTCCATATTCTATGATGCTATGCCATAAGATAATTTCATGTCTCTCAGGTTTGAAGAGTCATGATCAGAATAATTTCTCTTAAGAGCAAAGAAAAAAATATTTGGTGACTATAGCTTTTACAACTTACCTCTTAAAATTCTAAGAAAAAGTATTGTTTATGAAGAAATTATTGGAAGTCATAAAATCATTCTTCTTGTGATCCATTTAATCTATCTAATTTCCTCTATGTGTTAAAAGTTAATTTGCAAATATTTGATGGGAAAGCAAAAAATTAATCCTTCCACATTTCAGTTACGTAGTGAAAACACTTCAGTGGCTAAATTGACCAAACTAAGGCTTTTTAAGTAGGATCCTTTGACTTCATATAGACAAGGACTAAAGTTAATAAGGGAAAAAATGTTTTCTATGTGTTGTATTTTCTTTACAAAGGTAGGAGGGGGAAGAAAGAGAGTTATAGAGAAGAAGAGAGGAGAGAAGAGGAGAAAAATTTCAATATCTACACACTCACCCAGTTCCTCTAAGATGATTCAGGAGGTAAAGTGCAGTTCCTCTTCTTTGTGAAGATGATGTTTGGTGGATTTGTTTCAAAATCAAGTTCTTGTTTCTATTTGCTTCAAAACCAATAATCATCATATATGAAACTGTATTAAGACTTTGGGGACCTTCTGCATATATGAGAAATACATCAATACTTTCTAAGATCTCTCCTTAGATAGAAGCAAATTTGGCCTAATGAGAATTGTTCAGAAGTCCCATCAGACATGCCCAGTTCTAACAATTAAAACTGTACAATACATCATCAGTTACATTTGTAACTTCCCTAAGAGATTTATGGTACTCAACTTTATAGTATTTAATAAGTAATATACTAAGTGGATACTAATGGATACTAAGAAGAATACTAGGTGGTGCTTGCCCTCAGGGAGCTTGTCATTTGAAAGTGAAGTTAATTATACCACAAAGTAGCAGTTGAGAATTTAACAAGAGAGGCACAAAAAATCTTAGGGAAAGATGAAAAGAGACAGTTTTGAACTCATTCCTCTGTGTGCTACTAGCAGTAGCACAAAAGTGCTAGTAAGATGCTGACTAGCTCATGAGAACTGTCTTTACTCTTAGAGATGGCTACTGTTATATAGAGAAACATTTTCTTCCCTCTCAGAGAGGGAAAAGGACCTACATGTACACAAATATTTATTGCAGCTCTCTTTGTGGTGGCAAAGAACTAGATAATGAGGGAATTCCCATCAACTGGGGAATGGCTAAACAAATTGTGGTACATGAATGTAATGAGATTCTGTTGCATAAGAAATTGTGAGCTGGTGGAATTTAGGAAAAACTTGAAAGGCTTAAGTGAACTGATCCTGACTGAATTGAGAAGAACTAGGAGAACATTGTACACAGTGATAGATACATTGTGTGATTATTGACTTTAAAAGACTTAGCTCTCCTCAACAATGCAAAGACCTAAAACAACTCCAAAAGACTCATGGTTTGAAATACTATCCACAAAATATTTGGGAGTCTACCTGTCACAGCAAACCCAGGAACTATATGAACACAATTACAAAACACACTTCCCACAAATAAAGCCAGATCTAAATAATGGGAAAAAAATTAGTTGCTCATGGGTAGACCTAGCTAATATAAAAAAAAATTACAATTCTAGCTAAACTAATTTATGCATTCAGTGACATACCAATCAAACAACTAGAAAATTATTTTCTAGAGCTAGAAAAATGGTACCAAAATTCATCTGAAAGAACAAAATGTCCAGAATATCAAGGGAAATAATGGAAAATAAATGCTATGGAAGGTGGCCTAGCCATACCAGACCTTAAATAGTATTCTAAAGTAGCCATCATCAAAACTACTTGCTACTAGTTAAAAAATAGACAGGTAGATCAATGGAATAGATTAAGTACAAAAGACACAGAAGTCAATGATTATAGAAGTCTTTTGTTTGATAAACCCAAGTATCCCAGCTTCTGGGATAAGAATTCACTTTTTGACACAAACTGCTGGGAAAACTGGAAAATAGTATGACAGAAACTCGGTGTAGACTCATGTCTGACACTGTGTACCAAAATAAATTCCAAATGTTTACACGATTCAGGTATAAATGTTGACACTATGAACAAGTTAGGGGAGCAAACAATAGTCTGTCAGAGGTATAGAGAGAGGAATAATTTGTAACTAAACAACAGATAGAAAACAGGATGAAATGGAAAATGGGTAATTTTGATTACATTAAATTGAAAAGTTTTAGCACAATGCAATCATCAAATGCAGCAAAGAAAAGAAGGAAGCAGAAGTATCTATGATAAAGGCCTCATTTATGAAATATGTAGAGAACTGAGTCAAATTTACAAGAAAGCATGTCATATCTAAATTGATAAATGGTCAGTGGATATGAACAGACAGTTTTCAGAGGAAGAAATTTAAGTTATTGATAGTCATATAAAAGCGTGCACTAAATCACTTTTGATTAGAGAGATCAAATCAAAACCACTCTGAGTTACCACATCACACCTATCACATTGGCTAATATGACAAAACAAGAAAACAAATGTTGGAGAAGATGTGGGAAAGTTGGAACACTAATTCAATGCTGGTGGAGGTGTGAGCTGATCTAACACTTCTGGAAAGCAGTTTGGTACTATACCCAAAAGGTTATAAAAATGCACATACTTTTGAACCAGAAATATACCACCTCTAGGGCTGAAAACCTGTAGCACCAGTGTGACAGTCACAGTGCCTATGGTGACTATGAATATGCTGAGAAAATTCTGAATAGTGAAATATAACAGATTACCCACATGGAAGACAGAACCAAAATATTTATTCAGACAACAGAAAATGAAATTCCAATACCAGAAAGTCAAATTCATCATAGTAACAAAGAAATCTATATACAATGATAATACAGAGATTAATACCATCCCCAATCCTTCCCTATGTAAGGTTTCCCACAAACCAGATCCCTTAAACAAATCACAAACAACTCTTTCACTCATGCTAGCAAGCTGCCTTTCCCAGCTCTGCTTGCTCTAATTTCATCTCACATCTGCCCTAGCTCAGCCTCTTCCTCTTCAATCCTACCTACCCCACCTGTGCCTTTCCAATGTGACTCGACTTGTGTGACTCAGGTTTTCATGTGACTTAAGCAGGTCATATGGGCCTATTAATGGATGGGAAAGATCTTCCTATTAACAAACAAAAGCTACATTAACACTAAGCAAAAATGCATTTTTAAGACAATACCAAAGAGATCATAAAAGTGGAAAAAATACTCACATGTACAAAAATATTTGTATCAGGATATAGTGAAGATGGTGAAGTAGAAGGATGAAGCTGCTCTACCTCTATCCCTATAGCCCCTAAATACCAGTACAAATGAGTCTAAACAAATTCTAGAGCAGCAGAAACCACAAAACAAGAGAGCGAAAGAGATTTCCAGCTCAGGACAGCCTGGAAGACCAACAGGAAGGGTCTATCACACAAACTCTGAGTGGCATGCTGCCCAGCCTTGGTTGCAGCACAGCATGGACAGGACTGCAGCAGGCTTTGGGGTACAGAATCACAGGTAGCAGTTGATGTTCCTAGATTTCTCACCCCAAAAACTCCAGACAGCTTCAAAGGTCAGGAAGAAAGCTCTTTCAAGTGGCAGCAGCTTCCCCTTTTGGGACCCTCAGCTTAAAGACCCTGGGAGAATCTAGCAGCCAATCTGGGTCTCAGTCCTAAGTGACAGTCATAGGTTTAGAAGGAGCACTGGTATGGTGAAATTGGTGGTGGCTATGGAGGGAGAATCCTGTTTACAGACCAGAGAGCAGGCCAGGAGAGGAGTAAACTTCTCTCCCTTGATTGTGCCACCTTGGAAGAACTGAGAACTTACACAGGTCCCTAAAGCATACCCTCCACTTGACAAAGGACTCAAAAGTCAAGTAACTGGCTGGGAAAATACCCCCAAAAGGGGAAAAATAAGATTGTAGAAGGTTACTTTCTTGGTAAAAAGGTGTTTAATTCCATCCTTTTGGATGAGGAAGAACAAAGCATGCCATCAGAGAAGGACATAAAAGTCAAGGCTCCATTGAAAGGCTTCATCTAAATTGAAAACCTCCAAAAAATATACAATGGACTCAGGCCATGGAATAGCTCAAAAAGGATTTTGAAAATCAAGTGAGAGAGGTACAGGAAAAATTAGGAAGAGAAATTAGAGCGATACAAGAAAATCATGAAAAGCAAGTCAACAGCTTGCTGGAGGAGACCCAAAAAATACTGAAGAAAACAGCACCTTTTAAAATAGACTAACTCAAGGCAGGGAGGAGATGGTGTGCTACATTTTACATCTCCTTTTCTCATACTCCTAGTACATCCCATTCAACAGAAAATTTTATTTTTTTAAGTATTTTCCCTTCATATTCAACTTCCCCTGTGCCTTCTGTTTATGTCTTTGTGTGTGTGTGTTTATACATATATATATATTTGTATATGCATGTATATGAATATATGCATATATACATATATACACATATATTTACATACACAAACACACCCATGTACATATATATACCTACACATATATAATGTACACATACATGCATCCTGATAGACACCTAAATGTATATATATATATACATTTATGTCTACATATATATATGCACATATATATGTATATATACACATACATACATACATACATCTAACATAAAAGAGGGAAGAAAGAGCTTTTAGAATGAAGATGAAGAGGGGGGAGAAAAAAGGAAATCATTGAGCCTTAGTCTCATTGGATTTTGCTTATGGAGGGAATAACACACACTCAATGGTATATGGAAATCTATTTTACCCTGCAGGAAGGCAAGGGGGAAGGGGATAAGAGAGGGAAGATAATAGATGGGACAAGCAAGTTGGGGAAAGGGATAATCAGAAACAAACTCTACTTCAGGAGGACAAGTCAAGGGAGAGAATGGAATAAATGAAGGGCAGGATAGGACAGAGGTAAATGTGGTTAGTCTTCTAAAACATAATTATTATGGAAGTGCTTAGCATTGTTACACATGTGTGATGTATATTGATTTGCTTATTTTATCAATGAGGGTGAGTGGGGAGGGAGGGCGATAATATGGAGCTCAGAGGTTTAAAAATGAATGCTAAAAATTGTTTTAGTATGCAACTGGATATTAAGCTATACAGGCAACGGAGTGCAGAAATCTATTTTGCCCTACTGGAAACTAGAGGGGAAGGAGGATGGAAGAAGGGTGCATAAGAGAAGGGAGGATAGACTGGAAGAAGAGATGGATGGGGTGCGTGCTGTCCTGGGATGTGGGGTGGGGAGAGATGGGAAGAAAATTTTTAATCCAAATTCTGTGGATGTGAATGTTGAGATGAAAATAACTAAGTGATATATTAAAAAATCAAAATGAATGAAAACCTGATATAGGGCCTGTCCTCAAGGAACTTACATCCTAATAAATGGAGATAAATGTATAGGACAGTGTTGGCCAGGGACTTTTCTTTGAAAAGTCATAGGGATGGATAAGAAGTGGAGCCATAGGAGAGTAGAATGATGTACCCTTTCTAGTAGCAAAAGAAATATTGATTTGAAATGTTTCTTCTAAAAATTGAAGGTGTTTCAGTTGTAAATTGAAGGCACCATTGGGGACAGATAGATAGTGTACATAATGTAAAGTACTCACCCATTGAAAGTGGAAGAGGAGTGTTGAAAATATCTTAACTCTCTGTTTCACGTACATCAGGCTCATTTTTTTTCTTTAAAGATATCGAAATGAACCACAAGATTTACTTGACTCAAAACAACCTAAAAGAGCTCCAGGCAGTCTCCTGTGGTTTCCTAGCAGATCACCTTGGTTAACCTAGATGCTGGGGAGATTTGCTCAGCTGAATCAATTCTCATGTCTTTTATCGCTGAGTAAATCTTTTGTTAATTATTGAATAAATGACCTGCCGATGTCTCATTTCATTCCACTCTCTGAGTCAGTCTCCACCCAGGACAATGGGCCACAGAGCACAAATTCCAGAAGAGAAAGGGTTTAGTACCCCAAGCTATCATCTCCATTCTGGTATGTTGACAGAGCACAGTGGTAAAAAAGATAGCTGGAGTGGACTAGATTAGAGCTATCAGGAACCAGATTGAAATGTAATTGGAAAATATTTAGCAAAATAAATACAAATACAATTTGTTGTTGTTCAAAAAAAATATTTATAGCAGCTCTTTTTGTGGTGACCAAGAAGTGGAAATTGAGGGGATATTCATCAATTGGGAAATGGCTAAACAAGTTGTGGTATATGAATGTAATGAATACCACTGGGCTATCAG
Organism: Potorous gilbertii; assembly: GCA_028658325.1. Taxonomy (NCBI): domain Eukaryota; kingdom Metazoa; phylum Chordata; class Mammalia; order Diprotodontia; family Potoroidae; genus Potorous; species Potorous gilbertii. The sequence goes on along the minus strand of CM053771.1, from coordinate 544,068,664 downwards.
AAATGATGAAGAGGTGGAATTCAGAAAATTCTGAAAAGACTTATTTGATCTGGCTCTGAGAGAAGTGAGCAGAAGCAGAAGAACATTGTTTACAGAAACAGTCACAGTATGTGATGACTGATTTTGATAGATTTTTCAGCAATGCAAGGTCCTAAAGTAATTCCAGAGGACTCATGATGCAAAATGCCATCCACATCCAGAGAAAGAACTATGGTGTCAGGATGTAGAGCAAAGTAGACTCTTTTCTTTTTTGTTTTATTTTGTTTAATCTCTTTTCTTTCTTATGGTTTCTTCCATTCATTAAAAGTTTATGCAACATGACAATGTGAAAACATGTTTAATAGGAATGTGTTGTAGAGCCCATATCAGATTGCGTGCCATCTTGGGGAGAGAGAGTGGGAGAAAATTAAAAACTTATGGAAGTGAATGTAGAAAATTAAAAATAAATTGAAAATTGTAAAAAAAAAATACTATCCACATCCAGAGAAAGAAATATGGAGTCTGAATCCAGATTGAAGCATGTTTTTGCTCTCTTTTTGTTTTGTTTTATTCTGCTTTTTATCTTCATGGTTCCTCACATTCCTTCCAATTCTTCTATACAACATGACCAATATGAAAATATGTTGAATGCGAATATGTATACATATATATATGTATACATATATATATATATATATATATATAACCTATATTGGATTGCATGCCCTCTTAGGGAGGTGTCAAGGGAGGGAAGTGGAGAAAATTTAAAACTTGTGGAAGTGAATGTGGAAAACTAAAAGTAAATGAATATTTTTGGAAAAAAATCTGTTTGGGAGAGGTTTCAGAGGTTGTAGGAATTAAAGAAAATATCTAGTATGCCACTTTGTTGCTCATATGTTCCATACTTTGTTTAATGAGATCTTATTATTTTAAAAAGTTGAAAGAACAGCAAAGGAAATAACAACCTGGAGCTTATTTTGACCAGTAAAGAGAAATGAACTGCTATAGTAGAAATAGTCAAAGGTTGGAGACAAGTGGACACTCAATCATAAAATTAGTAATAGAGATGTTAGGAAATCTAGACTCAAATATATCCTATATTTCTAGAGAGAAGATTTTACTGGTTTCAGACAATGAATAAATGGGGTTCAATAGTCCAATAAAATAGTCTTTATAAAAATAAGAGAACTAGATGCAAGAAGGATAACTCTAAATCATAAAGTTCTGAAAACAAGAAGAAATTAATTTGATATAGAAAATAAATCAAACTTGCTCAAAAGAACCCAAGTTATTCCTCTATGAACTCACATACACATATCACCAAACATGTTCAGTAGCAAGAGATAGAAGGACAATTTCCATTTAAAATAACTGTAAGCAATGCAAAATATTTCAGAATCTACCTTCCAAGACAAACCCAACAACTACATGAATACAATTACACACACTATTCACACAAAGTTAGATCTAAATAACTAAAAAAATATCAATTGCTCATGGGTAGGCTGAGCCAATATAACAAAAATGACAATTCTGTCTAATATAATTTACTTATTCAGCACCATACCAAACTCCACAAAAACGATAGAAATAGAAAAAAACAACAAAATTCATCTGGAAGAGCAAAAGGTGAAGAAGATCATGGGAAGTGATGAAGAGAGGCTAACCAGCATAACAGCCAGGAGGGCAGACAAGCCTGAGAGTAATGCAAGTATGAGCATTATTTCCTCCATTCTCTAACGAGGTATGTAAGAGAATTGTGTCTCCTCCTTTGCCCTTTGATGAAACAGCGTCATGGAGAAGAAGAATAGAGGTGAAATCAGGGTACAGGTAAGTCATTTGCTTCAACATTTCCCTGAGAAAGAGTAGAAGAAAGAAAGGAGAAGATGATTTGAGGATATGTAATGTCATATGGTCACCAGAGGCAGTTAGGTGGCTCAGTGGATAGACCACTAGGCCTGGATTCAGGAATCCCTGAGTAGAAATCTGTTCTCAGACCCTTAGTAGCTATGGTACCCTGGGCAGATTACTTAATCCTGATTGCCTCAGTTTCCTTATCTACAAAGTGAGCTGAAGAAGGAAATGGCAAACCCCTCCAGTATCTTTACTAAGGGGAAAAAAAACCCAAAAGAGAACATGAACAAAAGCAAAAACTGTATTTTGTGGTCTCAGACAATAATGACAAAGGATGACAGGGTGAGGAAGAGCATAAGCCAGATGCCAGGAATGCCATCTTCTATTTTGTAATTACCAATAGATATACTTCATTTCTTTGATGAAAATAAAGGAGTTTCATAAAAAGTCTTGTGGTCTTTATTCCAGAACTGTGATTTCATGGGAATAATGAACTTCTGGAACATAATATTCCAAACCCTTTGATCCCTTAATGTAGAAGCTGCCAGATCCTGTGTTATCCTGATTGTATTTCCACAATTCTTGAAATGTTTCCTTCTAGCAATAATTTCTCCTTGCCTGAGAACTCTGGAATTTGCCTATAATATTCCTAGAAGTTTTTCTTTTCAGGTCTCTTTCAGGAGATGACCAGTGGATTCTTTCAATATTTATTTTGCCCTTTGCTTCTAGAATATCATTAGTCATTAGCCTCCATCTGTTCTATTCTAATTTTTAAAGAACTGTTTTCTTCAATGAGCTTTTGAACCTCCTTTTCCATTTGGCTAATTCCGCTTTTTACAGCATTCTTCTCCTCATTAGCTTTTTAACCTCTTTTGCCAATTGAGTTAGCCTATTCTTCAAGGTATTATTTTCTCCAGCATTTTTTGGGGCCTCCTTTAGCAAGGTATTGACCTGCTTTTCAAGCATTTCTTGCATCTTTCTCATTTCTCTTCCCAGTTTTTCCTCCACCTCTCTAACTTGATTTTCAAAATCTTTTTTGAGATCTTCCATGGCCTGAGCCCACTGAATATTTATTTTGGATATTTGGGATACAGAAGCCTTGACTTCTATGTCTTTCCCTGATGGTAAGCATTGTTCTTCCTCATCTGAAAGGATGGGAGGATATATCTGGTCACCAAGAAAGTAACCTTCTATAGTCTTATATTTTTCCCTTTTCTGGACATTTTCCCAACCAGTTACTTGAATTTTGGGTCCTTTGACAAGAGTAGGATATAATCTGGGAATCTGTGAGATCTCAGTTCCTCCAAGGTGGCACAATCAAGCGTATACTGGTCTGGACACAGAGAGGGATTTTTGTGCCCACAATCTTAGCAGATACTTCTCCACAGCCACTTGGCCTCCAGTTTCATAAAGTCAGTGCTGAGGGCTGATTTTCAGATAAGCTGGATGGGCAAGGCCACTGTTCAATGTGAGATAAAGATCAACTTGGCCAGGGCTTCTACACAGGCCTGAGGTAAGACTCAGCTCTTCAATGTCCCCAGGGGTTTTTATGTTCCAACAATGGAGCTTCCATAAGGGCTGCTCCACAGGCTCTGTGGCCACTGCCTGCTGCTGGAGCTATGGGAAGACACTTCTCCCTTCCTGGCTAGCTGATAAAACCCTGTCCCTGAACTTTGGCATCTGTGGGCCAAGGGATCTGAGGACCCACTCCTGCAACTGGAGATTCTGCCCCTCAGGTGTCCTCCCAAAGTCTTGTCATGCCATGCCACTTGGCCAAGGCTGGGCTGGGCTCCACTCTTGGCTCCACGTCTGGCACAACTGATGTTTCTGTGGGCCTTTCAGGTTACTGTGGACTGGAAATCTCCTCCACTCTGTTGTTCTCCACTTCTGCTGCTCCAAAATTTGTTGAGAGTCCCTCTCTACAGGGATTTTATGGACTGTGGGTAGGACCCTGTGTAAGTGTGTTTTTCTAGTCTGCCATCTTGGTTCTGCCCCCCATCTTCTGTTCTTTTAATCTTTTGGATTTGTTTTATTTTTTAAATAAATTCTTGGTTTATTGTATAGTCATTAGCTTCCCTGAACTCCACTCTCACTTTTAAAGAACTATTTTCTTCATTGAGCTTTTGAACTCGCTTTTCCATTTGGCTGATTCTGCTTTTTAAAGCATTCTTCTCCTCACTGACATTTGGACCTCTTTTTCCAGTTAAGTTAACCTATTTTTAAAGGTGTTATTTTCCTCAGCATTTTTTTGGTTCTCCTTCAGCAAGCTGCTGACTCACTTTTCAAGCTCTTTTATGGCTTAAGTCCATTTCATATTCATTTTGGAGGTACTGGAGGCAGAAGTCTTAACTTCCTCTGACAGTATGCACTGCTCTTCCTCATTGGAAAGGATGGAAAGAGATAGCTGTTTACCAAGAAAGTAACCTTCTATGGTCTTATATTTTTTCCCTTTTGGGGGCATTTTCCCAGCCAGTTACATGATTTCTGAATCCTTTGTCAAGAGGAGGGTCCTAGTGCTCCTTCTTCAACCAGGACCGTGCTCAGAGCTGAGATTCAGATTACTTGCTCAATTCTCCCAGGGGATCTGGGTGGGAGCAGGGCCTTCACTCAGGGCTAAGGATCACATCCCCTGCTCAATTACCCCAGAGACTTTAAGCTAAGCTGCTTGGACAATGGACCCAGGCTGCTTCCATGGCCACAGTGGCCACCCCACCACCTGCTGCTGCTGCTGCTATTGCTGCCTCTGCCACCACTGAGGGTCAGTGCTAAGGGGACCCCAATTCTCTCTTGCCCAGCTGGGAAAGTCTTCCCACACTGACCTTTGGGTTTCTTTGTTGTCTGTGAGTTGAGGTATTTGGGACCCTCCCTGTTGGGGGTTTTGCCTGGAGACCTGTTCTGGTCCTATCCTTCCCCAGGCCAAATGGCCAGGACTAGGCTCCACTCTATTCAGCATCCTGTGGGAATAGGCCTTTCCTGTCAGTTTTCCAGGTTACGTTTGGCTGGAAAATCTCTTTCACTCTGTTGTTCTGTGGCTTCTGCTACTCTAAAATTTGTAGAGAGTAATTTTTTACAGGTATTTTGTGGGCTGTGCAGGAAGTGCTACTCTGCCATCTTGGCTCTGCCCCTTGAATAGCCAACCTCCTATGAGGAAACTTTCTCTACTGATAGGGAGACCAACTGTGGTTGCCCTGTCAGTCTATGTCAGAGTAGGGCTTCAATTCTGATCTTCATTACTTTAATAACTCTTCCATGTTGCATGACCTATATGAAATGGTGAGGACCAAAACCAGATGTGGGTAAGTGAGGAAATGGAAATGTTGGGTCTATAATTTTGTTACATTTTTCAGAAGTTTAGCAGTGAAAGGAAGCACAAAGAAGGATGAAAGCTCAATAAAGGAAATGAACCAAGGTATATTGTAATTTGTTTGGACAAAAATTGAAAAATGAAGAGTTTGTGACCACATTTAAAAAACACCTATTTCTTTATTGCTTTTCTCAAGGAAACAAGGATCTCTTTATTTCTCAGACTGTAGATAAGTGGGTTTCACAGGAGGATTATGAGAGTGTAAAATAAGGAATGCATTACATCCTGATCTTTAGTAGTGCCAGACCCAGGGTGCACATACATAAAGAAATGAGATCCATAGAATAAGGAAATAGACAGCAGGTGGGCACTGCATGTTGAGCAGGTTTTGCTCCTTTCCTTTTCAGATTTAATCCACATGATAGCACAGAAGACATAAGCATAAGAGGTTATGATAATTATAAAAGAAAAAGTTTGAATAAATGCAGAGAAAATGAAAACCACCAGCGTGTTAGGAGATGGGTCAGTACAAGGAATTTTAAACATTTGTCAAATTTTACAATACAAGTTGACTTGCAGAAGGTCAATCTGAAAGGCAAACCTACGTGAATCATTGAATAAAGAAAGTCAACTACATTTGAAGCAATCACCAGGTGACAACACAGTCTGTTGCACATCTTCACTGGATAAAGGAGAGTTGCATATGGCTGTATATCAGTCATATGCCATCACTGCCAACAGGAATCATTCTGCGGTTGCACTGACACCAAAAAAATAAAAGTGAGCCATGCATTCGCAAAGGGATATAACTTTATTCTTAGTTAAGAAATTCATCGGCATCTCAGGGGTAACTGATGAGGAAATCAATGAATCTAAAGAGCTAAACTACTGAGAAGTGTGTACATGGGCATGTACATCCAAACAAGCAAAATCAGCCGAATATTACCCACCATCATTTTGAGGTAGATCACTCAGAACACCAAGAAGAGAGGGATCTGAAACTCAAAGAGATCTGTCAGTCTAGTGAGAACAAACTCTGTCACCAATGTCTTGTTCTCCTCTGCCATGTCTGCATTGTATCCCCTGCCAGAATAAGAGAGTGAAATAAATAGCATATTCTTCAATAATCATGAAAAGTAGCTCTCATTCCTGAAATAAAATGCTATTAAATACTGCATATATTTTCATTAGAAAGATTTAAGAGTTGGACCATCTCCTTTATTAAATATATCTTAAGAATATCAACCCCTTTTGAACCTAGTTGTATGAATTGGAAAAATTAAAGTGAATTAAATTATTTAAGTGATAATGATAGCTAGCACTTACATTGTGTTTTAAGGTTCACAAAGCATTTCACAAATAGCTCTTCATTATATGCTTGGCTGATGACTTTGCATAACTCTGCCTCACGTCCAATTCATATGCAGGTTTCAAGATATCACATCACGATTTTACTCACTGTCTTCAAGAATGAATGCCAAACAACAAGAGTCACACTGATGTGTGCGTGGCAATATTATTCCCATTTTACAGATGAGGAAATTGAAGCAGAGAGAAATCAAATGACTTGCCCGTGGTAACAGAACTTCTGTCTGAGGCAAGACTAAGAATCAGGTTTTACCAACTCCAAGTCCAACATTCCATCTAGTGCTCTACCTAGTTTTCTTAACCTCCCTTCATTCTACTGCCTTCTCTGTTTTAATTATTTCCTATTTTCACTGTTCATAATTTGTTTATGCATATTTGTTTGCTTGTTTCCCTCATTAAATTGTGAGCTCCTCAAGAGCAAGAACTGTCTTTTTGCATCTTTTTTATATCTATCCCTAGTACTTAGTACAATGTCTGGCATATAGTAGGCACATAATAATTGTTTATTCAATGACTGACCTAGCTGGATGTCTATAGATAATGTCTTATTCCCCCATCAGGGAAAAATTAGTTTCATAAACTTAGAAAGAAATGGTGATTCATTAATATTTGTCTTTAGAGAATATATATATATATATATATATATATAGGTTTAAAAAAAACCCTAGGAATGCTTTTCATGAAAACATTTTAGAAGAGTTCAATTCTGATTGAGATGTGACCATTTGGCATCTCAAAATATGTGAGAATTTATGTACGGTAACTACTTGAAAGGTTAGAACGTGCCTGTGCATTTCATATGACTTTTTCTGCCTTTATGCCCCTGTTCATACTGTTCATGTATAATTTATGTCTATATCTACCTATTTCTATGTCTGTGTCCATTTGGTGTATGCCTGTGCCTATTTGTATCTCTAGACTCCTTTCCACTTTGTACTCATTCCATAGAATTGTTAGGATAAAATGAGACAAGATGTAAAGGACTTTGAAAATTTAAAGCACAAAACAAAACATGTCTCATTATTAGTTTGACAATGATAAATCCTGTAATAGGCCAGCTTTATCATCATCCTTTTCTCTTCAAAAACCTTCTGCATACTAACTAATGTACAAATTCAAGAGATTATTCCTTTACAGTCTGATTCTATCCATCTTTCTGAATATACATTATAGAGTAGTCCTCTGTATAATCTGTGCCTCAATCAAAACTGAATTCAGCCTTCTCTGCATGTATTCTACTAGGTGGTACAATGGATAGAGACCCGGACCTAGAGTCAGGAAGATGTGAGTTAGAATATGTCCTCAAACACTTAATAGCTTGATGACCCTTAGAAAAACGTTAAACTTATTTCACTCAGTCCCCTCAACTGTAAAATGGGAATAGTAACAACGTTAATTTCTTAGGGCAAATATGAGGATCAGATGAAATAAAGTCTGTAAATTGCTTAGTACAGTGCATTGTACCTAATAGACACTTATTAAAATGTTTGTTTCCTTCCTTCCACCTTATTTCCTACCTTCTTACTTGCCTGATTTTCTTCTTTCCTACGTATATCTTTGTTTCCTTCCTTTATTCTTTCCTTCCTTTTTTATTTCCTTCCATTCCCTGCATTATTTCTTCCCTTTCTTCTTTCCTTTCTTTCTTTATCCTTCCTTCTTCATTATTTCCTTCGTTACTGCCATGTTTCTGCTCAGGATATTCTGCTATTGCTCCTCACTTCCTCCTGTTAAATTCCTACCAATCCTTTAAAGTCCAGGTCAAGTCAGCAAGTTAGAAAATCTCTCAGATCTTACTTGGCTCTTTGCTTATAAATTTTCAAGGCATTTATTAGTTTTGTATTATGCATTATCTGTCTGTCTCTGTGTCATGTCCCCCCACTGCCCATAAGTGTCATAGGGATAGGTGCTTTAAAAATGTTTTTAAATTGAATTCAATTAACAATGTAAAAAAAAAACAACTATTCAATATCCATTCTTCCTTCCTTACAAATGTATTCCTTGTCATAGTGCCTATTCAGCATGTAGCAGGAACTTAAAAAATGTGTTAATTGATTACTCAATTAATTGATTACTCAATTAATTGATATCACTTTCTAATCTTGAAAGATATTAGGTAGATTTTTTATATGATCCATTCTTCTCAATTACTCCTCATGAAGTCAAACAATTACTTCCATCCACTTCAATTCAACACATAGTTATTATGTAAAGTGCTGTACCATACCTCAGACTGAAACCTGAAAATTGTAACAATGAAAGCTGAATACCTTTCAAATCACTCACATTTTGTGAAACAGAATTAGTCAGGCAAGTTGGTTTCTGAAGACAAATCAGGTCACACTAAGCAGAAATTATTAAGCCATTACTATATGCCAAGAACATGATAAGCACTGGTGACACAAAAAAAGAGTTAAGAACACTTCCCCTTCCTTCAAGGAGCTCTCATTCTAATTGAGGAGACAACATGGACCCTACTAATTAAATACAAGATACACAGAGAGGAAGTAAAAAGTAATTTCAGAAGGGATGGCATTAGCAGATAAAGGGGAATAAAAAAATATTAATCATTTAGGAGATAAATCCAAACAATCACCACACCTTATTTGGCTTAAAAATACTTTGAATTCTGCCTAGCCAAATAGTTTTGAAAACAAATTATTCATTATTTTCCCAAATACCTTTAAAGCCCTGGTCATTCTATGATCATTGCTTTAGAGGGAAAAAAAATCACAAGATAATCATGTGGTGAATAGTTTCAAAGGATAAAAGAAAAGAAACTATACAGAATTTTTGGAGAGTTGGATTCTAATTATTTTTATAAAATCAGAAACTCTTTTTTAATAATTGGTTTGTTTTCAGTATTCTATAATCACTTCCATATCTTAGCTCTTTTTCCCTCTCTTCTCAATTTTTCCCCCTCTCTCTCCCCTCCCTCCCAAAGATAGCTTGCAATGTTATATAGGTTCTACACATACATTCCTATTAGACACAATTTCACTGTAGTCATGTTGAATAGAAGAATTAAAATGAATACGAGAAAATATAAAACAAAACATAGCATAAAAGAAAATGGTCTGCTTCATTCTGTGATCCAATTCCATAGTTATTTCTCTGGATGTGAAAGGAATTTTGCCTAAAGAGTCCACTGGGACTTTTTTAGATTCTTCCATTGCTATTAAGGACTAAGTCTACCAGAGAACTTTCTCACACACTGTGCTTTTTGCTGTGCAAAGTTCTCCTGGTTCTGTGCTTTTCACTCAGCATTAGTTCATATAAATCTTTCCAGGCCTCTCTGAAGTCTTCTTGTTCATCCTTCCTTATCACACAATAGTATTCCATTACATTCATATACCATAACTTGCTCAGCCTTTCCCCAATTGATAGGCATCCCCTTGATTTTCAGTTTTTGACCGCCACAAAGAGAGCTGCTATAAATATTTTTGTATATATGTGATCCTTTCCTATTTTTATGACCTCTTTGGAATACAGTCCTAGAAGTGACAAGGATATGCAAATGTTTCCACCCTTTGGGCATAGTTCCAAATTGCTCTCCAGAATGTCTGGATAAGCTCGCAGCTCCACCAACAATGAATTAGTGTTTCAGCTCTCCCACATCTAGTACAACATTTGTCATCTTCTTGTTTTGTCATGTTAGCCAGTCTGAAAGGTGTGATGTGGTACTCAGAGTTGTTTTGATTTGCATCTCTCTAATCAATAGTGATTTAGAGTATTTTTTCATATGATTTTACATAGCTTTAATTTTTTCCTTTGAAAACTGACTTCATATCCTTTGACCATTTTTCAGTTGGGAAATGACCTGTATTCTTGTACATTTGACTCAGTTCTCTATATATCTTAAAAATGAGGCATTTATCATAGACATTATTTGCAAAAATTCTTTCCCAGTTTTCTACTTCCCTCCTAATCTTGGTTGTATTGAGTTTGTTTATGCAAACACTTTTCAATTTAATGTAATCAAATTTATCCATTTTGCCTTTTGTAATGTTTTCTATCTCTTGTTTAGTCAAAAATTTCTCACTTCTCCATAAATCTGACAAATATACTATTACTTCCACTAGTTTATCTTAGTATCAATCTTTATACATAGATCATGTATCCATTTGGACTTTATTCTTGTATGCAGTGTTAGGCATTGGTCTATGCCCAGTTTCTACCACACCGTTATACAGTTTCCCAGCAATTTTTGTCCAACAGTGAATGCTTATCTCAGTGGTTGAGGTCCTTAGGTTTATCAAACAGTCATTGCTATATTCATTAACTACTGTGTCTTGAATACCTAACCTATTCCACTGGTCTAACCCTCTGTTTCTTAGCCAGTACCAAGTGGTTTTGATAATTGCTTTTTTATAATACAATTTGAGATCTGGTAGGGCTAGGCCACCTTCCCTAGCAATTCTTTTCATTAGTTCCCTTGATATTCTTGACCTTTTGTTCTTCCAGATGAATTTTGATAGTATTTTTTCTAGCTCTAGAAAATAATTATCTGAAAGTTTGATTGACATGACACTGAATAAGTAAATTAATTTAGGTAGAAATATCATTTTTTTATTATATTTGCTAGACCTACCCACCAGCAATTGATGTTTTTCATCTTACTTAGATCTATCCTTACTTATGTGAAAAGTGTTTTGTAATTGTGTTCATATAGTCCCTGGGTTTGTTTTGGCAGGTAGCCTCCCAGCTATTTTATAGTGTCTACTGTAGCTTTAAATGTGATTTCTCGTTCTATCCCTTGCTGTTGGACTTTGTTAGTAATATATAGAAATGCAGATAATTTATGTGAGTTTATTTTGTGATGTGCAACTTTGAGAAAATTTTTTATTATTTCAAGTAATTTTTTGCTTGATTCTCTGGGATTCTCTAAGTATATCATCATATTATCTGCAAACTTAGTTTCTTCTTTTCCTGTTCTAATTCCTTCAATTTCTTTTTCTTCTCATTGCTACAACTAGCATTTATAGTTCCATATTGAATAATAGTGGCGATAATGGACATTCTTGTTTCACCCCTGATCTTACTAGAAATGCATCTAGCTTATCCCCATTGCATATAATGCTTGCTGAAGGTTTTAGGTAGATACTGCTTATTATTTTATGGAAAGTTCCATTTATTTCTATGCTCTTCAGTGTTTTCAGTAGAAATGAGTATTGTATTTGGTCAAAAGCTTTTTCTGAATCTATTGAGATAGTCATGTGGTTTCTGTTAGTTTTGTTGTTCATATGATCAATTATGCTAATGGTTTTCCTAATATTAAATCAACTCTGCATTCCTGGTGTAAATTCTTCCTGAACATAATGTATTATTCTCTTGATAAGTTGATGTATTCCTTTTTCCTAATATCTTATTTAAAAATTTTACATCTATATTCATTAGAAAAGTTGGTCTATAATTTTCTTTCTCTGTTTTGGCTTTTCCTGGTTTAGGTATCAGAACAATATTTGTATCCTAAAAAGCATTTGATAGTACTCCTTCTTTGGTAATTTTCCTAGATAGTTTATATAGTATTGAATTTAATTGTTCTTTAAATGTTTGGTAAAATTCACTTGTAAATCAGTCTGTCCTGAATACTTTCCAAGAAAAAGTGTTCAGATTGTGAAATGATCTCTGAAGTGATGCAATCTTTATGTACATTATTATTTAAATTTTCTTATTTTCTTTTATTCCTTCTAGTAAACCAACGTAAAACTCTCACCTTCCCCCAAACTCTGTTACAACTCTGTCTACGTGATACAAAACTTTTGTCTGAAAAACAAGAATTCTTAGTGATCTTGACCATCTGTCAATTCAGATTTGGGAATCATGGAGGAAAAGCATCTGCATGGTTGATATAACTTTCCCAGTTTTATTTTAGATGTTTTGTTGTTACATAAATATAAATGACCACTGTTACTTTGTGAATGAATAGATCTCCTATATAAATAACAAGGAAATTTTTAAGATTGTTTTATCCTAACCGATGTACTTTAAGGCATTTCAGAGTCTTAAAATAAAGGTTACCTTTGGCTTAGAAATGGTGAAGGTGCAAGAATTAAGATGCCAAGATGTAGTGATCATTTTTACATGAATTTTCAATGCTAATAATAAATCTGAGGGAAATGGTATTTATTTATATACATTCCTAAATCTGTTTGTGGAAGTGATATTTAAAATCCCTCTGTACCCCTAACAAATTCCCTAATGAATAAAGACAAAATTATCTACTGAGCATTGTGGACAGTCATCAAATCACACAAAGCACACCCAGTTGTAATGATGGAAACTGGGCTATGTGTCAGCAGGGTGTATTCTAAATACAACACAACATTTCCATGTAGACTTCTGGGTATCATTAACTTCCTTTTATGAGTATTTTCTTTGAAAATAGAACCTGTGGTTCACCTAGTCCCTCAGGCTAAAAAAGTATATTATTATTTTAGTGCCACTTTCTGCCCCAAATCCAACTACTAAGTCCAGCAATTTTTTCTTTAGATTATTTACTCACTTTATAATATTTTCTTCTTTTCTACTCCCACTATGATAATCTCTATTCACTTTTTAACTATATTATTTTAATGTCCTTTTAATTTATCTTGCTGTATTAAATATTTTTTTTTCCATTTCAGTACATATATTTTACCAGAATTCTTCATTAGATTGATGATTTCATCAGTGGGGATATTGCATCTGCCCATACAAATTATAACCCATTTATATTTCTTCATTTTGCACAATTCTTGTCCCTTCCCTCCCAAAACAATCTGTCACAAGATAAAAATTAATACTAATTCTTGTTTCTACTGTATTGATTTTACAATGTAATTGATATCATGCTGTATTGATTTTTATAACTGATTTAGTATCTGCTTAAACCCAATTTGTTCAATTTCAATTTTGTTTTCCAAGCTTCTGGTTGGTTGAAAGGGAATGTTGTTATCACTCATGGTGTTAGGCCCTGGAACATCTGCTTGTTGTCTGTAAGCCCCAACGAGTTTTACCTGGTGCCATCTCCCCAAAAGACAAGTCATTTATCTTTATCTGTCCTTGTGAAATGATACCAATGTCATGCCAGGAAACTGAATCACTTTCATTTTAATTGTTTTAGGAAGATTCTGAACATCGCCTGGCAGGATAAGATGCCAGACACTGAGATTCTTTCTCGAATTAAAGTACCAAACATTCTAATTCTATTGCAGAAAGCTCTGCATGAATTGGTCACATTGCTCAAATGCAAAATGTACACCTGTTAAAATGACTGTTTTATGGAGAACTCACACAGGGCAAGTGCTCACATAGTAGTCAGAAGAAACAACATTCTAAAGGTCTCTCTCAAGAACTTTGTAATTGATTGTGAGACATGGGAGACACTGGCACAGAACTACTGGGCATGGTGTACCCTCATCAGAAAATGTGTTGTGTTCAATTAGCAAAGTCAAACTGAAACAGCTCAAAAGAAATGCAAGCTGTAAAGAATCTTCAAATAGTCACATGGACTATTTGTGCTACCTTGTGGTAGAGCATTCCAAGCTTGTATTGGTCTGGTCAGCCACAATCAGACACACTGTAACCTGTCTCTAGCATGGTGATGTCCTTCGGTCCTCTCCTAGAACAAAGGACAACAACAAACCAATCAACCAACCATGGGGTAATTATATATTTTTGGAGTTTTCTTCTTTGTATTAAGAATGTAAACTCCTTGAATACAGGGATGATTTGGAGTTGCTGGTTTTTTTTTAAAATATATTTTTGTTGCCTGTGCCTTCTTTAGTTATTTGCACCTTTCTTTTTAATTCAGACCTGTGATTTCACTGATATATAGAATTAATGTGGAACACTCTCTTTACCAAAGATGGTTAACCATTTATCTCTAACTTAATTTCTTAGATAATTATTTCAGCATTTAATGATTTATCCATTTATGTAATATAGCATAACTAGAAAGAACTGAAATCTAGACCTTAAATTCTAACTATAAGACCAGCCCTTGGATCTATTATATTATACTGGCTCTCATTGTATCTATATGACATTCCTATTAAAGGATTGTTGCATTGAATTATTATTGGTTCAGACCATCCTGTGAAATTCTTTGTGTCTATTCTACTGTGTGCTAGGGTATAGGGTGTGTTCATGGAGGACCAATACCTTTGGTGTGATGGTTGCTTTTCCACCACTGGTGTCCACCTGTTCTGCCTAATTCTCATCTGTGGCTCCAAGATACTGCAGCATGCTCAGCTGCCACACCCTGGTAAACTGTTTCAGAAGATGGTTGAGGGTAATCAAGGGTTACCAAAACCATTGTTGAGTTAGGGGGATGTCTACCCCAAGCATGTGAAGACTTCATCTGCTAGAATGAGCAAATAAGAACAATTTGTTCCAACAGCCAGGAAGGCAGTGAAGCAGGTGATGTGGAGTGCTTAGAGCTTAGTTAGACACTGAAGACACTAAAGTCATTCACTGCATCCTGAGCCCTCTCCAGCCATCTTGAATCTGTCCTGCCACTGGACTATGATGAATCAAGAATAGAGAGTGAGGCTGATAACTTGGTACAACTCTGCCTCACTTAAATCCAATTTACACAATAATCAAAAGACATCACCCATACCATTTCACTATTGTGCCTCAAAGTCCTGTGGCAACAGGGAAGTGATGAAGCAGCAGGTGTGGATACACTATGAACTGTAATCACACCCTGCACACAGGTGGGCCAGGTCATAGGGTCATTTCTCACTGGAAGCAGCAGTGGGACTCGGCAGCCCACTGGGTGTCTGAGCAGCCTTTAAGGGATCACACTGCTCACATCCTGGTGTGAGGAAGGGGGATAGAAAAGGTGCCCTAAACATTACCTGCTTACCCAATCCTGGCCTAATTACTGCAATAGATGGGGAATTCCACTATGTGGTCAAAACACAAAATATTGTAGGAAAACATCTGCAAAGATGATTCCACTCACCTTTGGCACATGGAACATAAACACATTAACAGCTAACACAAAACCCAGTAGACCTGAAAGAAGAACTGTTCTTACTGGAAGAGAACTTAACAGGTATTACATACAAATAGCAGCCCTGAGTGAAACAAGGTTGGCAAATGAAGGCCAGTTTACTGAAATTGGAGCTGGATACACCTTTTTCTGGAGTGGGAGCAGCGAAGGGGAGCGCCATGAAGTTGATGTGGGTTTTGAAATCAAAACTAATCTAATTAGCAAGCTGGTATATCTGCCAAAAGGAGTGAATGACAGGCTCATGACAATGAGATTGCCACTCACAGGAAACACCATGCCACCATCATCAGTGCCTATGTTCCCAACAAGACAAACCCTGGTGAAGTCAAAGAAAAATTTTAGGAAGACCTAGAGACCCTTATCATCAATGTGCCAAAAGAGGACAAGCTTATAATACTGGGTAACTTTAATGCTAAAGTAGGCTCAGACTACCAGACTTGGCAGGGAGTCCTAGGGAGGAATGGAGTTGGAAAGAGCAGTGGTCATTTATTGCTGAGAACTGCATCGCATGACCTTCTCATCACTGACACTGTTTTCTATTTACTTAAAGCAATAAAACTTCATTGATGAAACCTCGCAGCAAACACTGACATCTAATAGATTATCTAATAGAAGGATAGTTCATCCACCTCTAAGAAGGCAGTATTTAATTCCAACAAAAGCAAAGTACAAGCAAAGATTGGAGAGATGCTAGATTCCTGGCTCAGTAAGAAGGCAGATGAAATTAAGTTTTATGCTGATAGTGGCAATTCAAAGCACTTTTATGATTCCCTGAAAGCTATTTATGGACCAAAACCTTATGGTGCATCACAACTACTCAGTGCTGATGGCATCACATTGATTATTGATAAGGACATGATCCTAGAGAGAAGGGCTGAACACTTCCATAGTGCTCTCAACAGACCATCATCAATCAATGCTGAGGCCATTGACCATTAACCTCAGGTTGAAGTCAATCCCTCCTTAGCTGAACTTCCAACTGAAAAAGAGGTTTTGAGGGCCATTAGGCTCTTTTCATGTACCAAAACACCTGGTGCTGATTCTATTCCAACTGAGATTTACAAGGCAGGGGGCCAATCCTCATACAAAAGCGGACTGAAATTTTCCTGGTTATATGGCAAGAGGAGGTTATCCCCCAGGAATTCAAGGATGCCACCGTTGTCCATCTACCTCTATAAGGGTAAAGGGAATAAATTGTCCTGTGACAGTCACAGGGGGATCACTCTCTTAGTAACTGCTGGAAAAATTCTTGCTGGAGTCCTCCTTAACAGGTTGATCCTTCCCCTGCAAAATGGGCATATACCTGAGAGCCAGGGTGGCTTCAAAAAGGGCCAAGGAACAGTCAATATGGTGGTTTCTGCCTGACAATTCCAGGAGAAATGACAGAAGAACAGAGGTCTATACACAACGTTTGTGGATCTGACAAGGGTCTTTAACACTTGTAGTTGTGAGGTTTTCATGGACAATTATGTCAAAATTTGGTTGCCTAGAGAAGTTCATCAATTTGTATGTCAATTTCATGATAGCCTGTTTGCCCGGGTTCTGGATAGTGGACAAAAATCTCGTGCCTTCCCAGTCACCAATGGAGTGAAACAGGGCTGTGTGCTTGGTCTCATGGTTTTTATCATGATGTTTTTAGCCATGTTGACAAATGCTTTCAATGAGAATGAACACAAAATCAAGGTCAACTACTGTGATGATGGTAAATTCTTCAATTTGAAAGGGATACAAGCCAAGACCAAAGTGGAGGGACTGTTGGCACATGATTTTCTGTTTGCAGATGATTATGCATTCAATATAGCCTCTGAAGCTGAGATACAACAAATTACTGATCAATTCTCTGCTGCTTGTACTGAATTTGACCTAATAATTAACCACAGGTGCTCCATCAGCCACCACCACACCATCCATATGTGTAACCATCACTTACAACAAATAGAGAAATTTTGAATGTTGTGGATAAGTTCACTTACATCAGGAGTGTACTTTCCAGGATGTACACAATGCCAATTAGGTTGGCATGAAGTACCTCTGGCATGCATTGCCAGAGGTAGTTCAGTGTTTGGGAGGCTCTGAAGAAAGGTTTGGGAGAGAAGAGGTATTACACTGGCTACCAAACTAAAGATCTGCAGAGCTGTTGTGCTGACCTCATTGTTACAAGCTTGGGAAACATGGACAGTCTACAAGTGCCATGCCAGGAAACTGAATTGCTTCCACTTGAACTGTCTTGGGAAGATTCTGAGGCTCACCTGGCATGATAAGGTACCAGACACTGTAGTCCTTGCTCAAGCTGAACTGCCAAGTATTCAAAGTATGATTCAGAGAGCACAACTCTAATGGGCTGGCCATGTTGTTCGAATACAACATGAATGATTGCCAAAAAGACGATTTTATGTAGAACTTGCATGAGATAGGTGATCACATGGTGATCAGAAGAAATGATACAAGGACACTCTCAAGGTCTTTCTCAAGAACTTTGGATTTGTGCAACATGGGAGGCACTGGCACAGGACTGCTCATCATGGCATGCCCACATAAGAAAAGGTGCTGTGCTCTTTGGGCAAAGGGGAATTGAGACAGCACAAACTAAACGCAGCATGCACAAATTTGAGATATCCACCCCAAATATTCAAATGGACTATCTGCCCAGACTGTGCTAGAGAAATCTGAGCTCATATTGATTTGATCAGCCCCAGATGGACACACTAAAATTTCACTTTGCAATGATAATATCATTTTGGTCCTCTTAGAAGATGGACAACAACCAGCCAATTTTATCCATGGCAATGGTTTCTTCCTCATTTTTTTCATTTTTCATTTTCTTTTGTTTCTTTTCTCATTTTCTATTTAAGTTGAAAATAAATTTTAAAATCTATTTAAAAATTTCTTTTCTCATTTTCTATTTAAGTTTAAAATAAATTTAAAAGTTTACAACAAAAAAGAAATTCTTGGTGCATTTTCCCTACTTGCTCATCCTTCTTTATTCTGCAAAAGCCTCCATTATCTTCATCATGTTTCTCTTCTCTAAGCTTATCATGAGGAGTTAAAGGTCCTGTGGCACAGTAGAAAAAGAATTAGATCTGGGGTCAGAGAAACTGAGTTCAAATCCCACTATCATTTATTACCTATTTTTACTTTAACCCACTCTCCTCCATGTGCTTCAAGTTCCTCATCTGTAATATGAGGGTATTAGAATAGATACTCTATGTAGTTGTTTCTATCAAGTCTATGGTGCTATTATTAGATGAAACAACTGAATGCCCCATGAAATGTCAGTCAAAAACTTATTAAGCATCTACTTTGTGTCAGGCACTGTACTAAGCTCTAAGGATACAAATAAGTGTAATGGACAGTCTCTGCCCTTGAGAAGTTCACAATCTAATGGGGGAGAGAAAAAGAAGACAACTATGCACAAACAAGTTTTGTGTAGAATGCAGGATTTGATCTTGTAGTTGAAGGAAGCCAGGGAAACCAGGAAATGAAGATGAGGAGGGAAAGTATTCTATGCATGGGGATAGCCACTGAAAATGCTTGGAACCCAGAAAACAATAGTTTTATTCAAAGGACAGAAATGATGCTGATGTCATTGGTTGAAGAGTATGTGTGTGTGTGTGTGTGTGTGTGTGTGTGATGGGTGGTGTAAGGTTGAAGACAAATAGAAATGTGTGGGGGAATATATTATGAAGAGCTTTGAAAAACAAAAAAAAAGGATTTTTATATTTCATTCTAGAGGTGATAGGAGCCTCTAGCATTTACTAAGTAGAGAGGTGATACGATTAGACTTGCACTTTAGGAAGATTACTTTGACAGCTGATGGAAGATGGACTAGAATGGATTAGTGGCAGCCAGATCAATCAGCAGGCTACTGCAATAGTTCAGAGGTGAAGTGACAAGGTCTTTTCCCAGAATAGTGGCAATGTCAGAGGTGAGGAGATACACACAAGAGAAATTATGAATGCAACACCAACAAAACTAGTCAACATATTGGATTTCAGTGAGGGGGTGGGGAGTGAGGAGTCAAGAGTGAGGTGGCCAGCCTTAGGTGTTTGAGAATTTGTTGATCCTTACAGGTTCTGAGATAAATTCAGTTTAGATATATTGAGTTAAGATGTATATAGGGCATTGTAATGTCAATAAAAGTTGCTTGATTAGGTGAGACTTGTTGAGTAGGGAGGCATACATTTGGTCACAATGGTCCTGCCCTGCAGTTCTGAAAGGTGTATATATACTCTGAGGTGAGGTTTTGTTTTGTGGTCTTAGAAGAAGGTTCATGTGCCAGATGAGATTTGGGTAGCTGTTAAACACCTCTGCTGCTTTGAAAACTTAGATGTTAGTACTTCTCTCTCTTAATGTATGTAACGGTCAGATAATTCTGTCTGTTTACCTGTGACGTATGTATTGATTATGGTCAGACAGTTGGAAGCCCTGTATGTTGGTCTTTGTTTCTCTGCTTGTATTTTCTCTGTTGGTATATATGATTAAAGAAGATTGCTGATGCCTCAAGAGATGCATTCCTTTCACAAAAGCAGATCTAAGAACCTGTGCTAGCAGGCCATCCTGGATGTATCATCCTGTATATGTAGCTTGCTACTACATATATTTAGTTTGAGACATTGGGGCAGAGTCAAGATGGCAGAGTGAGAGCAACGAGTCACCTAAGCTCTTAGACAAACTCCTTTGGATACCTCTGAAAGGAGAATTTGACCAAATTTTGGAGGTGCGGAATCCAGTGGGAGACAGATTCGGAGTCCAGGTTAGACTGAAAGGTCTACGGGAAGGATCTGTTCCATGGGAGTGAGCTTCCAGAGCACAACTCAGTGCATCCAACACAGTGGAACACAAGGGGCCCGGGAAACCCAAGAGGGTGGAACTGGAAAAGCAGCACC
Organism: Potorous gilbertii; assembly: GCA_028658325.1. Lineage (NCBI taxonomy): Eukaryota > Metazoa > Chordata > Mammalia > Diprotodontia > Potoroidae > Potorous > Potorous gilbertii. The sequence continues at coordinate 544,048,272 of CM053771.1, read as the reverse complement.
CAAGGGCCAGAGACAAGCCTAGCCGAGGCAGTGAGAGCTGTTGAGTGCCGGATATCAGCGCAGCACCTCCTGAGACTCCTGAGACTTTCAGCCCAAAGATTAAACATCAGTAAGTCACCTACTTGAACTTCCCAGGAGCCAGGATGGTGGAGTGACCAGTAAATTCTTTGTTCTCCCCGCTTGATGAACGTGAAAGAACCATAAAATATTTCCACAGAAAAAACCTGGATCAGCAGGAACAGCAGAAGTGTCCAATAGTCTCATAACATCTGAGGCTAGGAAAATAGCTAAGGGAGACTCATCCTACTGCAGTGGAGGCAAACTGGAAGGATAGAGGAACCAGGGCAGAGAAAACTTTCACTAGGACCCAGGCAAGCCTCAGTGCCAGGAGAGGAGCCCCAGGAGGGGTGGGATCTCACACTACTATCTAGGCATGCCTCAGCACTCCAGGGGAAATGGGAAGACAATAGGGAATCTGGGATCACCATCCCCTGAGCTTGCCTTTGCCTCAGTTCAGCTGAGGAGATCTGTGACCAGACTACTCCTCCCACACACTTAACAAGCTAACCCCAGGGTTGATTGAGGAAACAAAAAACAAAAACCTACTTTTAGCTTTTACACACATAAGCTCAGCACAAATTTCTGTAGCTTCTGACTGAAAGAACCAGAAGCCACAACACCCAATCAACATCATGAACAAGAAAAAGCAGATGGGGATAAGGACCAAAATGCAAACACCAAAGAGGTCAGAACTGAGACTGTACTTCCATCTGAAACTTCAGAAGGGACTATAAACTGCTAACAAGCACATGTAGCTCTTCTGGAACAGATGAAGAAGGAAATAGAAGAAAAACTAGTCAATGATTTTAAAATTATAAAAACAAGAACTCACTGATGAGAACATCTCTTTGAAAAGGAAAATTGAACAAATTGAAAAGGAAGTTCAAAAATTAACTGGAGAAAATACCTCCTTAAAAGGAAAAATGGGACAGATGGAAAAGGCGATGCAAAAGTTAACTGAAGAAAACAATTTGATAAAGATTAGAATTGGGCAAGGAGAAACTAATGACACAATGAGACAGCAAGAATCAGTCAAACGAAATCTAAAGAATGAAAAGATAGAAGAAAATATAAAATATCTAACTGGAACAACAACTGACCTGGAAAGTAGATCCAGGAAAGAAAATTTAAGAATTATTGGCCTGCCAGAAACCCATGGTGGAGAAAAGAGCCTAGACAATACCTTCCAGGAAATCATCAAGGAAAACTGCCCAGAAGTGCTAGATTCAGAGGGCAAAATAGTCATCGAAAGAATCTACCGTAACCCTCCCGAAAGGGATCCCAAACTCAAAACCCCAAGAAATATCGTTGCCAAATTCCAGAGATACTAATTAAAGGAGAAAATACTACAAGCAGCCAGAAAGAAACAATTCAAATATCAAGGAGATTCAGTCAGGATTACACAGGACCTTGCAGCTTCTACATTAAAAGATAAAGAGAATTGGAACCCAATATTCTGTAAGACAAAGGAGTTGGAACTACGGCTAAGGATCAACTACCCAGAAAAGTTCAGCATAACATTTCAGGCAAGGAGAGGACACTCAATGAAATTAGGGATTTCCAGAGCATCCTGACCAAAACGGCAGAACTCAGTAGACAATTCCATCTTCAAATGCAGGTCTCAAGAGAATCATAAAAAGGTAAATGGCGGGGGGGGGGGGAATTCAAAAACAAAAACTTGTTACTCAATTAGGGCAAACTGTTTACCTCCCTATGAAGGAAGATGATACATGTTAATCTTGAGAATTGTGCAGCTATCATGAAATATAAAAGTGATATACATAGAGAGAACAGGCATAAAGTAAATGACGTCATGTTAAAAAAATATGTTTTAAGTATGAGAAGGGATTGTAATAGGAAGTGTGAAAAGGAGGAAGCAGAAAATGGCAAATTACACTACAGGAAGAAGTACAAAATTATAGTAGAGGGAAAGAGGGGAGGGAGGTGAGCATTGTTTGAGAGGTACTCTCATCTGTTTTGTTTAAAGGACGGAACAATAAACTTCAGTAGATTATCCTAACTAGCTCTATAAGCAGTAGGAGAGGAAGGGGGAAGAAAGGGGAGGGAGGCTAAAAGGGAAGGAAGAAGCAATAAGAGTAAAGGGGAGTAGAAGGGAGGGGGCTAAAAAAAGGAGGGGAAGGCTAAAGGAGGAGTTGGAGAAAAGTGAATACTATTGAGGAGAGGAAAGGAGACAGGAGAACTAAAAGCACAAATGGTGGGAAAGAGGATGGAGGGAAATACACAGATTGCAATCATAACTGCGAATGTGAATGGAATGAATTCTCCTATAAAATGGAGATGGATAGCAGAATGGATTAAAAGGCACAATCTAACAATAAACTGCTTATAAGAAAGACATTTGAAATGGGGAGATACACATAGGATAAAGGTCAAAGGATGGAGCAGAATATATTGTGCTTCAGCTGATTTAAGAAAGGCAGGAGTAGCAATCCTAATCTGAGACAAAGCAAAAGCAGAAACAGATCAAATCAAAAGGGATAAGGATGGAAACTATAACCTTCTAAAAGGCACCATAGACAACAAAGCAATATCATTACTAAATAAGTATGCTCCAAGTAGTATAGCATCCGGATTCTTAGGGGAGAGGTTGGGGGAGTTGAAGGAAGAAATTGACAGCAAAATTATACTACTGGGGGACCTCAACCTTCCCCTCTCTGAACTCTATAAATCTAACCTCAAAATAAACAAAAAAGAGATTAAGGAGATAAATAAAACTCTAGATAAGGTAGATATGATAGATCTTTGGAGAAAATTGAATGGGAATAGAAAGGAATATACATATTTTTCTCAGCGGTACAGGGAAGATTTACAAAAACTGACCATGTACTAGGACATAAAAATCTCACAATACAGTGTAGAAAGGCAGAGATAATCAATGTATCTTTCTCAGATCATAATGCAATAAAAATTACATGTAATAAAAGGCCATGGAAAGATAAACCAAAAATAATTTGAAAACTAAATAATCTAATCTCAAAGAAGGAATGGGTTAAAGAAAAAATCATAGAAACAATCAACAACTTCATTCTAGAGAATGACAATAATGAGACAACCTACCAAATTTTATGGGATACTGCAAAAGCAGTTCTTAGGGGAAGTTTTATATCTTTGAATGCCTACATAAATAAAATAGAGAAAGAGGAGATCAATGACTTGGGCATGCA
>CM053771.1:544024794-544044527 GCA_028658325.1 Potorous gilbertii | reverse complement strand
AAAAAAGAAAGAGGAAAATCAAATTACTAATATTAAAAATGAAAGGGATGAACTCACCTCCAATGAGGAGGAAATTAAAACAATAATTAGAAATTACTTTGCCCAACTTTATGCCCACAAATTCGATAATCTAAATGAGATGGATGGATATTTTAAAAAATACAAATTGCCCAGATTAACCGAAGAGGAAGTTGAATACTTGAACAACCCCATCTCAGAAAAAGAAATTGAACAAGCCATCAATGAACTCCCTTGGAAACAATCTCTAAGGCCAGATGGGTTCACAAGTGAATTCTATCAAACATTTAAAGAGCAGTTAATTCCAATACTATATAGACTATTTTTGAAAATTAGGGAAGAAGGAGTCTTCCCAAATTCTTTCTATGATACAAATATGGTTTTGATACCCAAACCAGGAAGAGACAAAACAGAGAAAAAAGATTATACTCTAATATCTCTAATGAATATAGATGCAAAAATTTTAAATAAGTTTTTAACAAAACGAATACAGCATCTTATCACCAGAATAATACATTATGATCAGGTAGGATTCATACCAGGAATGCAGGGCTGGTTCAATATTAGGAAAACTATTAGCATTATTGATCATATCAGCAACAAAACTAACAAAAAAACCACATAATTATCTCAATAGATGCAGAAAAAGCTTTCGACAAAATACAACACCTCTTCCTGTTAAAAACACTGGAGAACAGAGGAATGAAGGCAAATTTCCATAAACTAATAAGCAGTATCTATCTAAAACCTTCAGCCACAATTAGATGCAATGGGGATAAGGTAGATACATTTCCAACAAGATCAGAGGTGAAACAAGGATGTCGATTATTACCACTATTATTCTACATGGTACTAGAAATGTTAGCTGTAGCAATTAGACAAGATAAAGAAATTGAAGGAATAAAAATAGCCAAAGAAGAAACTAAGTTATCAGTCTTTGCAGGTGATGTGATGATATACTTAGAGAATCCCAGAGATTCAAGTAAAAAACTACTTGAAATAATAAACAACTTTGGCAAAGTTGCAGGTTACAAAATAAACCCACACAAATCCTCTACATTCCTATATATTTGCAACAAAGTCCAAGAGAGAGAGAGATAGAAAGATAAATCCCATTTAAAGCTGGGGTAGACACTATAAAATACTTAGAAGTTTACCTGCCAAAACAAACCCAGGGATTATAAGAACACAATTACAAGACACTTTTTGCACAAATGAAGTCAGATTTAAGTAAATGGAAAAGCATCAGTTGTTCATGGATAAGCCGAGCTAATATAATAAAAATGACAATTCTACCTAAATTAATTTACTTTTTTATTGCCATACCAATTAAACTATCAGATAATTATTTTCTAGAACTGGATGAAATAATATCAAAATTCATTTATAAGAACAAAAATTCCAGAATATCAAAGGGACTAATGGAAAGGAATGCTTGGGAAGGTGGCCTATCACTATCAGACCTCAAATTGTACTATGAAGCAGCAATTATCAAAACCACTTTTTATTGGCTAAGAAACAGAGGGGTAGAAAAGTGGAATAGACTTGGCACTCAAGACACAGTAGGCAAGGAATATAGCAGCCTCCTGTTTGATAATCCGAAGGACCCCAGCTCCTGGGATAAGAACTCACTGTTCAACAAAAATTGCTGGGAAAACTGGATAACAGTGTGGCAGAAATTAGGCATAGACCCATGCCCCACACCGTACACAAGAATAAAATCCAAATGGGTACATGACTAAGATATAAAGAATGATACCATGAATAAACTGGTGGAGCAAGGAACAATGTATTTATCAGAGTTATGGAAAAGGGAAGAAGTTTTTACTAAAGAAGAGATAGAAAGCCTTATGAAATGCAAGATGGATAGTTTTGATTACATTAAACTGAAAAGTTTTTGCACAACCAAACCCAATGCAACCAAAATTCGGAGGGATGTAGTAAATCGGGAAAGAATTTTTATGGCTAAGCTTGGGGATAAAGGCCTCATTTCTAGAATATATAGAGAACTGGCTCAAATGTATAACTATACAAGTCATTCCCTAATTGATAAATGTTCAAAGGATATGAACAGGCAATTTTCAGAGGAAGAAATTAAAGATATCTATAATCATGAAAACATGCTCTAAATCGCTATTGATTAGAGAGATGCAAATCAAAACAACTCTGAGGTACCACATCACACCTATAAGATTGGCAAGTATGACAGAACAAGCAAATGATAAATTCTGGAGAGGATGTGCGAGAGTTGGAACACTAATTCATTGTTGTTGGAGCTGTGAGATCATCCAACCATTCTGGAGAGCAGTTTGGAACTATGCCCAAAGGGCTACAAAAATATGCATATCCTTTGATCCACCAATATCTCTACTAGGACTGTATCCTTAAGAGATCATAAAAATGGGAAAGGGTCCCACATGTACAAAAATATTTATAGCAGCACTCTTTGTAGTTGCCAAAACCTGGAAGTCAAGGGGATGCCCATCAATTGGAGAATGGCTGAATAAACTATGGTATTTGAATGTAATAGAGGACTATTGCTCCATAAAAAAATGATGAACAAGAAGACTTCGGGGAGGCCTGGAAGGATTTATATGATCTGATGCTGAACGAAAGGAGCAGAACCAGGAGAATTTTGTGCACAGCAACAACCACAGTGTACGAGAGTTTTTTCTGGTAGACTTGGAACTTCATAATAACGTAAGAACTTATTTTAAAAAATACTAGTGGTGGTTTTCTAAGGCAAAATGCCTTCCACACTCAGAGAAAGAAACATGGAAGTCATTCGCAGAATGTAGCAGATCATGTTTGTGTATGTATGTGTTTTTGTGTATTATGTTTTGATTTGTTATATGATTTCTTCCATTTATTTTAGTTCAACTACATACCATGACTATAGTGAAAACGTACTCAATAGGAAAGTATATGTAGAACCTCTACAGAATTACATGCTGTCATGGGGAGGGAGGGGGGTAGTGGGGATAAGTGTGGGGGTGATAGAAATCTTGATTTTATGCTAGTGATTATAGAACATTAAAAAAATAATAAAATAAAATAAAATATTTTTAATAAAAGAAAGAAATGATGAATAGTTGGACTTCAGAAAAAACTGGAAAGACTTATATGAATTGATGCTGAGTGAAATGAGCACAACTAGGAGAACATTATAAATAGTAACAACCACAGTGTGCCACGACTGTTTCTGATACACTCAGTCCTTAACAGCAATGCAAGGACCTAAAACATTCCCAATGAATTCTTGATGGAAAGCGCCATCCACATCCAGAGAAAGAACTATGGAATCGGAATGCGGAATGAGGCAAACTACTTTCTCTTGTGCTATGTTTTGTTTTGATTTTTCTCATGGTGTCTCCCATTTGTTTTAATTCTTCTATGCAACATGACTAACGTGAAAATGTGTTTAATAGAATGCATGTGGAGGGAGGGTGAGAAAATGTAAAACTTATGGAAATGATTGCTGAAAACTAAAAACAAATAAATTAAATTTTTAAAAATAAAAAAAAATCTTGTAAAACTGAATGCTAACAACTGTCTTTACATGTAGTTGGTAAAAATAAAATTATATGTATATACGTATATATATACACGTATATATACAACAGAAACAAGTGTAGGTAAAAGGAGATGAGTAAGTAAAACAGGCACCCATGTAGGATGTCTATTTCCCCATCGGTTTTATAAATAACAGCGACAGGAGATATTAATTGATTTAATCCTAAGTCTGGAAAGATCAAGAAGAGAGAGGAGAGTCACCATAATAGCTAGGTGAGCAGACAAGTCCTGAGAGCAAATCAAGAAACATTCTGCAAGGGGGTATGTAAGAGAATTATGTCACCTTCTTTGTCCCTTGATGGAATAATGTCATGGAGAAAAAGAACAGAGATGAAATCAGGGGACAGGTAAAGCCATTTCCTTCAATAGATCCGTGAGATAGAACAGAAGAAAGATGATTTGAGGACATTTATGTCATGTCGTTACCAGAGGTAGCTAGATGACTCAGTTAGTATAGTCACGAAGATCTAAGTAGAAATATGGTCTCAGACACTTAGCCCTGGGCAAGTCACTTAATCCTGTTTGCCTCAATTTCCTCATTTGCAAAATGAGCTGTAGAAGAAAATGGCAAACCACTCCATTATCTCTCCCATGGGGGAAAAAAAACACAAATTGGCTCATAAATACTCAGAACAATAGCAAAAAGCTGTATATTATGATCTCAAACATATGATGATAGGGTGAGAAAGCACATAAGCCAGATGCTAGGAATATGAAATGACTAGCTTCCTATTTTGTAATTTCCAATAGATATAGTTAATTTCTGTGAAGAAAATAAAAGAGTTTAGTATAGACCGTCCGGTGAGGTTTTTATTCCAGACCTGTGATTTCATTGGTGAAGAAAACTCCCAATGAGATAACTTCCTCCACTGATACGAATAGTAATTGTTGTCACACAGTCTGTCTATGTCAGAGTAGGGCTTCAGTTTGTTCTTCATTACTTTACTCACTTTTCCATGCTGCATTACCAATGTGGAATGATAAGGACCAAAACTGGACTTGACTAAAGGAGGAAATGGAGGCTTTGGGTCTCCAGTTTTTATTACTTTTCTCAGAAGTTTATCAGTGAGAGGAAGTAAAAACATGTGATGAAAACTCAAGAAAGGAAAAGAAACAGGGATACACACACAGAGACACACACACTATATACATACATATATATATATATATATATATATATATATATATATGCATATATATATAAAATATATGTATGTATGTATTGTAGGAAATCTAAGCCTCTTGTTAGACAGATGTGAAGATGTCTAAAAAAATTAAGAATGAAAGGAGGTGCCAAGATGCCAGAGTAGAAAGATATACATATGCTAGCTCCTAACCCACAGCCCATGATATACCTGTAAGAAGAACTCACAACAAATTTTGCAGCAGCGGAAGCCACACAACAATGGAGTGGAGGGGATTTCTGTTCAAGACAGACCTGAAAAACTGACACGAAAGGTCCGTCATGCACTAAACCTGGAGCAGAGCCCAGCCCTGCCTTGACCATGTGGCATTGAGAGGAGCAGATCCGAGCAGGTTTCAAGGACACAATATTCAGTAGCTACACAGGTCCCTCCACCCACAGGCACCAAAGGTCAGTGAGGGAGTCTTTTTGGCTGGCCGAGAGGGGAGTGGGGTGTCCCCATAACTCAGGTCTGCTATAGAGTCAGCAGAGGAGGCAGCAGAAGACAGGGGCTCCCAAAAGCAGCCAGGAGCTCAGATCCATTGTTGAAGGTCTCCACATAAACCCCCTGAGGGAACTGAGCCCTGTGTGGCAGCCCTGCCCCTACTTGAGCAGCTGAACTTAATCTCACACAGAATAGAAGCACTGCCTCCATTGAAAGTGAGGCTATGGAGCAGCATTTGAATCTCAGCCCCTAAGCACTAGATGGACAGAACTGGAGGAGAGGTGGGTGTGGAGAAGAAACTCAGAAATCAAGGAACTGGTGGGGAAATGCCCAGAAAAGGGAAAAAAATAAGACCACAGAAGGTTGCTTTCTTGGGGAACAGATATCTCCTCCCTTCCTTTCAGAGGAAGAACAATGCTTACCATCAGGGAAAGATATGGATGTCAAGTTTTCTGTATCCCAAACATCCAAAATAAATATTCAGTGGTCTCAGGCCATGTGAGCTCAAAAAGGATTTTGAAAATCAAGTTGGAGAGATGGAGGAAAAACTGGAAAGGGAAATGGGATAGAGGCAAGAAAAGCATAAAAAGCAGGTCAACACCTCACTAAGGGAGACCCAAAAAAATGCTCAAGAAAATAACACCTTCAAAAATAGGCTAAATCAATTGGTAAAAGACATTCAAAAAGTCAATGAGGAGAAGAATGCTTTCAAAAGCAGAATTAGCCAAAAGGAAAAGGAGGTTAAAAAGCTCACTGAAGAAAACAGTTCTTTAAAATTTAGAATGGAACAGATGGAGGCTAATGACTTTATGAGAAACCAAAAAAATCACAAAACAAAACCAAGAGAATGGAAAAAATGGAACATAACATGAAATATCTCACTGGAAAAACAACTGACTTGGAAAATAGATCCAGGAGAGACAATTTAAAAATTATGGGACTACCTGAAAGCCATGATCAAAAAAAGAGCCTTTCATGAAATTTTCAAGGCAAATTGCCCTGATATTCTAGAACCAGAGGGCAAAATAAGTATTCAAGGAATCCACTGACCACTTCCTGAAAGAGATCCCAAAAGAGAAACTCCTAGGAACATTGTGGACAAATTCCAGAATTCCCTGGTCAAGGAGAAAATATTGCAAGCAGTTAGAAAAAAACAATTTCAGTATTGTGGAAATACAATCAGGATAACACAAGATCTAGCAGCTTCTACATTAAGGGATAGAAGGGCATGGAATATTATATTCCAGAAGTCAAAGAAACTAGGACTAAATCCAAGAATCATCTACCCAGCAAAACTGAGTATAATACTTCAGGGGAAAAAATGATCTTTCAATTAAATAGAGGACTTTCAAGCATTCTTGATGAAAAGACTAGAGTTGAAAAGAATATTTGACTTTCAAACACAAGAATGAAGAGAAGCATGAAAAGGTAAACAGCAAAGAGCAGTCATAAGGGACTTACTAAAGTTGATCTGTTTACATGCCTACATGGAAAGACAATATTTGTGACTCTTGAAACTTTTCAGTATCTGGGTAGTTGGTGGGATTACACACATACACACACACACACACACACAGCACAGAGTGAATGGAATAGGATGGGATCATATCATAAAAAAATGAAGTTAAGTGGTGAGAGAGAAATATATTGAGAGGAGAGAAGGAGAAATGAAATGGGGCAAATTATCTCTCAAAGAAGAGGTAGGCAGGAGACATTTTAGTGGAGGGAAAAAGAGGGGCAATGAGAGAAAAACATGAAGTTTACTCTCATCACATTTGACTAAAGAAGGGAATAAAATTCACACTCATTTTGCTATGAAAAACTATCTTACAATACAGGAAAGTTGGGAAGAAAGGGATAAACAGGGTGGTGGGGATTATAGAAGAGAGGGCAATGGGAAGATGGAGCAATTTGAAATCAACACTCTTGGGGAGGGATAAGAGCAAAAGAGAATAGAAGCAATGTGGGGCAGGAAAAGATTGAGGAAAATATGGTTAGTCTTAAACAGCACGACTATTATGGAAGTCATTTGCAAAACTACACAGGTTATATTGAGGCCTATATTGAATTGCTTGGTTTCCCAAAGGGAATGGATGGGGATGGAGGGATGGGGAGAAGTTGGAACTTGAAGTTTTAGGAACAAATGTTAAGTACTGTCCTTGCTACTAGGAAATAAGAAATACAGGTAATGGGGCATGGAAAGTTATCTGGCTCTACAGGACCAAAGAGAAGATGGGGAGAAGGGAAGGGAGGGATGATAGAAGAGAGGGCAGATGGGTGATAGGGGCAATTAGAATGCTTGGTGTATTGGGGTGGGGCAAGGGGACAAATGGGGAGAAAATTTGGAACCTAAAAGTTTTTGAAAATGTATGTAAAAAAAGTTAAATCAATTAATTTTTAAAAATAAGTAAACCCAAAACAAAAATAAGAATGAACATGTAAGGATTGGTCTTATAATTTCTTTAGAAAAAAATTGAAAAATGAACAGTTTGGGAACACATTTACTAAAATTATTTCTTTATTGCTTTTCTCAAAGAACCATAAACCTCTTTATTTCTCAGACTGTAGATAAGTGAGTTTAACAGGGAAATTATGACAGTGTGAAAAAAAGGAATACATTGCATCCTGATCTTTAGTAGTGCCAGACCCAGGATACATAACATATGTATAACATACATACATACATACATAAAGAAAAGAGTTCCATAGAATAAGGAGACAGAGAGCAGATGGGTACTACATGCTGAGAACGCTCTACTCTTTCTCTTTTCACATTTAATCCTCAGGATAGCATAGATGGCATAAGTATAAGAGATTATGATGATCAAGAAAGTGAAAGTTTGAATAAATAGAGAGATAATGAAAATGACCAATGTGTTAATACATAGGTCAGTAAAGGAAATATTAAACAATTGTAAAATTTCACAATAGAAATAACATATTCTATTTAACTTACAGAAGGTTAATCTAAATATTAAGCCCACATGAACCATGAGATGAATAAGGTCAAATGTACAGGGAAGCAGTGACCAGTTCCTTGCACAGTCTATTAGACATCCTCACTGGATAAAGGAGAGGTTTGTATATGGCTGCATATTAGTCATGTGCTGTTGCTGCCAACAGGAAACATTCTGCATTTACACTAACATCAATAAAGTAAAATTGTGTCATATATTACAGAAGGGTTTATTATTTTATTCTTAATTAAGAAATTCACTAGCATCTTAGAGGTCACTGAAGAGGAATTCAATGCTTCTGAAAAAGCTAAACTACTTAGGAATATGAACATCAGCATGTAAACATGAGAGTTCATGCAAATAAGTACAACTAGTCTGATATTCCCCACCATAATTGTGAGGTACATCACTAAGAACACCAAGAAGAGAGGGATATGAAGTGCAGGGAGATCCGTAGGTCCAGTGAAAACAAACTCTGTCAGCATTATCCCATTTTAGAGATGCTGAGAATAACACAGAGAGAAGTTAAATGACTTATCCATGGTCACAGAGCTTCTAAGTATCTAAGACAACATTTATACTCAGGTTTTCCTAACTCCAGTCCAGCATTTCCTTTAGTATTCTACCGAGTTTTCCTCACCTCCCTTAATTCTAGTGCCTTCTCTCTTTCAACTATTTGTTATTGATACTGCTCATAATTTGTTTGTACCTATTTGTTTGCTTATTTCCCTCATTAGATTGTGAGATCCAAAAGACAGAGAATGTCTTTTGCTTCATTTTATATCTATCCCAAGGACTTAATACAGTGCCTGGCATATAGTAGGCACTTAATAAATGTTTATTCACTCACTGACTGAAGCTGTTTATAGGAAAGGCTTTGTTCCCCATTATGTAAACTTGGAGGGAAATCAAACTTCATTAATATTTGACTTTAGAGAATATATTTAGGTTGTAGAAAAACCTATGAATGCTTTTCATAAAAGTATTTTAAAAGTGTTCAATTCTGATTCAAATGTGGTCATTTTTAATCTCAAAATATATTAACGTTTATGTAGGGTCACTACTTGAAAGGCTGGAATTTGTCTTTTTGCATTCCTTGTGACCTATTCTACCTTTGTACCCTTCTTCTTACTGTTCATGTATAATTTATGTCTACGTCCAAATATTTCTATGTCTATGTATAATTTGTGAATGGCTACGCCTGTAACTACGTCTATACCTGTGACTTGAGTCTATGTTCATGTCTGTAGACTCCTTTCCATTTTGTACTCCACAGAATTGTTAGGATGAAATGACATTAGATGTTAAGGATTTTGAAAATTTGAAGCACAATACAAAATAAGTTAACTGTTAACATTGTTAGTTTGACAGTGATAAATGCTGTAATGGATCAGTTAATCTGTTGATCTTTTTCTCTTCAAAAGCCTTCAATAACTCCTTACTGCTTCCTAACTAATGGGCAATTCATGGGACTGGTCCTTTACAATCTCTTTCTACCTGTCTTCCCAAATTTATATTATACAGTTGTCCTCCATTCAATCCTTCACCTGAAAATGAATTCAGTATTCTTTGCAAGTACCCTAATATTTGGGACAGTGAATAGAACCCAGGACTTAGAGTCAGGAAAGCCTGAGTTAGACTATAGGCTCAGACACTTATTATCTGGGTGACCCTAGGCAAATCATTTAATCAGTTTAACTCAGTTCCTTAAGCTATAAAATGGGGGAAGTAATAAAAGTTATTTCCTAGGGTCATTATGAGGATCGAATGAAATAATTTTTTAAGGTGCTTAGTACAGTGCATTGAACCTAGCAGGCACTCATTAAAATGATTGTTTCCTTCCTTCCATCTTATTTTCTTCCTTCTTATTTGCCTTATTACTTTCTTTCTTATCTATCTTGTTTCTTTATTTCTTTCCCTCTTCTTTCCTTCCTTCTTTGTTTCTTTCCTTCTATTCTCTGCCTTCTCTCCTCCCTTCCTTCTTTTCTTCTTCCATTCCTTCCTTTATTTCTGCCATGCTTTTACTCAGGTTGTTCTTCAAATGGGATTGCTCCTCACTTCTTCCTGTTGAATTCTTACCAATCCTTTAATGTGCATGTCATATACCATAAATTAAAAAATCCCTCAGATTTTTGCTCTGTTTACAAATTTTCCAGGCATTTATCATTTTTGTGTTATGTATTATCTATCCGTCTCTGTGTCATATCACCCCAATGCCTATAAATGTCATAGAGATAGGTGTTTTAAAAATGTTTTTAAATTGAATTCAATTATTAATGTAAAAAGCAACTCTTAAACATTTATTCTTCTTTTCTTTCAGACGTTTTCCTTGTCACAGTGTCCAGCGTGTAGTAGGAACTTAAGAAATATGTATTGATTGACTACTTAATTGATATCATTTTCTAATACCAAAAGACTTTAAGAAGATTGTTTATATGATCTATTCTTCTTAATTACTCGTCATGAACACAAGCAGTTTCTCCCATCCAATTCAATCCAACACACAGCTATTATGTAAAAAGCTCTGGGCCAGACCTCAAACTGAAAACTCAGAATTGTATTCATGAAAGATGAATAACTTTCAATTCATTCACATTGGTGAGACAGAATAAGTCAAGCAAGTTGTGTTGTGGGGACAAATCAGGTCATGTTAACCAGAATTTATTAGGCCATTATTATTTGTCAAGAAGTGTGCTAAGCTCTGGTGACACAAAAGAAGAGACAAAAACACTTTCCCTTCCTTCAAGAAGCTCACATTTTAATTGAGGAGAGAACATGGACATTACTACACAGATACATAATATGTACAGAGTAAGTAGAAAGTAATTTCAGAAGGGCTAGCAATGGCAGCTAAAGGGGGATCAAAAAGGAAATAGAAATCATTTAGGAGATAAATCCAAACAATCAACACACCTTATTTGGCTTAAAAATACTTTGAAGTCTGCCTAGGCAAATAATTTTGAAAATAAATTATTAATATTTTCCCCAGATACACTTAAAGTTCTGGTCATTCTATGATCATTGGTTTAGAGGAAAAAAAAATAACAAAGTAATTACATGGTGAGTAGTTCCAAAGGATAAAAAAAAACTAGATTGAATTTTTGCAGAGTTAAATTCTAAATATATTATTAAAATTAGAAATTTTCCTAAGGAAATAAACTGACCTACACTAACATTAGAGAGACAAAAGGAATTTTAATGCAATAGAAAATAGCATATTAGTCATGGTGAATCATAAACTGGCAATAAAACAGTAATGTGATTTATTCATGATATGCATGGGTAGGAATGCCAAGAAACTGCAAACACACAAAAAATGAGCAATTATTATTTCCTGATTACCTGAGCATAGCGTTGGATTAAAACACAAGAGTTATATATACACAGTATGTGCATTAGAGGAATTTTACCTGGGCCTAAAATTGGCTCCATTCAATTGGCTACAGCTCACCTATATGTTTGCGCAATATAAAGGAGTTGTCCATTTTTTGCTAGTATTAGATTAGTCAGTTTTGAATCTAATAAAATGTTAAAAAGTTACACTTAATTTCTGATGAAAACAATTGTGCTTGCATCATATGCTACTCTGTACAGAATTTAAAAGAAGTATTTCTTTTTTTGCAGAATGTGTCTCAATAGACACCTCAAATAAACAAAGTTTTGGAATATTTGCATGACACAGTGTCCTGCCAAAGAAAAATAAAGATTTTCTTAAATGTATTAATGTAGCCAATTACAAGAATTATTAGCTATTAGAAAAATCATTAGTAAAAGGAAGTGTTTTCATATTTATCTTTGTATCACAGTTGCCTGTTGTCATGCACATATTATGCATTCAACAAATGTTTAATGAATCAAATTGAATGATTTTTCCTATGAAGATATCTGAGGAGCATATTTGCAGAAATAAAGCTAAAGACCAAGAGTTACTTTTAATATTCACTGAAAATGGGTTTAAGAAAAATTATTTTCAGAGCTAACAGAATCATTGAAATTTAGAATTAGAAGCTATTTAAACAGTCAGATAAACTAATATCCAAAAGAAAATGTCACTATTGTTTATATCTTACAAATGGTCATCTTTCATTTGAAGACCTCTAATCAAAGGAAACATACCAACTCTCAACACAGTTCATTTCACTTTTAGACATTTCTAATCATTAAGAATTTATTTCTTGATATCAAATCTAAATTCACACCCCTTCCACTTCAACTACTTGCTTCTGGTTATGATTTTTGGATCCAAACAGAACAAATTTAATACCTCTTCTAAATGAAAGGGGCAGTTAAGTGGTGCCTGGGATAGTGTGCTGGACCTGAAGTCAGGAAGAAGAGTCTTCCTGAGTTAAAATTTGGTCTCATAGTTTTTCCTAGCTGTGTGACCCTGAAGAAGCCACTTAACCTTGTTTGCTTCAGTTCCCTTATCTATAAAATGAGTTGGAGAAGAAATTATAAACAACTTCAATATCTTTATGCAGAAGAACACAAATGGGGTCACAAAAGTTGCGACAAAACTGAAAATGACTGAAGAATTCAATTAAATCCCTGAAGATATTTGGAAACATCGTCATACCTACATGAAACTTTTTATTCCCTGGATTAAATATCACCAATTCTTTCTAATGTATGTGATATGGATTCAAAGTTCATTGCCATCATGGTAACCCTTCTGTGTGTTCTCCAACTTTTCAATGTTTGGCCTAAACTATTTTATACTAGAAAAAAAGAAAAAGACAAATTAATAGAGAAGGGAGCAGTTTGCACCACAGATAAGCAAGGTGATTTGCTGAAACTTGGCTTTTGAAATGGCTTTGTAAGCATTCAGAATACTTCATAAAATCTTCAAAGTTAAAACTCCTGAATAATCTGTTTTTCATTCCACTTTCTGCTATGACAAATTAACCTAAGAGTGATCTAAATTTGAAATGCTTTGTTTGGGAAGGCTGCAAGTGAGTTCCCATTTCTTGGGGATTTTCAGGGTGGAGAGCATCATCTGGAGTTCCCTAGAGAAGTTTATTCTGGATGCAAGGAAATGGAGCAGATATCACTGACAAATCCTATATTCTCATGATTCCAGGAAATTAGAGAAATTTAATATTTCCATGAGTTTCAGGATTCATGACAAAGTCAGATGACAATTCTAAAAGCATATTTGTCCTCAGTACTTATAAAGAAAAAAAGTACAAATTATGAAATGATCTCTGAAGTGAGGATATTATTTCCATGATTATTCAAATTTTCTTATTTCCTTTTATTCCTTCTAGCAAAGCAAAATATAACTCTCCCCATGCCCCAAACTCTGCTATAAATCTGTCTACATGGCACAAAAATTTCTCACTGAAAAACAAGAATTCCTATTAATATTCTAGATCATTTCTCAATTCAAATTTGGGAATCATCCAGACAAAACATCTAAATGGTTGGCAGAGCTTTCTAGATTTCAATTCAGACATTTTGTTGTCACATAGATACCATTAGGCATTGTAACTTTGCAGATGAATACATCTCCCTTGTAAATAGCAAGGGAGTTTTTAAAAAAGTTGTATCCTTACTAATATCCTTTTAAGTTATTTCAGAGTTTTAGAATAAAGATGTTTTTCCCTTTGGAAATGGTGAAAATTCAGGAATTAAAATGCCGAAGGGCATTGATTCTTTCTATGTCATTTCTCAGTGCTAATAACAAATCTGAGGGAAATTGTATTTATTTATATACATTGCTTAATCTGTTTTTGGAGGTAATATTTAAAGTACCTCTTCACCACTAACAAATTTCCTATTGAATAAAGACAAAATTGTAACAATTGAAACTGGGCTATTTGTCATCAGAATGCAGTCCACATACAACACAAAATTTCCATGAAGACTTGGATGTCATTAACTTCCTTTCATGAGTATTTTGTTTGAACATAGTACCTGTTGAATAACAGAACTGATAAAGGACATACTTGTTTCACCCCTGATCTTATTGGAAATGCATGTAGTTTGTCCCTGTTGAATACAAGGCTTCCAGATGGTTTTAGGTAGACATTGCATATTATTTTATGGAAAGTTCCACTTATTCCTATACTTTCCAATGTTTTCAATAGGAATGAATGTTGCATTTTGTCAAAAGCGTTTTCTGAATCTACTGAGATAATCATGGTGGTTTCTCTTAGTTTTGTTGTTGATAAGATCAATGATACTAATAGTTCTTCTGGTATTTAAACAGCCATTCGTTCCTGGTATAAATCCTAATCACAATGTATTATTGATCATAGTGATTAAAATGTATTATTCTCATGATAAGTTGCTGTATTCTTTTTGCTAATATCTTATTTAAAATTTTTGCATCTACATTCATGAGAGAAATTGCTCTATAATTTTCTTTCTCTATTTTGGCTCTTCCTGGTTCAGGTATCAGAATCATATTTGTATCTTTAAAAGATTTTTGTAGTACTCCTTCTTTGGCAATTTTCCCAAATAGTATATATAGTATTGTAATTAACTGTTCTTTATATGTTTGAAAGAATTCACTTTTAAATCCACCTGGCCCTGGAGATTTTTTCTTAGGAAGTTCATTGATGGCTTGTTCAATTTCTTTTTTCTAAGATGGGGTTATTTAAGTATTCAACTTTCTCTTCTGTTAATTTGGGCTATTTATATTTTTTAAAATGCTCATCCATGTTACTTAGATTGTCGAATTTATGACATAAAGTTGGGCAAAGTAATTTCTAATTATTGTTTTAATTTCCTCCTCACTGGAGATGAATTCACCCCTTCCATTTTTTAATGTTGGTAATTTGGTTTTCTTCTTTTTTTAATCAAATTAACCAAAGTTTTATCAATTTTAATTGGTTTTTCATAAAAGCAAGTCATAGTTTTATTTATTAGTGCAATAGCTTTCTTAATTTCAATTTTATTACTCTCTCCTTTGGTTTTCAGTATTTCTAATTTGTAATTTACTTGGGAATTTTAAATTTGTTCTTTTTCTACCTTTTTCATGTGCATGCCTAAGTCATTGTTCCCTCTTTCTGTATTTTATTCATGTAGGGATTCAAAGATATAAAATTTCCCCTAAGAGCTACTTTTGCAGTATGCCATAAGATTTGTTAGGTTGTCTAATTATTGTCATTCTCTTGAATGAAGTTTGTTGATTGTTTCTGTATTATGTTGTTTATTCCACCTTTTCTTTAGGATTGGATTAAATTTTGGTTTATCTTTCATCGGCATTTTATTACATATAATTTTTTATTGCATCATGACCTGAGAAGGATGCATTGACTATCTATGCCTTTCTGCACTGGATTGTGAGGTTTTTATGCCCTAGGACATGATCAGTTTTTGTATATGTGCCATGCACTGCTGAGAAAAAGGTATGTTCCTTTCCTTCTCCATTCAATTTTTCCACAGGTCTATCATTTCTCACTTATCCAGAGTTTTTTTCACCTTAATTTCTTTCTTGTTTATTTTGATGTTAGATTTATCAGAGTTTTTTTTCACCTTAATTTCTTTCTTGTTTATTTTGATGTTAGATTTATCAAGCTCAGAGAGAGAGAGGTTGAGGTCCCCCACTAGTATAATTTTGCTGTCTATTTCTTCCTGCAACTTTTGCAACCTCTCCTCTAAGAATTTGGATGTTATATCCTTTGGATCATATATATATTTAGCATAGACATTGCTTCATTTTCTGTGATGCCTTTTAGCAGGATATAGCTTCCTCCCTTATTTCTTTTGATTAGGTCTATTTCTGCTTTTTCTTTTTTTGAGATTAGGATTACTACCCTGCTTTTCTTACATCAGCTGAAGCACACTATATTTTGGTCCAACCTTTTACATTTACCTTGTGTGTATCCCCCCATTTCAAATGTGTTTCTTGTAAACAACATATTGTTGAGTTATGGTTTTGAATCCATTCTGCTATTTGTCTCCAATTTAGGAGACAGTTAATTCCATTCACTTTCACAGTTATGATTACAATCGGTACCTTCCCCTCCATCTTCTTTTCCACCGTTTGTGCTTTTAGATCTCCTCTCTCCCTTCCCCTCCTCTATAAAGTTTTCACTTTTGACCACCATCTCCTGCAGTCTTGCCTTCCTTCTTTCAGCTCCATTCCTTTTTCTCCCTTTATCCTTACTACTTCTTCCCTCTCTTTTAGCTTCATCTCCCCTTTCTTCCCCTTCCCCTCCTACTGTCTGTAGAGCTAGTTAGATTTATGTACTTAAGTGTATCATTCCCTCCTTTAACCAAATGAGATGAGAGTACCTCTCAAGCAGTGCTCATCTCGTTCCTCTCTTTCCCTGTAGTGGAATGTCATTTTATACTTCTTCCTGTGATGTAATGTCTCATTTCTTCTTCCTCCTTTTCACGTCTGCTGTTACAATCCCTTTGCATGCTTGAATCACATTTTTATCATCACATCATGTACTTTATGCCCATTCCCTCTATCTATGTATATCCCTTTCATACTTCACAGTAGGTGTACAATTCTCCATACTAACAAGTATCATCTTCCCTTATCAGGAGGTAAACAGTTTGCCCAAATTCAATAACAAGTTTTTCTTTTCCCCTGTTTACCTATTTATGCCACTCTTGAGACCTGCGTTTGAAGATCGAATTTTCTATTGAGTTCTGGCCTTTTTGTCAGGAAGGTCTGGAAATCCCTTATTTGGTTGAATGTCCTTCTCCTTGCCTGAGACCTTATGCTGACCTATACTGGGCAATTGATCCTTGGTTGTAGTCCCAGCTCCTTTGCCTTACAGAATATCATAATCCAATTCCTTCCATCTTTTAATGTAGAAGCTGCAAGGTCCTGTGTGATCCTGACTGTTGCTCCTTGATATTTGAATGGTTTCTTTCTGGCTGACTGTAGTATTTTCTCCTTCTCCTGATTATTCTTGAATATTCAACAATATTTCTTGGTGTTTTTAGTTTGGGATTCCTTTCGGGATGTGAATGGTGGATTTTTTTGGTGACTGTTTTGCCCTCTGAATCTAGCACTTCTGGGCAGTTTTCCTTGATTCCTTGGAAGATATTGTCCAGACTCATTTTTTCATTGTGGCTTTCTGGTAGGCCAATAATTCTTAAATTTTCTCTCATGGATCTATTTTCTATTTCAGTTGTTTTTCCAATTAGATATTTTACATGTTCTTCTAGCTTTCCACTCTTTAGATTTTGTTTGATTGATTCTTGATGTCTCATAGAGTCATTAGTTTCTATTTGCCTGATTCGAAATTTATCAAATTGTTTTCTTCACTTAAGTTTTGCATCTCCTTTTCCATCTGTCTAGTAATTCCTTTTAAGGAATTATTTTCTCCAGTTAGTTTTTGTACTTCCCTTTTCATTTGTCCCATTTTCCCATTTAGTTTTTGTGCTTTCTTTTCTGTTTGTCCAATTTCCCTTTCCATTTCTTCAGTTTTCCTTTTCCAAAAACTATTCTCTTCATAGAATTCTTTTTTCAAACTTTTAAAATCATTGGCTAGTTTTTCTTCTATTTCTTTCTTCAGCTGCTCCAGGAAAGCTGTTTGTGCATGTGAACAGTTTATGGTTCATTCTGATGTTTCAGTTGGTAGGAGATCCTCAAAATTGACCTCTTTGGGATTCATGTTTTGGTCCTTATCCCCATATAAAGATTCTATGACCTTTTCCTTCCTTCATTGCTTCTTGCTTATGCTGGTGAATCTTTGTGTGCTGTGGCTTCTGATTCTTTCAGTAAGAAGTTGGAGAACCAGGTATTGAACTGGTCATTTGAGACAGCAAAGAGAAGATGTCTTTTTTTTTTTTTTGCTTTGTGTTTCCCGACTTAACCCTGGGGTTACCTCAGATGTACTAGAGTAGAAGCAAGTTGGCTTTTGATGATCTTGGCTGCTCTTTTGTCTTCCTGTTTCCTCTGGAGCACTGAAGCATGCCTGGTGGTTCTAATTTCCACCCCCCTGGGGCTCCTCTCCTTCCAATTCTCCACCACTATGGTAAAAGGAATATTGTTTAGCAATTTTTCTAGCCTCAGATGCTATGAGACTGTTTTCCCTCTTCAGTTAATTCCACTGATCCAGGATTTTTCTCAGGAAATATGTTATGGTTTTTCGAGGTCAATAAAGGGAGGGGGAGAGAGCATCACTCTGCCATTTGACTGTCAGAATTTCAAGTAGGTGACTTACAGACATTTAATCTGTGGGCTGAAACTCTCAGGAGCGACTGAGGCTGATACCTGGTGCTCACTGGTTGTTACTCACTCCACTCCACTGGTCTCCCTCCCTGGGCTGCCACTCCACTGTTGTATCATGTTATTGCTGCCTCAGGCTCCCCCGGGGGTTTTCAGTGTGCATAGAATGCACTGTGCTGTGTTCTGTGAGTTCATTCGTGTGGAATAGATCCTTCCCATCAATCCTTCCCATCAACCTTCCAGTCTGTCCTGGTCTGTGAATTTGCCACAGTCTGTTTTCTATTAGATTTCTGCACCTCCAAAATTTGGTCAGATTCTCTTTTTAGAGGTATCTGAAGGGGTTTGTCTAAGAGGTTAGGTGACTATTTGCTCTCATTCCACAATCTTGGCTCTGTCCCTCTTACTTGCTAGCCCATTATTTAGACTCATTTAGACTAACCAATAATTTTATGCCTACACCATTTTGGGGATAAAAAATATTAGATAAATTTACTACCTTCTAGAATGTACTACCTCTTCACTTACATTGGTTAGAATGATTATTCTGAAATCTTTCAAACCTCGGTCAATCACTATTCTCACTATCTCCTCCAGCTACTGGTGGATCCTCCCCAGACAAACATATATATGTATGTGTGTTTGCATATGAATATGACCTTCAAGACATCCACATATTTGTATATATAAGATCTTCAAGGTGGGGCGGAGTCAAGATGGCAGAGCAAGAAAGACTCACATATGCTAGCTCCAAATCCACAGCCAATGGATTTCCTCTAAAAAGAACTCCCAACAAATACTGTAACAGTGGAAGCTGCACAGCCATACAATGAAGGAGATTTCCGTTGCAAAGAGCCCTGAAAAACTGATCCCAAAGGTCCATCACACACCGAACAGTAGCGGAGCCCTGCCCTGTCCTGGCCACGTGGCACCAAGAGGAGCGAGCAGATCTGAGCAGGTTTCAGGGATGGAATCTCCAGCAACCACGAAGGTCCCTCCACCCACAGACTCACAGGTCAGTGAGAGAGATGGGCTGAGAGGGGAGCGGGGTGTCTCTGGGACACAGGACCCCTCGGGAGGCAGTAGCAGAGGCAGCAGCAGAGGCAGCAGGCAGCCAGAGGCTCCCTGAGCAGGCAGGAGCTCGGCAGCAGCTCCATTACAAAAGGTCTCTACATAAACCCCCTGAGGGAACTGAGCCTGGGAGGCGGCTCTGCCCCCACCTGAGCACCAGAAATTAAGCTCCCATTGAATAGCAGCCAGGCCTGCTGCCAAAAGCCCTGAGGCTGGGGAGCAGCATTTGAATCTCAGATCCCAAGCACTAGCTGGGCAGACCTAGGACGGGGTGCTGAGAGGACTCTCAGAAGTCAAGTAACTGGCTGGGAAAATGCCCAGAAGAGGGAAAAAAACTAAGACAATAGAAGG
>CM053771.1:543976822-544021822 GCA_028658325.1 Potorous gilbertii | reverse complement strand
CTCTCAAGGTTCCATTCAAGGGGTCATTTCAATAGCTAGTATAGGGAGCTTGGTTGATGCCAGGTCCGGGGGTGATGCATCACAGTCTTTGACAGTGGGTGACATCCAGCTTAAGCAGTCAGTCATCTACAAGTGGAGGGCACTAAGCTTGAAGGAGTCATATCTAACAGACAGATTGAACAAAAGTCAAAAAGACTAAGGAGACAATAGCCAGAAATATGATAAATAGAGCATCAGCCATACTTCTGGAGTTCATAAAACCACTATCATAGCCTCTTTCACTAAAATATATGAGTAAAGGGTACAATTTAGTAATCACCTTCTGAATAACCAACAATGATAGTAGTTGATCCATTTTTCCCAGTACATAGTTAAATTGATATAGGGTCTGTAATCCCATCTGTATATTTCTTTAATATGAGCTGGGCCTTGGCCAATTTCCTATTTTCCCTGCAGGTGTGATGAACTTGGATATACAGTGATACAGGAGGATCTGTAGGGGCTTTTCTTACTTCCCTACTCCATCTAATATTAAGTCCTTTTTCTTGGTACAGCTTATATAGTTTGATAGTTGAAATACCATCTATTCTTGCAAAATATATCCCCACTCTTAATAAAGCAATAAACATTTCTCTCGTTAGTCTATTCTGACTTGGATCTCTGACTCTTTGCTCTTTTCTCTTGAGGTAATTTATCTTTTCCCCATTCCCCTAAGTCACCTAACTGTGAAATCTTATGCAGTACCTCTGAAAGAAGGTGCCGCATGTCATTGATTAGTAGGGTCAGAGTTATGTGTTTATAACAGGAGGAGTAAATTTCACTATTATATTCCTATGAGAAACTGTTAAGGGAGTGCTGTGATACACATCTGCATCTCCAATCAAAATTGCAGTTTTCATTGCCTGTTCCTTTAACTTTCTCATATAGTCTCAAAGCAAATACCAGGGTCTATCTCCTGCAGGCCCCACAGAATCAATTTTGACAATGCCTATTGCATCCCGCTGCAGCTAAAGCTAACAAATTAGTTCTATTGCTACCTCCTTGAATATGGCAATCCCTAAAATCCTGTTGTACAAAAGGATTATGATACCTACGAATTTCAAAAAATCTATATTATATATCCATACTCCTCTGGTCCTTTCAGTCACTGATCTTACCATCCAAGAAATGAATGATTATCCTATTTTTGGGGGTGAATCAGTTTAAAATATCTGCAACCTCCTGTGGAGAAAAATCCTCAGGTACTTCCTTAAACATTCTATGTCCTCCCTGGTTCTCTGGCTTTTCTTGCAGTATTGGATTGAACCCACATTCTGAGAAGTTTTCTAGTCTAAATTAGTTTCATTTTCCTCCCATACACCATCCTCTTAGGTACCTGGGTCCTACTCAACCTCCGCATGTGCAAAGGTTGCATGAGCCTTACTTTTGTTAACTTTAGTCTCTTTTTATTTTCTGAGTTAAATACACAGCTGCCTTTTCTTCTGCCATCCCTGATACTTGTAATCTTGCTATCCTAAAAGTAATTTCAAATATTGTAGCATAGAAAGTTTTTCATGCAAATCAACTGGCTTCCTCTTCAACTGAACCTTTTTTTCCAGCAATTTGTTTGTACTTTTACATTTAATCCTATAGCTTGTTAACAATACCTATACTCTTCGACATATTCCTGGCATTTCTTTCCTCAGTTCTACTGGTATTCCTTGCAAACGTATTTCTAAATCTGTGGGTTCTCCCTTCTGTAGCCCTGGTTTCCAGTTTACACAAAGTCCTGTGCTTTTAGGCCATTCTCTCACTAGGGAAGAATAAAGAAAATACTCCCATCCTGGGATACTCATCTCCTGCCCTAGAGTCTTGTTGTTTCCAAGCAGTGCTTTTATATTTTGTGATCTCATCCAAGTCACCATTTGTAATGCTAATGTGATACCTTCAGCCACAACTATGGATATGCATAGGTATTTCAAGGGTAAATTCCCAAAATATAAACTCTCTTCCTCAAAACCAAACCTAAAATATTTATTCAGGTACCAGAAAGTCAATGGTGTCAAAGAAGTTTAACCATTGCTAATATAAGGAGCGCTGCCACCCCAAGCTTTCCCTCTCTTAGGCTCCCCACAAACACGCTCCCCTAGGCAAAATTCTTCTCTTTCTCACTCACACTAGCTGCTCTGCCTCACTTACTCCCAGCTGTGCCTCACTCTCTCACAGCTCCAACCTTTTTACTCTATCAGTTCAGCAAACTCCTCCCATCATGAGTTCCATGAGACTCAGGCTGTGGGCTGGGCAAGAGCTCAAAGCAGTTCACAAAGCATCAGGGAATATCTTCAAATTACCTTAACATTGTACCTCTACACTAGAGGCTTTGAGAAAGTTTTCCTGACCCACACTGACTTAGCCCTGGAGCGGTGTTAATTGACAGAAATGACAGTACCCTGAGGGACCTCAGCCCACAGGAGCAGGTAGTTACAACCTGAGTGAGGAGCAACAGGAGCAGAGACCTGCCTGCATCAGGGTCCTGTCAGGAGCAAGATAAAAACTTTGCAACAAGGCAGGATGCCAGTGGGTGATTTCCTGCTAGGTCCCCTGGGAAAGATTGAGACCCAGAGTATAGAGTTGTTTATGGTAGGATGGGGTGGAAGTGCCATAACCTCTGGGAAACCACCTTGTTGGTTTTGTTTCCCAGCAGTCCATGAGGATTTGGAAGTTGGGACTGGAGTAATATTAAAGTTTGGACTCTTTGGCTCACTAGACCATGGGTACACCTGAGAGTGACAGGTAGTGCAGCATGGAAAGGACATACCCATAAGAGGGCACTCTCTTGCAATTGAGGGGATTGTACCCTATTGTGACCTAGGGGTGGAATATGTTATGTTTTTTGTTATCCCTGGGGATGTGCAATATTAAGTGAAGATCCTGGACTGGGACACCGTGATTATATAAATAAGTATTTCAAGACAATACCTGAGTGAGGAGAAACTGTTTGCCCATACCCCAAAGATTTTAGCTCCCAAAGAATGTATTAGAGTGTATGCTATGTTATACTGAATGATATATTTTGTTTTAGGACTTGTGGTCATGCTCACTGGGGGAAAGGGTCAAATTACTTTGGTGCCTGTTTAAGGCCATGTGGCCAACCTGGTAATAAGTTGTTAAAGTTATGCTTTAGTTTCTAGGCTCAAGGTTTAGTTTTGAGTAAATAGAGTGCTTATTGTACTGTGATATTAGATCCTTTAAATATCTTATATCTCGTTACTCATGCAGAAGACAGAGACAAAGACATCAAGAAAGAAAACTGAGACAGAGAGAGATTATACAAATTTTAGACTACTTTCTGATCATAGTGGTTGACCCTGTTGGAACATGAAGTTAAAGAAACAAAAGTCTCTGATTTCCTTTATGAGCACTTAAATATAGAAATGCTCCATTTTCCCTCAGATATGGTACCACCAGTTTCTGTCATTGTCTTGCAAGCTTGTTACCCTGATTGTAAAGGACTTCTGGTTTAATGAATATGATCAGGCACCTGTACTTCAAAAAGAAACAAAAACGAAAAATAAAAAAAAAACCTGAGTCATTTTCCACTGTTTGTAGTTTTATGGTGTCTTCTTCTTAATTAAAGAGATTATTTTATCCTTAAAAGGTAATATAAAATAAATGGTAATAGGATAGTTAAATTGAAATATTCAGTTTGGGATTCATTTTTCTGACGTAACACTTCCCAAACTTCATCTTTTACTCTAAAAAAGTATTTGTTCTGTTTCTGGTTGTCAAGTTCAGTATTGTGCAAAGTGGGCCACAAAGGGGTGTGTGATCAAAAAATCAGAGAATAGGAAGACGATTGCATCATGGATCACACTCGTAAATCCTTAGTAACTAGCTCTCAAAAAAAACAGGTATTCATGATTTTTAGGTTACTCTACATTATCAACATTATCTCTATTGGTTTCTTCAATCTAGGTAATCAATAAAACATTAAATCTAGTGCTTATTTGTACATTTGCCAGTTTCTGAGTTATAATACTCACACTGAAAATTTTACAATCAGCTTCCAACTAGCTCTAGTATGCCTCTGATTGCATCCCTTCCTCCATGAAATGGACACTTGTGGACTTGTGTCGAACATAATCACATTTCCTTCACCCTTGCAGCTCAATTACCCTCCATTCTACCCTCCCCCACAAATGCCAACACCTAGAATTGGTTGTCAAGGAAGTTATAACTTAACCAAGACTCAGAATCCCACAGAAACCATTCAAGGAAACTTCTTTGTCTCCCTGTCTAACATCCTTCCACCCCCTCCCCCTAATCACCTTGTGGCTAGTTCAAGTGGAAAAACTCTGTGATCTAATGGCTCTAAAATGCTCCACACCTATATACACTCACTCAGGCCCTCACATTTCAATAAAGTATAGTGAGCAGCACAGAATAAATAGACATAGAGGTTTGTGACATGCATCACAAATTGTATTAAATTATCTTTCCCCTAAAACTATCCTTCATAATTTTCATATTTCTATCACAACTGCCTCCATCTTTCTAATCTTCCAGGTTTTCAACCTTCTTCCTATCTGTCATTCCTTACTCAAATGAAAATGTTCTCCCTAAAGTTATCAATCACCAAACAGGACATTTAGGCTTACTTTAGCCCAATGTTTAGCCTTAACATCTCATTTCTATTTGTTACTACATTTGAGGCACATTTTCATCTATGATAGCCGGTAAGACCAAGTATGAAAATAAAATCAACTTTGAACCAGATATTGTTTCTAAATCATTGTGTCTCAGAAGTGAAGGTGATCTTGGTTCTTTTAAGGGTTATGCCCTGAAGGGAAAGAACAAAAGGTAGAAGATAGAGGGGGTGTTAGCTAATTTAGTAATAGCATAGGTAGGATGGGGCCATACTGACAGGGGCAGGGACCAACCACAGAAAACACACTGGATCTCTGATCCAGTGACCTTATTTTAGAATTGATGAATCTCAATAAAATGAGAACTATAATGAAAGTGACAAGGATTAGAAATTAACATGTAAAAGGAGAACCTACCACAATGAAGAGAGTCTCAGGCATTTTCTATTACTTACTAGCTATCAGGAAGTGGTTTTCTCCACAAGGGATTCAGAAGACAGACTAGCTTTCACCATTCTTACTGACAAACTACAGGAGAAGTTTAAACAACCTGATAGGTCATTGAAACAGTAGTTCCTGAGACATGTTAATTGTCTTCAATTCAAAAGTGGAGTGTTTAAGCCATGAAAGGACATTATATTTGGACTGAAAGGCCATTGTGTAGAATAATGAGTGAAGAGTTGCAAAGTAGCAAACCTAGACTTGATGGGAAGAACAGTTTCCTAATAATTAGAGCTGTTCCAAAATGGAATGGTCTGCCCCAAGAAGTGGTAGATCTCCTGTCACTGGACATCTTCAAGCAAAGTATGGATGATCACTTTTTCAGATAAGGGATAAAATAGAAGCCTCTAAGGTCTTTCCCAACTCTAAAACTCCTGGATTCCAATGATTCTGTGACATCAGATATGAGCAACTAGTTGGAATGTTTAGACATGCCTGAGCAAGAATCTACTCGCTGATATTCCTTATCATCTTTTGGTTTACTTTCTCGCTAAATGCTGGTCCTCAGCCTTTTTAATTTTTTTGCTGGATCATTACACAGCCCCCCATTGAGAAGTCCATGAGATACGTGTTGAAACTGAATTTATTACAAGAGAAATGAACACATATTTGGAACTGCAAGTGAAAGGAATTCACCATCCAAACAGAAGCTTGCATACTTATGAAACTGCAACAAAGAGAGGAAGAAGAAGAGCAATCTCCTCCTGCAGGGGAAAATTATAGGAATAGAGACTGAGCTATAGGGGTGAGGAAAGGATGAATTCATTCCCAAGGGAAAGGAGAAATCCTGAATAAGCAATGTGAAGGGAATTATGTTTTTCACATTAATCAATATGATGTGTGTAATGAATATTTTAATAATGTAGATTTCTCAGGAGATTCTGGCTTGGGAGACAGAGAATTACAATGAAGCTTGAAAAGGTCGGTCAAACACTTGACAATGCTCCCAACAATCACTATATTCCTGACTCCTGTGCCTGCTCATGTTAAGTGAAGTGAATCAAAAATTGTAAACCCTGTTCCCATCAAAGAACTCTGATTCTATGCCCCACCACAATAACAACCCCCAAAGACTTGAAACAATACCGTTCCCCTAGGACTCTAAGACACTTGCATTGTAGACTTGTAATCTTGTTGTGGGAAACCACTCAAGCCCTAGAAATGGTTGTTTTGTAATCCACCTTCCCCATTGGTGATGTATGTTTATCAGTTGTGCCTTTACTCCAGCATACAAAGCATTCCTCACTCTAAAAGTAATTACTTAAAGTGCTGCCTGATTCTTGGCACTCCTGTCTCTAAGCCTGCTTTGTGAAGCTCTAGGCATGCACCACTTAGAGATTGGTTCTAACTGTACTAAGAAAATATTATTAACAATAAATTGTTAAAATCAGCTTTCTTTTCCCTTGGGAATTGCTAGACTATGAAGATAGGATGGTTTGTTTATCTACAAGGATCCCAGATGCACAAACAGTTTCTCAGTCTGTTGCAGACTGACTGGCACTTGTTTTGACTCCCAAGGACACACGGGGACTCCAGTTTGGGATGCAAATAACAAATTATGTCAAGTAGGGGTGGGGCTTCATCCTTGACTTGTCCAACACCTCCTCTATGTTCTGAGTCCATTGCTTCTGGAAAATGGACAACTTAAAAATCCAGGTTCAGGGGATGCTTTAACATAATCTATCTCATCCCTTAATTGTTGGAGATCCCCCTCTTTCAGGCTCTGTTTTACACATACATACATACATATACACATACATAAATATACAAATATGTATGTATATATATAAATATAAAATTTTATACTTATATATTATCCTGAAAAGGGAGGGAGACAGCATCTAGAGTGGTATAAAATGGCCCAGATTTAATGAAATCATAGCGGCTGTTGCGGGTGCTTTCACAAAGGGAAGCACAGAAAGGAAACCATGAGAGAATGAAGTCAGGGGGTTGCAGCCATTGCTGGAATGAGAAATCAGCCTCTGGAATAGAGATAATTTTTTGGTTTAGTAATGGTTTAATTTTTCATTCTTTTAATTTTCTTCCAATAAATCTTATCCCAAAAATTACTGACTTCTCTCTATTTTATTATTCAGAGTGTTCACAACTAGATTAAGGTTTTCCATCTTTTTTTATTCTAAGTTATTTTTAAATTTTTTTAATCCATTTATTTAATTTTCAACATTAATTTACACAAAATTTTGGGTTCCAAATACTTTCCCCATTTGTCCCCTACCCCTATCCCAAGACACCGTGCATTCTAATTGCCCCATCAGCAATTTGCCCTCTCTTCTATCATCTCTTCCTTCCCTTGTCCCCATCTTCTCTTTTGTCCTGTAGATTCAGATAACTTTCTATACCCCATTACCTGTATTTCTTATTTCCAATAGCAAGAACAGTACTCGATAGTTGTTTCTAAAATTTTTAGTTCCAACTTCTCTTCATCCCTCCCTCCTCACCCATTCCCTTTAGGAAGGAAAGCAATTCAATATAGGCCATATCTGTGTAGTTTTGCAAATGACTTCCATAATAGTCATGTTGTGTAAGATTATCTATATTTCCTTCCATCCTATCCTGCCCCCCATTTCTTCTATTCTCTCATTTGACCTTGTCCCTCCCCAAGAGTGTTGCCTTCTAATTTCTCCCTCCTCCCATTGCCCTCCCTTCCATCATCACCCCCACCCTGCTTATCCCCATCTCCCCCACTTTCCTGTATTGTAAGATAGGTTTTCATACCAAAATAAGTGTGCATTTTATTCCTTCTTTTAGTCCAATGTGATAAGAGTAAACTTCATATTTTTCTCTAGCCTCCCCTCTTTTTTCCTTCACTAAAGTCTTTTCCTTGCCTCTTTTATGAGAGATAATTTGCCTTATTCCATTTCTCCCTTTCTCCTCCCAATATATTTCTCTCCCACCACATAATTTCATTTTATTTGAGATATGATCACATCCTATTCAATTCACTCTGTGCTGTGTGTGTGTGTGTGTGTGTGTGTGTGTGTGTGTGTGTAATCCCATCAACTAACCAGATACTGAAAAGTTTCAAGAGTTAAAAATATCCTCTTTGCATGTAGGAATGTAAACAGTTCAACTTTAGTAAGTCCCTTGTGACTGCTCTTTGCTGTTTACCTTTCCATGCTTCTCTTCATTCTTGTGTTTGAAAGTCAGATTTTCTTTTCAGCTCTGGTCTTTTCATCAAGAATTCTTGAAAGTTCTCTATTTCATTGAAAGACCATTTTTTCCCCTGAAGTATTATACTCAGTTTTTCTGGGTAGATGATTCTTGATTTTAGTCCTAGTTCCTTTGACTTCTGGAATATCATATTCCATGCCCTTGATCCCTTAATGTAGAAACTGATAGGTCTTGTGTTACCCTGATTGTATTTCCACAATATTGGAATTGTTTCTTTCTACCTGCTTGTAATATTTTCTCCTTGACCAGAGAACTCTGGAATTTGGCCACAATGTTCCTAGGAGTTTCTCTTTTCGGATATCTTTCAGGCGGTGATCAGTGGATTCCTTGAAGACTTATTTTGCCCCCTGGTTGTAGAATATCAGGGTAGTTTTCCTTGATAATTTCATGAAAGATGATTTCCAGGCTTTTTTTTTTTTGATCATGGCTTTCAGGTAGTTCTATAATTTTTAAATTGTCTCTCCTGGATCTACTTTCCAGGTCAGTTGTTTTTCCAATGAGATATTTCAAATTATGTTCCATTTATTTCATTCTTTTGGTTTTGTTTTGTGATTTCTTGGTTTCTCATAAAGTCATTAACTTCCATCTGTTCCATTCTAATTTTTAAAGAACTGCTTTCTTCATTGAGCTTTTGAGCCTCCTTTTCCATTTGGCTAATTCTGCTTTTGAAAGCATTCTTCTCCTCATTGGCGTTTTGAACCTCTTTTTCCAATTGAGTTAGCCTATTTTTCAAGGTGTTATTTTCTTCAGCACTTTTTGGGTCTCCTTTAGCAAGGTGTTGACCTGCTTTTCATGCTTTTCTTGCATCTCTCTCATTTATCTTCCCAGTTTTTCCTCCACCCCTCTCACTTGATTTTCAAAATCCTTTTTGAGGTTATCCATGGCCTGAGCCCATTGAATATTTATTTTGGATATTTGGGATATAGAAGCCTTTACTTCTATATCTTTCCCTGCTGGGCAGCATTGTTCTTCCTTGTCCAAAAGGATGGGAGAAGATATCTGTTCACTAAGAAAGGATCCTTCTGTAGTCTTACTTTTCCCCCCTTTTCTGGGCATTTTCCCAGCCAGTTGCTTAACTTCTGAGTTTCCTCTCCATACGCACCTTGCCTCCAAATCCGCCAAACTAGTTCTTTGGGTCTGAGATTCAAATGCTTCTTCCAAGCCTTATGGCTTCTCTGGGGTGAGGCTGCTATTCAGTGTGAGATTAAATTCAGCTACTCAAGTTGGGGCAGGGCAGCCACACAGAGCTCTGTTCCCTCAGCGAGTTTATATGGAGACCTTCAACAATGGATCTGAGCTCCTGCCTGCTTTGGGAGTCCCTGTCACCTGCTGCCACTGCTGCTGCCTCCTTAGGACGCCTGAGTTATGGGGACACCCCACTACCCTCTCAGCCAGTAAAAAAAACCCTGTCACTGACCTTTGGAGTCTGTGGGTGGAGGGAACTGTCCTGCTGCTGGAGATTCTGTCCCTGAAGGCTGCTCAGGTCTTTTCCTCTTGGTGCCGGGCAGTCAAGGCCAGGATGGGTTCTTTTCTGGGTCCAGTATGTGATGGACATTTTGTGTCAGTTTTTCAGGTCTCTCTGGTACTGAAATGTCCTCCACTCCATTGTTCTGTGGCTTCTGCTGCTCCGGAATTTGTTGGGAGTTCTTCTTTACTGTGGGTTAGGAGTTAGCATATGTGTACCTTTCTACTCTGCCATCTTGGCTCCTCCTCAAATTCTATTCCAAGAGGTGTAATTTCATTCTTTATCTTCCACTTCATCTCTTCTTTTATAACATCCATGCACATTGTGGGTTCTCTAAATACATGCTTTTTCTCTGGGATTTTACTTGGGATTATTATGAAATTCTACTTTTTAGTATTGTACTTTAGGTTCTCTTAATTAATAGTATATTTTTGTGGTATGAATAGTTATGTTCTCTTCGTTTATATTTTCAGTCTTTCCATTGTTGGATAGTAAAAATCTCTTTGCAATGCCGTCCAATCTGGATTCTTCTCTGATCGGCGAAGGGTCATTCCTCAACAGAACAATCTAGAAACAGGTGTGTCAGTGGTATCATTTATTTCAGAATGAGGCAAACAACTTGCATTTAGGGTTAGGGTTAGGCTTAACATATTGAGGTAGAGACAAGGTTTATATACATAAGTGGGCTGGACTATGACAGAATGATTTTTAGGTGTTGAATTACTGTTCCCGTGTGTCTTGTAGGACCAGTTATATTCCAAGTCTTGGGGGTCATGATTAATCTAGGGACAGTTACTGTCAATGACAAGGAATGATTGGTTATACGTGATGGATAGCCCTGGAAAAAAGGGAGAGTTAAATCCCTCATTGAACACCTTATGCTGGTCCTGGCAATACACTTTGCTAGAAGCTGAGATCTTTTCAGAGTGCAAAGGATTATTATTATGCCAAGTTCAGTGCAAAACCTCCTTGCTGGATGTTAGCTCTGGAAAACTGTAATATCCAAAATATTTTCACACTTTTTGTATTCTTTTTGCAGTTATATAAGGCATTGCCATACTTGCTCATCCCTCTGTGCAGATTCCAGTGTGGGACAGGAGGCCCCTATGTTATCACACTGATTTTTCAGTCCTCAGCTTAGAATTTGTAAGAAGTGGGCAACAATTTATTTTTAGCCCAATTCCTTCCAGTAAGCTTAGTTTAGAGAACTAAACAGGACATTGCAGTCCTCAATAGGGAGACTAAGATTGGGATACTGCTATATATGCTCTGTACCTTTCAAGTTCTGTCTTAGCTGGAATGATATCCTAGTATCTGTATATTTCCCATCTTCCACCACCATTAACACTGCATTATCCTAAGAATGCCATTACTGGAGGACATTTTGTTTTCTTCATCCCATCTGTAAATCCTGAGTCAATGAAGTTCGTCCCCCATCCAAGTTGTTGTTTGTGCCCTTGCTTCCCAAGGAGGACCATGATGTCAAGAAGATGATGCCATATCTTGCAAGTGAGTTGGATTTAAGTAAAAGTGCCCTCTCTTACTTTCTCCTCCAGAGCTATTTGAGTCCAATGGCAGGATATATATCTGGACAACCAGAGAGGATGGGGCATACAGATTAGAGAAGCCATGAATCACATGGTTTAACATGAATCTTGTTTTTTATCTCTGCTCTGCCCTCTAGAAAGTCAGAAGGAAAAAAAATAACAAGCAACCTTAATACTGACATTTTATTGTTTATATGTGTTTGATTACCACTGTTTCCTCCCCATCTTCCCTAAATTTCTACCTCCATCTCTCACTTAGAATCTGTTTTCATCTCTCACTCAGTCTTTCTCTGTGTATGTCTCTGTATCTGTTTCTACCTGACTGTCTCTATGTGTGTATGTCTCTCTGCCTGCTTCTATTCCTGCCTGTATCTTTTCTTGTCTCTCCCTTTCAGCCTCTATCTCTGCATGCTTCCCTGTGTTTTGTCTTTCTCTCTGTGTATCTGTCTTTCTTTCTTTTTCTCTACCTATGTCTTTATCTGTCACTCTGTTTCTTCATTTCTGTCATTATGTGGCTGTCTGTTCATATTTGCATCTCTATGTCTCAATTTCCCTTTCTGTAAGTCTCTGTGTGTATTTCTCTGTCTCTCTCATTCAGTAATCATCACATCCTTTAACTTATCTATCCTGTTTGTTGTTTCTCTGTTTCCTCTTACAATATTTGTCATTTTTCCTAAATGTTGTCATAGAACAGGAATTCATAACCTTTTGACAGTTTAGTGAAGCCTAGAGGCCTTTTCAGAGAATCATGTTTCTTAATGCATAAACTAAAATACATAGGACTACAAAGGAAACTAATTGTATTGAAATATAATGATAATTTTTTTCAAAAATAAATTATATGATCATAGGCTAAGAATTCCTTTAGAAAAAGCTAGGTTTGTCTAAGACTTTCATGCTCCCAACTTTAATGGAGCTAATTATATTTTGCTTTAGTTAACTTTATTTAGCATTGCTATAATTGATCTAACACTCTCTAGACTTTAGATGGGAGTACAAAGAAAGAGAACAGATATAAGCAAACTCTATTTTCATCCTTCAATTATGACCTATCTTCCATTATATTTCCTCCAGTCATCCAAGATAGATGTTCCACTGCTCACCCTTCTGCAAGATGGCATCTCCTACATTCATATCTATCTCAAGAGAATCAGAATTTCTATAGGTTAACTCTCTAGAATGATAAGACATTGTATAAGTAATGTATTTTTTGCTTATTATTAATGTAATTTTACTTCTTAATGGTATGGGTTTTCCTATCCATTAAAAGGCCCATGTGGCCTGCTTAAGCCACATGGAGTCTTGAGTCACATGATTCAAGTCACCTGGAACAGGACAGGGTGGAGCAGACAGAAGTGGAAGTAGAACACTTCTGAGAGAAAGTTAGAGAACAATCGGACCTGGGAAAGGTAGCGCCCACTCTTAGTGGGACAGCTTATTTGTGATTTTGTTTAAGGAAGCTGGTTTGTGGGAAGGCCCTAGTAAGGGAAAGCTTGGGGATGGTGTTGCCCCCTGCATTTTGGTTGTGTATAAATTTATTTGTTGCTGTGGTGGATTTGGCTTTCTGGTGTTGGGATTCAGGTTTCTGTTGTTTGAATAAATGTTTTGATTCTGTCTTCCATGTGGAGAGTCTGC
The DNA here is from genome assembly GCA_028658325.1 of Potorous gilbertii. Classification (NCBI taxonomy): domain Eukaryota; kingdom Metazoa; phylum Chordata; class Mammalia; order Diprotodontia; family Potoroidae; genus Potorous; species Potorous gilbertii. The sequence continues at coordinate 544,008,857 of CM053771.1, read as the reverse complement.
TGTATTTCATGATTCAGAATTTTGCTGGCAGGTTCATGGCTGCTGTAGATGCTGTGAATATTGCTTTGGCACTATAGACATCTCATAAACCTTCCTTTCCACAACCCAAATATAGTTGAATTAGTCATGCCCATTAAATAGGTATTGGGAACTGGAGGAGAAAGAGGAGTTGATGGATTAAGCATATCCTAAGGATAACTTGTTGCATTTTCTTTATTATATGTAGTCTCTAACTTTTTGTCTAAGCTTATAAATAATGAGTATTGTCCTCATTAGATATTCTTAAAAGTCTCTTAACTCTGTAAGGTTTATTCTTTCATTCATCTATCATATATACTGAGCATCTGCTATGTACAAAGCATTGTGCCACTCCCTCACTATGCAAAAGAGCAAATGTTTGTAAATGGACATGAATTCTAAAGAACTGCCTTAGTTACAGTCTCTAGACATGAATTTTAGTTTGACATAACAGATCTTGTGTGTAAATTCAATCCATCTAGCAGTCATCTCGAGTCAAGCTTGGCAGACTATAATCCAGGGACCAAATTCAGCCCGTGGCCTTTGAATTATCTTTTGCTTGTTGACAGTGCAAAAATAGACAACAGGCTGGATTTGGCCTCTGGGACACAGTTTGCCAACTATTTTGTGCTGTGGGATCTGATGCTGTTATGACTACTGAGGGACATTTTCCCCTTATTTGTCCTTTTCCTCCCCATGATGTTTAATGTTGAACTTCTTGAAGTTCCTAATGAGGGGGAAGACACCTCTCATCTCTGTGCCATTGGAAATATTCCTTGACTGGAATACTCTCTCTCCTTACTATCATATCATCTTCATTCAAGACTTAACTCAAGTGCTACCTTCAATCAATCAATTATTATACCTACTATGTGCCCAGAACTGTACTAGGTTCTGGGCACTATGGGAGAGTGAGGAAAACCTGCAATTACAAATAATGAACAAAGCACACTCAAAATAAGCTCACATTCTAACGGGGGAGACAACAGGCATATATGAAAACCTACATGGTATAAAGATAACAAATGTAAATATATAAAAGTAGTTTAAAAAGGCAGTTTGGGAAGGAGGGTACAGCAATTAGGGGGATCAGGAAAGATTTCATGAAAAGATAGTATCTAAGTTGCCTCTTAAAGTAAAAGTAAGACTTGGCGAGGTGGAGGTTAGGAGAGAGGGTATTTTGGGTATGAGGAAGAAGCAGTTTCAAAGTATAGAACAAGGTGGACTGTCATTGGTGAAGACCAGAGTGGTGGTCAGTTTGGTTGTGATGTGCAAGAGGATAAGAAATATTCATTCAGTAAAGCTGAAAAGATAGAATGGATCATGGTTCTTCAGAGCCTTAAATGCTAAAGAGGGGAGTTTTTATTTATCCTAAAGGAAATAGGGAGCCATTGCAGTTGCTCAAACAAGGGAGTCACATGGTCAATTCATCTTCAACATGAAATATTTCCTGATCCCACCAGCTGTCAGTACTCTCCCTAAACTATTTTGCATTCATTTTGTATTTGTTCTCTATATATTTATTTAGAGAGGCAGTGTGATCCAGTTGATAGAAAGTCAACCTTGGAACTAGGAGGACCTTCATTCAGTTTTTACCTCTTATATATTGTGACTATATGGCCTTTGGCAAGTCACTTAACTCTCAAAGTGTAAGTTGAAGAGAAGGTAACAACATGCATTGATAGAATGAGTTTTCCCATCCAGGAGTTCCATATCCTGATGAAAACACGGGTCTGTTTGAGCTATACATATGTTTGTATATGTATGTTTATAAATATATGCTTACATATGTGTGTATACATATAGTATGGGTGTAGAAAAAATGTTTCTGGGCAGCACATATATTCATATATAAACATGTATACACATGTTATTCTTCCTTCATTTTTGAGGAGGACTAATGGAATCATGGGTGATGTCTTTACTTGCACACGATTGGAATTTAAGTGAAGCAAAGTTACACAAAATCATCAGCCTCACTCACTCTTCATGAGTAATCAAAATCCAGTGTCAAAACAAGTCAGGCAACTGGTGATGGCCCTGGAAGCCGTGGATGACCTCAGCATATGTGATGTCTAATCAAGCTCTAAATACTCCATAATACCTGCTTCAGTCACATTCATTGGCACTGGAACAAATTGCTGTCATTTGAACACTGCACCAGGCGAAGTCTTCACATGCCTGGGGCAGACATCTACCCAACTCTGTGATGGGTCTGAGGCCTGTGGGTTACCTTCAACCTGGATTCCCCAGTTTACACAGGTAATTATACCAGGGTATGACCAGTAAGAGTAGCACCTCTAGTGCAGGGACTTGCCAAGCACTTTTTCAGGGCTGCTCACCCATCTTTGGTGTCAGTCTGTAACCCAACTCTCATATATGACTCCAAAAAGTCATAGCATATACAGCGGTACAAATATAATATGCGTATATATAATAGACACAATATTGAGTGTACACATATATATGCTCATGTATACACATATGTGCATAATAGGGGCACATGTATACATGTAAATATTTATATGTGTACATATAGTCATGCATTTTCATTTTTATCTATGTATTGCCATAATGTACTATGGTTTCTGGAACATGATAGGTACTTAAGAAATGTTTGTATACTGACTGACCATTGATTCCTTCCCGCATTCTGACCTTCACATAGCTAGTTACCGTCTTATTTTGAATAAGAATCCTTTGTTTGACTGGACCGTTTAATCTTATAGCATTTTTCCTTTTTTTTCACTATTAAACATTGAAACAAAAATTCTCTCTCTGCTGCCTACATTTTCTCACCATTTCACTGAAGCAATTAGAATATAAAATATTAAAGCTTAAAGTAATTTTGACTTTTTTATGTTCAACCCTGTTTTTCTTTAGTTGACGAAGAAAATATAGTTAAAGTATATGCCCAAGGTGAGATAGTTTATTAGTGGCTGAAGTATAATCTAGACATAGGACTATGATCTTAATTTTCAGTCCCCTTTGGACAGTGGTAAGTTATCTTCTTCAGTGACTCTTTTCTCTAACTGTGGCCATTTCTGAAGCTATAGTTCATGGCTTTCTGCTCCTGGCTCTCTCCTCTCTCTTTTGAAAAACTTATTCATTTTTTCTACTGCAAATTTCATATGAGTGACTTACTAACCCATCATCATTGCAAATTTTTACTTTCCATTCAAGTTCCAGCCTTCAATCTCTAAATGTCAATTAAATATTTTCCCCTGGTATACTGTCACTAAAAAATTAATATGTCTGAAACTCAGTGGATAAATGATTGAACTCATCTTCTCAGGAAAAAATGTTTTCTTCTAAAACCTTCATTTTTTTCAATACGACCATTTCACCCACCCCAATAATAACCACCATTTCACCTAGTCTTCAGAACTTGATATTTCTTTGACTTCCTCTCGTGCTCCTTTCCCTGAATCAGTTTTTTCTTCGAAAAACAGTCCCATATTCTTGTTTCACATGATTTTGTCCTAGTTTTCACTCTCTCATGACAGGATTACTGCAAAAGTATTTACACTACAATCCATGACTTCAGAGCGTGATCTACTCTGTCAACAAATTAACTCTTCTAAAACGATGTTTTATTGTTTTCATTTCCCTAATGTGTAGCACTACTCAATAGACTTCAATGGCTCCCTATCATCTACAGGATAAAGTGTAAGCTCCTCAGGGAATCCATCAGGGTCCTCAATTAATTGGCCTACCTTACTTAAACAAACTCATAGCTCCCCAGCTCATACCTCTACTACAATCAAGCTTCTCTCCTCGGTGTGCTGGTGAAGCTTGTTCAAAACTATGGTTCATTCTTGTGCTTAGTCAATCATCCTTGCTTGAAGTACTTCCCTCAGTCTTCCCTATTTGAATCCTGCTCGCTTTTCAAGACCTCAGTTAACCCCTTTTATAAAGTCTCCCATTATTTCACTTCTATTCATTGATTTCTTTGCCATTTTAATTCCTGTAAAGTATCTGAACTACAAATCCACTATTTTCATCATACTGTATACTGTTTACTTCTGTTTTCTTTTGTGTGCTGCTTTCACTGTTAGTCATGTCAGGGCAGGAACTATGTCTTTAGGGTATGTTTTTGTATTCCCCACAGCAGCAAGAAAAGTAGTAAAACAAGAATACTTGTTGGATCAAAGTTTCTGTGGTAACTGCTACAATTTTATAGCATCTACTGTAATATAAGGTGAGAATCTTAAGGTGTTAATAAATCCATTAATAAAATAATTTACCCTGGATTCAAAGAGGTTACAAAGTTTTACTTTGTTATTCACCAAGTAGACATTTGGGGAAAATATTTCTTTAACTTTTTGACATTCTTAACTTTTTAAGAATGGCTTTGTTTCTCTTCATTAGCAATTCACTTACGTCATGTAAAATGTATCAGAAATAATATATTCAATACAAATAGCATCATTTAAACAGGAATGATGAATTGTTATTACAAGATTACTTTGTTAATGATTTAATGATATCTTTGAGACATTTACCATGATAGAACAACAAATTTTTGACATGACTTTTATGATGTAATAAATGTTTTCTGTATAAATCCACTTCCAAAGAAATCACTTCAGAAAACTTCAAGTTGAGAACTGAACAAAGCTGGAGAAGAGCCTACCTTAGGTAAGGAGTGACCATGTTGAATTCACTGAATTCACTCAAGGCTATATTTGAGAGGTTTTGAGGACTTGTTGATTTATTTTCAGGTATTTTATTCGTTTTTGTTTTTGTTCTTGTTTTTGGCTTACATTGGCTGTGCTTTTTTCTAGTAGTCATTTATGTTATATTACCATCATGTATCTTATACTATAGGGACTAGAAATGAAAACACAAAGAAAAAGAAACACTTTTACAATATCACCTCCTATTCCCGAATGCTGACACAGTTTCCTTTATATTTCCTACTGAATCCCACAGTGCCATAGTATCATGGTATTATGAATAATGTTCAACAGATTCCTCTTTTCTATATTTACCTCTAATGGTGTGCTGACTTCTTGAGGTTTCTAATCACTATTCTATGATACTATCCACTCTGAAAATACCCTTCCTTTAAGGACCTGAAAGTAAGATAACAATAGTACCCTATTTCAAAATGTCTATATCCATTAATTCATTTCTCAATTAGACTGTATACTTTCTGAGTTAATGCTATCCAAAGTACTTCTCTTCCATTTTTTGGACAACTTTGTTTATGAAAAGCTTAATCATATTCAAACAAGGAAATCTCAGTGTACAAATTTTGTTCCAAATCTCCCTGAGATGTTTTTCTCCATAATTTTTCTCAGGGCACTAATTACGTCCTTGTTTCTCAGGCTATATATAAAAGGGTTTAAAAAGGGAATTACTATTGTATAAAAAACAGCAAGGGGTATGTCTATGGCTCCATCATCAACTGCCCCTGGCCGAACATACATAACGAGAAGAGAACCATAAAATATGGAGATAGATAAAAAATGGGATACACAAGTGGAAATGGCTTTGCCTCGTCCTTCTTTTGATTTCATCCCAAAGATAGTAAAAAGGATGAAAAGATAAGACAGTAAGACAACTCCTATAGTGAAGACTAGAATTGCACCTGGGAAGATGAATATCATCAATTCATTAATAAAAGGATCAGTACAAGAGAGTCGGTATAAAGGAAGAACATCACAAAAAAAAAGATTGATTTGATGTGACTTACAGAAAGTTAATCTGAATAGAAAACCAACATGAATCATGGGATGTAGGCTGCCACCCACGAGTGATCCAATGATCATCTGAAGGCAGAGTTTCTTTGACATCTTGTTGGGATAATGAAGCGGACTACATATCGCCATATAGCGGTCATATGCCATGGCTGCCAGGAGAAAACAAACTGTAGTTTCAGCAAAGCAAAGACAATAAAATTGTACCATACATTCATGAAGGGAAATCATTCTATCCTTAGAAAAGAAGTTCGTTAACATCTTAGGAGTAATAGTACACGAATTAAAAGCATCCATGAATGCCAAGTTACCAAGGAACAAATACATAGGTGAGTGTAGTTGGGGTTCAACTGAAATTAATATCACCAGTCCAATGTTTCCTATTATAGTTATCAGGTATATTATAAGGAAAAGTATGAAGAGAAGAATCTTCAGTTCTTGATGATCTGTAAATCCAGTGAGGATAAACTCAATTGTCAGAGAGACATTTTCAGCCATCTCAGTGTCCTGAAAACAGGGATTTTGGATACATATTAGAATGCACCTCAAAATATACCTACTTCTTTCTCCTAAATTCTTTCAGGAGATAGCCATGTCAATCAATGAACATTCATTAAGTGTAAGGCACTATGCTAAGTGCTGGGGATACAAAAAGTGACAAAATATTATTCATGTCCTCAAGGAGTTCACAATGGGGGAGAGAGTACATAAGTGAGTATATACAAACAAGCCATATACTGGATAAATAGGAAATAATTTATAGAAAGACAGCAGTAGAATTAAATGGGGTTGCAAAAGACTTCTTCTAAAAGAGGAGATTTTCATTGAGAGGTCACACCAAGGAAATTAATAAATAGGCAGAGTTAATCAAAGAAAGAATTCCAGACATAGGGGATGGCATAGAAAAAGCCTGGAGTCAAGAAACTGACTGTCTTTTTCACGTACAAGACAATATTAGTTTCTCTGAGCTTTTATAGTCATAGCTTTGGAAATTTTTTTGGGTGTCAGAGAGCAAAGATAAGAATAGATTGGCCTGGACTCTTTTTGCATAATTTAAGAAACTATCCTGTGTTCAAAAGGTTGTTTTTCAAGGATTTATGCAAGCCTAGTCAATTGCCAAATATCCAATGCGATATATTTTCAAATTATGAAAAAATTAACACGTGATGGGTACCAACAGCGTAGACCTTTTTAAAAGTGAGTCTCATTTGCCGATATTTTTCTTTAGTTAACAATACTATAGCCAATGGTACATGTATTCTAAAATCACATGCTCTTCAATGTGCTGAGCTTGGAAATTCCACAAGAATTAGCACTGTTGGATCCATGATCTATCCATTGCACTCTTCAGTCTCAGACAGTGTTATCAAAATGCCTCCTTGCTAAACGTTGATATTCATGTCAATATCCTAAGGAAGCTCACTGCAAAGTGTTAGATTCCCTTAAAATGGTAATAAATTTATCATATTGAATTTTTGCAAATCACTCCTAATTTAATCATATTCTCATACTTGAGAAATGGACTCAATAAGATTAGTACCCATTGAACCATGATGAACTTGCTTTACTTGTCGCTAAAGTTCCTTTATAAAAGTTTGAAGGAGTACTATAATACTAGCTTTACAGAGTTTGGTGAGTATGTCTCCATTTATATAACTTATATTTTTATTAAAGAGTAAGGACTGGATATAGTATTTCACTTGTGTATAGAACTACATGTATAGAAAACATTCCTTTTCCAATTCAGATTGGCACCTTCTCTGCAACTAATACCCTTAGACTCATTGAGAAGTAAAGTGATTTGTCCAGGCTCACATAGATAGAATGCATAGGTAGGACTTCATCCAAATCTTCTTAGTTTAAGATTGACTCTCTCTACTATATCATGTTTCCTCTCTTTATCTTTTATTATTTGTATTAATTTTGAATATTGCATACTCTCTGAGATTTATCTCCTATTTTTAGTGTATTATTGTCTGGAAGATCGTCCATTACTTTGATAATTTTAGTTGTCCTTTCCTGGGCTTTCTCTTCCTCTTTTCTGTCTCTTTTAGAGAGCCATAATGATGACTTCCATAGAATTTCAACAATAAAGTTTCCTGCTTTGTAATGAAGTAGAATGGTATGTTTGTTTTGCTTCCAAATCCTTAATCACGTTTCTTTGATGCTCTTTTTCAGCTTTCTCATCACATTTACATCAAAATTTTCAAGAAACACCCTATGCAATTTGCCATACTCTAGCTACAATAATTAGGGTTATTTTTCATTGCTTCTATTACCTTGTATCTATCCACAATTGAAACTGTCAACATGAAATTTTACTGTCTTCTGTCTCCCTCAGCCTGTTATTGATGTAGAGCATGATTTAGTTTTAATTATGTCAGATCTAAGAAGAGAAGTTTCAAAACACCATTAGAATTCTAAAGGAAAAATGAAGAATTTCTGTATGTTTTGATATTGTTAGGTTACTAGTTTAAATAAATGGTCTAATAAATATATTGATCTTGGAAGATAGAAAACTATGACAATTTTTAGTTAATTTTCTGGAGTCAGAATATCAATTGTGATTTTCTTATAAAAATGACAATATGGAAAGTCATCCTTCTCTAAAATATTAGCCAGCATTTACATACCACCTTTAGTTTCACAAAACGATTTATGTATATGTATGTTTATACATATATATGTATATGTATGAGCATAAATAAATTTCATTTGACACTAAGGGGTCCTGAAGAATATTCTAGATTCCCATTATTGATGGAAGTTAGAAAATGCAATGAAAACACAAGTTATTTATAGGCCTTATATTACAGGTTCAATCAATAAGCATATATTAAAATCTTTTCCTAGCCATTAGTCCTACAAAGAAAATAATAAAATAATTTCTATCCTCAAGGAGCTTATACTCTGCATTATATATGCTCTAAAATATGCAGTATACAGTATATACCTGGGTACTCTGCTGAGTATTCAATATAAAGAACAAAACAAATAAAACCAACAGTCCCTGCTACCATCAAAGAGCGTGCATTCTACTGGAGGGAAACAACACGGACACGTTTTAAGAAGTAGTGTGCTGGAGCCCACCTAAATGGTCTGACCAAAGTAGATTATCATGTGTTCAATGTGAGCATTTACACCTTGGAAATCAGCAGACATTACAAATCATGGCTTGATTCATCATTTTGTTAATTGTTTAAGCAAGTGATGGGAAAAATGCTATTAATTCATCTTTAACTAAAAAGTGTGTCATACACAGATTTCTCATACTCCACAGAGAGCTCATTGTTAAATATTTACTGGCGTAAACTTGTAACTTAGTATCTGCATGCACACACATGTGCACATGCACACACACATACAGCAACAACAACTAGCTCTGGAGAGTGGGAAATATATATAAAATATATATGTGTGTGCATATATGTAAATATGGAGAAAGGAAGAGAGAAAGTAGGAGAAGAAAGAAGGAAAAGAAGAAAGAATGGGAAGGAGGAGAAAGAAAAGAAGATGAAGAGGGAGGAGGAGATTCAGCAGAACTTGTATAAGGAGAAGAAACAGAAGGAGTAAGAGGAGAATCAGGGAGGCAAAATTTCTGCAAAATTTTGAAAAATATATTAGCAATTACTTTTTTCTCTTTTTCATCAATCTCTTGAAAATTTTTCCTCTAAAATGTATTTTATATGTGTCTATTACTTTCCAGAGTTAACATCTGTCCGGAGATTATTAGCCTATTTATTTCATGAACATCTTTGATAATCCAGTGAAACTTAAGTATCCTTTCTCAGATGAATATGTGAAAAAATACAATAAAAATATGATCATAAAGGAAACCAATTATACATTAATAAAATATTTTAAGCTACCAACCCAATCCTAGGTCTCATCACTTTATGACAAGATCACTAAAAACACACTTTATTTTATTTATCTTTGAGCAAGTTATTTACTCGCCCCACAACCTCAGTTTCCCTACCTATAAAAAAAAGATTCGGACTAAATAGTCTTGGAAGTTCTATCCAGCTCTAGACTTATGACCCGGTGATTCTGTAAAAAGGCAAAGACAAGCAGAAAATAGACAACTAGGTGGCCCAGTGGACATGCTGGGCCTGGAGCCAGGAAATTGTTGACAATCAGTCCTTTCAGTCCTGTTCAACTCTTCATGAACTCATTTCGGAGAACAGCACATGTAATTACTTCACAAGATAGCCTTTCAAGTACTTGAAGACAACTGTCATGTCCCCAATCCTAATCCTCCTGCAAGACTTAATTTTCTATACTCTCAGTATTCCAAATTCCTTCAACTGATCTTTGTATATCCTGGGCTCAAGGACAGTCATCACCCTTTGGGATAAACAAGTTTATCAATGTCCCTCTTAAACCAAGCCATCCACAGCTAGACATTAGGAAAACTAAACATAGGAAAAGTCTGACGAGATGAGATTAAATATTTGCTGTTATTGTGTCGAGCATTGTTTTATTTTCCATACTTGTATACATTATCTGGCCTTTTCAATTTGATTGTGAAAATTTTTTCAATCAGAAACTGTTTCTTATGTTGTTTCTTTTAGTCCTGCACAAGACCATGAATGATGGTGAATATATTCTCATTGAATATTTGAAGCGAATTTTCTCAGCTCTTTGCTATTTTTAGAGCTTTGTGTGAATTTTCAGTTCCAGATAGATAATGTCTGTCAATGCCTCAAATAATAAAATAAATATTTTAAAGGTGTCCTTTCTCATCCACTAAGCAAGCAATTAATGACATTTGGGAAAACACTTCTTGAATTTGTTGACATACTCAAAGATTCCTTTCCTATGTATAACTTACAACTTTCTAAAACAGCATGAAAACAGTCACAATAAACAGAATCCTCAACATAAAAGTGTCATTTCAACAATGAAAATAATAATTAACATTTATATGTGTATTACATGTCTTGGAGCACAAGAAGTTGCCTCTTTCTGAAATAATCCAGCTCCCTGAGACAATCTGAATATTGAAGGAAATGTCTTATGCCTATTGCATCACTGTGTATGGCAATGGTAAGCCATCTTCTCTTTCTTCTCTGTGCCATATACTTGTACCCTGCAGGACAGATTAGAATTTCCCTCTGCTTAGTCGGACCTTTTCCTTGGCTTCTCCAAGAAGATCTTTCATTTTTTCTAAAGCGAGCTAATAATTCTCCTTAGTGAACTAGAGAATAAGCAAGATGTTTCCTTCTTTCAGTCCTCTTATTTTCATCTCTAGGAAAGGGTCCATCTTGTACTTTATGTGAATATTGACATTACTTGGTGTTGACAGAATCATGAATGTGGAACATTCTGTGAATGTCTCTGGAAAAGCTGACTTCTCTCTTTTCCATTCTTACTCAGTTCTCCATGGTTGCCTCTACTACCAAAATTCTTTTTTAAACCACCTTGACTGACATTCTGTAGGACCTTCAATAGTTCTATTGAAATGCCAATTCTATCATTAAGGGGATAAATCTTTTCTTCCTTTCCCAAGGTAAAAAATATTGAATAATCTGTGTTGGGTTCTGATTTTAAGGTGTAGAATTGCTAAATTTCAATTCGCCCCACCTCAATGCTATCTTTTCCTATCATTCCATTTTTCTCTTTGTTTTAAGTAATTCCAATTAAATGACCATTGTACTTGGAATTAAGGGACTTCATTTCTCCTTCCTATTCTCTTCCATGGAGCCATCTCCTTTCCAATACATCTTAATGATGGAATCATGTGTGATTATTTGCTAAATACTTCCTATCCATGAGCCTCAATTACTCTGTCTGAAAAATGGGAAAATAGTAATACCTAAATTACCTACTCACAGGATTGATCAGAGGAAAACTCTTTGTGAACTTTAAAGAATAATAAAAGTATGGATTATTTTTCTTGTTAATTTCTTGGAACTGATTGAGTCCTCAGTTTGGGCAAATCCATTACTCTCCCACAAAACGGTATGAAGGACAACTTCATATACAGCAGAATTTCCATATCAACTCAATTCCATCATATTGTGTTCTTTGAGGACACAGTTATAGCCAGCTGCAGAAATATTTTGTTAAAAGTTCAAATAGATTATGTTGTCCCATCTGTGCCTTGCCTAAGGGATCATACCAACTGCTAAAAGAAAATGTATTTTTCAAAAGCTACTGAAAACACCAATTATTTTTGTGGGTTTTTTCAATTTTTATGGGAAGAAAGATGGGTCACATATATGAACAGGAGAGAACCAAAATACAGGAGAGAGAACAGGTGAGATTGACAGAATTTTTTTTTAAGGATTTCCTTCTTCCCTCTTAAGAATTATTTTTTAAGTCAATAATTAGAATATTTAAAGGGAATGTCTTCACATTAGTGAGAACTCAGGCCAGGAACTCACTCTCTCCAATTTTTCACCTGTCAGAATCTCTACCTTCCCTTAAAGCTCATCTCAATTGGCACTTTCTCTATGAAATTTTTCTTTATCTCCCTAGATGCTCATTCCTCGCTGCCTAAAAATATACTTTGAATTTATTGTATGTATGATTATATATATTCATGTCATTTCCCCCAATAGAATGCAAACTTCTTAAGAATAGTGACTGTTACATTTTGCCTTTTGTGTCCTCAGTACTCAATATAGTTGCTGGAGTTTAATAAATAATCATTGATTGACCCGTGAATTCAGAGAAGACAAAAACCATCAGCACATTACATGAAAATACATTGCATGGAATTTTGAAAAATGGTATGTTAAGTTATGATTTGTTTCCATAGAAATTATATGAAAACACAAATCACAATTCACACTGATGGCTAATACCAGAGCCTAAGATACTTTGTATAAGGCAGTAGGTGGGGAATGTAGGCTGCCTGGAAATTAGTATAGCCACTACTTTCCTTTGTTCTGAAAAGCCTTTTTCCTCTATGTCCATGCCACACCTAAATAGCAAAGGATGAGGATAAAGGCCATAAACCCAATTTTATCATTGATATATCTTCAAACATATCTATCTATCTATCTGTCTATCTATCTATCTATCTATCTATCTATAGATATATATATATACATATATATATCTTTGACATGTGAAGACAAAAATATCTTTGTTTCCTCTGATGCAGACAAATAGACAAAAAACATAAAGAATAAAGTATATGAGAAGGTATGATGAAGGAGGGTGATTACTGAACCCTGGAATTCTGGCCAATGGGAGGTGGGCAGGAAATTGGAATCCAAAGCAGGACATTAAAGCCTGGCAGCTACCTCAAGTAAATTTTCTCTCCATGCTGGAGGAAGCCATTCACAAGGAATGTAGAATAATTTGCTAAAATATAATGAGAACTTTTCTGGTCTCACTACGAGTATTCTTCTTTGTTTAAAATGAGCATGTTTCTCACAGTATGGTGATGAAAATTTTTAAGGAATGTAATTATTTTAGACACCAAACTTAGAGAATTCTTTGCTCCCACCATCTAGTAGAATATCAGTTTAAACTACACAAGTTCTATACCATTGAGTAATCATGTTCAGTTAACTTCTAGAACTATGTCGTCTTCTATGATCAAAATTGTATGTCAGGTAGTAGAATTTCAAAATTAAGACATTGAAGTTCTTTTAGAGATTTAAGAAGTGGAATCAGAGAAGACTTCATGGAGGAAGGGGGGAAGATTTTAATAGTTAGAAAGAACTACAATCCACATTAAACATGGGAACACCATGCAGTCCACCTCCTTCCATAAAAGAAAAAGACGTGAGTAGAAGCAGACTGAGTTGGAAAAAGAAGAGTAGCATAATTTTACTAGAATAAATAATCAATGTGAGCAGTAGGATGAGATGATTAAAGATAAAGTGGAACCAAATTATGAAAGACTTTATATTTTTAAAGGGTCTGTGGAATTTGTAATGAAAAATCTAATTCATAGAATTTTAGAATAAGAAAGTCATTTATAGTTCATGTATTTCAATCATTTCATTTTACAGATGATGAGACATAGAGACTGTTAAAGACTTGCCCAAAATCGTTTACCAGTTTGAGTCTAGCACCCAGATTTTCTGATTCCTAGCCCAGAGCTTAGTGCAAACTAAGGATATGTATTCTTTGTTTTATAAAATAATTAGCCAAAAACAAGATGCAACTCTTATCAAAAAGATTAACTCTCAATCTTTACTGAGCTTAGTATTTCAAAATAATGAGTACATGAAATCTTGTGATGTGTTGTTTAAATTCATGTTTTTTATTTTAAATTTAGTTTCAAATTCAGGTAATAACTCTCCTTTTAATCATAATATTTCAAGTGAATTGCAGTAAAAATTGAGTTTTTCAAATACTATATTTTAGTAATCTTATTAGGTAATAATGAAATGTCCAGAAGATGAATGCTAAATCCTATGTAGTCATTTTCACAAAATCTCAATCTAACATATTCTTCATCAAGCAGAATCTTTACCATATTTGTAGGCATAAATGTTGTTGAGAATAAAAACAATAGATCACATTTACAAAGCACCTTCCTCACAACAATTTTCTGTGGTTGGTCATTTAATTTATGTCATAGAATCATGGATATGAAACTAGAAATTCTGGAACTTTTGTGATCATTCAGGTAGGTAATTCTCAAACTTTTTGATCTCAGGTCTCCTTTATATTTTGAAAAATTATTGAGGACACCCCCAAGAGTTTTTGTTTATGTGGGTTATTTCTATTGATATTTACTATTTGAAATTTAAACATCTTATTATTATTAAAAAAGTAGTTTGGACCTCAAAGATCTTTTTAAAGAGTTTTGGGGAACTACAGAAGAACCCTTGATAATTCATCCCATTCATTTTAGGAAATGGAACCAGAATACTTAAGTGATTTGCTCATGGTGAAACAAAGAGTCCTGAGTTTAGAGATAAAGAAACTAAGGCCCAGTGAGGTTGAATGAATTTGGAAGATAGGGAGCAAAAGGTAGAATCAAAGTCAGTTGCAAATCTCCTGATCCCAGTAACAGAGTTCTATCATAACTTGCTATACTACCATTCAATTGGTTGAAGTATCTTGCTCAAGGTCACATACAACTACAACTATTTCTGTCTAATTTGAGATTCACAAATATGGAAGCATAGGGGGAAAGTGGAAAGAGTCAAAGGATGTTAATATGGAAGGGAATGAATTTATGACTTATGACAATGATGCAGTAGATAGACGATATTTGGCCTGAAGTAAATAAAACTGTTGAAACATTTCTGAAGAGTGAATGGCTGCTGGTTGTAAGATACCTACTTTTAGAGACTCATTGAAAACAGAGGCTTAAAATGTTTCTCATGAATCTTCATTCAGATGCCAGTGTTAGCAGAGGGCAGAAATGCACAAAAATAGTGGGGAATTATTAGCAATTCTAGGGTTAAGGGGTAGAAAGCTTTTCAGATCAATGTAAAACATTGCATTTTTGTTTATTATTAAATGTACAATAAATAGTAAAAAGCCAACTTAGTTGTACACGATAGGAAAAGACAAATATACAATATTGCAGATTAATTAAAATAATAAAGAATAATAAAATTTTGTTCAATACGTACAATAGCTATATATGTGTCTTGGGTATCCCACCCATTTTTCATCTCTATGCCTTTACAATAGATATTCCTCACATATGGCATTCTTCCTCTTAATGATCTTCTACTTTTTAAAATCCCTGATTTCCTTCAAGACGCAGTGCAAACACAAGTTTCCAGAAGAATCTGGTCCTTTTCCCTCCACCAGATAGTAAGTTATTACCTACCAAAACTATGTTACATTTATCTGTTATGTATTTTATATGTATATATGCTTATATGTATATCTATATATACATATAAATATAAAATTCATAATATCTTCCCTATTATACCATAAGGTACTTGAAGGTAAAGACTTTTGTCTTTCATCTCTAATATAGCACAAGATTTCTCTCATTCTCCTTCCTTCTTCTCTCCAAAAGAAGGGAAATTTTGATGGCCAGAATCTGCCCAGTTAACTTGGGGTTTGCTGGCTAGATCTTTCTTTCTTTCTTTCTTTCTCTTCCTTCCTTCCTTGCTTCCTCTATTTCCTCCTTCCCTAAAATCTTAGACCCAGTGCACTCCGAAACCCATAGATTGAACAACGGGTCCCAGCCCAAACTCTACCCAATACCTGTTTTTTGCATCCTCCTGGCTTAGACTGAAAGTCAATAGTAACTGTTTCTCTGGGAAACAACAACCCTGAGGCTCCTGCACAGACCTGGTTGATTTCTTTACTATTTAAAGGGACTATCCCGCGACTACTTTTTAAACAAGGCTATTCACTGAATGGGCATTACTTCACTTTAAGTACCTGAAAAAGCCTTAGCCTGAGAGGCCATTGTCTACCATTGTATCCTGGGTCATCTCTAGTCATCCTGATGAATATCTGGTTAAAGGATCCAGATGACTCTGGAGGGGAAAGTGAGGCTGGTGAACTTGCACAACCCTCCCTCACTCAAAATAAAGTTAAGTGTAAGTCATGTCATCATTTCTGTGATGTCATGGTCCCCTTCAAAAAAGAAGGGCAAACACAATGACAATATAGCAAAATGACAGACATGTAATATACAACTAATCAGTGCTTGCTGAATGATATGTACAACACAAATATTTCATTTCATAGAAAGAAATAGCGGAGAGTGGAAGAAAGTTGGAAAGGCAGAAATGAGGTAGAGATAAAGACAAGCAGAAAAAATGAAAGACAGAGGCACAGGAAGAGACTGAAGCTAAATGGGAGATGAAAGGAAAAAGACTCAAGTTCTGAGAAGTGCATGTGGTACTAGTGGTTGTTTAACATTTTAATTTTTGTTTCTATATTTGATACAAATAGAAAATAGCCCAAAACTTCTACAAATAGGGAAGGGGAATTAATATGTTTTGTCCAAAAAGAAAGAAATGAAATTTGTGAGAATTACTGCACATTTTCTCAGATTCAGTTGTGAGATCAAGAGAAAAGGGAAGCTTACCTTTGGATATACAGAGATAAATGTAACAATGGTAACTTCCTTGTCCTGATTCTCTTTGGTCGCTCCAAATCTTAAGATTAAGTATTTATTTAGATTTGCTTCAAATGTAGTTATCAGCAGACACACACGCGCGCGCGCACACGCGCGCACACACACACACACACACATTGAAATTGCTCAGTCATTTCTTTGAATTCCCTTTAGAATGAAGTAAAGTTTTCCTACTCCGCATTGTGGACTTGGAAGCCTGATCAACAAATCCCATCAGACACAGTAATATACAACAATTAAAAACATTTAAAGCCCTTCACAAACTACCTTTCATGATTCAATTTACGTTAGTCTTCTTCGGTTCTTTTTCATTTCAACCAAACTAGACTTCTTGCTATTCCTCACAAAACATTGCATCTCACATCTCCATTTCATTGTAGAACCATGTTCCCATTGCCTGGTATGTACAATGTCTTCAACTCTGCATTTTGGAGTTCCCAGCTTTCTTCAAAAGGGTTTATAAGTTCTTAATTTTCTTGGTTCCCTGCAACCTTTTGTATAACACACTAGGCTGAAAGATTTACTGGGTAAATTCCATCCACTAGGTAGTTAAGTCTAGGAAACATAACAAGTATTCATGTTCAAAAAATTTAGATATTTGAAAAAAATAATACACATAAATTGAAAAAAATAATACTTTCCTTTCACTTTTAAATCACCAGAATTACTTACCAATAGAATGTGTGCATCTGCCAGGTACAATCCAACTTCTTAAATCTATAATCAGATTGGATATCACTACCTTCATTTCCTATTCAAAACCTATTAGTTTTCATGAGGGACTTCCTTTTCATCACAGGAACTACTGAAAACTCAGGTTTGCAAAGATATGACACCAGAAACAAGAAAGTGTGAGAAGCTATTGAGTTAGTGGAAAAGTACTTTTCCACTATGAAAACATGTGATGAAAACATGTCAAACACTCAGAAAATCATCAAAAGGAATGCAACACAATCTAATGTTGAAACTGAATAATCTTGAGCTATTTGCATGTCAGATGTTGAGTAGTGCTATGTTTCCAAGAGAAAATTCAAATATCCTTGTGAGTTCACTGTGGGTGGTCTGGAGCACATAATTTGTCAAACACCAATTAAAGTCCTTGTACTAATTACCTTCTGTGTGTGTGTATATACATACATACATATTATAATATATATATATACATATTATGTGTATATATGCACATAATATGTAATATATATTATGTACATATACATAATATATATGTATATATTATATGTGTATATATATTATATACTAATATGCATATGAGTTGGCCCACACCCACCATAGAATGAAAGCACCTTCAGAACCAGGATCATTTCACATTTGTGCTTTTATTCCTAGTACCAATCACAATACATAATACATAGTAGACACTTAAATTTTTGATTTATTAATTTAATGGATTGCATTCTTTCATTTATTTATTTTGAATTTCAATGCAAAAACATATCCATGTTTTTATAAATATGGTAGAACTGAAGAAGAGAGTTGTGTAAGAAATGGGGGATCACTTTTTTGTACAGTTTGTTTTTACTTTAAATATAAAGTGCAATAAATTTAACATGTAACTTTCAAAGTTATCTGCCTTCTCTGTGAGTCTGTCTGACCTTCTGTTATCTTCTGGGAATTTAAACATATACACATGTGTGTGTATGTGTGTATTTCAGTGATCTTTTCTTCTTCCTTTTTTCTTTCCTTCTTTTAACACTTACTTTCCCTCTTCTTCCTATCCCCTCACTGGAAAATAGAAAAACAAACCACTTATTAAAATATAAATATTAAAATAAAACAAATTCTTTTATTAGCTGTTCCTCCAAAATGTACTGATCTTCATCCAGGGTCAGTCATGTCTCTCTCAGTAGGTTGGTAAAATGCTTCATCATCCGTCCTCTAGAATCATGACTAGTCACTGCATTGATAAGAGTTCTTAAGTCATTCAAAAATTATTTCCTTTATAGGGTCATTATTGTATACGTCGTTCTTCTTCTACTCATTTTACTCCATGCCATAAAATCTTCCCAAGTTCCTCTTAACTGTACGAGTTGTTATCTATTACAGCACAATAACCTTTGATTACATGATAGATAATAATGTTTACAGCAATACCTCAATTGATGGGATTACTAATGAGGGGTGATTTGGGCTGCTTTTTTCTACACTTGTCAATAAACTGAAAAAAAGACCAAGATGTTCTACAGCGTCCACATCTATCTCCAGTCATCTTAACCTATGTCTTGCCATTGGACTCTAATGCCTCTGGAGGAGAAATTGAAGCTGATTATGTCTTTGAACAGCCTTGCCTCACTTAAATCCAATTCACTTGCATGTCAAGACATCACCCTTCTGATGTCCTTCGTCCTTTTCAAGAATGATGGACAAACAACAATAGAATTAATAGTTGAGCATTTTTTTTCCTTTGAAAATGGCTTAATCATATGCTTATTGGTAAGTAGTTTTGGTTTAAGGTGACATCCAGGAGCTATGATGGCAGAGTGATCAGAAATTGCTATCATCCTACCATTGTTGAATTTAAAGGGCCTGGAGAATACCTCCCCAGGAAAAGTCCTGAAATAGTAAGATCAGTAGAATGGGTAAACAGTCTTTTAGTCCATGAAACTAGGAAGATCGCTAAAGAGGGTCCCTCTTGCTGTGTCTGAAGGGGACCACTGTAGGACCAGAGCTGTCCCAGACAGTCCAACTTTAACAATCTGGGAGTAGATCCTGAACCCTGGAGGAGGGGGGTGAAACCAGCAACCACCAACACCAGGACCCCAAACATACTTCAGCACCCCAGGCGAATTGGGAAGGTGCTAGGATAGAAGGGATCACTAACTTCTGCTCTTGCCTATGCCCTAGCTCAGCAGAGGAGACCTCCTGTGAGCAGAACAACCCTCCCTCACATTTATTGCAGCTTGCTCCAAGACAACTTCATCTGGCCTCTGCTTTCCAGCACCAGCCACCTCAACACCAGGTAAGCTGAATCATTTTATTTTCTGTCTGAAAGAACCAGAGACCACAACACACAAAGTCTCAAGTTTTACACACAAGAAATATGGGATATAGCTCCCTGTGCCCCAGATGCATAGATCTATTTTAAAAGCCACAAAAAGCATGATCACCATGAATAAGAATCAAAGCAGAAAAGATCATCATCTTCCTTGTTTCCCACGTTTCACATCTTATTTTAAAATCATTGGCAATCTCTGATGATCTCTGAAGACTTAACAAGCATGGAAAGCTGCATCTTTTTGTTTGTAACACCAGGAGTTTTTCACTTTGCACTGATATGTACTCATATTATTGTAAATATGTTATATTCATTGATGCATCACTGAATTAGGGATCCTTGCTTGTAAAATAAACTATTCATTCTTTTAGTTTTTCAGGGTATTCTTCATAAATGTTGCCTCCAGAATATAAAATTATCTCTTGGTCAATCTTTTGGTTATCAACTGGTGATTTAATCCATTCAGTGTGTAATGGTTCTAGGTCTTCTGAGGCAATTGTAAATTTCCAAGTGAAAGGAACTGCTTCCCCCTTGGTTTTTTACAATCATAGCTTAGGGAATGGTTATAATCCTATTTCTGGTCATGTCCAGGGCCCAGCACAGCAGTGCAATGAACAGGAGATGCTTCATGGCGAAGGGAATGACCTGCCTCTGTGCTCCTGCCCCAGACACTGACTGACCTCACTCTCCCATCTAGTCCTACTCCCAGCTTAGCTCACTAACACCTCAATGCTGCTGTCCCCGCCCTCTCTCAGTCCACATCAGAGTGCGCCTTTTGTCATTTCTTATAACATAATAACATTCAAATACATACATTTGTATACCACAAGTTGTTCAGTCATTCCCCAACTGATGAGCATATCCTTGATTTCCAGTTCTTGGTCACCATAAAAAGAGCTACTATAAATATAACTGTACATGTTGGTCCTTCTCCCATTTTTATAATCTCTTTGGGATACAGTCCTAGAGGTGGTATTGCTTGGTCAAAATGTATGCACATTTTTTTTTAGTCCTCTGGGCATAGTTACAAATATCTGCATTTATTTTCAGAATTTCTCACTCTGAGTTTTGAAAGTAATATACAAGCATGCTGAATATTTAAGCAGATTTATTTTATACCTTACAAACGTTCTGATATTATTGCTTCTATTAAATTTTAGTTGATTCTTTGAAGTTCTCTAGATAGATCATCAAATCAACTACAGAATCCTTTGTTGTTTTGAAGTAAATTAATATTGTTGAACTAAACACTGGAGTGAAAACACTCTAGGATTGGATTTCATAAATTATTACACATTACCATACCTTTAATTTCATCTTCTGTCATAGAACAATTTTTGGTTTCAGTTGTTTAGATTAGTGTTCTCCTATAATTTTTGGTCACAGACTCCCATCAGTAAAAAATTTTGATCACCTATCCCCAAGATGATTATGTTCCCTTATTGATAAATATATATGAGATTAATTCTGGCCATTATTAAAACTTAAGCAGAAGAGGAAAAGGAAATTTAAAGGGAATGAGGGAACAGTCAATAAGAAATCTTTCCCTATAATCTATTGAGTATTAGATTGACATGGTCAGACTTGTGTTTTAGGAAATCACTTTTTCACCAATGTGGAGAATGGATAGAAGATTGTAAAATAACCTCCATCTTTTAGATCTTCAGAGTAATTTTCGTAAATGTTGTCTCCAGAATATAAAATTATCTCTTGGTCCACCTTTTGGTTATCAGTTGGTAATTTAATTAATTAAATGTGCAAAGGTTCTTGGTCTTCTGGGGCAATTGCAAATTTGCATGAGAAATGAACTGTTTTCCCCATGGCTTTTTCAATCATTCCTCTACAATTGCAATTACACAGGGGAGAATTTACAAGAGTCTTAATTAGAGTGGTGGTGATTTAAGTGTAGAGAGGATAGAAGTAAGTGACATTTAAAAGGCAGAAAAGACAGAATTTGGGAAATGACTGAATATATGTTGTGAAGGAAAGTAAGAAATCAAGGATAGCACCAACACTGCAAACCTGGAAGACTGGGTGGATGATGGTGCTCTTAAACTGAATTTTGAAAATTTGGAGGGGGTGGCTTTGGGAGAAAAATAATCACAGGCACAATGGATCTTCTGTCACTGTGCTTTGGAATGACCTCCTCACCTCCCTCAGCCTCCTTTCCCCTCTGATTGGAAGACTGGAAGGTAGAGAACTAAAAAGTATGGAGTTATTTGCATGACTCCTTGATGGAAATTAGATGCTTTTTTTCTAATTTTTAATGGAAGGGAAGGGGGATGTTAATAGATGGAAAAAAAATCCCATCAAATCTTCTTTTAAATGAATAAAAGAGAGCAGAAGGAAGCATAGATAAGCAAGACAATTTAGAAAGTAATCTGTGTGAATTAATATATACTTTTAAAATAACAATGACTATTAAGGGTTTTACATTTAATTTTTTTCTATTGTGCATGTGGAAATGCTTTTTCAGTTTTTAGTTCAAATTTTTTTAAGGTTATAAATAAAGAAAAAATGAATTAATGAAAATAAGCTAGTACCTAATTATCAAAACCAAAATAATCTAAAAACCAATATTAGAATACATTTTAATAAAACAGAAAACACTGACACTTATTTTTCATTATAAGAGAGAATTTAGCTTCTCCTCAAAAGACTGTTGTTTGAAACTTTGGGATTTTCAGTATTTTTCTTTTGTACTGGATGTCCTTGTTTTGTTATGATTTAATATCACAAAATATAATTTTAAATTGTTTTCCTTGTCCACATAACAGCCAATATTCCTAAATTCTAATTTTAAAATAAAACCCTACACCATGAGGACTATCTGGTGAAGATTTCCACAAGAGTATATAAGACTCAAACTTCTTGTGTCAAACTTGGCCTCTTCTAGATTATGTGACTGCCCTCCAAAAAGTGGATAGAATATTTTTCCAATTCTAATTTTCAGCTTCAGAAACATTGCTTCTGATACACCTAACGTTAGATACAATTGCAGATTGCATCATTTTATTTGTTTTGATATATGTGAATACAAATAAAAGCAATGTAGTATGTAAATATAAATAAGTAAACTTTAAAGGATAAGAAAAAGTAAGTTCTTGTCATTGTTGTTTTTTTTTTAAATTATTTAAGTTGATTCCTCACAAGGGGTGAGTTCATGCTTCTCCAGCAAAATGATAGAAGCCCACTTCACTTCCAAAAGAATGTCTCAGGCAACCAAATCTTTACTGTGTTAGCTGAGGTGATTCAAGTAGGTTTTCCTGCTCCAATCTTGTCAAAGTAAGTATACCTATTTCCAACATAAGCTATTTTTTAAAGTACTATACAAGATAACTAACTTTTTTAATGAAAGGATCAGTAACATAGTATTTTCTTTCTTAATCAATCTAACAAATTGCTTTTAAAGCTGTAATCAATTGCTACATTTGTAAATAGTGCAGTATGATCATTAAATCTTAGGTGTCAACAATATAAATTATTGTAGCAGACATGATTGAGATAACAAGGAACTCATCTTCACATTAACAAAAAATTTCAGAGTATCACTGCAATGTAATAAAATAAGATGAGATCAGTTTGAGCATTTCAGTTAGGAAGTACTATTTGTTGTAACACATTTCTCAGGGCTTGTATTACTTCCTTTTTTCTCAGGCTGCAGATAAAAGGATTTATTATAAGAATTCAGATAGTATGGAAGAAGGAATCTTGCCTGCGGTAACTAAGAGAGAGACCCCTCCTGTGATTATCCCAGGGCAATCTATTTCCTTTACATTTATAGAGATGGACAGTGGAGGCATCCTTGAATTCCTTAATCATAACCTCCTCTTGCCACACAACCCAGAATATTCCAGTCAGGTTTTATACAAGCAATGAACTTACTATCTTGTAAATCTCAACTGGAATAGAATCAGCACCAAGTGCCTTGCCACATGACAGAGCCTTATGGCATCTGAAACCTCTTCTTCAGTTGGAACTTTAGCTAGGGAGGAGTTGATTTCAACCTGAAGCAAATAGTCAAAGGCTTTGGCCCTGATTCCTGACAGATTACTGAGAATACTATGAAAGTGTCCAGTTGACCTATCTAGGATCATATCCTTATCAATAATTACTATGGCTCAATCAATATTGTGTAGTTGAAGTTCGCCATTGTTCTTTGGCCCATAAGTAGCCTTCATGGTATCATAAAAGGGCTTTGGATGGTTACTGTCAGCATAAAACTGAATTTTATCTGTCTACTTATTGAGCCAAGTTACTGAACTGATGGTAAATCCTTCAACTTAAAGAGGCTTCAAGTCAGAACCAAAGTGAAGAGAGTGTTGGTGTACGATTTTCTGTTTTCAGATAATTGTGCACTCAGTGCAGTCTCTGAAGCTGAGACAAAACAAAATATGGATCAATTCTCTTCCGTGAATGCTAATTGTGGCCTAAAAATTAACACCAAGAAAACATAGGTGCCCCATCAATCAAAAACACACCATCCACACATGGGATATGGACTATGGTTAGAGCAAATGGAGAAATTTGGAATGCTGTGTATAATTTCACTTACCTTGGTAGTGTACTTACCAGGGATGTACACATTGATAATGAAGTTGATGCATGCATTAACAGAGCTAGGGAAAGTTCCAAAGGAACTTTGGGAAGTTCCAAAGGAAAATGTGGGAAAGAAGAGGTATCAGACTGACTACCATAGTGAAGGTTTACAGAGCTGTGCTACTGACCTCACTGTTGGGTGACTGTGAAACCTGGACAGTATACCAGCACCCTGCCAGGAAACTGAATCACTTCCATTTGAATTCTCTCAGGAATATTCTGTAGATCACCTGGGAGGATAAGATAGCAGAAACTGAGGTCCTTTCTCAAACTAAACTACCAAGCATCCAAACCGTACTACAGAAAGTACAATTCTGATGGGCTGACCACATTGTTGAAATGTAAAATGTAAACTTGCCAGAAATCCTGTTTTATGGAAAACTCACACAAGCTAAGTGCTCACATGGTGAGAAAAGGAAGCAATACAAGGACAATCTCAAGATTTCTCTTAAGAACTTTGGAATTGATTGTGAGACATGGGAGACACTGACACAGAACTGCCCAGTATGGGAACCCCTCATCAGAAAAGGTGCTGTGCTCTGTGAGGAAAGGAGATTTGAAGTAGCTCAGAAGAAATGAAAGACACAAATTTAGAGAAACCACCTCCAAATAGTCACATGGAATATTTGTGCTCAATCTGTGGTACAGCATTCTGTAATTGTATTGGTCTGATCAGACACCATCAAATCACACTGCAACCTGACTCTAGCATAGGGAAGGAATTTTGGTCCTCTTCCAAAATGAAGGACAAAAATCAACCAACCAAACAACTGTTGGAGAATTATGAATTTCTGGATTTTTTTTCTGGTAGTTTCTTAAGGAATAATATTTTTTTCTTGTCTTAAGAATGTAAAATCCTTGAGAACAGGGTTGGTTTGGAGTTTCTGGTTTTTTATAATATAAAATTTATTTATATTTTGGCTTCCAACATTCACTTTCACAAGAATTTGAATTCAAAATTTTCTCCCCATCTCTCCCCAACCCCACCCCCAGAGAGCATACGCCCCATCCACCCCTTCCTCCAATTTGTCTTCCCTTCCACCACCCACCCTTCTTCCATCACCCTTCCCCTGTATTTTCCTGTTGAGCAAAATAGATTTCTATACTTCAATACCTGTACATCTTATTTTCCAGTTGCATGCTAAAACAATTTTTAACATTCATTTTTAAAGCCTTGAGTTCCACATTCTCACCATTCCTTCCCACTCATCTTCATTGGGAAAACAAGCAATTCAAAATAGGTCATACATGTGTAGCCATAAAAAATTCTTCCATAATAGCTATGTTGGGAAAGGCTAACCACATTTTCCTCTGTCCTATCCTGTCCTTCACTTATTTCATTCTATCCCTTGACCTGTTCTCCCACAATAAGGTTTACTTCTGATTGTACCTTTCCCCGATTTGCTGTCTCTTCTATTATATTCCCTCTCATATCCCCTTTCCCTTGCATTCATGGAGGGTAAAATTGATTTCCATATGCAAATCAATGTGTGCTATTACTTCCTTAAACCAAGTCCCATGAGAGTAAGGCTCATTTATTTCTTTTCATCTGCCTCATCTTCCCCTTCATTGTAAAAGCTCTTTCTTGCCTCTTTTATGAGAGATGATTCGCTGCATTCTACCTCTCCCATTCTCTATCTCCTAGTATGTTCTACTCTCCAGTAAATTTTATTTTTAGATATTCTCCCTTCATATTCAGTTCACCCTTTGCCCTTGATCTATGTACCTATCTTTTTATCTATGCACATATATACATACACCCATGTATATATGTAGAGTTACACTTATGCAATATACACCCACATATGTGTGTGTATGTATGTGTGTGTGTGTATTCTCTCTACCTACCCTAATACTGAGAAAAGGGTTCATGAGTAATAAATAATATCTTTCCATGTAGGAATGTAAACAGTTCAACTTTAATGAATTCCTTAAAGCTTCTCTTCTCTATTTATCTTTTCATGTTTTTATTAATCGTTTTTATTTGATAGTCAAAATTTTTTATTCATCTCTGGTCTTTTCAGCAAGAATGCTGGGAAGTCCCCTATTTCATTAAAATTCCATTTTTTTTCCCTGAAGAATTCTATGCAGTTGTGCTGGATAAGTGACTCGGCTTTAATCCTACCTCCTCTGAACTCTGGAATATCATATTCCAAGCATTTGATCCTTTTGTGCAGAAGCTGCTAAATTCTGTTATACAGATTGTATTTCTACAGTACTTGATTTGTTTTTTTTTTCTGGCTGCTTGTAATATTTTCTCCTTAACCTGTCAATTTGGTTACAATATTCCTAGAGTATTTTTAGGGGGGATCTCTTTCTGGAGGTGATCAGTGGATTCTTTGATTTCTACTTTACCCTCTGATTCTAGAACATCAGTGTAGTTTTCCTTGATAATTTCTTTGAAGATGATATCTAGACTCTTTTTTTATCATGATTTTCAGATATACCAGTAATTTTTAAAATATTTCTCTTGCATCTATTTTCCAGGTCAGTTGTTTTTTTAGTGAGGTATTTCACATTGTCAGCTATTTTTTCATTTTTTTGGTTTTGTTTTATAATTTCTTGGGTTTCTCACAAAGTTATTAGCCTCCATCTGTTCCATTCTAATTTTTAAAGAATGATTTTCTTCAGTGAGCTTTTGAACCTCCTTTTCTATTTGGGTATTTCAGCCTTTTAAGACATTCTTCTCCCCATTGGTTGTTTAGACTTCTTTTACCATTTGAGTTACTATATTTTTAAAGGTGTGATTTTCTTCTGTCTTTTTATTGTCTCCTTTAGCAAACTGTTGACTGACTTTTCACGATTTTCTTGAATCACTCTCATTTCTCTTCCTAATTTTTCCCTCACCTCTCTTACTTGGTTTTTAAAATCCTTTTTGAGCTTTTCTATGACTTGTGACAAATGCATATTTTTCTTGGAGGCTTTGAATGTAGAAGCCTTGACTTGGCTGTCTTCCTCTGATGGCATGGTTTGCTCTTCCTCATTTGAAAGGGCAGAAGAAAATACTAGAAACTTACGTTCCATAATGTTCCCCTTTTAGGGCATTTTTCCAGCATGTTCCTTGACTTTTGAGTCCTTTTGTCAAGTGGAGTTCCCTAGGCTTTAGGGATTTTGTGCAGCTATTCTCTGAGATATCTCTAGGGTCCTGTAAGTTCTTAGTTCCTCCTCTCCTGGTCTGTGCTCTATTTTGTGAGCAACCAAATTTTCTGTTTTGAAACTACAAGTAAGATTGCCTCTCCATAGCTGCCACCAGCCCCACCCTGACAGTGCCCCTCTTAACCCCAGGACTACCACTCAGGAATGAGACCCAGATCAGGTGTTCAATTCCCCCAGGGTCTGTAGTCTGAGAGCTCCAGGAAGGGTGGCTGATGCATCAGGGCTGCCTCTAACCTGGGCTGGGGCTGAGGTTAGAACCTGACCATGATCCCCTATGCATGGGGGAAAGCCATTTAAAATGCCTGGCATCCAGAAATGGACAGTCTTATTCAAAGGACAGCAAGGGTGCTGGTGTCACTTGGTTGAAGTATATGTGGGGTTGGAAGGTAAGATTTAAAAGAAATGGTAATGTGTGCGGGAATAGGATATGAAGAACTTTGTATACCAAACAAATGATCTGTATATTTGATCCTAGAGATGATTGGGAACCTCTAGAGTTTTTTGAGTGGGAAGGTAATGTAATTAGACTTGAAGTTTGGGAAGTTTACTTTGACAGCTAATGGAGGATGGATTGTAATAGACTCATGGCAGCCAAACCAGCCAGAAGGCTATGGCAGTGATCTAGACATGAAGTGGTGGTCATGTCCCAGAATTGTGGCAGTGTAAGGAAAGAAGGATATGCACACAATAGAAATTATCAATGTAACACCAATGAAATTTGGCAAAAGATTGGATGGGGTGCAGCTGGTAAGAGAGAGTGAGAAGTCAAGAATATTATCTCTGCTATGTGGTCAGCCCTCAGTGATTGGGAGTTTGGTGATACCCCCAGGTTTCGGCGGGGTGGAAGATAATTTTAGTTTAGATATATTGAGTTATAATGTCTACAATGTTTTGTTTGAGATGTTTGAAAGGTAGTCATAAATTCAAGGCTGAAGTTCAGAAGATGTTAGGGTTGGATAAGTAGATTTGAGAATCTTCAGCATAGTGATGATTGAATCCATCTGAGCTGATGAGATCACTACGTGAAATAATACAGAGGGAGAATAGAAAGAGGCTCAAGATAAAACTCTGGAGAATACCTACAGTAACTATGAATAAACTGGATGAAAATTCAACAAAGGAAACTAAGGATAAATTAGATAGGTGGGAGGAGACTCAGAAGACACCAGTATCACAAAAGTCTAGAAAAAAAGTAAATATCAAGGAGAAGATGGTGAGTGCCAATATGAAGGGCTTCAGAGAAGTCAAGAAGAATGAGAAAAGATCATTCAATTTAGCAGCTAAAAGATAACTGGTAACTTTGGTGGGAGTAGTTTCAGCAGCCAGACTAAAGAGTTAAGAAGACAGTGAGAAAAAAGAAGCAGAACCATTTGTAAATCATCTTCTCAAGAAGTTTATCTCAAAAAAAGAAAAGGGAAATATGTCACTGTAAGGGAATTGCCAACCCCCAGACTCTTGGATAGCATTCACTGATCACGACTCATGTAAACTGAGGGGAGACTGGTAAGGCATGAACAAGATGGTGCTAGAAGGAAGGGTTCTGCCTCTGTTTTGCTCAAGGCTATTTTCCCGGGCTTTTCAGAGAACAAAGTAGCCTAAAAATGTTTTTCTTTCTTGGGGCTATGTGTCCACCCTGGGCAGTCCTGGTTAAAGGTAAATTACTTTCTTATAAAGGCAAACTAATTGCTGATAGGCTTACTTAGGGCACTGGTGTCAGAGAAGAGATAAAAGCATTGCTCACTGCTTGAATAAACAGAGTTCTTATTATCTTGTCTCCGACCTCAATCATTGCTTACAGCTAAATTCCACCAAGGCCTACAGGCCTCTGCTGGTCAGATAAGCCTGTGGGCCTGAGAGATCAGGCCCAGACTCCCGGGGTCCCTAACATGTCACTGTGGCTAATGAGGGGGGAAAAGCCATGAAAAGTTAGATGACAACTGGAAATTTTTGGAAAAGCCTATCACATCCATTTGTGATATTCTTTTCTCAGTCCTCATACTTTTTGACCTCTCTCTCCTCTTCCCTATCATATACATTCTGATTTTATCATGCTCTGCTTTTTTATTCTCCTATCTATCTGACCTCTTTCCCATGCTCCTTTGCTGGGTCATTTATATCCCAGAAATGTATCTTGATCTCTTTTTTTCCTCCTTTTATGAACTTTCATTAGGAACCCTTATTAATAACCATAGGTTTGAAAATCTTGTCTATGACAATTGTATACTGAGTCTCTTCCCTTGGTTTCAATCTTAAATAACCAACTTCATATTGAATATTTCAAATTTGATATCCAATAAGCATCTTGAACTCAATATGTTCGAAAGTTAATCCATTTTCTTTCCCCAAAACTCTCTCCTCCCTGCACTTTCCTATGTCTACCAAAGGGGTGACAACATTTTTAATTTCCCAGGTTCATGACCCAGGATTATCTTGAACTTTGCACTTGGCTTTATCTTATATATTCAATTGTTTGTCAAATATTCCCACACTGCCTTCTACACCATCTCTCATAAAAACTCCCTTCTCTTAATTCACATATTTACTACATTAATTCAGGCTCTCATAATTTTTCCCTTGCATTATTGCCATGACTTGGTAATATATTCCCCTAACAGGAGGTTCAAAATCTAACTGAAAGAAAATAGTTGTTTAAAAATTAGAATGGAACAGACAGAAACTAATGACTTTATGAGAAACAAAGAAATGATAAAAACAAAATCAAGAGAATGAAAAACTAGAAGACAACATGAAATATCTCTTTGGAAAAACAACTGACCTGGAAAATAGATCCAGGAGGGATAATTTAAAAATTATTAATTTATCTGAAAATTATGATAAATGAAAAGAGCCTAGACATCATCTTTCATGAAATTAGCAAGGAAAACTACCCTGATATTTAAGAACTAGAGAGTAAAATAGAAATGGAAACAATCCACCAATCACCTCCTGAAAGAGATCCCAAAAGGAAAACTCCTACAAATATTGTAGTGAAATTCCAGAGATCTGAGGTCAAGGAGAAGTTATGACAAACAGCCAGAATGAAACACTTGAAGTATTATGGAAATGCAATCAGGATAACACAGAATTTAGTAGATTCTACATTGAGGGATCTAAGGGCTTGGAATATGATATTCCAGAGATCAAAGGAAATAGGATTAAAATCAAGAATTACCTATTTAGCAAAACTGAATATAATATTTCAGGGGGGAAAATGGAATTTCAATGAAATACAGGACTTTCAAGCATTCTTATTGAAAAGACCTGAGATGAATAGAAAATTTGACTTTCAAATACAAAAATAAAGAGAAACATGAAAATTTAAACAGGAAAGAGAAGTCTTAAGGAATTCATTAAAGTTGAACTGTTTACATTTTTACATGGAAAGATGTTACTTGTTACTCATGAACCATTTTCTCAGTATTAGAGTAGTTAGAGGGAATATATATATATATATATATGTATGTATATCTGACCTCTCTGCTGTATCTGATATTTTTCACCTTTAGGAGCCTGGCAAAGAGAGGTCAGATAGGTAGGAGAATAAAAAATCAGAGCATGACAAAACCAGAATGTACATGATAGCGAAGAGGAGGGTGTGGTCAAAATGTCAATATTTATATATATGTAGGTGTGTATATGTACGTATGTGTATATCATATATATGAAGGTATGTATGTGTACATGTGTCTGTATGTATGTAAATATGCACATATGGGTGTGTGTACATATACAAACATATACATATATTCATATACACACAGACATACATAGTTTTATATATACATACACACAGGCATGCATATACGTATATAGACATACATATATAGATATAGATATATACAGAGAGAGAGAGACAGAGACAGAGAGACAGAGAGACAGAGGGCCCAGGTGAGGTGAATATGAATGGAGATGACCAAAAATAAATAAAATATATTGTTGAATGGAAAGTACCAGGATTAAGAAAATGGAGAGGTAGAATGTAGTAAATCATCTCACATAAAAGAGGGAAGAAAGGGCTTTAACTTTGGAATGAGAAGAGGGAGGATGTTAAAGGAAATGATTGAGCCTTACTCTCATGGAATTTGGCTTAAGGAGGGAATAACACACACTCAATTGTATATGGAAATCTATTTTACCCTGCAGGAAAGGAAGTGTGAAGGGGATTAGGAGAGGGAAGGTAATAGAAAGGACAGAAAATTTGGGAAAACGATAATCATAAGAAAATCTTATTGTGGGAGGACAGGTCAAGGGATAGAATTGAATAAATGGAGGGCAGAATAGGACAGAGGGAATTGTGTCTAGTCTTTTACAACATAATTATGATGGAAATATTTTGCATTGTTACATATGTATGACCTATACTGAATTGCTGGGTTTTTTTTCTTTTTGTTTTTTTTTAAATAAATTTATTTAACTTTTTACATTCAGTTTCACAAGATTTGGGGTTCCAAAATTTTCTCCCCATTTGTCCCCTCCCCCCTCCCCAATACACTGGATATTCTAATTACCCAT
>CM053771.1:543930256-543976322 GCA_028658325.1 Potorous gilbertii | reverse complement strand
CGGAAATCTCCTTCACTGTGTTGCTGCGCGGCTTCCACTGCTCCAGAATTTGTCAGGAGTTCTTTTTACAGGAAATCTATGAGCTGTGGGTTCGGACCTAGCATAGGTGAGTCTTTCTACTCCGCCATCTTGGCTCCGCCCCCTGAATTGCTGGTTTTCACAATGAGGGTGGGTAGGGAGGGAAGGAGTAAATATGGAACTCAAAGCTTTAAGAAAGATTGTTAAACAATTTTAGCATGTAACTGGAAATTAAGCTATACTGGCAATGGAGTATAGAAATCCAGTTTGCCCTATAGGAAAATAGAGGGGAAGGGGAATGGAAAAAGAGTGGGTAATAGAAAGGAGAACATTGGAGGAAGGGGTGGATGCTGTCCTGGGGTGGGGAGTGGGAAGAGATAGGGAGAAAATTTTGAATTCAAATTCTTGTAGAAGTGAATGTTGACAACTGGAAAATAAAGTACTTAAAAATATATCCCCCTACCTCAAGTCTCATCCCATGTTAATCCATCCTCCACACAGCTGCCAGGGATTTTCCTCAAGTGCAGGTATGATCATATCTTTGTCCTACTCAAAAGACCAAATGCTCCTCTATTGCTTCCAGACTTTTCATACAGAAATATAAATAGGAATTTCATGCAGTTCACTGTTGAAAACAGTACTGGCAAAAAGCCAGAGTTTATGGTTCTGCTTTACAGTGGATTTATTTAAATCAAGAGTCTGATTTTGATATCTGGCTTTTCTCAAACCATGGAATAATTGGTATTCTCCAGTTAACTTTCGGCTATGTAAACTCAGCTCAAAGGTCATAAGGCTTTGAGAGGCATTATTGGAAGTAGAATCCCTATCCTTGAGGTTTACAAAGAAACTTTCTGGTAGTACTCTCTGGAATTGAATTAGTGGATTGCAATTCCAGAGTCCAATTGGACATATCTCCCCTTCAGAATTCTATGGGCAACCTTGAAAAGTCTATTATTCCTACTATTATTCATGAGCCTCCATCCAGTGTGTTTCCTCCATCACATTAATGTGGTTAAAATTTTCCCAGTATAAATTAGCTATTTAGATTGTAAGAATGCAACAAGATGAGTGTCAAGGCCTTAGATGCTTGGGTTAAATTAATAGATGAAAGGACAGTGTTTATGTTTTGGAGGGCATAAAGATAAGGCATAGACAAGGTCTGCTGGTCTTTCATCTCACTGGAAGGAATAGAGTGGGTAACATCTATCTCTTTCAAGTTATGTAAGCAGTCACACATCCTGAGCAATTTCTGGGTTGCCTATGGGTAGAGTAGAGTAAGAGAGAAACAAAAGATTTGGGGAAGGCACGTCTAGAGAAAATGGTTCTTCCTACATCCCATTCATTCTCAGTGGAATCTTCTTATCAAAATATGCAATTAGTGTTGCAGTTTATTATTTATTGACAGATTGTAGTCATTTTAGAATTCCACCAATAATGTAATACAATGCCTAACTCCCTCAGAGACCCAATAATGCTGCATTTTGTAATTTTAAACATTCTGATCTTGAGTTGATATTAACACTTAAATATGCGTTCATATCCTGCGCAGTTCTCTTCTGTATCCTGCCATAAATCCTCTCTAAGACATTTGCAAGATGCACTGAAGGCTGTCCTCTGAATGTTTAAGTATATGGTACATAACACTGTGTCACTTACACAACTCACCTACTATCCCCTCACACCTATCATCACCAGTCTGCCCTCTTTTCCAGTCATTTTTATTGTTTATTTATTTAATCATAACTGATTCTTCATCACTCCATTTGAGGTTTTCTTGCAAAAGATACTGTCGTGGATTGCCATTTCTTATTCCAACTTATTTTACAGTTGAGGAAACTGAGGCAAACAGAGATTAAGTGATCTGCTCAGGGTCACCCAGCTAGTGGCCAGATTTGAAGTTAGGAAGCTGAGTATTCCCAACTCCAGTCTCACCATCTATCTATTTTCTGACTCTTTGTGGTCCCATTGGGGCTTTTCTTGAGAAGAATATTGCAATTGTTTGCTATATTCTATTCCAGCTCATTTTACAAACAAGGAAACTGAAGGAAACAGGATTACGTGACTTGCTCAGGGTCACCCAGTTGGTAAGTATCTCAGGAGAGCTTTGAACTAGTGAAGATGACTCTTCCTGAATCCAGAACCACCATTCTGTCCATTGAACTACCTATTCATGCATGACTTTGATGATGGTTTTACAGAAATTTTAGTACAGAAATACTAAATTCACTGAATGAGCATCATTTCACTCTAAGTGAGTACCTGAATAGAGCTTAGCCAAAAAAGGCCAAGACCCACCATTGCATGCTGGGCCATCTCAAGTCATCCTGCTGAATATCTGTTCACTGAATCCAGATGACTCAGGAGCACAAAACGTGGTGACCTTGCACAGCCCTCCTTCATTCAGAACAAAGTTAAGTGCAAGTCATGGCATCATTTCTCTGATATCATGATCTTCTTCAAAAATGAAGGATGACGACAAGAAGCACAGAAGTATATCAACTATGTATATTAGGACTTACTATGTCTTTACCTTCCTATAAATCTAACTTTTAATGACATCAGCCCATTTGAAGCTGCATCTCAGAATTGTTTTACTTTAAGATTCTTACATTATTAAATAATTTGAAGAATTCTTTTTAGTTACATAATTTAAAATTATGGGGTAGCACACCATTGACCATGAAGTCATGGAATTATTATGTAAGAAACCTATTTGACAATGAAAGACATCAAGGAAAATTTATTAAAGCAGAGTTCAGAGGGAATTGAACATTTCTGAATGAAAGTTGACTCCATCCCTTTGAGGAGAGAGTACTGAATACAGAAGCAAGATTGATACTTCTAATTAATTATTTAAATTAATTAATTTAATTATTAAATAATTTAATAAAATGTTTCATTTAAATACTTTTATTTCAGGACAGACCCTCTCATCAGAGGATGGATTGGTCTGTTCTCCTTTAGGTCACAATCTTTTTCCCATGCCTGTTACATATCGTATGGACAAGTTTCCCTCCTTTTCTACTATTTGAATTGGGTCTAATTTTGTGCTATTTCTACCCCTGGGGCAGAGATGTTAATATGAATGAAGTTTATTAAGCAAGTACAGTGAAGAAAAACTATCTTCCAGTCATTGACTCCCAACCCGTTTAGGCTTGGTTCAGAGTTGATCCCCTTTATCAAGAACTCTGTGGTTTTCTGAAGGTCACTAATTGTCTCCTGATTAGTTGAGCCCACCTGTATTCTGCTAGCCTCCTTATCTGAATTATTTTAATAACATTGGCAATTAATAACCCTGTGGAAACTTAGCTCTTTGCTGTGTCTCACAACTAGAAATGGAAACCCTTAAATTGGAACAAAAATATTCAATGTGCTCTGATTGAAAGGACATTGCTGCTGTGACTGTACCTAAAGTAGAGAGATTCCATTTAGATTCCCTTTGGTCTTATTCCAAGAAAGAGAGGAGATCTGAAATTTCAAAAGGTGAGGAGAAATCTAGCATACATAAGAAAGTACAGGAGTGAGTTGCCACAGAGAGAGAGAGAGAGAGAGAGAGAGAGAGACAGAGAGAGAGGAAGGGTAGCACTGAGACCACTACACACCCCTGCCATGACTTTTGCATCCTATACAATAAAGCTACAGAGAAATGAAGGATTCTATGAAGCTGATATTGAGATCTGTGATTTAGAATGAAGGTGATTCAGACAGAGAAATGAGTGTAGTGACCTTAGTACTGTGTGATACTCTTGAGATAAATCCAGGTGAATCGACCCTTCAATCATCTGCATTTTTCTTTCTAACTCATTCTCTCTCTAGGCAGAGATGAATCTACTTTAGCAAATTTTTCCTTTCTATTTCACCTTGTGTTTTAAAACATTTTTTTCTAAAATACTATTCTGCGTATGTATGTGCTTTTGTGTGTGTGTATCTGTGTGTTTACAGTAATATGCATACATGAATGATTAAATGTCACTAATACAAACAAAAGAAAAATGTCATCTTTCTGATTACTGCTAATTGTCCCCAGCTGGGGCCTCAGAGTCAGACAGAAAGATGCTATTGATATATACTTATTACTTGTTTTGTAGAGAGAGAAGAGTAAATAAATTCAAATTAAAGCTACTCCTAAAGATCTTGGAAGTTGCCATACAAGTGAGGATGATGGAAACGGAATTAGAGTAGCTTCCCTCTGAGATGACTGCATTGAGTGTTTCTGATTACCCTTCAGTCCCCCTGCAGCAGTTTTCAAAAAAAACTATAATCTTACTTACTTGGCTAGAGATGAAGTCACTGGCTAGAAAGTCACAACTGAAGGAAAACATCAGGAATAAGGATCTCTACCAATATGTTGCTGAGGGTACAATCAAGAGGGAGTATTAGCCTTTTTCCTCAGTGAAACACCTTTTACATCTCCATACTATTAAAATCACACTATAAATATAGCTCCTTTTATATAAATTGTTCATATCTTTTGTCTATTTCTCCACTAGAAAAATGGTTCCAATAGACCCAGTGTGCAAGATCTTATAAGATATAATTATCATAAATTAAATTTGTGAAGACCTTATTTTCTTTTTATTTTGGCTCTTTTGTGCCAAGTTGAACAATCATGCATTCAAAACCATTTCTTCTTCAATAATTTCTTCCATTTGTTAGATTTTTCATAGAAGTCACGTTGACACAATGGTAAATCTGCTCTTTTAAAGTTTATGCTAGCAGATCACAAACTTGGGCAGATTTTACCAAGCTGGAAGACTTTTTAGGACAATTTTGATGAAAGGTTGTACTTACTCTTCAAGAATCAGTCTAAGTAAAGAATGGCACCTTTCCAGAAAGATGGCTAATAGGCAATGAATTGTTTGGCCAAAGCAATCCACGAAAAATTAATATATGAAATGGTGCTTTGTACTGTGCAGCCAACTTCCACTTTCACACTAATGGGTGGTAGACTGGTGGGAAAAGGAGTAGAGGGAACACAGATTTTAACCACCTATAAATGTTAATTTAGTTGTTTGTAATCTACATATGAACCTTTCTCCATTACTGAACAAGCTAATAAACTCCTGATGGAACTGAAAATATTCATACTAATAACCTTTTGTCAAAACAAAGGCAAAACAAAGAAGTAATAGCTAAATTAAAGTGTGTTCCAGAGTTATTATGGTTGAGAGTGAATAAAGGTGTTGACGTCATCATGAACACATAAGCTAACAACATTCATCTTCTGGGACATTTGATCATCTTTCCTGATACTATAATGTTATGAGTACCACCATGAAAATGGGATAAATATATGCATCAATTTCTATTGCATTGGATAAAGGAAGAGAGAGATTCTCTGAAGAATTGGATATCTCTGAAAAGAATGAAACATATGCCTTAATATATGATAATGTCTTCAATATTAAGACGGACATAAGGGTAATAGAAACACATGTATAAATAAATGTACACATACATATATATTTGATATATCTGGGACACAAAGATTTAAGATTAGGTCTTCTTTATGATAAAAGAAATTGTAGAGTTTTGGGCATATGACTGAATTAAAGGTTAAAAAGAAAAGTTGTGTTTTCCTATCCCATATCTTTACAAAAACAACAAAAAGTGGGTGGGGGATAGTCTGCAGAGCCAGGATTGTAGAGAGGTTCCAGAAAGTTGCCTGAACTCTTCTGAGTTTCCCTCAGAAATAACATTAAATCAAGGCACTAAAAGCACTCTGGAGCAATAAAATCCACAAAAATAGATTAAGTGAAACAATTTTCCAACCCAAGATAACTTAGCATTACTTCAGGAAATGTCAATTTAATTTGAGTGAAAGGGGAATGGAGCCCAGCACAGGTGGTTTCCAGGAAAGACAGCAGAAGCATCTCTCAGTCACAACTGAGATCAGCAACTAATTCTCTACAATCCTAGCTTGTCATGCCTTTGGTACAACCTGTCAACTGTAAGGTCTCCAGCCCCAGCAAAGCATACAAATTGCCACCCCCAGAACCCAGTGCATGACAGGTATGACTATGCTAGGCCACACTAGTACAGAGGACAAGCCACCAGCCCCAGATGCCCTGGCAGAAAAAGTAAGTGGCCTATCCCTTCTGTCTAGTGTAAGAATCTTGGAACAGTGCCCCCTAAACACCCAAGATCAGAGTTCAACTTCTATAAATAATCAAGCTACAAAATAGAGCCCAGACCATAAAACCAATGGTGACAGGGAAGATCAAAACAAACAATGATGCCAAAATATATACTTGCAAAGTCTCAAAGGGAAATATGAACTGTTATCAATTCCAAAAAATCTCCTCCTGGAAAAGCTTAAAAAGGATTTTAAAAGTCAATCAAAGATGTACCAGAAAAACTGGGGAGAGTAATAAAAGCTGTGGAAGAGAATAATGAAAAAGAAACCATGTATCACTAATGCAATATGAGCAACTGCTATGAATGTCCCAACTTATTTTAAGTATCACATCACATAGTATAACAAGTACCCTTCATTCAAAATTAAACCAGCACAATAGTTATTTTTAACTGTAGGACAAGAGAAAACATAATTATAGAAATATAGAAAAACACAACTTAACAGAGTAACAGAAATATTTACATATATCACCGGATCAGGGAACTCTGACATCTGAATTGTCCTTCCTATAAGCAAGCCCTCTGTAATCAAGTCCCCAAAGCAATATCAATTTCCATGAATATATACAGTCTTCAAACAAAGACTTGGGAACTGATTGGTTCAGTGAAGAAAGTTCAGTGAAAGTTTATGTACCTCAACACCTAACTGGTTTAGTGCCAAAAGATGTGAAAGCTCAAGCGGCCTGACACCTGATTGGCTCTGCACTAGGCTTTATGTGACTCAGTATGAGATATGTCATGGCTGTGGACTGGGCTAGATTTCAAAGGAGCAAGACATCCATGATTGATAAGGCAAAATAGCTGTGTACCTTTAAGACCTGGGAAGACAGCCCCTGTTCCAAGGTGAAAAAGGGAATACATGTAGTCTCATAGACCTATAAAAG
Source organism: Potorous gilbertii (assembly GCA_028658325.1). Classification (NCBI taxonomy): domain Eukaryota; kingdom Metazoa; phylum Chordata; class Mammalia; order Diprotodontia; family Potoroidae; genus Potorous; species Potorous gilbertii. Next base: position 543,969,282 of record CM053771.1, on the reverse strand, counting down.
TACAGGGAACATCTGCTATTCCATTAATCCTTCAATCAACAGTTTGAAAAAGAAAGCACTAAAATTCACTAAAGAAAACAGTTCCTTAGGGTGAAAAATTGACCAAATGGGGAAGAAAATTCACTGAAAAGAAAAACAACTCTTTTAAAAGTAGAATTTCCCAAATAATAAAGGAGGTAGAGAAGCTAACTGAAGAAATAACTTTTTTTAATTAATTTATTTAACTTTTAACATTCATTTTCACAAAATTTTGGGTTCCAAATTTTCTCCGCATTTCTCCCCTCCCCTACCCCAAAACACCAAGTATTCTAATTTCCCCTATCACCAATCTGTCCTCTCTTCTATCATCCCTTCCTTCCCTTGTCCCCATCTTCTCTTTTGTCCTGTAGGACCAGATAACTTTCTATACCCCATTACCTGTATTTCTTATTTCCTAGTAGCAAGAACAGTACTTGACAGTTGTTTCTAAAACTTTGACTTCCAACTTCTCTTCATCCCTCCCTCTCCACCCATTCCCTTTGGGAAGGCAAGCAATTAAATATAGGCCATATCTGTCTAGTTTTGCAAATGACTTCCATAATAGTCGTGTTGTGTAAGACTAACTATATTTTCCTCTTTCCTGTCCTGTCCCCCATTTCTTCTATTCTCTCTTTTGATCCTGTCCCTCCCCAAGAGTATTGACTTCAAATTGCTCCCTCTTCCCTTTGCCTTCACTTCCATCATCCCTCCACCCTGCTTATCCCCTTCTCTCCCACTTTCCTGTATTGTAAGATAGGTTTTCATACCAAAATGAGTGTGCATTTTATTCTTTCTTTTAGTCGAATGTGATGAGAGTAAACTTCATGTTTTTCCCTCACCTCCCCTCTTTTTTCCTTCACTAAAAAGGCTTTTGCTTGACTCTTTTATGAGATAACTTGCCCTGTTCCCTTTCTCCCTCTCTCTTCCCAATATATTTCTCTTGCCGTTTAATTTCACTTTTTAAAGATATGATCCCCTATTCAACTCACTCTGTGCTCTCTGTCTCTATATGTGTGTGTGTGTGTGTGTGTGTGTGTGTGTGTGTGTGTGTGTGTGTGTGTGTAATTCTACCAACTATTCAGATACCGAAAGTTTTCAGGAGTTACAAATATTGTCTTTCCATGTAGGAATGTAAGCAGTTCAAGTTTAGTAAGTCCATTATGACTCTCTTTGTTCTTTACCTTTTCATGCTTCTCTTCATTCTTTGGTTTGAAAGTCAAATTTTCTTTTCAGCTCTGGTCTTTTCATCAAATGCTTGAAAGTCCTCTAATTCATTGAAATACCATTTTTTCCCCTGAAGCATTATAGTCAGTTTTACTGGGTAGGTGATTCTTGATTTTAGTCCTAGTTCCTTTGACTTCTGGAATATCATGTTCCACACCCTTTGATCCCTTGATGTAGAAGCTACTAGATCTTGTGTTATCCTGATTATATTTCCACTTATTTTGCCCTCTACTTCCTGAATATCAGAGCAGTTTTCCTTGGTAATTTCATGAAAAATGATGTCTAGGGTCTTTTTTTGATCATAGTTTTCAGGTATTCCCAAAATTTTTAAATTGTCTCTCCTGGATCTATTTTCCAGGTTAGTTGTTTTTTCCAATGAGATATTTCACATTCTCTTCCATTTTTTCATTCTTTTGGTTTTGTTTTGTGATTTCTTGGTTTCTCAGAAAGTCATTAGCCTCCATCTGTTCCATTCTAATTTTGAAAGAACCATTTTCTTCAGTGAGCTTTTGAGCCTCCTTTTCCATTTGGCTAATTCTGCTTTTGAAAGTATTCTTCTCCTCATTGGTTTTTTTGAACCACTTTTGTCCATTGAGTTATCCTATTTTTCAAGGTGTTATTTTCTTTAGCATTTTTGAGATCTCCTTTAGCAAGGTGTTGACCTGCTTTTCATGTTCTTCTTGTATCTCTCTCATTTCTCTTCCCAGTTTTTCGTCCACCTCTCCTACTTCATTTTCAAAACCCTTTTTGAGTTCTTCCACGGACTGAGATCATTGAATATTTATTCTGTATATTTGAGATACAGAAGCCTTGACTTCTATGTCTTTCCCTAATGGGAAGCATTGTTGTTTCTCATCCAAAAGGATGGGAAGAGATACCTGTTCACCAAGAAATTGACCTTCTATGGTCCTATTTTTTTCCCTTTTCTGGGCATTTTCCCAGCCAATTACTTGACTTCTGAATTTCCTCTACACACTCACCTTGCCTCCAGATCTGCCCAACTAGTGTTTGGGGGCTGAGATTCAAATACTGCTTCCCAGGCTTAGGACTTTTAGCGGGGGCTGGGCTGCTATTTATTGCGAGATTAAGTTCAGCTGCTGGGCAGGGCCACCACAAGATGCTTAGAGGGTTTATACAGAGACCTTCAACAATGGATCTGAGCTCCTGCCTACTTTGGGAGCCCCTTCCTGCTGCTGCCTCCATTGCTGCCTCCTGAGGGGCCTGAGTTGTGAAGACACCTACTCCCCTCTCGGCAAGCACAAAAGACCCTCTCACTGACCTTTGGCACATGTGGGTGGAGGGACCTGTGCTGCTACTGGAGATTCTGTCCCTGAAGCCTGCTCAGATCTTCTCCAAGGCAGGGCCAGGCTCTGCTCCGGGTCTGGGTGCGTGATGGACCTTTTGTGTCAATTTTTCAAGTCTCTCTGAAAAAGAAATCTCCTCCACTCTGTTGTTCTGTGGCTTCTGTTACTCCAGAATTTGTTGGGAATTCTTCTTTACAGATATTTTATGGACTGTGGATTAGGAGCTAGCATATGTGTATCTTTCTACTCTGCCATCTTGGTTCCTCCAGAAAATAACTTTTAATATTAGAATTTGGCAAATGGAAAATAGGTCTTATTTGAGGTTTCAAGAATCAGTCAAACAAATCCAAAAGAATGAAAAATAGAAGAAAATGGAAAATGCCTCATTGGACAAAACAACTGACCTGGAAAATTTATCTAGGAGAAATAATTTAAGAATTATTGTACTACCTCAAAGCCACGATCAAAAGAGACTGGTCAGCATCTTTCAAGAAATTATTAAGAAAAACTACCCTGAAAGCCTAGAACCAGAGGGCAATATAAGCAATTAAGAAATCCACTGATCACCTCCTGAAAGAGATCCCAAAATCAAAACTCCAAGGTACATTGTAGTCAACGCTCAGAATTATTAGGTCAAGGAGAAAATACTGTAAACATCTAGAAAAAAACAACTAAAATATGATAGAGAAACATCATGTTTACACAGGAATTAGCAAATTCTGCATGAAAGGATCAGAGGTCATGGAATATAAAATTGTGGATGGCCAAAGAGACTAGATTACAACCAAGAATCAACTAAGCAGGAAAATTAAGCATATTCTTTCAGGGGAAAAGATTGACATTTAATGAAATAGAATACTTTCAAACTTTCATGAAGAAAAAGTCAAAGTGAACATAAAATTGATCTTTAAATACATGACACAAGAGAAGCATAAAAATGTAAATAGAAAAGAAGAAAAAGTCATGATATTCAATAAGGTTAAATTGTATATGTCCATATATATAAAGATTTTATTTGTAAATTATAAGAACTATATCTCTATTAGAGGATTTAGAAGGGGTGTACTGTAGTACTAATATGGTATCCACAGCAGCCACCATGGATATGCATGCATACTTTCAGAGTAAATTCAGAAAATGTAAACTCTTCTCCTTAAAGATGATCCCAAGATATTTATTGAGACAGCGGAAAGCCAATTCCACCATGGTAACAAGGAAGTTTGTACACATTACCAGTAAAGTTAAGACAACCATCCCCAAACCTTTCCTCCACTAGGCATCCCCACAAACAAGCTACTTTGGGGAAAATGCCCTTGTCTCACCCAGGTTACCTGACTGGTTCTGCTCTACCTGCCTGTTCCCTCTCTCTCAGCTCCACCTCACTCTCACTTCCTGCTATATACTTTTTGTTGCTCCTGCTAAGCATCCTCCTCCTACCACAGGCTCTATGTTTCTATGTTTCTCAGGCTTTGGGTTGGGCCAAAGTTCAAAGCAGTTCACATGGGCCTATTAAGGTTCAGGGAAGATCTTCAAATTACCATAAGGTTTCATATACCCAGACAGAACATGTGGGTATGTAAGATTAAGGGGGGGGGAGAGTTAAAAATATTCCCCATCCACAAATAGATCTCAAACACCTTTTGTTAATTTCTAATAAGGCATAGGGTCATGAGTGCTATGCCCTCCAGCCCTGAAAAGAGTATGTATACTTTGAAGTGAGGTTGTGCTTTGGAGTTTATTTTTTGAAAGAAGTTTCATGTGCAGGATGAGACTCTGGGAAGTCATTTTAAGAAACCCAGCAGTTTAGAAAACCCAGATGTTGCTGCTTCTCTCTCTGGTAATGTCATATATATTGTCTATTTGTAATTTCTGCTTGAAATTTTTCTTTGGATTTTCTCTGAAGTTCAGGGTGCTGGCTCTCCTCCCTGAAACAAGTGAATTATGTATGTACTTGATTAAAGTAAATTATTGAACCCTCAAAAGTTGCTTTCCTTTTTAAAAAAGTAGATCTAAGAACCTGCACAGCAGACTCTCCTGTATGCTCGGGTCCTTGTTGTTACAAGTTATTAGTTGACATTTATTTGATGATAAAACAAATTAAAGGTTGAAAAAAGAATTGTACTGGGAGAAGAGGAAAGGGGGAGGCAGAAATTATATATGAAGAGATATGAAAAACTTATTACAATACTGGGGAAAAAATGAGGAGATGAACCTTACTCTCATCAGCAATGGATCAAATGGAATAAAATCACAATAAATTGGGTAAATAAACTATCTTACCCTATAGAAAATTAAGAGGGGAAGGGGAAAAATTCAATAATTTCAAAGAAAACTACAATATAGATCAACATACCAATGCATAAGATGTGGCCAGAATAGTACTTATGGGAAAGTGTATATCTCTAAAAGTATACATTAATAAAATAGAGAAAGAACAGATCTATGCATTTGGAATACAATTCAAAAAGGTAAAAAAAAGTACAAATTAAGAATCACAGATTAAAAATCAAATTAAAAATTCTGAAAATCAAAGGAGAGAATAATGCAATTCATTGTAAGAAAACTAATTATTGAACTAATAAATAAGACTTAGCTTAATGATATGAATAAAATAGATAAACAAATCTTTGTTTAATTTGATTTTAAAAAAGATAGAAATCAAATTGCCAGTATCAAAGCTTGAAGGGGTGAATTAACTACCATTGTAGAGCAAATTAAAATGACAATGATATAATAATTAAACAATGCCCAACTGTATGCTAATAAATCTGACAACCTAAGTGAAATAGATGAATACCTGCAAAAATGTAAATTGCCTATATTAATCAAATAGGATATAAAATACTTAACCCCATTTTAGAAAAAGAAATTGAGCAAACCATCACTGAATTTCCTGAGAAAAACACCTCCGGGGTTAGGTGAATTTACAAGAGAATTCTACCAAACATTTAAAGAACAGTTAATCCAAATATTATGCATTTGGAAAAATAGGTGGAAAAGAAGTCTACTAAATGTTTTTATGATGCAAATATGGTACTCATACCTAAACCAGAAGAAGCCAAAACAGTGAAAGGAAATTATAGACCACTTTTCCTAATGAATATTGATGTAACAATTTTAAATATCATATTACCAAAGAGATTACAACCAGTTATCACCATTATAATATATTATGATCAGGTGGGATTTACACCAGGAATTGCAGAGATGGTTAAATATTATGAAAACTATTAGCACAATTGACCATATCGGTAATAAAACCAACAGAAATCATATGATTATTTCAAGTGATGCAGAAAAAAAGTATTGACAAATACAACACTCCACCCTGTTGAAAAAATATCAGTGAGGATAGGAATAAATGCATCTTCCCATAAATTGATAAGTAGTATTTTTCTTAAATGATTAGCAAGCATTGTCTGTAATGGGGATAAGCTAGAAACTTTCACAGTAAGATCAGGTGTGAAACAAGGATGGCCATTGTCAACAGTACTATTCAATATTGTAGTAAAAATGTTAGCTTTAGCAAAAAGAGAAGACAAAGAAATTGAAGGAGTTCAAACTGGCAACGAGGAAACAAAACTCTAATTCTTTGCAAATGATGTGATGATATAGTTAGAGAGTATACTTAGAGAATCAACTACAAACCTTCCTGAAATAATTAACAACTTAGCATGTTGCAGGATATAAAGGAAACTCACAGAAGTCATCAGAATTTCCATACATGTGATGAAAAAAGCCCTGCAGCAAGAGATAGAGAAATTCCATTTAAAATAACTATAGATAATAGAAAATATTTGAAAGTGTACTTACCTAGACAATTCCAGGAACTATGTGAACACAATTGCAAAAAAGTTTTCACACTAATAAAGGCAGATCAAAACAACTGGGAAAATAGCAACCACTCATTGGTAAGCCAAGCTAGTATAATAAAAATGACAATACTAAAATAATATAAATAAAAATACTAGATACATTAGAATTCATGTATTAAACAATATATAATTTTGGTGAAGCAAATTAATTTGGACACACACTTCTCTCATTAAAGATGTGGTGGTCTACAGATGCAGATGGCTATATATGTTGTCAGTTAAAATTTGCATAATTGCTTTCATAAATGTTTTCTTTTGCCATAAGTGAAGTTTCTGTAACAGTAGAGAGATGTTGGAAAGTAAAAGGTAGATGATATATAGACGTATCATTGAAATTTTTATAGTATAATCATATATAATGGTAGAACTTTTTGTCTGAGTGATTAAGAAATTAAAACGTTTCATTAGAACTTTGATAGTATTAGTCATTTTTATGATTACCTTTAGAAAGTATCCATTTTTAATAGTAATCAAATTAGTTTGATAAATATTCTGTCTTTAGAATGAGTTTCTGGTCTTCTTTCTCATTTAACCAGCGACTGGAATTGACTACACTATACAAATCTCCTTAGAGCTTGAACCCATCAAAGGTGGCTAATCAAATGTACTACTTATACTAGATATGTTGTGGATGATTCCCTAGTGATAGAACAATACTTACATATGGTGCAGAAATAACTTTATACAATCCTTACACATACCTTTGAACATTCAGAATTATTTCTAGTTGGCACAATAAAGTCTTCTATTTAAGATTTGAAGATTTCATGAAGCTAAACTGAATGGCTTCACTTGAAGAATCTTTTTTTTTTTTTTTAATTTTTCTCAGGACACCAAGAACCTCTTTGTTTCTCAGGGTGTAGATTATTGGGTTTAAGGGAAGAATTACATCTGTGTATACTAAGTATATTATGTCTTGATTGTTGGCAATACCAGACCAAGGAAATACATACATAATTAAAAGTGTGACATGGAATAAAGAGACAGAGAACAGATGCACCCTATAAGTGAAGAAGACTTTGCTCCTGCCCTCTGCAGATGTATTTCTCAGCATAACAAGGAGGATACATATGTAGGAGACTGATTGTCATAAGAATATTCTATAAAAACAGAGAAAATGATAATCACTGAGAATTAAGAGGTGGGTCAGTAAAAAAAAATCCTTAAAAAAGAGTAAAATTTCCCAGTAAAAATAATATATTGTATTTTTTCTACAAATCTTAATCTAAATAATAAACTGACATGAATCATGAGATAAAGAAAGCAAAGAGTATAGGAAGCAGTCACCAGATGCTTGCACACTCTACTGGACATCCTTATTGGATAGAAGAGGGGATTGCATATGGCTGCATATCAGTCATATGCCATTACTGCCAAAAAGTAACATTTTGCAGTTGCATTGACATGAAAAAGCAAAATGAGGTGATGAATACTTAAAGGGATGTCATTTTCTTCTTAGGTAAGTAATTCACCAGCATGTTAGGGGTCACTGAAGAGAAAGCCCAAGCATCTTCAATAGCTAAACTGCTGAGGAAGAAGTATATGGGCATGTGAAGATGAGAGTTTGTCCAAACAAGCACAACCAGTCTGATATTCCCAATCTTGGTTGTGAGGTAGATCAGTAAGAACATAGAACAGAGGGATCTGAAGCTTGCTGAGATCTGTAAGTCCCTGTAATGGCATTTTAAATGAGAAAACAATTGATATGCATATTGGCCTTTGGTAGAGACTGAACAACTGACTTTAGGCCATGAGGTAACATTAAGGCCTGGAGTCCCATTGATGACCTGGGAAATGAGTACCCCAGCTTCTCACAGAATTGGACATGTTCAAGTAGGTAGTATAACTAAATGGAAATACTATAATCAAAATAGATCTAAAGAAGACAAAAGTGGAGCATCTGCTTTACATGAATCTATACCAAACATAGATATTGAAGGAAATAATTCACCCCCTAGACAAAAGCAACAGTTGGTACACACCTTGGTAAAATAGAATGAGGGATATAACGGATTAACTGAAGAACAAAAGAGACATGCACAATTTAGTGATGGGACAGCAAAATATTTGCACCATAAAAGAAAGCAGAGGCCTATAATCCATGTACTAGGTGGACTTTGGAAAATACTGGGATAGGTGTAAGTAGTCAATATGTTGGCCATATGGTATTACATCAAGCTATCAAAACAGAACAAGGAGGACAGTGTCGTATATTCACTGATTCATGGTTGGTAGGTAATAGGTTAGCAACATGGATGCCCATGTGGAAAAATCAAAATTGAGAAATTCATAGCAAACAACTCTGAGGCAAAGAATTATGGGAAGATACATGGGACATGTTTTGGTTACAGAATTGTCGGTCTTTCATAGAGATGCTCACATGGCCCTCATCCCTCCATATTGCTACTCAACATATTGTCCCTTCTTTGACACCAAATGATGATCTGGTACTAACAACAGTTGGCCCTTTAGAGATCCAAGCCACATGTCACTGGGCACAAGACCAAGGTTTTAGTATCTCTCATTCATTGTTAAAACAAGTAGCAGAGGAATATTTTATATGTCAGTTGGAAGAGGAATGAACTCCTCCTTGGGTAGTAATTGGAGGGGATAGCAAGGGGAAAAATACCACCCTAAATTTGGCAAATAGATTATATTGGATCCCTACCTTAAAATAAAGGCTATAAATTTATATGTACTTGTCTAGGCACCTATTCAGGTGTACTAGTGGCTTGTCCCTGTAAGAATATGTTCCACAAAAACACCTGTAAAACCCCAAAACAGATCCAAAGTGACAATGGGGCACATTTCAAAGGTAATGGAATGAAGAGATATTGTGTATTAAACAATATAGAATGGATATATCATATTCTACATGATCCACAATCATCTGGGTTAATTCAAAGAATGAATGGATTATTGAAAGAATAGTAAAGGAAGTTAAGGTCTAATAATTCTTACTAAGATTGGAAAGATAATTTGTTCATTGCCATACATAATTTCAATAGTAGAACATTAGGTGTAAGTACACCTCTAGCCAGAATGATGACCCCAAATCTGCAAATTAAAAAACAACGTAAGATCCCAAATTCTGAGTATTGGACTGTGAGACCAGAAGTCCCAGCACCTCATCCAAGGACACCTGGCCTAGTGAGATGTGATTTACAGTGTTTCAAGGACTTTAGGTTGGATAGAAAAGAAATTTTAAAAATCTACTGGAATATGTATGAGAATCTCAAAAATCATTTTAGATGAATATTACCTAAATCTGGATTAGCAGCTCAAGAAATAGATGTATTGTTTGGAGCGATAGATTCTAATTATCAAGGAGAAATTATTGTGACATTCCAACATTTAGGTGAAGAACCCATATAGTTTTGTAAAACTGATAGAATAGTTCAAGTGATTATTATTCCTTGTGAAAACAATATCTCCTGTGGAAACTGACACTCATTCCAAAATAACTAGAAGAGGAACTGAAGGTTTTTGTTCCACTGATAGAATAAAATTGGGAGCGAAAATATGCAATATCAGATGAATATTGCAAAGACTGTGGAAATTATATCATGGGAAAAGATAATACTGTGACTGCTGTTTATTCAGGAGAAGATGATTCCCAGATTAGACCCTTATTTCATGTATTCTACTGTGAATGAGGCTATGATCGTGGGTTCATGGACTTCAAAAGTGCCTGCTTCTGGTTGCTGTCTCCTTCTTTCTTTTTGGCATTTTGTCTATTAAAAATATTAGTATTTATAATATATAGTATTTATATATTATGTAAAATATTAGTCTAAAAAAATATTAGTACTCTCAACCTGCAGATGCCTGATTGCTTAAGCCAGATGTCACCTCTTGTCCACAACTGTGATGTGTTGCCACAGGGCCTGGCATTGACTGAGTTTCAAATGCCAACTAAAGAACTGACCTCTTGAAGGAGACCTCTTGGGGCAGGGAGAACTCTAAGTCCAATCTCACCAAGAAGCAGTTATGGAAGAAGAGACCTTCGCTCCTTACCCCAATATTTTGTGCCCCATTAGTTCCCATTAAGGGGAAATGATAAGGTGTTTATGCTCAAGCCTCACCCTGACATATTATTTTATGTGTTTATTTTGTGTGATCCGTGTTATACTGTTATGAAGTTCTATTGACAGCATTTGCCTAAGATATTGTTTGATATGTTCATTTTATGTTATTCCCTTTATAATTCTGTTCACACCAGTTGCTCCACTCAGCTATGTAACGAATACAAAAGATCGTGAGACTGAATGTAATGGTAAGTTAAATGGAAAAACATTTCCCATTCATTAATAGGCCCATGTGACCCACTTAAATCACATGGAAGTCTAAGTCACATGTGCTGGGAGGATCTTGCTGAATGGGTGGAACAGGAAAGGTGAAACAGAGTTGGAGGAAGTTGGTCAGGGTAATCACAGCTGGAAAGGGGAGGGAAGGGAGAGGGTTGGGAATGACTTTGTCCCTTGCAGTGCTAGTGTACATTGACTTCTTGGTCACTTTGATGGGTGCTGCTTTCTTGTTCTGGAATTTGACTTTCTGGTATCTGAATATATGTTTTTCTTCTGCCTTCTACATGGATGATCTGGTATTGAGAATTACACCAGCACATTCATAGTCACCATAAGTACTCTGATTAGGTACACATTGTCTCTCCATCATCACATTTTCTTCTATCATGATTTCATTATGGATGTTCATTGAAAGGATAGATGAGAAATAAAGAAGGCATTCACCAAAGTATCCTTTGAAATAAATTATATTTTCTGCACTGGGTACCCTCTCATCAGCATATTTTCAGGCTTAACTTTTCTTCTTTAATAATAAATTTTACAACAATTATTTACTAGTTTTCTGAGGATTAGAATAAAATAAAATAACTTTGAGGGCTTAAATGATGATACTGAGGAATTCCAGTAATAAATAACATAAATATAAATGAGCATTCATTCCTATAATACTAATTCTTTCAGGTGATTCAGATTCTCTATGTATCCTTGATTCTGTAAACAATATTTATAATAGTCATGGATTTTTTGTAGGTGGTGAAGTTCATAAAGTGCCAAGCCTGTGGTCAAAAAAATCTGAATTCAAATCCAGTCTCAGACTTTTACCAGCTGTGTGACTCTGGACAATCATATAATCCCCATTTGCTTCACTTCTTCATCTGTAAAATGAAGACACACTGCTGAAGGAAATGACAAACTAACCCAGGTAAGGAAACTGCATGGACAAAGTCCATGGAGTCATGTAAAGTCAGAGATGACTAAATGACAAGAAATAACTTAAGATTTTCAAAGCAATTTGTAAACTTTAGCTCAGCTGAGTCTTGGAACAATCCTGAGGGAAGTGTTATAGTATCTCTAACATTTTTAGATACTATTATCCACATTTTATATAAAAGAAAACAGGGGAGGGAGTGATTCTATCAGCAGTGCAGTTTGTTTCCTTGTCTTGCTGGTTCTGGTTGAGTATTATATCTTCTGTGTCTGGGGCTGGTGATGTACACCTGCAACACCTGCTACTGAGAGAGGCTAAAGATGGTGGAGCTCAGTAGTTCTGAACTGCCAAAAGGCTGAAACCAACCAGGTGTCTGGACTAAGTTAAATTATAAGGAAAGAATCAAGCATACATTTACTAAGCACCCACTTTTTGCCAGGCACTGTGCTATGTGCTTTACAAATATTTATTTGACCTTCATAACGACACTGGAAGGTTAGTGCTATTTTTAATCTCTATTTTAAAGTTGAAGAAAAGGAATCAGAGAGAGGTTTGGACTTGCTCGGGATCACACAGCTAGTGAAGGTCTGAGGTTAAACCTGAGCTCAGGTCTTCCTGACTCCTGGTTCAGTGCAATACATCACTCAATAAAAATCATGATAAAAATAACCACCACAACAACACACACATTATTGCTTCTGTTTTACACGTGAGAAAACAGGACCTGAGAGAGGTTAAGCAATTCGCTAAATGTCACACAGGAAGCAAATATCTAAGACAGGACCTATGCCCAAGACTTACTGACTCCATGTTTTATCCGTTTTTCTATTCAGGGATCAGTGGACATGGTTTATCTTTGTATTCCCAGTGCTTAGCACAGTGCATGATGGAAAATAATCACTTAATAAATCACAAGAGCTCTATGGCTCTGTCTACATACGACATGTACATTTGGGGTTGAAAAATAAAAAGTTTAGTCAATAGTCTGGATGTTCTTTCCATTTGGATTTTCAAATCATGAAGAAAACCCTCCATTCTTAATAAAATCTTTCCTGTTTCTACTCAGATATTTCATTACTACATAGAAATGGGTAAATGTTGCTAGGAGTGAAAGGATTTTTGTTCATTTGTATCATCTTTGTAAAGAATAATGAACCCCATAGAATGTTGCACTCTTACCTGAGTTCTGTAAAATATTTTGCATACCATTAAAGGAACAAGTTCTCATTCTGGAGATAGAGGTCCTGTGGTCAAATTCCCACTCTGATCCAAACCATCTGACTTAACATAGTATAGTAACAATCACTGGCCCTCAGTCTTCTCATCTGTAAAGTGACAAGGTTAGATAGACTAAATGGTATATGGGACCGTGAGCAGTCCTTTTTTTGGAAATATTGTAGAGGTAGAAATGGAAAAGCAAATAAGCATTCATTCCTATAATACTAATTCTCTTAGGTGATTCAGATCTGAAGAGAATTGCTTTTATGTCCATTCCCTTTCAAATCTGTTTATGAAAACATGAATGATATTCCCTCTGTCCCAACAAAGCACTACCTATAGGATGGATTCACAGTCCTTTTACTGAGTACTATAAGCCAATCATTAAATCGTGCTATATGCACCCAGTCATATCCATTAAAATAGCTCTCAGTGTTATCAGGGGTCATTGAAGATGTAACTTCCCTAAAATACTCAGTACAGATTTTCAGTTCAAGATTTCTTTTCTTTGTAGTTGTTGATTTGTAAGTATTTGGTTTGTCATGATTAATTATATTAGGTAGAGCACTGTGCAAAAGTAGTCACCATTTTGTGTTCTATCAAGAGCAATCATCTTGATAGCCCATGTCTACTCAAGTAATGTACTGAACCACAGATTGTGAGGTTGAAAGAACCCATCATTTCTGGAAAGATATCCACTTTCAAATTCTGTCTTCCAGCAGACATACAGGGGCACAGGATGTGGCAGAACCAATGCTACCCACCAAACATTTACTGAGAATGTACCTATTTTAAATGAGCTGTGTGAGACAATACAAAAAGAGTACATGATAGTATCCCAGGTCTTAAGGGACTAACAAGTGACTTAACAAAACACTATTTCTACACATGAAACAATACGATTGTAACAAATATGATCATGACAGAATACTATTATGTTATAAGAAATAACGATCTGGTTGATTTAAAAAAATATGGCAAAGTTTACATGAAATAATGAAGAGTGAAATGAGAAGAACCAAGAGAATATTGTACACAATAACTACAGTATTTTTCTAAGAACAACTTTGAGTGACAAAATCATTCTGAATATTGTAAATACTCAAATCACATATGAAGGACCTGTGAAAGAAGGTTCTATCCACATTCAGAGAAAAAAACTGATAAATATATGTATATATAATATGGTTTTTAGACACATACATACACACATATTTGTGTTTTGTGATAATCATCTGTAGGGAAGGATTGGGAGAGATGGCGAAAAAATGCATGATAGAGAACAAAAAAGTAAAAGGAACCACATAAAAGCAGAGTAGCTTTGAAGATTTTGCATAGTGTTTATTATATATTTTTAAAAAACTATGTGGAATGGAAACTCATGGTTTTACACTGATTCTTCTTTTTATATTGTCCCGTCTACATGAAAATGTTCTTTTCCTGTCTCTTTGTATTGAAGTTTAAAATGAATATTTTTAATTTTTTTCATTACAACTCATTAATGAATCTGTCAATTATTTTTTATTTTAATCTCTCTTTTTTTTAATTTCATGGTAAGGGACTGCTGAGTATGTTTACAAGAGTGGGAAAAGAGACAGCATTTTTCTTCAGTTATTTTCCAGAGAAATCCAATTCTTTTTTTTGTAAGTGTAACCTGTGGATGGCGTGGGGGCTACTGAGAGAGCTGCCCTGAGCAACATGGGGTCCTGTGTTGCCTCCCAATCTGGTTAAAACCAGTCTTTCCTTGTTATTGCTGTTTCATCTTGTAAAGTTCATTCTGACTCATTTTGGGGTTTTCTTGGCAAAGTTGTAGTAATCATTTGCCATTCCATTCTCCAGTTTATTTCATAAATGAGAAAACTGAGGTAAGTAGGGTTAAATAATTTGTCCAGGATCACACAGCTAGTAAGTGTATCAGGCAAGACCTGAACTCAAGAAGATGTATCTTCCTGACTCCAGCCCTGGCACTCGATCCAATGTGAACCTAGTTGCCTCAAAGGAGACAGCAGAAACTTAGAAATTAAAGTCAAGAAAAAGAGAGAGAAAATTTTCAATTAATGGGGGAAAATTCTGGAAAACAGGGGAGAGCATGGAATCACAAGCACAAAAGAGAAACCACTGCCATCTTTGAGATCAGATAAAATGAGGAAAAGAGTCAAAACAAAAAAAGTTTTTATACTTGTAGGAGAGTGGGATAGGAGGGTCAAAAAAACATTAAATTGATTTAATGCCTCTCATTGTGTCTAATCTCTATTCCTTTATACACCCATTAATTATGTGGATAAAGATTTTGTCTCAGCACCTCAGGGGAAACTGGAAGACACTAGTGCTGATGGCATCACCAACCACTGAGCTTGCCTATGTTCTAGCTCAGCAGAGAAGATTTCATGTCTACAACACTGCTCCCCCAAAATTAACAATCTAGCTCCAGGATAACTATGGGGAAACCCAAAAAGACCTCACCTGGCCTCTGCTTTCCAATGTCAGCTAGCTCAGCAAAAGGTAAGCTGCAGGATATTAGCTTCTAGGGGAAAGAATCAGAGGCCAAAACAAACAAAACCTCAAGTTTTAGGCCCAAGAACTATGGGACAGAGACCACTGTGCCCTAGATACAGATATCTATTTTACAAGCCAGAAAGAGAGTGATAATGATGAGTAAGAAGCAACAGAGTCAAGATGGCAGAATAGAAAGGCACACATAGGGTCTCCCCACACAGCCCAGAAAATACCAGTAGAGAAGGACTCTCAACAAATTCTGGAGCAACAGAAGTGGCGAACAACAGAGTGGAGGAGATTTCCATGGTGACCTGAAAGACCCAGGGAAACAAGACTTGTGCCAGACGTGGAGCGGAGCCCAGAACCCAGCCCAGCCTTGGCCACATGGTGAGGAACAATGAGACTCTGGGAGGAGGACACCTTGGGGGCAGAATCTCCAGTCACAATAGCGGGGGCCTCAGATCCCTCAACCCACAGGCACCAAAGGTGAATGACAGGGTTTTATCAGCTGGCCAAGAAGGGAGAAGGGCCTTCCTGTAGCCCCAGCAGCAAGCAGCAGCCACAGAGGGTGCACAGCTGCCTGTACAGACCACTCGTTGGAACGTAAAAACCCCCTGGGGGCACAGAAGAGCTGAGTCTGACCTCAGCCCTGGGTGGAGGACCTGGCTTTGCTGGTCTTTGTCTCACACTGAATGGTGGCCATGCCTATCCAGCTTATCTGAAAATCAGCCCCCAGTGCTGAGTTGGTGGAACTGGAGGCTAGGTGGCTGTGGAGAGGTAATTACTAAGATTCTGGACATAAAAATCCCTCCCTGCATCCAGACCAGTACACACTTGATTGTGCCACCTTGGAGGAACTGAGATCTCCAAGAATATACTCTACTCTTGATAAAGGACCCAAAAGTCAAGTAACTGGTTGGGAAAATGCCCAAAAAAGGGGAAAAAATATGACCATAGAAGGTTAGTTTCTTGGTGAATAGATATCTCCTCTCATCCTTTAGGGGTGAGGAAGAACAATGCTTATCATCAGGGAAAGACATAGAAGTCAAGGCTTCTGTATCCCAAACATCCAAAATATATATTCAATGGGCTCAGGCCATAGAAGAGCTCAGAAAGGATTTTGATATTCAAGTGAGAGAGGTGGAGGAAAAATTGGGAAAAAAATGAAAGAGATTCAAGAAAATTATGAAAAGCAGGTAAACACCTTGTTAAAGGAGACCCAAAAAAATGCTGAAGAAAATAGCACCTTGAAAAATAGGCTAACTCAATTGGCAAAAGAGGGTCAAAAAGCCAATGAGGAGAAGAATGCTTTCAAAAGCAGAATTAGTCAAATGGAAAAAGTTCACTGAAGAAAAGAGTTCTTTCAAAATTAGAATGGAACAGATGAGGGCTAATGACTTTCTGAGAAATCACAAAACAAAACCAAAAGAATGACAAAATGGAAGAGAATGTGAAACATCTCATTGGAAAAACAACTGACCTGGAAAATAGCTCCAGGAGAGAAAATTTAAAAATTATGGGACTACCTGAAAGCCATGATCAAAAAAAGAGCCTAGACATCATCTTTCATGAAACTATCAAGGAAAACTGTCCTGGCATTTTAGAATCAGAGGGCAAAACAAACATTGAAAGAATCCACCAATCACAACTGGAAAGAGATCCAAAAAGAGAAACTCCTAGAAACATTGTGGCCAAATTCCAGAGTTCCCTGGTCAAGGAGAAAATTTTGCAAGCAGCTAGAAAGAAACAATTCAAATGTTGTGGAAATACAAACAGGATAATACAAGATCTATCAGCTTCTACATTAAGGGACAGAAGAGCATGGAATATGATATTCTAGAAGTCAAAGGAACTAAGACTAAAACCAAGAATCACTTACCCAGCAAAACTGAGTATAATACTTCAGGAGAAAAACTGGTCTTTCAATGAATTAGAGGACTTTCAAGCATTCTTGATGAAAAGACCAGAACTGAAAAGAAAATTTGACTTTCAAACAAAAGAATGAAGAGAAGCATGAAAAGGTAAAGAGCAAAGAAAAGTGATAAGGGACTTACTAATTTTGAACTGCTTACATTCCTACATGGAAAGACAATATTTGTAACTCTTAAAACTTTTCAGTATTTGGGTAGTTGGTAGGATTACACACACACACACACACATATATACACACATGCACACAGACCACAGAGTGAATTGAATAGGATGGCATCATATTTTAAAAAAATGAAATTAAGCTCTGAGAGAGAAATATATTAGGAGGAGAAAAGGAGAAAGGGAATGGGGAAAATTGTCTCTCATAAAAGAGGCAAGCAAAAGACTTTTCAGTGGAGGGAAAAAGAGGGGAGGAGAGAGAAAAAACATGGATCTTACTCTCATCACATTCGATTAAGGGAAGGAATAAAATGCACACTCATTTTGGTATGAAAACCTATCTTACAATACAGGAAAGTGGGGGAGAAGGGAATAATCAGGGTGGGGGCGTGATGGAAGTGAGGAAAGTGGGAGGAGGGAGCAATTTGAAGTCAACACTCTTGGGGAGGGACAGGATCAAAAGAGAGAATAGCAACAATGAGGGGGCAGGATAGGATGAAGGGAAATATAGTTAGTTGTATACAACACGATTATTATGGTAGTCATTTCAAAACTAGACAGATACGGCCTATGTTGAATTGCTTGCCTTCCCAAAGGGAATGGATGGGGAGTGAAGGATGAAGAGAAATTGGAAGTCAAAGTTTTAGGAACAACTGCTGAGTATTGTTCTTGCTATTAGGAAGTAAGAAACACAGGTAATGGGGTATAGAAAGTTATTTGGACCTACAGGGCAGAAGAAAAGTTGGGGACAAGGGAAGGGAGGGATGATAGAAGAGAGGGCAGATTGGTGATAGGGGCAATTAAAAAGCTTGGTGTTTTGGGGTGGGGGAGGGGAGAAATGGAGAAATAATTTTGAACCCAAAATTTTGTGAAAATGAATTTTAAAATTTTAATAATAAAAGAAGCAAATCAGAAAAGAAAAAAAAACATAGAATCTTTCTATGGGAAGAAGAATCAAAACACAAATATGAAAGGGGTGAGCATTGAGACTGTTCTTGTATCTGAAACTTCAGAAGGGTATAAGAACTGGTCAGAAGCACAAAGAGCCTTCCCGGAAAAGCTCAGATGGATTTTAGAAGCCAATTTAGAGATGTAGAAGTAAAACTGCCCAATGACTTTAAAAATATGAAAAAAGAAATCACAGAATAATTTAAAAGGAAAATTGGACAAATAGAAAAGGAAGCACAAAACCTAACTGGAGAAAATAACTCCTTAAGGGGAAAAATTGGACAGTTGGAAAAGGTGATGCAAAAGTTACCGAAGAAAACAATTTGGTCAAAATTAGAATCAGGCAAGTAGAAGCTAATGACTCTGTGAAATATCAAGAATCAATCAAACAGAATCTAAAGAATGAAAAGATAGAAGAAAATGTAAACTATCTAATTGGCAAAAAAAACTGATGTGGAAAATAGATCCAGGAGAGAAAATGTGTAAAGATTATTGGTCTACCAGAAAGTCATGATGAAAACAAGAGCCTAGACAATATGATTGAAAAACAAATCAAGGAAAATTCCCCAGAATTCCTAGCCACAGAGGAAAAAATAGTCATTGAAAGAATCCACTGTTCACTTCTTGAAAAGGACCCCAAACTTAAAATAACAAGGAATGCTGTTGCCAAATTCCAGAATTATCAAGTGAAGGAGAAAATACTGCAGACAGCTAGAGAGAAACCATCCAAATATCAAGGAGTTACCATCAGGATCACACAGAAACTTGCCACTTCTACTTTTAAAGATCAAAGGAATTGGAATATGATATTCTGTAAGGCAAAGGAGCTGGGACTACTACCAAGGACTAATTACTCAGCAAAATTGAGTGCAATATGTCATGCAAGGAGATGAACATTCAATGAAATAAGAGATTTTCAGACCTTCCTGATGAAAAGATCAGGACTCAATAGAAAATTCCATCTTCAAACACAGGTCTCAAAAGAGGCAGAAGAAGAAAAACAGAGGAAAAACAAAACTTGTTACACAATATGAACAAACTTTCCATCCTTATAAGGGAAGATGATACTTGTTAATCTTTGACATTGTATATTTATAATGAAATATAAGAGGGATATATGTACATAGGGGTAGTAGTACATAGGGGTATAAATTAAATGACGTGATAAGACATGTGTTTTAAGGGTGGGATGGGATAGTAATGGGAGATGTGAAAAGATAGAGGCAGAAAAAATATATTCCTTCACAGGAAAGGGCACAAAAATATAGAGGGAAGAGGGGAGGGAGATCAGTATTCTTTGAGAGTTACTCTCATCAGATTGGATTCAAGGAGGGTACAACAAACTCAGTAGAAGTATAGAAATGCAACTAGATCTAAAGGGAATAGGAGGGGAAGGGGGAAAGAAAAGGGGGAGGAGGCTAAAAAGAAGGGAAGAAGTAGCAAGGGAAAAAGGGATTAGAAGGGAGGAGGGCTGAGAGAGTGGAGGGAAGACTGAGGGAGGTGGTGGTCAAAAATTAAAATTATTGTGGAGGAGAAGGGAGAAGGAAAGGTATAAATAAGGGGAAAGAAGATGGAGGGAAAGACACAGACAGTAATTATAACTGTGAATGTGAATGGGATGAACACCCATAAAATGGAGAGGGATAGGAGAATGGATTAAAAACCATAATCCAACAATATGATATTTACAAGAAACACATCTGAAATGGGGTCATATACACAAGGTAAAGGTACAAGTTTGGAGGAGAATATTTGTGCTTCAACTCATGTGAAAAAAAAGGAGGGATAACAATCTTAATCTCAGACAAAGTGAAAGCAGAAATGGATCTAATTGAAAGAGATAAGGAATGGGGATATAAAGGTATATGCCTTTTTCTCAGCAGTAAATGGCACATATACAAAAAAATGACCATGTCTTAGGGCATAGAAACCTCACAATACAGTGCAGAAAGGTAGAGATAATGAATGGGTCCTTCTGAGATCATAATGCAAAAAAATTATGTGTAATCAAGGGCCATGGAAATATAAATCAAAAACTAATTGGAAACTAAACAATCAAATCCTAAAAAATAAATGGCTTAAACAACAAAGTATAGAAAAAAATCAACAACTTCATTCAAGAGACAACCTAGAAAATTTTATGGGATACTGCACAAGCAGTTCTTAGGGGAAATTGTATATCTTTGAATGCCTACATGAATAAAATGGAGAAAGAGGAGATAGATGAATTTGGCATGCAGCTGAAAAATCTAGAAAAAAAAACAGGAAAAGAGGAAGTCGAGTACTTAAATAGTCCGATTTCAGAAAAGGAAATTGAACAAGTCATCAATGAACTCTCTAGGAAAAAATCTTCAGAGCCAGTTGGATTTGTAAGTGAACTCTATCAAACTATTTAAAGAATAGTTAATTCCAATACCATACAGAACATTGGGGAAATTGCTGAATAAGGAGTCTTATCAAATTGTTTTTATGGAATAAATGTGCTTATGATACCTAAACCAGGAAGAGGAAAAACAGGGAAAGAAAATTATAAACCAATTTCTCTAATGAATATAGATGCCAAAATTTTAAATAAGGTATTAGCAAAAAGAATACAGCAACTTATCATGGGAGAAAAGTATGATCAGGTAGCATTTATGCCAGGAATGCATGCCTGGTTTGATATTAGGAAAACTATTAGTATTATTTATCATATCAACAACAAAACTAACAGAAGTTACATGATTATCTCAATAGATGCAAAAAAAGCTTTTGACAAAATACAGCACCCATTCATATTGAAAACACTGAAAAGCATAGGAATAAATAGAACTCCCTATAAAATAATAAGCAGTATCTACCTGAAACCATGAGTAAGCATTTTATGCAATGGGGATAAGCTAGATGCATTTCTAACAAGATAAGGGATGAAACAAGTATGTTCGTTATGACAACTGTCATTCCATATGGTATTAGAAATTCTAGCTGTAGCAATAAGAGAAGAAAAAGGAATTGAATTATTAGAACAGGCAAAGAAGAAACCAAGTCATCTCTCTCTTTGCAGATGATATGATGATATACTTAGAGAATCCTAAGAATTTATAAAAAAAAACCTACTTGAAATAATAAACAACTCTGGCAAAGTTGCTGGTTGCAAAATAAATCCATTTAAGTCATCTGTATTTCTATACATTACTAACAAAGCCCAACAGCAAGAGATGGAAAGAGAAATCTCATTTAATGCTATGGTAGACACTACAAAATATCTGGGAGTCTACCTGCCAAAACAAACCTTAGGATGGTATGAACACAATTACAAAACACTTTTTGCACAAATAAAATCAGATCTAAGTAAGTGTAAAAACATTTGTCTTTCATGGGGAGGACAAGCTAATGTAAGAGAAATGGCAGTTCTACCTAAAATAATTTATGTATTCAGTACTGTATCAATGAAACTGCCATATAATTATATATTTTCTGGAGCTAGAAAAAATTATATCAAAATTCATCTGGAAGAACAAAAGAGGGACAGGGAGTGCAAAAAAATCTAAGGTATGTAGAAGTGATTGTCAAACACTGAAAACAAATAAAATAATTTAATTTAAGATTTTTCTTATTGGAGTTTGGTAATTACAAGTACTAATCTTCCTCACTGGGGAAAGTATATGAATCAACATTATTTTCTTTGCTTTTTTTCTTTAAATTTATTTTTTTTTAAATTTATTTTAGTTTACATTCAGTTCCATTATTATCTCCCTCCCATCTCTGCCCCCCACCAAGATGGCATGATGTCCAATATAGGCTTTATATATACATTCACACTAAACATTTTTTTCACATTAATCATGTTGCAAGGAATAATTATAACCAATGGAATTAACCACAAGAAAGCATAAACAAACCAAAAAAAAAGGTAGAGTACATAGTATGCTTCGATCTTCATTCAGTTCTCATAATTCTTTCTCTGTATGTAAATAGCATTTTTCAGGAGGAGTCTTTGGAGTTGTTTTAGAACCTTGCATTGCTGAGAAGAGCCAAGTTCATCAAAGTTATTATCATGCAGAGTGGCTGTAACTGTCTACAATATTCCCTTGGTTCTGCTCCCCTCATTCAGCATCAGTTCATATAAGTTTTTCCAGGTTTTTCTAAAGTCTAATAATTTCTAATAGCAGAATAGTAACATTTTTTTCTCTAGAATATTTACCCATACTCACATTTGTACATAGATATATTAATAAGTAAGTCTTTGATAGCATCTATGTGCTACCTGTCTACCAGTCTTCCTGATACCACTACTTGAGTGTGACATTGTGCTCCTTGCATCAAGCCACAGATTACAGATTTTCCAACTAAGGTACATAGGTACATCATTCCTTCGTTATTGTTTCCACCATTTTTTGTTTAACTCACTCATTCTTTAGGTTTAGATTGTTTAGTTTACAATTAATTTTTGGTTTATATTTCCATGGCCTTTGGTTACATACAATTTTTATTCGATGATGATCTGAGAAGGAAATACTGACTATCTCTGCTTTTCTCCACCGAATTGTAAGGTTTATATGGCCTAGTACATAGTCAATTTTTGTATATGTTCCATGTACTGCTGAGAAAAAGTATTGGCCTCTCTAAGAAGGGAGCATTTAATTCCATCAAAAGTAAAATACAAGCAACGCTTAGGATTGCAGGATTCTTGGATCACTAAGAAGGCAGAAGAAATTTAGTTTTATGCTGCTAGTAACAAACCACAGGGATTTAAATTTTATAATGTCTTGAATGCTATTCATGGGCCAAAAGCCTATGGGGCATCTCAACTACTCAGGGCTGATGGAGCCACACTGATTAGTGATAAGGATGTGATTCTAGAGAGGTGGACTGAACACTTCCATTGTGTTCTCAACAGATCATCATAAATTAAAGCTGAGGCCACTGATCATTTATCTCAGGTTGAAGTTAATCTCTCCCTAGCTGAAGCTCACTGAAGAAAAGGTTTTGAATGACATTAGGTTCTTTCCTTGTGGCAAAGTACCTGGTACTGATTCTCTTCCAGATGGGATTTACAAGGTCGAAATTCCATTGCTCATACAAAAGCTGACTGAAGTTTTCCAGATTATATGGCAAGAGGAGGTTATCCTCCAGGAGTTCAAGAATACCTCCACTATTCATCTCTATAAAGCTAAAGGAAATAAATTGTCCTGTGACAATCACAGGGAGCTCTCTCTCTTATTCGTTGCTGGCAAGATACTTCCTTTTTTAAAAGATTTTTTTTAATTTTTAAAATTAAATTATTTTATTTGTTTTCAGTGATCGACAATCACTTCCATATATCTTAGGTTTCCCCCCTCCCTCCCACTCATTACCATCTCCTTCCCCACTTCCTCCTTGAGATGGCAAAGAAGATTATATAGGTTGTACACATACTTTCTTATAAAATACATGGAGAATAATTGAATTAAAATGAATAGGAGAAACCATAAAACAAAACAAAACATAGTACAAAAGATATTTCTACCTGCAATCCAATTCCACAGTTCTTTCTTTGAATGTGGAAGACGTTTTGCCTCAAGAGTCCATTGGAAATTTTTTAAGTCAGTGCATTTCAAGTCTATCAGAAAAATTCCTCATACACTGTGATTGGTGCTGCGTAAAAAGTTCTCCTAGTTCTGCTCCTTTCACTCAGCATCAGTTCATATAAGTCTTTCAGGATTATTTAAAGTCTTCCCATTCATCATTTATTCTGTCAGCTCTCTTAGGATACTGAAATACTGCAACATTCAGCTTTTTTTTTCTGAATTCAACACAATATGGTTGCATTCAATTATACACAGTTGTCAGTTTATTGACTTTATTTTACATCACAATATACACCTTCAATATTTACTTGTGTGCTTAATATTTGCCATTTCATAGAACCACAATAATATATGGTAGTATTACATCATGCTTAATTTAGTCATATTACAATGGGGCATATGAGTTGCTTCCACTTTCTGTTGTTCTTCCAAATGAAATATCAATGAACATTCTTGTACAACTGCACCTTTCTTTTTTTCCCACTTTTGATAATTTTTGGATAAAGTCCTACCAGTGGAATAGTTGTGTTTAAAAGGTAATATCAGCTATGTGATTCATATTACATATTGCTATATTCCTCTGAAATGTACCATCTACAGTCCCACAAATATTTTAGAGAGTCTGTTTTCTGCCACCTGTACCTTTATTGAATTTTATTATTTTAATTTATTTTTGTTATTCTAGTGGATTACAAAAGATATTTTAAAGTAGATTTGATTTTCATTTATTTAATAGAGGACTTGATCATATTTTCTATACGATGAAACTAGCATAATAATTTTGATACAGTAACAAAATATGCATGATGATTTAATTTTATTTTCAATTTTGGTTCCTAGAGTTCATATTTCTTCCAAAAATTGTATATTCTTGTTTTTTTTCCAGTTACATTGAGGAGTAAGTATTATTAAACAATGATTTTATACATATCATCAGTTACTTATTAATTCTGGAAGATATACATTTATTTGCTACAAATATTTTTCTTTTAGTTTTAGTGACATGGCTTTTTATTGATATTTTAATATTATATATATATATATATATATATATAAATATAGTGATATTATATGCCTGAAAATTAAGTAAAACCACATTCTAGAGATTTAAAATTGTAGGTCACCTAATAACCAATGAAGATTGTGATGGTAAAATAAACCAAATAATATTATCAACTATAAACTGTGCACAAGAAATAATTCAAAGGATGGCACAAAGAAAACTGGTAAGAACAGTAGATAATGTAAATTAGTCCTGTTGTAGATGTAAAGTGTACCAGGCAGACAACTTGACTGCTTCGCTAATACTCATAGGAAGGTTAAGAGTTTGCGTCTTTTTTACTTTGTTTTCATTGTTACAAGTTCTATAGTACATTGGATGGATCTATTAGGCAGAATATTCTGAAGGAATCAGAATAAATTATGTAGGAAGGGAAGGTCCACATGGGTTGCAACATGTCTACCTGAGAGGTCAGCATCCATTAAAGACAGCATGGATCCATTAATATGTTGACGTACTTTTGACAGTATAATTGTTCACTATGGCTCATCATCACCATATTCTTATTCATGGTGTCAGAAAAGAATGCAATATTTATAATAAATAATTCCTTTTCATTTTTCTTTTTTTAAGTTATTTTATTTGCTTTCAGTTTTCTACAATCACTTCCATATATGTTAGATTTTTGCCCCAGTTTCCCCTCTCCCTCACTCATTCCAGTCCTTAGACAGTGTGCAATCCTATATAGGTTCTACACACACATTCCTATTAAATACATTTTCACCTTAGTTGTGTTGTATAGAAGAATTAAAATGAATGGGAGAAACCATAAAACAAAACAAAACATAACACAAGAGAAAATGGTCTGCTTCATTCTACGAATTCCATAGTTCTTTCTTCGAATGTGTAAGGTATTTTACCTCAAGAGTTCATTGGGAATTCTTTAGGTCCTTGCATTGCTATGAAGGACTAAGTCTACCAGAAAAATTTCTTGCATTCTGTGGTTGTTGCTGTGCAATGCTGATAAGTTCCCTAATATTAACTAGCTCTGCATTCCTGAGATAAATCCTACCTGATCATAATGTATTATCTGCATTCCTGAGATAAATCCTACCTGATCATAATGTATTATTCTTATGACAAGTAGTTGTATTCTTTTTCCTAAAATCCTATTTAAAAATTTTGTATCTATATTCATTAGAGAAATTGGTTTATAAATTTCTTCCCTCCACCATATTTGTATCATAAAAGGAATTTGATAGGAATTCTTCTTCCTCAATTTTCCCAAATTGACTCTAGAGTACTGGATTTAACTCTTCTTTAAATCTTTGATAGAATTCACTTGAAAATCCATCAGGAACTGGAGACTTTTTTTTCCTAGAGAGTTCAGTGATGGCTTGTTCAATTTTTTTTTCTGAGATGAGGTTACTTAAGTATTGAACTTCCTCCTCTTTTAATCTGGGCAATTTATATTTTTTAAAAAGTATTCATCCATCTCATTTAGATTGTCAAATTTATAAACATACAAATGGGCAAAGTAATCTCTAATTATTGTTTTAATTTATTCCTTGTTGGAGGTGAGTTCAGTCTTTTCATTTTTGAGATTGGTAATTTGGTTTTCTTTTTTTTTTTAAGTCAATTTGACCAAAGGTTCCCCAATTTTCTTTGTTTTTTCATAAAACCAGCTCTTAGTTTTATTTATTATTTCAATAGTTTTCTTAATTTAAATTTTCTTGATCTCTCCTTTGGTTTTCAGTATTTCTAAACTGGTATTTATTTGAGGATTTTCAATTTGTTCTTTTTCTAGCTTTATCAAATGCAAGCCCAATTCATTGATCTTCTCTACCTTTATTTTATCCATGTAGGCATTCAAAAATATAAAACATCCCCTACTAGAACAGTTTTGCTGTCTATTTTTTTTCCTGTAATCTCCTTGACTTCTCTTCTCAGAATTTGGATGCTATACCACTTGGAGCATTGATGTTTAGTAATGAAGACACAGTTATGATTACTGTCTATGTCTCTCTCTCCATTCTCTTATTCCTTGTTTGTGCTTTTAGTTCTCCCTTCTCCCTTATCCTCCCACAATAGAGTTTTGTATTTTGACCACCCCTTTCCTCAGTCTTCACTCCCTTTTTTAGTCCCCCTTGCTTTTAATTCCCTTTTTCCTTACTACTTCTTCCCGCTCTTTTCTTTTCCCTTTTTCCTCCCACTGCCTATAGAGCTATTTAGATTTCTATACCTAACTTTGTTGTTGCTCCCTTGAACAAATCAGATAAGATTGAATCTCAAATAATGTTTATCTCCCTCCCTTCTTTCCCTCTACTGTAATATATTTCTGTGCCTCTTCCTGTGATGTAATTTGACTTTTTCTGCCTTCTCCTTTACACTTCTCCCATTAAAATCACATTTTTATCACCACATCATTTACTTTATACCCACTCCCTCCCTCCATCTATCTATCTATCTATCCATCCCTTTTATATATCATAATAATACAATTCTCAAGATTAACAAGTATCTTCTTCCCCTATAGGGATGTAAACAGTTTGCCCAGATTTAAGTTATTTTTCCGTTTTGCTTTTGATCCCTCTTTTGAGACTTGAGTTTGAAGATAGAATTTTCTATTGAGCTCTGGCCTTTTCATCAGGAAGGTCTGAAAATCCTTTTTTTTCACTGAATGTCCATCTCCATACCAGAATTATTATGCTCAGTTTTGCTTGGTTTTAATTCCAGTTCCTTTGCTTTACAAAATATCATATTCCAGTCTTTTAATGTAGAAGCTGCAAGGTCCTGTGTCATCCTGACTATAGCTCCTCCATATTTGAACTATTTCTTTCTGGCTGCCTGCAGTACTTTCTCTTTCACTTGATAATTCTCAAATTGGTATCCCTTTCAGGAGGTGGATGTTGGATTCTTCCTATGCCTATTTTGCGCTCTGGATCTAGGATTTCTGAGCAATTTTCCTTGATGATTTCTTGGAAGATATTGCCCAGGCTTTTTTTCATCGTGGTTTTCTGGTAGACCAATAATCCTTGTCTCCATAAAAGGATTCTATGGCCTTATCTTTTTCTGGTTTGCTTTTTGCTCATGATGATCACCCTTTTCCTGACTATTAAAATAGATCTCTGCTTCTGAGGCACAGGGGCTCTGACTCACCATTCCTGTGCTTAGAAATTGAGACTGTGTATTGTGGCCTCTGGTTCTTTCAGTTGAAAGCTAGAATGTTGTCACACTACCTGGTGCTCAGTTGGCTGATGTGCCAAAACTGAGGCCAGGTGAAGTCTTATTGAGGTTTCCTGGAGTAACCCTGGAGCTAGCTAGGTTAAGTGTATGTAGTGGGGAGGGAGGGGTCTGGCCCCAGGAAGTCTCCTCTACTGAGAAAAGGCAGGCAAAGTGGTTAGTGATCCCAGTTTGCACTAATGTCTTCCCTGTTCCCCTGGCTGTACTGAGACACAACTTGGGTCCCATTGTTGATAATTGTGAGCTCCATCCCCCTAGGGCTCAAGATCTCCTCCTGTCACTGAAATAGGGCTGTCTTGAACAGCTCCTGTCCTGCACTGATCCCCTTTAGCCACAGCAAGTGGAACCCACCTTTGGAATTTTCCTAGACTCATGGACTAAGAGACTGTTTGCCCCTTCACCTCATTCTACTATTCCAGGATTTTTCCTGAGGAAATATTCTGTGGGTTTTTCAAAGTCAACAAAGGGAGGGGTAGAGCATTTACCAGTCTCTCCAACATCTTGGTTTCTGGAAGTTCAAGTAGGTGACTTAGAGACATTTAATCAGAGGGCTGATAGTCTCAGGACTTGTTGCTGATATGTTTGAGACTCTGCAGTGGGGCTACTGTTTCCAACTTCCTAGACCTTTCTGCTCAGTTCTACTGTGATGCAATCTGCTCTGGTCCTCTAGTATGATGCAACAGATCCTTCTCATAAGCCTTACAGTCTGTCCTGGGTTGGAAATTAGGCTATTGGATTCTGCCACTTCAAATTGGTTGAGATTCTCTTCTTAGAGATATCTGAAGAAGTTTGTCTTAGAGCTTAGGTGAGTACTTGCTCTCACTCCCCAATCTTGGCTCTGCTTCCCTCTTAGAACCTAAATGATTCTTTAAATCAACTCAAAATAACTTATGTTATTAAGACTTCTAGACTTTATCCAAAATTATTTGAATACCTGTATGTATCCTATCAGCAGAGACTTTCTTGTCTGCAATGCTCCAAATTAATTAAAAGGCGATTATCCCTTTGTGTAAGAGTCTTTACTGGCAGTGACTCCTAAAGAACCTGATAAAGAGTACTCAAACAAGCACATGAAATTTATTCAGAAAGGATGGAATTTAATGAAAACTATCAAGTGCAGAAATATCTAGCTCAGTAAATACATACAAATCTATAAAAATCAGTTATATAATTAAATTAGAAGCTTTAAGAATAAGCATATTTTTAAAAAGTTAAAGAATTATTATAAAACTGTTTCCTAGATGCCAAACATTATGCTAAGCACTTGCCAATTACCTCATTTGATGTTCCTTACAGCCTTAAGAGGTAGGTGCTATTATTAGTTCCATTTTTAGGTAAGAAAACTGAGACTAATAGAAGTTAAGTGATTTATCCAAGGTCACATAGCGTAGTCATTATGTGACCCCATATCTGAACTCAGGTCCATCCAGCTACCAATATGGATGGCAATATGAAGTCACAGAGCCTTTCCAATGAGAGAGAGAGGGAGACTTTTAATAAATCTCTATCCTTCCACAGAACAGTCTTCAGCTCACTGCTACTAAAAGAGAAGGCAAAGAACAATGATGCTCTATGTGCTCTCTTCTCCAAGACAAAAGAAAAGCAAATCACTACTCTTTTGAATGATGAATATATGATAAAAAGTAATGGCTTGTTCTCTTAGCAGTTAATATGAGAAGAAAGAGGTCATCTCTTACTCAATCAGGAGATAAAAAGGAACAAGGAGGAAGGAAAAAGGACATGGAGAAGAACAAGGAAAAATAGAGAAAGTGAAACAGAAAGGAGAGAACTTGGAAGGCCTGCATATTAAAGTCCTCACTGCCAATTTTAGAAAAGAGATCAATGACTCTCAACCATGCTCCTTCTTGCCAGAATCTTGGTCTTAGCTTTTCGTTCTTGAAATCTGAAGCAATACCTTCTTCATTGAAGGTTCGAAAGACTTAAAGGACAGTAAAGGTAGCCTACAAATATTTTCTAGGAAACAAGGCATTTTAGAATCAAGGGAGTTTTGTATACATTACAGAAAGTTGCTTCCTTAGTCCATTAATAGAATTTCAATTCCATATTCCTGACTAGAACTGATTTTATAAGAAAGTGCAACAGTCTACATTCCAACTTTGTTCTGTACAACTAAAAGTTTATTGGGCATTGGGTGATAATTTAGAATATTGACAAGGATGGATAAACAGAACAACTTCTAATGCATAGTGGTACTTAACATAGTTCTACATTTTTGTGTTTTATATGAGTAAGTATCCCTAACCTTTCATCTTTATCAGAGATATGTTCCCTGTTTAAGAATGCACATGCCATATCTCATTTCCTTCATCTGTTTTCTGTTCATTTGTTGTTCTAAACATCCTGTTTTCTAATCTTTACACTAATCTTTTTACACTATCTAATCTACCTAATCTTTACATTAATCTTGTACACATTTCTTTTTCTCTCTCTCTAAAACCTTTTTTCCTTAGTAAGCACATATATTTCTTTTATCCTTCTATTCATCTTCTTTCCCTTTTTAAAAGCTGAATTAAATCATTAAGTAATTAACCTAAAATGTGATGAATTTTTATGGATATCTTTTGTTTTTTCTTTTATTCTCTTGATTTCTCTCTGTATCTTTCTCCTTGCCTTATCAAAAAGAGCTAATCTTTATAATTAATAGTTTTAAAAAGTAAAAGGGAAGAAAATAACAGAACTAATCAATAATATTTTAATTTGGCATTATATTTGTTATATGCCTCACCCTCTCTCTACCACCACACTCTTCCCTGCTCTGAAATACATGGAGGAGGTATTTTCTTATAATTCTCTGGAGTGAGTCTTCTTGATAAAAACACATTTTTTTTTCATTTTTATTGCTTTATGCTCTTAATATTTAGATTGCTGGCATCATTTCACATACTGTTTTTCTGATTATCTTTGCTTCATTTGACATCATTTAATATAAGCTTTTTCTTTCCGTGCTTCATTGTATCACAATGCTTTGACATGCATTCTGCTACATTCAAACCACAAAATTTGCCTAGTCATTGCCCAAACAATGGGCATCTATTTAATTTGAAGTACAACCAAAAGTTTTAGTCCAAATATTTGAGTGTATCTAGAACTTCCTCTTTTTTTACTAATAATTTTACTGTGCAACTTCTGGGTCAAAATAAAAGGAAATGAGCATTTCTGGTTCTGGGAGCCAAGATGGTGGAGAGGTCATTAACTACTCTCTCTCTCCCCTTCTTGACCTTGATCAGCCCACAGATTATCTTCCTGGAAAAAAAACCCTGAAACAATAGGAGCAGCAGAAGGGGTAAACAGACTTTCAGCCCATGAGGCTAGAAAGATCACTAAGGAAGGCTCTTCTTGATGTAGCCAAAGGCAACCAGTGCAGGATCAGAGCTGTTCCAGACAATCTGATCTCTACAAACTAGAAGAAGATCCTGAACCTCAGGAGGGTAAAGCCAGCAACTGCCGACACCAGAACTGCAGCCGTGCCTCAGCACTCCAGTGTAATTGGGAAGGTACAAGTGCAGGAAGCTAAGCTTGCCTATGCTCTAGATCAGCAGAGGAGACCTCTTGTGGCCCAACCACACCTTCCCTTCATTTAACAAGCTACATCCAGGGTAACTTCAGAGAAAAAAACAAAAAGATCTCACTTCACCTCTGTTTGCCAACACCAAACAACACAGCACCAGGTAAATTGTAGCATTTAATTTCTAGCTGAAAGAACCAGAGGTCACAACACACAGAACTCACAAGAATTGTGAAACAAGGCTCTCTGTGCCACAGAGGCAGACATCTATCATAAAAACCAAGAAAAGGGCTATTATCATGAGTAAAAATCAAAGCAGAAAAGGATAGATCATAGAAGTTTTCTATGGAGAAAAGGATCAAAACACAAATACCAAAGAGATCAGCATTGGGACTATAATCCCAACTGAAACTTCAGAAGAGAATATGAACTGGTCAGAAGAATAAAGGGTTTTCTTGGAAGAAATCTGGAGGGATTTTAAAAGTCAAATTAGGGAAATAGAAGAAAAACTGACCAATGATTTTAAAACTATGAAAAAAGTATTCACTGAAGAGAAGAGCTCTTTAAAAAGGAATATTGGACAAACGGAAGAAGAAGTACAAAACTTACCTGGTGAAAATAACTCCTTAAAATGAAAAAATGCACAGGTGGAAATGGAGATGCAAAAGTTAACTGAAGAAAATATCTGATATAAAATAAAATCAGACAACTAGAAACTAATGAATCTATGAGACACCATAAATCTCATATATGGAATATAAATAATGAAAAGATACAAGAAAAAGGAAAATATCTAATTGGAAAATGAAATGACCTGGAAAAAAGATCCAGGAGAGAAAAATCTAAGGACTATTGGTCTACCAGGAAGCCATGATGAAAAAAGAGCCTGGACAATATCATCCAAGAAATCATCAAAGAAAATTCTCCAGAAGTCCAAGATCCAGATGGCAAAATAATAGCTAAATAATAGATAGCAAAATAATCATTGAAAAAATCCACCAATCACCACCTGAAAGGGCTCCCAAACTGAAAACACCAAGGATTGTTGTTGCCAAATTCCAGAATTATCAAGTGAAGGAGAAAATACTGCAGGCAACCAAAAAGAAACAATTCAAATATCAGTCAGACCACACAGGATCTTGCATCTTCTACATTAAAATATCAAAGGAATTGGAATATGATATCTCTTAAGGCAAAGTAGCTGGGACTACAACCAAAGATTAATTACCCAGCAAAGTTGAACATAATTTTTCAGGCAAACAGATAGAATAAGAAATTTTTGGACCGTCCTAATGAATAGGTCAAAATTCAATAGAAAATTTGATCTTCAAACGCAGATCTCAAGAGAGAAATAAAGAGGTAAAAAAAGGGGGAAAAAAACTTGTTACACAATATGGACAAACTTTTTACATCCCTATAAGGGAAGATGATACCTGTTAATCTTGAGAATTATGTATTTATTATGAAATGTAAAAGTGATGCACGTAGATAGAGGAAGTGGGTATAAATTAAGTGATGTGATCATAACAAATGTTATTTAAGGATATTGGGAGATGTAAAAAGGAGGAGGCAATAAAATTCCATCAGAGGAAGAGGTACAAAATATGTTACAGTAGAGGGAAAGAGGGGATAGAGATGAGTATTTTTTGAGAGGTACTGTCATCAAATTGGATTCAAGGAGGGTACAACAAATTTAGTTAAGCATAGAAATACTTAATAGGCAATAGAAGGGAAAGAGGGAAAGACAAGGGAGGGGAGGCTGAAATGGAGAGAAGAATTAGTAAAGGAAAAGGGGATTAAAAGGGAGGGAGCTGAAAGGAAGGTGGGAATACTGAGGGAAGGGTTGGTCAAAAATTAAAACTCTCATGGGGAGGAGAAGTTAGAAGAGAGAACTAAAAGCATAAACTCGAAAAGGGATGGAGGGAAAGACATAAATAATTATCAAAACTGTGAATGTGAATGGGATAAACTCTACTATAAAATGGAGATGGAGAAAGGATTAAAAACTATAATCCAACAATATATTGTTTACAAGAAACACATTTGAAACGGGCAGATATACATACGGTAAAGGTGAAAGGTTGGAATAGAATTTATTGTGCTTCAACTGATGTAAGAAAAGCAGAGGTAGCAATGCTAATCTCAGACAAAGCAACAGCAGTAATAGATCTAATCAAAAGAGTTAAGTTAGGAAACTGTATCCTGCTAAAAGGCACAATAAACAATGAAGTAATATCATTACTAAACATATATGCTTCAAGTGGTATAGCATCCAAATTCTTAGAGGAGAAGTTAAGGGAATTACAGGATGAAAGAGACAGCAAAACTATACTACTGGGAGACCTCAGCCTCCTCCTCTTTGAACTTGATAAATGTAACCTCAAAACATACAAGAAAGAAGTTGAAGAGGAGAATAGAACTCTGGATAACGTTGATATAATATATCTCTGGTGAAAACCAAATGGGGATAGAATGAAATACACCTTTTTTTCAGTGGTTGCACATATACATATACATATACATATACATTGCACATATACAAAAATTGACCTATGTACTAGGCCATAAAAACCTCACAATCCAGTGCAGAAGGGCAGAGATAGTCAATGCATTGCTCTCAGATCCTAATACAATAAAACTTATATGTAATTAAAGGTCATGGAAACGTAAAACAAAACTAATTGGAAACTAAACAATCTAATTCCAAAGAATGAATGGGTTAAACACCATAATATAGACACTATCAACAACTTCATTGAAGAGAATGACAACAATGAGAACAACTTACCAAACTGCATGGGATACCACAACAGTAGTTCTTAGAGGAAGTCGATATCTTTGGGTGGCTCCATGAATGAAATAGAGAAAGAGATCAATGAATTGGGCATGCAGCTGAAAAAGCTAGAAAAAGAACAAATTGAAAATGCACAAGTAAATACCAATTTAGAAATACTAAAAACCAAAGGAGAGATTAATAAAATTTAAATCAAGAAAACTATTGAACTAATAAATAAAACTAGGAGTTAGTTTTATGAAAAAAAAGCAATAAAATTGATAAACCTTTGGTTGTTGATAAAAAAAAGTGGAAATCCAAATTAGCAATATGAAAAATGAAAAGGGTGAACTCACCTCCAATGAGGAAATTAAAATAACAATAAGAAATTACTTTGCCCAACTGTATGCACATATATTCGACAAGATAAATGAGAGAGATGATTATTTGAAAAGACTTAAATTGCCCAGACTAATAGAAGAGGAAGGTGGATACTTAAGTAATATCATCTCAGAAAAAGAAATTGAAAAACTCATCAATAAACTCCTTAGGAAATAACCTCCAGGGCCAGATGGATTCAGAAGTGACTTGTATCAAACATTTAAAGAACAGTCAATTTCAATATTATATAGACTATTTGGGAAAATTGGGAAGTGAATCCTAACAAATTTTTTTTATGATGCAAATATGGTTTTGGTACCTAAACCATGAAGAGCCAAAACTTAAAATGAAAATTATAGACCTATTTCTCTACCGAATATAGATGCAAAACTTTTAAATATAATTTTAGCAAAAAGAATACAGCAACTAATGATGAGAATAATATGTTTTGATCAGGTAGAATTTATGCCAGGAAAGCAAGACTGATTCAGTATTAGGAAAACTACTAACATTATTGATCATATCAACAACAAAACTAACAGAAACCACATATTATCTCAATAGATGCGGAAAAGGCTTTTGACAAAATGCAAAACCCATTCTTATTGAAAACACTGGAGAACATAGGAATAAGAGGAACTTTCCATAAAATAAGGAGTAACTACCTAAAACATTCAGCAAGCATTATATGCAGTGGGGATAAGCTAGATACATTTCCAACAAGATCAGGGGTGAAACAAGGAGTTCATTATCACCACTATAATTCAATATGGTACTAGAAATTTTAGCTGTAGCAATAAGAGAAGAAAAATAAATTGAAGAAATTAGAATGGGCAAAGAAGAAACTAAGTTATCACACTTTGTGGATCATATACTTAGAGAATTCCAGAGAATCAAATAAAAAACTATTTGAAAAAATAAAAATCTTTGGCAAAGTTATAATTTACAAAATAAACCCACATAAGTCCTCTGCATTTCTATATATTACTCACAAAGCACAACAGCTAGAGGTAGAAAGAGAAATCTTATTTATAGCTATGGTGGACACGATAAAATATTTGGGAGTCTACCTGCCAAAACAAACCCAGGGACTATGTGAACACAGTTACAAAACATTTTTTACACAAATAAAGTCAGATTTAAGTAAGTGGAAATACATCAGTTGCTCATGAGTGGGCCAATCCAATATAATATAAATGACAATCCTACCTAAATTAATTTACTTTTTCAGTGTCATGCCAACCAAAGTATCAGATAATTATTTTGTAGAGATAGAAAAAGTAATATCAAAATTCATCTGGAAGAGCAAAAGTTCCAGAATATCAAGGGAACTAAGGAAAAGAAATGCTAGGGAAGGGGGCCTAGATCTACCAGATCTCAAATTGTATTATAAAGCAGCAATTATCAAAACCACTTGGTACTGGCTAAGAAACAGAAGGGCAGACCAGTGTAATACGTTAGGTACTCAAGACACAGTTGTCAATGAGTATAGCAATCCATTGTTTGATAAACCAACAGACTCCAGCTTCTGGGATAAGAACTCACTGTTCGACAAAAATTTCTAGGAAATCTGGATAACAGTATAACTGAAACTAGGCATAGATCAATGCCTGACACAGTGCATAAGAATAAAGTCCAAATGGATACATGATATAGTCATAAAGACTGATAATAGAAACAATTTAATAGATCAAGGAATAGGGTATTTATCAGATTTATGGAGAAGGGAAGAATTTTTAAAAAACAAGAGATAGAAAACATTATGAAATGAAAAATGGATAATTTTGCTTACATTAAATTGAAAAGCTTTTGTACCAAAAAATCCAATTCAACCAAAATTAGGTGGGAAGCAGAAAACGGGGAAAGAATTTTTGATCAAGTGTCTGTGATGAAGTCATCATTTCTAAAATATATAGAGAGCTGAGTCAAATATGCAAGAATACAAGTCATTCCCCAGTTGATAAATGGTCAATGGATATGAACAGGAAGTTCTCAGAGAAAGAAATCAAAGCTATCTCTAATCATATGAAAAAATGCTCTAAATCACTATTGATTAGAGAGATGCAAATCAAAACAATTCTGAGATAATACATCCCATCTATCATATTGGTTAACATGACCAAAGAGAATGATGATAAATGTTGGAGAGGAGGTGTGAGAGCGGGAACACTAATTCATTGTTGGTGGAGCTGTGAGCTGATCCAGCCATTCTGGAGAGCAATTTGGAACTATGCCCAAAGGGTTACATACCCTTTGACCAAGCAATAGAACTTCTAGGACTGTATCCCCAAGAGATCATAAAAATGGGAAAGGGTCCCACATATTGAAAACGATTTCCCTCAGCTCTCTTTTGGGTGGCCAAAAACTGGAAATCAAGAGGATGCCCATCAACTGGGGAATGACTGAATAAACTGTGGTATATGAATGTAATGGAATACTTTTGCTGTAAGAAATGATGAAGAAGAATACTTAAGAGAG
Organism: Potorous gilbertii; assembly: GCA_028658325.1. Lineage (NCBI taxonomy): Eukaryota > Metazoa > Chordata > Mammalia > Diprotodontia > Potoroidae > Potorous > Potorous gilbertii. Next base: position 543,931,923 of record CM053771.1, on the reverse strand, counting down.
GCCTGGAAAGACTTATGTGAAATGATGCTGAGTGAAAGGAGTAAAGCCAGGAGAACTTTATACACAGCAACTACAACAGTATGTGAGGACTTTTTCTGGTAGACTTAGAACTACATTGCAATGTAAGGGCTTAAAAAATTCCCAAAGATCTTATAAGGCAAAATGCCTTCCACATGTGAGAAAGAACTATCAAACTGGATCTCAAAATATAGAAGATTATTTTTTGTATTACATTTTGGTTGGTTTTATGATTTTTCCCATTCATTTTAAGTCTTCTATGCAATATAACTCAGGTGTAAATGTATTTAATAGCAATGTATGTGTAGAACCTATACAAAACTTTATGTTGTCTCAGGAGGGAAGGGAGGGAGGGGGAAAATCTAAGTTATATGAAAGTGATTATAAAACACTGCAAACAAATAAAATTTTAAAAAGTAAGAGGAAATTTTGCCATTGTATTGACATAATTCCAAAAATTTTTAAAGAAATTTATTAATTAACATAACCACCAAAATAACAAGAGTGTGCCTGTCAACCCTTCCAATATGGCCTATGAAGGTATTGATTTTTCTGCAAGAAAGAAAAAGAATTACCAGCTTGTTAAGAAATTAATTTTAGGACCAAAATTTCTTTTTAAAGTATACTCATATATGTTTTGCGTTAGAACTTCTTCAGTCTTTCTTTGAGCAGAAAAATTGTTTATCTGACATAATCAAAATTCTAATGTCCCCATCTCTTTAATATCATCAGACTGATCACGGTATTCTAATGAATCTCCTATAGAGACTGAGAACACTATCTTACACCAAGAAAACAACTTCTGTATCATTAAACTATATGATACTTCAAAATAAATAGAAATGCAGACATAGAGACTAAGTGGCACTAGTTTGTATCTGCTATATGGAGTTAGTATCTCCTCACTAAGCTAATGCGATCTTCGCTGAGGTAATTTATAGAAAAAAAAATCAACTATGCTATTTTTTCCAAAAGTATATTTTTAAAAGTGACACATTTTGTCTTTAATTTTTCACTTAGGCAGTTGTCTAAGAATATATAAAAACTACTTAAGAAATCAGTGTCTCTGGAGTGACTTTTCACTTGCCCTTCAAACAGAAATCCAATGTTCCCATTCACATTCCTTAAATCCCAAATAGAACCTAGAGAAAGGAAAGAAAAGATTCTATTCAATTCCAATTAAACTAATAATCTGACCTCATATAACTCCCCACAGTTTTAGGAAATGGTCATGCCACATGTTCTAGAGACTATATTAACAGAGACTCCCCCTAAAAAAACTCCCATCTTAAAATTTTTCTATTCTACCCTTACTTCCTAGCTCAGAGGAAGAAGTGGCTCTCCTTTTAGTCAGGTCTATTCTCTCTATTTCCACCTACATTCTGTCCTTTTCAATTTCATTATACACCTCATTTTGCTTTATTTTTTAGCTTTCTAGCATCTCTTTCATTGCCTATTTTCTTACATGTTCAAGTTTCCACTAATTTCTTTTTTTTAATATAAATTTATTTATTTAAGTGTTTACATTTATTTTAACAAAATTTTGGGTTCCAAATTTTCTCCCCTCTTGTGCCCTCCCCCCACCCCAATACACCAAGCATTCTAATTTCCCCTATCACCAATCTGCCCTCTCTTCTATCATCCCTCCC